>CM021765.1:193998234-194074364 GCA_011076525.1 Nettapus auritus
TTCTGTTCCAGCCCAGAAAACAAAGCCTTTTCTAGTTCTAGTTTTACCCTCACTTGGATTTTAAATGTATTTTCTCAAATGATCTTCCCTTTACACCAGTATCAGGATATTATATCCCCATGTGATTTCTTCTTTAGAAAGAACAAGAGCAGGCTAGGAGGCAAGTGAGAAGACGGCAGGCATAGCCTGTCCTCTGAGGCTGCGCTGGAGTGGATGAGAAAGATGTAAAGCACTGATACGGCAGCAAGGAAGAGCCAAGACGGACGGGAAGTGTTCCCAGAGAGGGACCTGCTCAAGTGGATTAAAGCAAGGGGTGCTGGGGCTGCCCTGCCCCGGGGATGCCTCGTGTGAAGGGGAGGATTTCAGGTCCAGGCACCCTGACTCTGCAGATCACCGACACCGCCTGCCCACGGAGCTATTTCCCAGTTGCATCCTGCTGGCAGGGTCGGCCCCTCTGCTTTCTGGCAACGTGAGCTCTCTGTAACAGCTGCCTCGGTCTTCACTGATAGCTCATAAATAAGGAAGGGTTGCTGCAGCAGATGTATTTCTTGACAGAGGTATGAGTGAGCCCTTCAAGAGTTACAGCAGCATCATGCCTTGCTTATGTTGCTGCTTTTCCCCGGGCGATGGTTTGATATATGTAGAGCATCTGCTCACGCTGCTGAAGCCAGTACTTGTGGATTTGGCATGTGGTGCTGGCCGTAACCTGGAAATCCTCCCTGCGACCTC
This sequence comes from Nettapus auritus, assembly GCA_011076525.1. Taxonomy (NCBI): domain Eukaryota; kingdom Metazoa; phylum Chordata; class Aves; order Anseriformes; family Anatidae; genus Nettapus; species Nettapus auritus. The sequence goes on from CM021765.1 coordinate 193,998,964, forward strand.
CCTGTGCTTCCCCTCCCCGTGCCTTTACACAGATGACTGGACTTGGGGCTTGGGGATGGGGGAGAGTATAAGAGACTGAGGTGCCCACCCAAAGGAATACCTGCATCAAATACAAGCTTAATGCCTCTCTAACCCATAACCTCTATATATACCTCTAACCCTATACCTCTGAGGTCACATGCTGTCAAAAAAAAAACAAACAACAAGGACATAAAAAGAAATACAAGCCTGCATTTCGAGCCCATGCTGGACTGGACTCAGATCTAATTAATTTACTGTTGATGAAGGCACCATTTGTTTCCAGATCTGCTGTGGACAGAGGTCTCTGGAACCTAGTCCATCACCTTTGCCCAGAACTGAGCACAGCCTGAGCAGACAGTTGCTCCCATCTAACTCCACTTCATCCCATGTTGCTTTTTCAATCCCAAAGACTACGGGCTGAATCTCCTGCCTGTAGGTACCACATCTTTCCTCTCCTCCTCCAGTGCAGACCTGATCTTGCACAACCTCTAATTCCTGGAGAGAAGCCACAAAGGATACGGTCCCCCAGCAGGCAGGGGGAGTGGGGACAAAATGTGGGCAGGGCTCCTCAAGCTGGCAGGACTTGGCCACATCCAGCAGCCCCACAGCAGAATTCACCCATCAGCCGCTGAAAATCCGGGGTTAAAAGGGAAAAGTTTGGCGAACTGCCCAACAACCTGAATCCTATGCCAAGGTGACTCCCGGCAGGGCTGCAAGCTCCCCGTCCTCACCTGCTGCATCCGCAGCGAGTCCAGCTCCCGCTCCAGGCGCGTGCGCAGCCGCCGCTCCATCTGCTCCCTCTTCTCGCAGGCCGCCTGCAGCTGCGTCAGCGCCTGCTGCAGCTTCTCCACCTTCTCCACGTAGGCCTGCTTCCTGCGCAGCTGTGGGGACAGGGGGTCAGCAGCGCCAGCGGACAGGGTAACCCTGTCCCAAAGCCAGGACCCTGCACGCTTGCCCACAAGCAGCCCCCCGAGCATTTCTGAGCAAAAGCCACCGTGTTAGACATGTTTTGGGCAAGCACATGGGCTGACCCCAGCTAGGAGGAATCACAGAATGGTTTGGGTTGGAAGGGACCTTAAGGATCACCCAGTTCCACCCACAGGCAGGGACACCTCCCACCAGACCAGGTTGCCCAAAGCCCCATCCAGCCTGGCCTTGAACACCTCCAGGGATGGGGCATCCACAGCTTCTCTGGGCAGCCTGTGCCAGGGCCTCACCACCCTCTGAGTGAAGAATTTCCTCCTGATACCTCACTGCAGGAGCCAGCACGCTTAAGAGCCCATGGGGAGAGGAAGCTGGTGATGCTGGACACAGATGGGCGTCAAAGCCTGTCCTGAAACAGGTGTGTGCCCAGGGGTGCAGGGGGGCAGGCCCACACCAGGGCCTGTGCTCACAGAGCACGGATGCTGAGCTGAAAACTCTCCCATGAGGCAGGAGCAGTGGGGTCAGTCTGCTCACCCCATGGGCTGGGGTCCCAGCCTCGGGAAGGCAGGTTCGTGCCTTCTCCTCCAACCTTCTGAATTCTGAATCATGAATTTTGTCACTGACACTGAAAGTTTTGGGGGTTTAGAGCTTCAGGCTTGAGGCTTGACTTAAAGCCCTCACTTGGAGAGGGAGGGTGAATCCATTTGAATAATGGATCAGATGGACTTTGCCAACTCCATTATCCTGAGGGATAATGAGGGTGCTCAAGGTCATTGCCCTGATCACCATGATGCTCTTTAGGGCTTCTGGTCTCCTCTTCCTCATGGATTTGGGCACCTGTTTGAGACCTCAGTCTGTTCAGAAGCAAAACAGGAGGCAGAAAGATGCATTAACCCTCATCAGTTCTGGGGAACTCCTTGAAATATCAAAGGCTAGATGAGTTCTAGAAGCTGGGTAGGTTAAAGCCAAGAAGATATTCTGGTGCCTACCTCTTTTTTAAGTACTTAAATCACTATTGAAGTTAACTGCAATGTGAGTTCTGATAGCGAAACGATGTTCCCTAAACACCTGTGTGGACCTAGGAGACCTAGTGAGACATTTGTGGCCTTGTTCCTGGGCATGAGGAGCAAATAAGCACTGGTCCCTCTGGCTCTGTGGGACTCCCCTCCATCCAGCCTCCCCTGCTTAGCTTGGGACTCTCATGTTGCAAAAATGTTTTTTTTCCCTGTGTAATTAATGCTGGATTCACCAAGCCCCCCTACCACCAAATACAATGGTGATAAAATAGCTTTTTCTTAAAATTCTCCCACCATCCTAAATCCATCCGTGTCCCAGATGAAGTGAAGTTGTTAACAGCAGAGGAAAAGCTCGGTCAAAGCAAACCTCTGGCTCCTCAGACAGAGCCAACAACCTGCAGCGTGACCTCCTTAGCCCCGCTGTAATCCAGGCTAATGCTCACAGCTCCTGGGGATCACCATGAAAATTAATGAGATTATAATCCCCACTGGTCTCTGGCAGCAGCAGGAAGATTACATTCCTCAGGAGCTCCCAACTTTGCAAGACAGACACATCAGTGATTTCTTAGTGAACGTGCTGTTTTGCAAATAGGAAGGTGCCTGTGTCACCTGCCAGCTGTGTGAGCATGGATCTGAGAGGTGAAGTGGGCTCCCCCTGTCCCTCCTCAGCAGCAGACCTCATCCCCGTGTCCTGCCTGGTGCTGGAGAGTCCATCTGTACCACGGCAGCCAGAACTGGGCCTTGCAGCAGCCCTTTGAAGCCCAGGATTCACACATTTATGCATAAGTGTTCCTCCGTGTATGGGGGTGAGGCCATGCACACAATTACTGCCTTCGTAATCAATTTAGTCGGAGATATGCAACAAGACAATTCCCACATTCATAGATTTATAGGAAGGTTCTTGAGCCAATTCTGGCTTTTTTTTTTTTTTTTTTTTTATCCTGCCTTAAGATCTGTAAGCAAGTATTTCCCCCACGTACATTTAAAAATCAAAGTATAACATGTTGTCATTGGAATGGGCTTGCCAGTTGAGTGTGCATCTGCGAGGGAGGGAGACTGCAATCAGAAACACATGACTGTAAGCTCCACTACCTCGCAGAGATGCACTCAAAGAAAAAAATGTCTGGAAGGCATGTCGGGAGGTACCAGTCCACTCTCCTGCTGCCAGGTAGGATTGGCTCTTCCTAAAACCTGGTGGATGCCTGCCTAATCTGTTTGCAAACCCTCCAGGAGTAGGGACTCCACAGCCTCCCCCTGCAAACTACTTCACAGTGTATTTTTCTTTACTGCCTGAAAACTTTTACCCTAACGCCTTATCTGTCTTTCTCTTATGCAATTTAAGCAAATTACTTCTTGTTCTGTTTCCAAATTGTGATCTACTAGAGCAAGAAGTATTTAATGAAACAATTCACATGTTCACAAGATCAGCAAACTTGCCTGAACATTGTCCTCATCCCAGTGATTAGGAAAAAAAAATATATTAAGAAGAGCTAAGGCCAAAAAGGGGCCGATCCAAACCTGGTCTTGATCAAGCAAGTAAGCCTGAGTAGAGACCAGCGGGTCTCATGGAAAAATATTGGCACTGTGAACACAACTCCAGTTTGAGTGACAGAACAGCAACTGGAAAAAATCTATGGGTTTGAGTTAAAGATCCTAAGAGATGGAGAATGCATTGTCTCCCTAAGTAGGTTGTTTCCATGTTAATTACTCTGACTCTTTACTTTTGGCCTGATTTGCTTAGATTCAGCTCCCAAACACTGCATCTCATTATTTGTTCTTATGTTAAAAAGCCATGTTTAATCTGGCTGACAGCAATCTCTTCTTAATGTTCATGCATATGGACTGGGGCTCAGCCACCTCTTAACTCTAATTGTTCGCAGCAAATAACATCTTCTGGGCTTCAAATAAATTCTACAGCTGTTTCCTGAACCCTCTCCAGTTATTCAGTCATCTCTCTGAAGCGTCACCCAGACACATGATTCCAGCAGCAGTCTCCTAAATGACATGTGATAATACCACCTACATATTTTTGAATTAAATCCTTCTACTAGCAGACATTCAAGATAATGTAGATTTACATAGTATGTTATTTTATGGTAATTAGACTAAGTAACTGCTGCTTATTTCTCAAGCCTTGATTTAAAAGGTTTTAAACTTCATTATTCTGATGCTAGAAGAAATCCGTGTGGATTTACAAAGCAGTGCATGAGGTAGAACTCCATTATTAATAACAGCCATTTTTGTTTGAGGGATTTTTTTATTTCTTTTGAAATATCCCATATTACAGTAAGAACACCTGGTTTGAGAAGAAGGTTCAAAACTTCAGCAATATCTGGCTGCATATGTGTCAAATTGAGCTCCAAAAACTGGGGACTTGACAGACAAAGGTGGTTGACAGAATGATAAATCAGTTAAACACTACCAGGTGGGTCTGCTGAGGGTGAGGGCTCTCACAAATTCTGACAAATATGGTCACATCACCTCCATATGGTGACAACCCTTATGTCTAACATGCCCTGGGCATGGTTATAACCTCCATAACACCCAACACGCCCCAGGCAGAAGGTCACCACGTCTATAACATCTAGCACACCTCGAGCAGAAGGATACCACCTCTGTAACACCTAACATGCCCTGGGCATGAGTTTGCCAGGTCTCTAGAGGGGACCATTTGTCCTCTCCTCAGTTTAACTTCTGATCCCCATCCAGCAGAGGCACATTTTTGTTGCATGACTAGCTAGGAACTGGCAACCACAAAGCCTTTAGGCACAGAGCCCTAAGGCTGCAAATGTGTTTACCACAGCCCAGCAGGTTCAGGGTAGTTTCTCATCCCACCTGCCTGGAAATCTGCATTTATGCTTCTGCTGTATCTGATCAGCAAGTTGGTGCTACCTGCCAGTGTCATACCAACAGTCTGTGGAGCAGCCAGAAGCTAACCATGCTTCTTCCCATCCCCTGCAGGATGCTGTGGTTGCAGGAGCAGGTGTTGCCGCCTAAAATGTTCCTTTATTCAGCCACTTTATAATAAAATGCAAATTGAAAACCTCTGGTTGCCTTTAAGGCAAAGAGTATCAAGTGAGTAACAGACAGATTAAAGCTACACTAGCTCCTGCAGCTACCCCAGAGGGAGTGCCCTAAATACACAGGGACGATGACCACACTTCTGTTTAACAAAGGAGCACTTAAACTTAATGTGATCCTCTTCTTGCTGCTAAGCGTATCTACCAGAGGCAATGGGGTTTTAAAAATGTTTCCAGATAAGAAGTCAGAATGGTCTAGTGGTCAGGAACAAAATAGCAATCACCTTCATATAGTATTTAAAATCTTCCAGACTGTTAGTAATCATTAGTTAGCCTAACTGGGAGTCCGTCATGCTGGATACCCTCATAAAAAACATTCAAATATCACCAAGGTCAATCCATCAATTTCAAGACAGAGACAGAAAATGAACTGAACTCAGTTAATTGCATGTATTTGATAAAAGACCTTGCCTAATCCTCACAAGACCCCTGTGCACACAGAAGGCTCCCATGGATGCATCCCCAGGCCCGCCTCAGGGAGACTGCAAGGGGGAAATGAGGCATTGAGGGGAACAGACCTGCCCAAGAACATGCCAGCAGTCTGTGCCAGAGCATGAGCCTCTACCTAATCCTGCTAGGTGAGCATCCTTCCCCTAGTGGTCTGCCTGCTCAGATAGCAAAGAATGCATCTATTTTACTGCCCATAAAACATCCTCTCTCTTTGTTGATCACAAGGCCAGAGATTTCAGAGCCAAAAAGTCCTGTTATGACAGTCTTACCTTATCTGCCAGAGTGCATAGACTTTCAGCTAATCATTGAAGGTCCTTAAGGAATACAATACATTCAGATTTAGAGACCCCCAGTAACAGAGAACTGACAACATCACTCTTGGTTATAGCTAAAACTGAGCATTACTTCCACTTTGAATTTGTCTAGCTTCAGCTTCCAGCTACTAGATGTTGTTCTGTATTTGTCTGTCAGTTTGAAGAACCCTCTGTTCTTCGGATTTCTCTTCCCTTCTGAATATTGATTTTCACTATCAGGCCTATAAGAAATTGCCCAAAAACATCTTGAGGGTTTTGAACAGATGACACTCCCTAGATTTCATTGTACAATAGTTTTTTCAGCTCTCATAAATCTTGTAGCTCTAAATCCTGGAGCTTTTGCCTCTAGCCAGATCAGCCTATTCTTCTAAGACTACTGTTGACAAGCGAAGTTGCCAAGCCCTGCATTGGTGTGCTGCTGCACATGCCTCAAAAGCTCCCTGGAATTATCTGGGGAGAAATGGGATGTACCAACATTATGTTTATATCACAGCCCTGAATCAGTGAGTAGTCAGCTTTTTGCCTGATATTTCTGGTAAGTCCTAACAACACCTCAGCCATCAACTCAGTCCAGTTTGATGATGGTCCTGGTTACATGTTGAAGACTCTGCTCTGAAAACATCTGTGGTTGTGGTCTCCTTTGCTTGCTTGTGTGGCTTGATGTTGTATAGCTATGTGTTTTCCCTGTGGGAGGGACAGTGCACGGGAGCAGGAAGACCTGCCATACCATGGCCAAAATAGATGGAGTATGTGGATGGAAAAAGCCCTAACTGCAAGGCACTGCTAGCCTCTGAGCAGAGGAATGATGCCCATGCCTCACCTCCTCTTCCAGTTTGATGACCTTGGCTTGAGCATTGTTCAGGGCCTGGTCAAGGATTTCGATGTGCCTCCGCTGATCCTCGTTGGTGGAGCGCATGGCTGCCAGCTCCATCTCCAGCTTCTCCTTCTCCTTCAAGTGCTCCTTGTCTGGAAGAAAGACAAGAACAAGAAAAGCTTCATGAGAACAGCTCGCAGGCCCTGGGCCACACGCCAGAGGTAAGCTGCCACCTTCCTAGAAAAGTAAAAACTATGTGAAGCAGCAGCGAGTGGATCCATTACAGCAAGTGCTGAGACACAACAGGCAAGGAATTCCTGCAGCCAGAGCTCAGCCTCTCGCTGCCCATCCTTATGCAAGCACCAGAGACAGAGATGAGTGGCAGCTCAGGCTGCAGCTGCACTAGCAGAGCTTGTGAACTTGTGAACCCTCACTCTTGTCCTTACTGCTGAACTCCTACCATCTTCCCCAGCAACATTTTGGCTTGCACCAGTGACTCCTTCACCCCACACAATGCCCAGGCACTGCTTGAGGACAGCTTGCATCAAGGACTGTCCATAGCTGCTAGCTTGCACATTGCTGCCCTGCTCTAAGGGGCAAGAAACCTCGGTCGGTCACATGCATGAACTGATACGGAAGAGTAAGATAGGGGACATCTAGATGGGCTTTTTCTGTCTATGCAGGGAAAGAGGAAGCCACAGGAGCTGAGATGTCAACCCTGAGGGGGCCTTGGGTGACTTTCATGTCCTGCATGATCTAAGTATCCAGCATTTGGTGCTGCTCTCCTGTGAAGCACCCTAATGCACAAGAGCAAGCAGATACCCCGCAGATAACCTCCGTCCCAAAAAATTATCCCCTTTTTGCATAGGATTTAAAATAATACTTTAAAAAATGGCTAAATTCAGTCAGCTTTGCTCACATTTTTCCTTCATCAATGAACCTCAGGCCCACCATCAACTTTCCTGGCAAGCTGCACGTTGAAAGGCTCAGCTCCATCCATCTCTGCTCTGACAGTGCTGAGAAACTGTTTCAGGGAATATGGACATCGCAGGCTGGTTGCTGGATCTCCAATGTCAGGCTGCAAACAGTTAATGATGGGAGGAAGCAGGGGATGAAGGTTTCATTCAGTGAAATCTGAGATTTCAAAATCTGGCCTTCGTTTTGGATCACAGCAAAAATAGAACACTTGGAAAGCCTCCAGGAAGGGAAACTTCCTCCAAAAATTAATTTGGCGCCAATTAAACGTTATTTTGATTTTTGACTTTTTAAACACAGCATTACAGAGTTTATTATTTTTTAAACTAAGCAAAAAGTTGTTCCAAAATCATCCAAATGTGGAAAATCTGTCCCTGACACCTATCCTCAGTCCCATCTGAGCATGAACACTCAAGCTGTGAGGCCCAGCAGTCACCTCCCCACACAGTCACTGAGGAAGGACAGGGCACCTCACATGAATGAAGCCAGCCCATTTCGGAACTGAACTGCTCCAGAAGGTCCTTATTCTTCCTTAATTACAGGTAGAATGAGAATGGCATTAATTTACAACCTACTGGTACACCTCTGCAGTGAAGTGAGATGAATATGAGCCAAGCTGTGTGGATCAAGGCCCTAGGGGTCCAGGTGACCCAAAACCCACCTGGGCATCTCTCCATTTGTCCTAAAAGGAGGAACACCACCCCGCAAAAGCAGACCCTGGCAGCAACACCGGCACATCGGGCTCTGTGGAGCCTGTGAGCAAAGCACAGTGACTGCTGTGTGCTCCACGTCGCCAGCTGGCAGCAGGACCAGACGAATATGACACAGCCTTCATCTTCCTGCACAGGCCAGGAATTCTAAATCTGACATGCAGGCCTCTTCCCTCGACACAAATACATTTACTTCAATCCGATTCACCAGCAGAAACACTAATATCTATTGTATGAAAGTGTAAATCCAGGCAAATTATCAAGCAGCTCATTTTGTTAGAGGGTGAGGAGGCCAGAAGACGAACACTATTTCAGTCCTGTGGCATTTAGTCATCTCATGTGGGGACCACGCTTGCTGTGCTCTGGACTTGAAACCTATGACACATAAGGACAGTGTGTACAAAACCAGGATTTGGGACCTTCACTTTTAAGTTTCATCCAAGAAACTCAAAACACTTGGCTCTCCCTGCTGCATTAAGTTTTCTAGTGCCCCCTAAAAGGAGGACAGGATCATGCTGAACCCTCTAGAATGCTGGCAAGAAAAAATTACTTAACAGCTCTCAACAATTCTCCATGTCAGCTTTTCCCTGCAAAATGCTGGAGGTATACTTTATAAGCACTTTCCTATATTGCATTATTTTTTAGTAAAGAAGAACTTCATCAAACATACCTTAAATTCTCTTCAAGTACATACAAGGTATCCTTAAAGTCTAAAAATCCCATTTTACTGTATTACACTGTGCATATCCCTTCTATTTTGGCATGTGTTTTTTACCCAGCAGACTCCAGCTAATAACTATTTCCATTTTCTGACAGGCCACTGCCACATCCCATTAATAAGGAATTCCCCAGAGCCTTCTCTGCTGTGGTTTACAGCACAGCTTTCCACCCACTGCCTCCGAGTGTCATACTGAAGACGTCACACCTACGCTCGGGCTGGGTAGAAGAAAAAAGAGAAAAAGCAATGAGCCTGCTAGGGTGCTTCACAAACAGGCATTCTGAGTTGCCAAGCTGGGTAGTTCCACCAAAAATAGACCAGTCTTGGCCCTGTTTTGAAGCAGAAACATTAGAATTAGAATTAGAATTAGAGTTAGAGAGATTCAACCTATCAGTTGAAAGCTTGCCCTCAAAGCCACTCACACCTAAACACCACGTTATATTTAAGTATCAACTTATTCGACTAATTATGTGACCATATCAATAAATCCCAAGCTGTTTTTCTCCTTGCTGTGATATTGCAAAGTGGTAACACTGACACACTCCTTGTTCCTGCATTATGGCCACTGGTGGAAGGAATTATATCAAACGACAGCAGTGAGAGCAGAATGTGCCTGCAGCAGATTTGCTGGAAACAAGAATCACCCCTCTCCAACGTTCCTTGTGACATTTCCAACAATTTCCCGTATGCACGTTTGTATTTCTCAGTGATCACTCTTCGTTCACAGCTGCTAATTCCAAAGACGCTCTCTGGTGACCAGGCCTTTCTTAAGTAAAACCTGCAGGACGTATTTAGCCTCCCATCAGTCTTGCAACTCCTGACACAGCAAGTGCGAGGAGGAACTCTGTCATCTGCCATCCACAGCCATGGCCTTATGTCACAGCAGCTGCTGCCAGCCCCCTCTGATCTGGGTGATTCACCAGGATGGGCCGGGGCACCAGAGCTGCTCCTTCTGCTCTTCCAGGTCCAGTCAGGACTCGGCCAACTGCAGAGGCCTGACTTCCCCAGGAGGGGAAGGATGGTGAGGAACAGGGCTGAAGCGTGTGATGGGCCCCTCGTAACCTGCCCCTTATCTCGGATGACCAGCAGAAAGAATATCAAAATCTGAAGTGAGGACAGGACCTTCTTGCCTGCTCCGAAGACCTTTCAGCTCGTGGTTTCCACTCTTCCCTCCAGAGAAGCAGCAAAGCCACCGTCCATCAGTCCCTCTGCCCAAGCCTCTGCAGCTCCAGCTTGGTAACGACTGGGCCAAGGAAGGCCCGAGGCAGCAAAGCAGAACTGGGAAATGAAGCAGTTCTTTCCATCCTCACTGTCAGGTCCCAGAGAGAAAAAACAAACTAACTAAAAAAATCCACAACCTTCTCTTCCCACAGAGCAAAAAAAGACGATACAAATGGCCTCCCAGGATTTATCAGGCAACGCACATGAAAGAAGCCTATCCTGAATGGGAGGGATAACCAAATGCTCCATCTCAAGGGAGCATTTTTTGAAAAGAAGTAGCACAGTCTCAGTGGGTCACCATTTCTTTTTCATTCCTGCAACCAGAATGGGTTGGATTAAGGCTCTCTGTACGTTCATCCCGATCACTTCTGTAAAGATCACCTTCCTACTGATCAGGCTGAGCCCTGGCCGTTGTGCACACACCAGGAATGCAGCTGCGTTTGTACAGCCTGGGCTCCCTCACTGCAGAAAATGAGACAGCGCAGGACCCCCACACACTTCAGAAGTGCTGCATTAATCCCTGCATCCTGTCCAAATGCCAGCAGAGCTCATTACAAGTTACTCCTCCTGCAGTTTTGCTCACAAATGGCCCGCTCCTGACAGCTCTCTTGAGTCTTGGCCATGCAAAGACCAAGGAAAGGCAGAGAATCTGCAGGACTTTGTGCTCTAAGGAGCCGAAGTCCCTGGGTTAGTTTTCTCACATGTTGATTAACAGGGATTTTGTGCTGGAATTAATCATTATGATGAATTTTAACGCACTTAACAAATGGTTCAGTATGTGCTTACTTATGGTCACCAACCAAAGTAGGGATGCAGAAGGGTCTGAAGTTCTCTCCTCCTTTGTCAGAGAAAGTCACCACATCTCCATCTGCGCGTGCTTTTCCTCACCCTACAGAAGTATCACCGGCAGCTTAAATGCGCTTTGATTTACAGCTTGGCCATTGCCCGTTGCATGTCATGAGGTTCAAGCCAGGGGAGAATTTGACCTTCACAAGCTGAAAACTGAAATTGGATTTCCCACTCCCCTTCCTTTTGTAGGGTGGGGGGGAATCATGCAGAACAGATGCATTTTTCAATACAGCACTGTTTCTTCAGGCTCCTGCCCTTGGCTCTGGGTGCATGAGTGCAGCAGCTCTCCCATCTCCCACATGTGAAGCTCACAGTGGTGAAACGACAGAGCTAAGGCCTCCCTTTCACTTGTCCCTGAAGCTTACGACTCTGCACTGATTATTTCTTGTCTTAATACCAAATGGCTCTCAGTCTGCCCAAAACACCACTCTCAAAAGCATTTACTGTGAGCGTTTTCTTTGGCTGGGTTCATTCGATGGGAATATTTCTTTGTCTGGGATTTTTGGGACAGAGATACATGCACAAGTACTACACAGCATATCAACTGCACGTTCTCATGAAGCATGAGGCTCTACTAAGACACTACAAAAACTGTCTGCACATTCCCCCGAATGAGTCCAGAGCCATGCAGAGTTAACCCGGATGTGTACAGACTCCAGTCTGCCCCAGACACCTGAGAAAACAGTCCCTTGGAGGAACCCCTGCTCTGACAGAGTGGCTCAAAGTCCAGAAATCCCAGAAAAATACACAAAATTCTCAGACTCCACCAGAACAAATTTTTCCTGACACCCTGTATTATAACCTTTCTCTCCGTCCTGTGTCTTTGAAACCATCACTCTTCCTGCCTCTCCCTTTTCACAGCATCTCTGTCTTCTGCCTCTTCTGTTGCCTGTGTGGGCCCATACACCCTCATCAGTTGCTGCTTCATGTCTTTTTTTTTTTTTAAAGAACCCTTTTCACTGACAAAACATCGCATAATTGCCAAGGAACTAATAGCCTGTGAGTTCTCTAACTGCACCCGACACAACAGGAGCATTTTTCATTCCACACAAATGCCTAGCGCTTAATACTTTGAGGCATGCAGCCTGGCTTTGCCTACCCTTATTACAAAGAATGAGAGTTTTTGTCACCTTCTGTCCTCATCTCAGGGCACACGACTACTCTGCAATGCTGCACTGCTAATGGAGAGAGCTGCCAAGAACTGAGAAATGATCCCCGCATGCCCTGCCTCGCAAGACTTCTTTCAGGGCATTTGTCCTGTGACTGGAGTTTTACCAGAGCATTAATTCTGCATTTGCAGTATTACCGATGGCAAATGTTAAAAAACCTCAGAAGTTCTGTCTTTTTGTCTTCATCTCACCATAAGACTGACTTTAAAATGGTAACATTTCGGAAGCTGCTAATGTTGGAGTCTTTTTATGTGACTTCTGGTTTGGGGATGTTAAGGGTCATGTTTTCCAAAGACTTTCTGAGCCCTCGGAGGAATGTTTGAGGCTGACACCCTGATATCGAGCTCATTCCTGCCTGTGCCAAAGCAGCCTAAAGAACATGACTGAAGAGGACCTGCTTTATATGTGCCCAATTTTCTATTTTTGGAAGCACTCTGCATCACATTGGTAACATTGAGCTCTCTGGGCTAGACAGGAAACACTCCAAGTATCCAGCCCGTCTTATGTGATAGGATCTGAAAGGCTATATTTGTTCGTTAGCTGTGAATTGATAGCAGCAAATTGCTGAGTGCACAGAATGGCATTTTACTGCTAGATGTTTAGCATTAGAAGCACAGAGTGTGTTTATGTGCTGGAAAATAACTTAAATTCTGTCCATCCTGGGGATTTACCTCACCCTTGCAGTTACCATCGCTTGTGGACACCGCTAGGCTGCCTCTATATGAAGACAGCAGAGCTCAGTCTGCAGTTTGCTCTGTGCAACTTACCCTGTTTAAACTCTTCCCAGGGAAGACAAGACTTACACAGCACCGCTATTTTTTAACAGACCAGCCACTTGGATTCACAGCAGTACCTACACTTGCCAATATGGCCAAGCTAACACAGTCAAGGAAAAGACAATGAGATTCTCTTCTGGTTTGTGCACATACGCACCAAACTATCAGCCAGGCTGCTGTGCTGGCATCATCACCGCAGGTGGGAGCTAGGAGAAGGCTCTCCTGCATTTGGAGAAGCTGGTGGATGTTGCAGGGCTGGCGGTGAGGCACACTGATGCTGTTAGCATCGTGCTGTTAATGGAGATGGATGGCTCTCCAGCTAACCACTTGCAGTTGGAGCTCATCTTCCAAGAAAGCTCTCGGTGCAATAAATAAAACAGAAGAAATCAGCTGGACGCAGGGTTTTGCTTTAATGGGATTTGAGCCCACAAGGTAGTGCACAGCTCCTGGGTGGTCAAGCCAAGCCCTTCTGGAAGCATACTGAAGATGCTCAGGATACACAAGAAGCTACGTGCTGTCACACTGCATCCAGCTGCTCGGGTTTCGGTTTGCCTGGTCACGTGGAGCCACCAGCACATGGTGGGGAAATGCTACAGCGCTGTGCTCAGTCATTATGGGAGCTTAAAATTTGATGGGAAAGGGTGTTTTTCAAAGCAATAGAAACTGTACATTTTTTGTCTCAGCAGTCCTTTGTGAAAACGAAGATCCAGCTCTGCTCTTCTTGCTAATCAACCCATGGCACTGACAACAAGTCATCAGAGGCTGCTCTAGACTTTTCCCAGCCAAGAGAAGAATTTGGCCTCTCTAAAAAACATGTATTTTGAGAGATGATTCCTGCAAGCAACACTTAGCAATTTCAGACAAATATTTATAAAAAAATAAGCTAAGCTGTGTTACCAGTAACTCCCACTGCCTGTTTCTGGTGCTCAGAGAAAAGAACAGTCTAAACAATCCAGTTTGCAGCTTAAATAAGAGTGTATTATGAATAAGCTGAGTAGGACCAAGCCATAAGGACAATACAGATTATTAGTAAAGCATTCGCCTCCACTCCAGTACATATATGTGTGTGCACATATGCATATGCACCTTGGAAACAGATTAACACAGTACTCACTCTGAGTGACATAAAGGCCCTCTGTGGACTTATCCTCGTGCCCATCGAAGTCTCTGCTGGCTAGCTGCCTGTTGGCTGTCTCCAGTCGTTCTGTAAAAAACAGGAAATACTTTAAGTATAAATATATGTATATAAAATTGTAGGCCAACCAAGAAAATAAGATGTGTGCCAGCAGTGCAGTATAAATAGACTCTGAAGGAGGGCATTTAAATGGAGGCTGACACATACATAAAAGATGAGACCTTTGACCTCTTCTATGAAGTTGTGTCACTCAGATTTACAGAAGCTGGAAGAAAAACCTCTGCCATCTGCAGCTAATGTGTCCAAGCAGTTCATTTCTCATGCTGTCCAAAACATGCAATGCACTTGCAGTCTGACTTTACCAGCTTTGCAAGGTAACGGATGCCTTCCCATGGTGGAGTGCAGCCCCTGGTGCTGCCAGATGCTCTGGGGCAAGGCGACCTCCACCCAGGTGCCACTGATCCTTGGGACTGCCATGGGAAAGGAGTGGTTTCTGCAGCTAGGGATGATTTCCCCTGGGAAGGGCGCTGTAAGAGGGATGAGACTCCCCTGCCACTAGCCTGCAGGGGCACTGTGGGCAGCTTCCCACTGCCACCTACCTTTGGGTATGCCCCCACCATCACCAAAAAGAGCAGCCAGCCTCCTCATCTCCTCTTAAAAGTAGGAGGCTGCTTGCAGAGAGCATCTCACTGCACGAAAAGGTACCGGCGTGCCCCATCAGGCGCCTGGACAGCTAACAGTTACTCCTCCGTCTGCCTTCTCAAAAGGATATACCCTCAATTTCATAGGTTTTTAATACCAAAACAAGATACCCTTTGATCCCTGCTACTGGTTTGTGAAGGCACCAAACTTTGAGATCTGTGGGTGGTATGGCAGCACTCTGTATTGCAACTTGCTGTTCATTAGAGCTGGATGCAGCTTCAGGACTGGTGGCCTGGCAGTCACACCAATATTTGCAAGTCTTAAATGCAAAGGCACCATCTGAAGCTGTCTTTCACATTTTGCCAGAAGGTTTGTTTGCAACCAGGGAAGTGACAGCAGTTTTGTCTCACGCCAGTGATCAGGGCCTGATTTCTCAAGAAGGTTATCCAAAACGTGTGAAATTAATTCTCTAAAGCCCGCTTCTCTGGAGCTTGTGAAAAGTGAAACTTGTGCCAGCTGTGGAAAACAAACAAAGAAACATGCAAACTTAACGTACCACGCAGATCCCTGTTGAAATCGTGAAGTCTCCTAATTTCTCCTTCCAGTTTGTTTCTCATCGCTTTGTCCAGAGACTCCCTTTTAGTGGTGGTCTTGACCAGGCCCTCATAAGCTTCTGAAATCCTCTGAATCTCTATTTCAAACTGAAAGGAGAGAGAGCTCCCATGAAAGCCTAGCAGGGAAGTGTCCCATCTGGCATTCACACAGAGTGTTGCGATGCGGTGTGGGTGCTGGGGCAATGCCTGTGCCCAGTGTCATACCTGGCTCTAAAATGAGAAATTCTGCACACCACCAGGAATTATAGCCCTGACTCTAACCTCATTTCAGCTTTAAACCATTGCAATTTACTCCTTTCTTCCCTTGACTGAAGACTGCTCTACACAAGAACAAGTTCTCTACAACAGGCCAAAACAATTCTGAGGGGTGTTCAATCCTTAACATCACCTCCTTGAAATCTGGCAAGCTTGCAAATTAGAACCCAAATCCAGAAGAGTGACAGGAAGGCAGTCCCAGGCAGGCTTTTGCTGTTCAGGTCAATCAGATCCAGCTCTTTTAATTAGCTGATTTCATGTCAGGTATTACAGCTTGGATAAATCATTGCTGAAGGAATGATCAGCACCAAGGTGGGAATCTGCTCCTGCATACCTGGCTCTCGTGTTTGTGGAGAAAAGCTCGATAATGTGCATGGGCTGGAAAACCAAGAGATATATATAGCCTCCCACATACCTTTCTAAATCTGGTGCTTTTTGAGCCTCTTGAGTCACGGGTGGGACGGATTCGTGATTTGTGAAGCCAGGGTGCGAGCCCACCTCCACTCATGGAGGAGGCAGGTTCCTCTCTGGGGCTCATTAAGCTTTAGGTTTAATTTGTCAGCTGCAGCACTTGCAGAATACAAGCTCCAGGACCAGGGATGCTGGAGCAGTCACCTTTGCCATTCGTACATTTGTTTCAGCTAACGATCCCCCACGGCTCCAAGACAAGGATGACATGTTGAACCAGACATATCCCATGCTATGATTCCCTTTTTTGGGTGAACTACAAATGATTATTCTGACTTTCCTTTTTTGTTGTTTGTTTATTTTTATTTTTTTTTCAAAGCAGGACCTCCAGGAAGCCCTGTTACATTTTAGCTTCTGGAAAAGTGAGTCCCCAGTCTGCCGAAACACAGCCAGACACCAAGAGTGTTCCCACCATGGGGTCAGCATGCTGGGAGGAGTGCTGCATAAATCCTAACAGCATTGCTGTAAAGTGTATGCAAAGATTATTTTTTTATCCTTTCCTGCACTCAGAAAGACTGGCAATGAATTTATTTCCCACCAACAGAAAATCAGTATTAAAAATACCATGCACTAGAAAGTATTGGTTTAAAATTCAGCCTGAACATTACTGTCATTCAAAAACAGACTGTAAGTTTTCTTTTTCATAGAACCACAGAATGCTTTGGGCTGGAAGGGAGCTTAAAGCCCACCCAGCTCCTCCCCCCTGCCATGGGCAGGGACACCTCCCACCACACCAGGTTGCCCAAAGCCCCATCCAGCCTGGCCTTGAGCACTTCCAGGGATGGGGCATCCACAGCTTCTCTGGGCAGCCTGTGCCAGTAAAGAATTCCTCCTCATATCTAATCTAAACCTTCCCTCTTTTAGTTTAAAGCCATTACCTGTTGTTCTATCACTCCACTCCCTTATAAAGGGCCCCTCTTCAGTTCCTCTCCTGTGCTGTTATGTGTATATTTCCTCATGCGCATAACACAAGCTCATACAAAGCCTCATCAAAACGTATGATGTATTTCATGAGAAAATCCATTTTGTGTGAATTTTGCAGAATCAGAACATACCGATTAGTTACTCAAATAACAGCATGGCTGCAGTCACTTGATCCTGTTACGACTTTTCCTTTCCTCCAGCGTGACCTCTGCTAGCAGAACTTCTCTACATTTAAGTAGCAAGAGGCTGTATTCAAGCTACCTTGCACCGTTCTCCTTGACCATTACACTGAGCTTCAACAGCTCTCCCCTTGAAAGGAAGGTTTGGCTCAGCAAAAATCATCTTTAAGGCACTTTCCTGGACCCTTAAATACAGGATCCCAGCCAGATATCATGCTCGGTCGGGTGTCCCAACACCCTCCTGTATCTCCTTTCTCCCGCTGAGCTGTTACTGCAGGAGATGCCTGCAGTGCTCCTACCACAGCAGAGCAGATTTCCCAACTCACAGGGGGTTTCCCCAGCCCAGCAGTCCTGCCCCACGCTGCTGGTTAATGCAAGGGCTGTGCTCTGCCCGTTCTCTGCTGAGGTACCCACATTTCCCAGAGCACATCACCATGTGAGCCTCCTCCAGCCCAGGAGGCAAAGACTTGCTGCAGGAAAATTAAGAACCTCCTGCAGTGATGAACAAAATTAGAGGAGAGTAGAACAGCAAGAAATTATGCTGATGCTTCTCGGGAGCTCTGGGATTTCATTTCCCTTCTTCTGCTGGAGGAAAACAATTCAGCCTCTTCTCCCCCTGGTAGCATCTAGAGCTGACCTACTCAAACAGCCCCCACAAAACAGCATGGGAAAGAGCCAGCCCAGCCCAGCAATTAAACTTCAGCAAGGTAACACTGCCCAACAACAAAAAAACAACAGCAAAAAAATGTAATGCTCTACTTTAGCAAAAAAAAATAAAAATAAATTAAAACATGCCCTTCCCTCCCAGTTCTTTTTAGATAAGAAAAGCAGACAACACACCAAACAGCACAGGGATTAATCACTGCCTTGTACCTTTCTGCACAATGTCTGTTCAGACATGACTTAGAATTTGACAGCCCTCCGGGTTGATCCGTTCACAGGAATGCCCAAGGGAGCAATCTGTGTCAGGCTGATTTTCCCTCTCTCATTTCTTCTCCTTAATTCTGTTATGGGAATACAGAAGAGCAGGGAGGGTTGCCCTACCTATAATAACCTTGTTACATGCAGATGAGAAAGAAGTACTTCTCATGACCCTTCCACTTCCAACAACAGGGAAGAGTTTCCACGCCCAAAGCATGGAATTTAACTCACTGTTAGGTTTTCAGAGGTGGCATTCAGCTCAGGCTGTGGGAACACAGGAGGACCTGCCCCGTCCATGTGTTCAAACATGAAAAAAAAACAGCACAGAAATGATAACGTGTATTACGGTTTTGGTTCAGGAAATTTTCCCGAAGAAAGAATGCACTTGAGCATGTGTTTTGCTTTAAGAGCCTGCTTACATTCCCCTGAAATCAATGGGATTCGAGTCCACGCTCTGCTGACTGAAGTGAGACTTCAGCCCCGTGCCTGAATACCTTTCTGTTGGTGTCTGATGCAATCGACTCACAGGGCATCCAAGATAAAGAGAGAGCCGTTCCTAAGAGTGTGAAAGGAAAACTGAACATTTTTAGGGCATCGTAACTTTTACTGAACAATGCAGCTTTTGTAAAGTTAATAACTGGAATCCTTATTTCTGCCCACAAAGGCCACAGGGAAGTCAGCCTTAAAATCCCTACAACCATCTTCACAAATAATGCTGCTGCAGAAATTTCTTGGCTAAGCTTAGGAGATTCTGTGAATCCAACACAGAGGAGGAGGCTGCAAAGATGACAGTAGCTACAGAACAACAGGTCTTCTTTCTAACATTTTTGAACCTTCTGGTCACAGATTTTCCCAAAGCTGAGGCTAGGACATGGTCTCTCAGAGCTGCCTCTCCTCCTGTGAAAGGTGGCTCCAAGAACACCCTGACAAAACACAGCACAGGAAAATTGAGCTGCTCTTGAGACTCCTAAATTCAGAGAGAAAAGACCTGAAGCCTAAGCCCACTTGGGTGGGAAGTCATAAAATGACTTGCTGAGGATGCCTTCCACTTCTGCAGATCACTGATCAAGGGGTTGAACAGGAGTGGCCCTAGAATTGAGCCCTGGGGACACCGCTAGTGACTGGCCACCAGTCAGGTGTAGCCCCATCCACTACAACCCTCTGAGCTCTACCATCAAGCCACATCATTACCCAGCACAGTGTGAACCTGCTCAAACCACAGCTGGACAATTTCTCCAGAAGGACGCTGTGAGGGACGGTATCAAAGCCCTTACTGAAACCCAGAAATATGACATTCACTGCCTTCCCTCCATCCACCAAGCAAGTGACTTGCTCGTAGAAGGAGACCAAATTACTAAGGCAGGACCCATACTGCCATGCCTGGTAACTGCTTTGCTCTTTGACTGCCTTCTAATAGCACCCAGGATAACTGTCTCCATAAGTTTTCCAGAGAGCGACGTAGTCTAACAGGTCTGTAGTTTCCTGGGTCTTCTGTTATACCTCTTTTGTGGATGCCTATAACACTGGCCAGCTTCCAGCCAGCAGGGACCTCCCTGGACTCTCAAGACCCTTGGTAAAACTCCAGCTATAATGTCTGCTAACTCCTTCAGTAGTCTGGGGTGAATCCCATCTGGCCCCATGAACTTAGGAACATTCAGCTGATACAACCGGTCCCTGACGATTTTGGTGACCACACATGGGAAGACACTGCTCCTCCAGTCACGATCCTTCAAATCAGAGGACAAGGCAACCCAAGATCTATCATTAATAGGCAAAAAAAAAGGCATTTCTCCACCTTTTCCCTCACTCTTACTTCTTAGGTGATGATCTTCATCAAGGATCTGTCCAATGTTTTCCTTAGGCCTCTTCTTGCTGTTGACATACTTTAACAAACTTTTTTTGTTGTCTGACACCACAGTGACCACTGTCAACTCAAGCTAAGCTTTGGCTTTTATGTTTTCTCCCTACAAATGTGAACTGCAGCTCTGTACTCTCTGTGTGAAGCCTGACCTTGCTTCCAGAGTTGATATATTTTCTTTTTCTTAACAAATTCCAGAAGTTCCCCATTCAGCCAAGACAGGTTTCTGCCTCACTTGCTTGACTTGCAGCACAGTGGGATTGCCTGCTCCTGGGCTTTTAAAAGGTGGCTCTTGAAAAGTGACCAGCTCTCATGGACCCCTAAACCCTCTACAGCAGATTCCCAGGGGACACTGCTAACTAGCTCCCTGAGGAGCTTAAAGTTGGCTCTCCTAAAATCCAGGGTGGTAACTCTGCTGACCTTTTTTCTTATTACACCAAACATTTTGAACTCAACTATTTTATGATCGCTGTGGCCAAGACAGCCACCTGCTGTCACATCTCCCGCAAGGTCTTCTCTATTCCCAAACAACAGGGCTAGGAGGGCACCTTTCCTCGTTGGCTCACTAAGTTCTTGTGACAGAAATTATCTTCAACGTGCTTTAGGGCTTTCCCAGACTTGTTGCAGCAGCTTATGTATTGTATAGCTAGTTCATGTAAATAACTCACACAGCCTGGGCCCCTGGGACCCAAAGCCAGCTGACCTGGGGAACATCTCTGCTCTGACTTCAGTGAGCTCACAGCATTTCCCTTGTTTAATTTTCCCTTCTCTTTCCTTGTCAATCCAGGCTGTGAATGAGGCATAATCCTCCTCCAGTGTCCAGTGTGCATACAGAAAAAAGGATATAGGGTCTCTTTGCAAACATGTTTTTGAGTAAAATCTTTACCAAATAATTCATTCAGCTATGGGGGTAGTGCCTTTTGAACCAAGATGTCCAAACACATGTCTAAGATCACCTTTTAGAAACTCAGAGCAGTCACTGAAGACCTCTGTGACAACCATGTTATCCAAACCTCATCATTTTAGTAGTTCAACCACATTGTTCAAATCACGTCAACCCCCATTTGCAGCCTTTATGGTTCTAGTGAGAGTGAAGTGCCATGACAGAGGATTGTGTTGAATAAGACTGCTCAGGACAGATCTGGCCATGCTCTTCAGAGCTCATCTGTGCAGGACTTGGCTGTCCTGAGGAGCTAGCACTGAAGGATGGAAGGGAAAGTCCCCATTTGAAGGACACTTGATGGGCTGCCCCATTAAAGGCAGAGGAGCCCATGGGCCTTGGGACATGGGATTACACTTTTGGGAGACCACCACGGAGAGGCAACGGTTAGAGATGGACCACTGGTACGTCCCCATTGCAGTGACATGACTGTGAACAACATCTTGAGGGACCCGAATGCAGGATCACCGAGCCCAGACCCCATCCCCACCCCTCCACATACCTTCTGCAGCTTGTCTGCCTTCTCGTAGTACCCCTCCAGCTCCTGCCGCAGCACGTGGTTCTCCTCGGAGAGCATCTCCACCATCTGCTGCGCCCGCTCCACGATGGCGAAGGCATCAGGCGTCAGCTGCGGGCCCGGCGGCAGGGGCGGCTGGGCAGGAGCTCCCAAGGAGCCCGGGAGCAGAGGGCCGGCGGCGGAGGAGGCCTGCGAGGACATGGGGCTGTGCTGCTGGGCCGGTGGTGGTGCTGGGAAGGGCGGCTGGCATTGTCGGCTGTGGGGAAGCACAGGCAGGGGAGGCGTTAGAGCCACGCAGCCTCGAAACGCGCGCGGGGGCTTCCGCGTGGTTTATTAATAGGTTATAACTGTATGGGATTGATTCCGGCCTTTGGTCACTCCTAAATACCAACAATCGCGGCGGGGACGGGGGAAATTGTCTCGTCGCCTGCTCCTGACAGTGATGTATACATCTGGCACGGAGGGATAAAGGAAGCATTGAGTGGAAAGCAGCATTTTTGCCTAGGTGCACAGCTAATATTTCAGCGCTCAGGCAGCCTCTCCCTGCCCCTGCCTTGCCGCAAACCCCACCACCGAGCGGCTTAAGCCGACAGACGGACAGGACTGCAGCACAAGGGATGTTACTCACCCTTCGAAAACCAAGCTGAGGGGCTGAGCGGCCAAATTCAGAGGCAAAAGGAAGTGATGTGAGCGGAGCCGCGTCCCTGCACGGCAGCAGCAAGCGGCCGAGGGAGCTGCTGGAAGCACAGCCCCGATCAGTCACTACGGGTGATGAAAGCCATCTTCCTGGCCAAGACCTCGCTGTGTCGCTCCATGACTAGCAGCATCCATCACCCACCAACCTCGTAGTGGGGAAGAGCAGGAGGGGACAGCCCCACGGTGCAGAGGCTGAGCTACCCCTTAGCCCAGATGCCCCAAAATCTACACCACGCTTGTTTAAGTGGCTGAGCCTAGCACCCTAGCAGGGGGCAGAGCCCAATCTGGCTGGAAAACCAGCTGGACTTCCCCACCTGCTCTTCCCCACCTGAAGTCCATCAACCAAGCCCTTTCCAAAAGGTACATTATAGCTTAGTGACCAGCTATTAGGCTTGCTGTAGTCCCCGCTGCCTTTATTCTGTACCCCGCACAAGGCAGGGGATCTCACAAATGGATGTATTTACACCATTTGGCCTCGCAGACCCATGAATGCTGTTTTTGAGGCAGACAATTTTGTGCCATATAAATACACAATAAACATGATGACTTGTCTACACGGCTTCTCAAAGTGGGGTTTTCAAAGACTCTCAGCGCTGGCCTAATTCTGCTGCCAACGATAACAACCTGTCACTGCCTGCCGTGGTGGCAGAGCAAGATGAAAAGCGAACAGGCTTTTTAAAAACTTGCCCTACAGGGTGACAGATTGGGAAAACCTGTGCTGAGCTCATTCTGGGCTCACCATGGGCTTTACCTGCTCCTAGGACTGTGCCTCCCCTGGTTAAATGAAACACCCAGGGCAGTCAGAGAACAAGAGAGAGCCGTGTCCTGCGGGCAGCTCCCGAGGCCAGGAGAGTTTGCTCTCAGCCCCTGCCATAGGTGCAGCCTTGGACTTAGGGGCTAAATTTTGACAGAAAGCGGATAAAGCTTTCCCGAGGACAGTAAGTCCGGGAGGTGTTGTTTGATGCTTTACACATGGCCAACAAAACGCGCAGTAATTAAGAAACACTGCAAAGCTTTATCCGTGGTTGCTGGTGAGAGCCCTGCCTGTGCTGGCCCTGCTCGCCTGCCCTGCAGCACAAAACACAGCGGCAATGCAAAAACACGGAAAACGGGAAGGAAAAAGGCAGCAGCTCCTCCAAAACGCCCCCCGCTGAACGCCGAGCCGCCTGGAGCCGAGCAGCATCCCACGCTGCGAGAGGAGGGGACGCCACGGCAGCTCTTTTCTCCGTACCCACTGCAGAGCTTTGCAGCATGGAGGGGGGCACGGCAGGGGGAGCGTACCGCCTCTGCTGGTGTGCCAGGCTGCCCTGCTTGCTTGCATTTGTCATCAGCCCCAGCGCCAGAAAGGAAAGGAGTGTGCAGAGCCCTTCCCACGCTGACTTCCTGGCCGGTGCAGCTGCATGCAGCGGCCTTCCGACGGTGCTCAGCAAAGCCCTGGCGGCAAAAGGAAGCAAGCCCCAACTTCCCCTGACATGTCCTCAAAGCGAGGGGTCCAAGGCAGCTGCAGAGCTCCTGGGCACTGGCGCTAGGTTAAGACATTGGTCCCTGCTCACCCACCTCTGACTCCATCCTCTTTGTAGACACTGATGAGATCCCCCTGAGCCTCCTCTTCTCCAGGCTGAGCAGCCCTAGCTCTCAGCCTCTCCTTGCAGGAGAGCTGCTCCAGGCCCTTCATCACCTTGTGACCCTTCCTTAGACCCCTTCCAGTATGCCCAGGTCTCTCTTGTACTGGGGGGCCCAGAACTGGACCCAGCACTCCAGGTGTGGCCTCAGCAGTGCTGAATAGAGGGATCACCTCCCTCAGCCTGCTGGCAGTGCTTTGGACCACGTAACACAGCCCAGAAGACCACTAGCCTTCTCAGTGTCAAGGGCACACTGATGGCTCATGTTCAGCTCGGTATCTACCAGGACCCCCAGGTCCTTTTCTGCAGAGCTGGGTGGCCCGCAGCCCATGCTGGCACAATAAGGCACAGATTTTGGTGCTGCCATCACTGCTGGGGACCATAACACAGGGACAGGGCCTGGCAGAGACAGGCAGTGACTTTACTCCAAAGGAGCTGGATCAACAGAATAACTGCTTGTGGCTGAAGTACCTGTGTGGAAACAGACCCCCAGATGGGCAACAGACCAGCATCTGATTCAGGTGCTGATTGCAGGGAGCATTTTAATCCAGGGAAACTCCCCACAAACTCAGACTGCTCAGAGCATGGGAGGCTGAGACAGTGCTGAGGCCACCAAGAAGATGCGGTCCAGCACTGGAGCCACAAGGACTGTGTCAGTGTAGCTGCTTGGCTCCTTTGTATTCACAGGTTTGCAACTGGGAAACTCAAAGCATTCATCTCCCCATTACAGTAACATCCTGCGAGAAGTCAGCGAGGTTCAAAGCCTGGCAGCGCTGCTTCCCGGAGCCCACAAGCACGCCGAGACGGTGCATGGTCCTCTCCAGCATCACTGCTGCTGGCTGCTGCTGGGACTGGGGGATCACACTGAGCTGGGGGCTTGTTTTATCTTCCTGAGACCAAAATCATCTGCCTGCTGAGGTCATCCAAGCCAGCAAGCCCAGTGAGCGCTGTGCTGAGCTGCTCTGCAAATCGCAGTCACAGCCTGCTGCAGGCACAGCTGTCAAACCATCCTCCTCTGAGTGCCCGTCTCTTGCTGGTGCCTAAAATCCTGCAAGGGACCCCGCACTCCTCAAGGGACCGGAATACTGTTTTGCTTGCAAATGCAAAATCCCCTGCAGTGGAGCAAGGGATGCCACTTGCGATGCAAGAGGTGCTCCACATGTGTGCAAAAGCAGCCAAGCACGCTGCATCTCCTCGGTGCAGCTCACAGCCAGCCTGCACTTACCTGTTGTACCGTGACAAATAACTCAGCTAAATGTGAGTTTGTCCTAAAATAAATATAAAATAAAAGATGCGGATGGTCTTATCTAAGTAAAAGCCCTGCTGTCTGGACAACTGTGACAAAGACACACATTTCCTACAGATAAAGGTTTTCTCACTTCTTTCTGGGAACAGCTTTGAGCAATATAACACATTTCTAAATCGATCTCTGAAACTAAACCGGGGGAGATGAAGCATTTTCTCTTTTTCATTACAAAGCAGTGCAATCTTCTGTTGTAGATACACCCTTTGAACACTTGCAGGAACTCTTGACACTGTACTTTGGAAAATCTCATCCTCCCATCAGTTCAACCTTTTCACATGTGTTTCAGTCTGTTTAGCTTTATACTAAAGAGGGAGGAGAGGTGCCCAGGATCTCATTTTTCTTGAATTGTGAATTGTCCATCGAGCTATTAAAGACTTACACACCGTAGCAGCAGCCAGGCACCAGCATCCTTATAGCTGGGGCCACAGGAGAGATTCTCCAAAGCGTTTCCAACTTGGAGATCAGCACAAATGCCACTGCTCCTTTTGAAGCACAGCAGTTCAATGGGCAGTAACTGTTTCTGACGTTCACAGAACCACAGTTGGAAAGGACCTTAAAGCCCACCCAGTTCCAACCCCCTTGCCATGGGCAGGGATACCTCCCACCACACCAGGTTGCCCAAAGCCCCATCCAGCCTGGCCTTGAGCACCTCCAGGGATGGGGCATCCACAGCTTCTCTGGGCAGCCTGTGCCAGGGCCTCACCACCCTCTGAGAGAATAACTTCTTCCTAATACCTTATCTAAATCTCCCCTCTTTTAGTTTAAAGCCATTACCCCTGTCCTATCACTATCTACCTGTATAAAAAGTCACTCTCCATCTTTTTTATAAACCCCCTTTAGGTATTGGCAGGCCACTGTAAGGTCTCCCAGGAGCTTTCTCTTCTCCAGGCTGAACAACCCCAACTCCCTCAGCCTATCTTCACAGGAGAGGTGCTCCAGCCTTCTGATCATCCTCATGACCCTCCTCTGGACTTGTTCTAACACTGCCATGTCCTTCTTGTGCTGGGAGCCCCAGAACTGAACGCAGGGCTCCAGGTGCGGTCTCACAAGAGCAGAGCACAGGGGGAGAATCACTTCCCTTGCCCTGCTGGCCATGCTGCTTTTGGTGCAGCACAGGACATGGTTGGCCTTCTGGGCCGCAGGTGTACATTGCTAGCTCACATCAAGCTTTTTGTCCACCAGAGTCCCCAAGTCCTTCCCCACAGGGCCAGTCACTACGAGTTCTTCTCCTATTGATGTCTGGGATTGCCTTGATCCAGGTGCAGCACCTTGCACTTGGACTTGTTGAACCTCATTAGGTTCACGTGGGCCCACTTCTCAAGCTTTTACTGGTCCCTCTGGACGGCATCCCTTCCCTCTGGTGTATCGACTGCACCACTCAGCTTGGCATCATCTGCAAACTGGCTGAGGGTGCTCTCAATCCATTATCTATGTCACTGATAAAGGTATTAAGCAGCACCGGTCCCAGGATAGACTCCTAAGGGACACCACTTGTCACTGGCCTCCACCTGGACATAGAGCCAGTGACCACCACTCTCCAGAGTCAGCCACCCAGCCAATTCCTAATCCACCAAAAGGTCCACCCATCAAATCCATATGTCTCCAGTTTGGAGATCAGGATGTCATGTGGAGCCATGTCAAAGGCCTTATAGAAGTCCAGGCAGATGACATCAGTCAGTCTTCCCTTGTCAGCTGATGCACTCACTCCAACATAGAAGGCCACCAGATTGGTCAGGCACAACTTGCCCTTAGTGAAGCCATGCTGGCTGCCTCAGATCACCTCCTTGTCCTTCATGTGCCTTGGCGTTGCTTCCAAGAGGATTCATTCCACGATCTTCCCAGGCACAGAGGTGAGGCTCAGCAAGCTACAGAGCTCCCCAGGGACCTCATTTCTATCCTTTTTAAAAACTGGAGTGATGTTTCCCTTTTTCCAGTCACCAGGGACTTCACCTGACTGCCAAGACTTTTCATTTATGATAGAGAGAGGCTTGGCAACTCCATCAGCCAGTTCCCTCAGGACCCTGGGATGAGTGTCATCAGGCCCCATAGACCTGTACCAGTTCAGTTTTATCAGTGGGAGGGACTTTGCTCCCCCAGCCCTCATCTACGGGTTCAGAGATTTGAGAGATGTGGGAAGCCTGACTATCAGTGAAGATGGAATCAAAGAAGTCATTGAGCACCTCAGCCTTTTCCACGTCTGTTGCTACCAGTTCTCCCTTCTCATCCATCAGAGGGGGTACACTCTCCTTTGCCTTTCTTTTCTGGCCAATGTACCCACAGAATCCCTTCCTGTTATTTTTTTGCATCACTTGCCAAGCCCAGTTCCATCCGTGCCTTGGCTTTCCCAATCCCATCACTGCACATCCAGACAGCATCCCTGTGCTTTTCCCAGGCCACGTGTCCCTGCTTCCACTGCGTGTGCATTTCCTTCTTGTGCTCAGTTTGACCAGCAAGTCCTTGCTCAGCCATCCTGGTTGTCTGCCATCCCTGCCTGCTTTCTTATCATGGGGATGGAGATTAAATATTCATTTAATCTGTCCCAATTTAATTATGACTTAACCAACTGTAAAATTTCTGAGCGTATATATCCCATAAAATCAACACAGCGAGTCATGTTAACAGACCAACATCTGAAGGAATAGAAGAATTAAAACATTGGCTTTGTTCACATCCAAGCTCTCATGTAAAAACTCCAAAGAAACAAAGCAATCAGGATTATCCCGAGCTCCTTTGGACTTAGTAAAGAATGTCATTCTCAGAATGTTTCTATCGTATTTTAAACATTGATCTTACTCTGCACTAGAGCAGGTTAAAATCTTCCAGCTAACCATATTTTCATCAAAAACTGTCCCTCTTAAAAACATGCAGCTGTGGAACATTATGAGTTTAAAATATTTCTGCAACACTACTGCAGCATTTGTATTGAGAACATACATTTTTTCTTGACATGATTCTACAAATAGGGCTTCCATATACTTCTGCAATGCAATAAAAAATGAAAAAATGCAGGAAATCAGCTTTTAGAATATAGAGAGATGCAGATAGAGAGCTTTTCAAGGGCTATCATGCTAGGCTCACTATACTGCACTCTCTCTTTAGTGATATATGGATTGTGATATATAGAACTTGCTATCGATAGCTTGCAATATGCTGTCTTCAGCAGAATAGTTGGCCATGGACCTCACTTTCATAAGAAATCCCACAGAATTCAGCATGGCCATCCACAACCCTAAATTCAGGCACGGTCTTAATATACTTGTTGGACTGGAACCCCTGGGAGAAAGGATGATCAACACAGAGGAATATCGAGGGCAATTTGCGGCTCTATGTAGGAATAAGAAACCAGTTAATGATGAAGCCCACTTGCTGTTGACTACCAGGAAGTTGTAAATACAGAAGAGCTGTTTCTTGACAAAACAGGGCAGCAGCAAGAAGTAATGAACTAAAATCCCTGTAAATATTCTGGAAAGTCTACCTTTGCACTGGTGCAGGTACAGCTCAGCTCTCTATTTAGGGACAGAGAGCAGCCAGCTGAGTAAGGACTTCGGTTGCAACATACCACGACATTAACATTCATAATTAAAATGCCCTCCTCTAATCTCTTTAGCTTATCTTTCTCTGAATGCTTTGCCTCCCTCTGCCTCCAGGGCAGACTGGCCTGTTTTATCTCCCAAAGGACTTCATCTCTCAGCTTCACGTGTCTGCTGGGGATGCTGTACCTGAGTCAGTGAAGAGAAACCAGCATCACTGGGGTGAAGTTCTTTGCAACTGCCTTAAGTTGATGCTTAAGATGCTACCTTCAGAGACAGGCATCTCCCTGAGTTCCAGTATGATTTGTGCAGCATGAAGCAGCCTTTAAATGATGTTCCTTGCATCTGTGGGTAACATGGAAGAATCAGCAATGTCAATGTGTGGGAAAAGGGCAGGATCCCAGAGAAGTCGGTAAGCCCAGTCTTCTGGGCATGGTGCAAAGAAACACAGCTGTATGCCCATTATTAAATATTGGTACAGCCAGAAATGGGAGAAGTCTTTCAGTAGCCCTCATAGTATTCCCTGCTTTACGGGAAAAGCAACAGCCTAAGCACCTTGCAAACACAAAGGTGTATTTCAAACCCCGTTTTGCTCACTTGGACTCACATCTCCAGTATTCACCATTTTGTTAGCGGTGTTTATTAGTGCTGGTAGGACTTGGTCCAACTACTTAGTGGGTGATTACGTTACGATTTGCAGGGGGAAATTATCTGAAAAGACATACTGTGTTAAACTTGTCCTGCATAGGTAAGAGAGGGAGGGGATATATTCCTTCCCAGGGAGCCACACAGAGAATATTCTTTATAAGCACAGCTGATATTCAGCAGAGAAAAAGGTGTGCTCCCCAGCTGTCCTAAAAGAATCAACTGGGAAAGTAATACAGAAGGAGAAAGAGAAATGACACCGGCATCACTGAAGCTGCTGGAACAGCTTCATTTTTCTTTTGTTCATTTTAATGAAAGGCAGACTGGACCGGGAGATGATACAAATCTCTTCTGCAGTGACTGGTGCCACGACATCCCTCAGCCTCGGGGACGTGATGCAACTCTCCAGCCTTCCTTACGGCTGCCAGCATCCACGTCAGCTGGCGGCGCTGCCTGCGAGCCACGCTCGTGCTTACGCCAACCTCGCCGAGAAACATCAGCAGACGTCAGCGTGGGTGCCTGACGCTGATGCCCGCCCCAGGGACATCCATCAGCCTTCCCGGGGTGTCTCCGGGAGAAAAAGGACCTCCTTGTAGTCCCCCGGGTGGCTGCAGACGTGTGGTTGAATGAGTAAATATACACAGGTTGTCTGAAAACAGCAGCGGCGTGGGGGGTTAAGGCACAAATAACCAGAGAAGCCGCAGACTGTGCCGGCAGTTAAATATAGGCTTGCAGATCCAGGCCGGGGGGAATTTTCTGAGGCATGTAAAAAACTGGCCTGGCTTTAAAACAGCCTAAATCCATCCTTCGGTTTCGTGCCATCTTTTAAACACGCGGATTAAATCAGAATTAAAAGGTGACCGCACAGAAGACTTCTGCACGTCGCCCCTTGCCAAGCAGTGGTGTTTCCAGCTCAAGGCCTCGTTTGCATCATGTACACCCTTTTTATTAACGGTGTGAGGAAATCATTCTGGATAAAGGACACCAGGATATGACTAGGAACACAGGGAACAACAGAAAGGATTCACTGCTCGCCTTGAGTGATCTGGATCTGCTTAAATGGGGCACAAAGAAACGGTATGTACTTGAGCAGGTCCGAATAGAAGTCCTTCCCCCAAGGAATAAATACAGCAGGCTACAGCAAGGGGTGGCAATCCCTGTCCTGGGACTACCCTCACACATCTGAATGGATAACGAGGTGGATGGTAAGCTCCCAGGGTGCCGATGTCTGACACAGAAAGCGTTTATGAGATCCATAAACGAGGACCATGCAGTTGCATTGCAGAGGTGATGTTACATCTGATTTGCCTTGCGTCTGGTTCAGCTTTCCACAAGGAAGAAGTTCTTTTTTTCCCCTCTCAACACTGAAATAATTAAGGGGCTCCAGGCTCCGTCTGTTTAATGCATTAAAGAACTGACAGCATGGGGCTCCTCGCTGTATCTGAGGAAGATATTGCAAAATCCAAACTGGTAACTAGAAAATACAGGCTGGAACTGAGACCTAAGTCTGTGCCAGAGATGGCAGCGAGCGAGTGGAACAAGCCTGTAAAGGCTGTGATGGATTCTCCAGCTGGAGAATGTTATAACCATCAGGACTGAATGTTTTGCAAACTGAACTTAATTCACGATGTCATGCCACCAAATCAGATTGTTTCAAAGCCCTTTTACCTGACAAGCTCCAAGTCTCTGAACATGCATCTCAGGCAAGTTAGCAGGCATCATTAAGGAATAGCTGCGCTCTAGAAGCTAGCATCTAGGAAAGGAAAAGTTTTTTGTTTGTTTGTTTTTTAAGATTATTACACCTGGCCAGCTTAAAGCATTCACGAGTTGTGAGTCAGGGCCCAAGGCACCACGCAGCTGATTGAAAAATATGCATATTTTACAACAATAATAAATATTGCTTCATTTTTATTTGCCTTCTGTCTTTTTGGACTTTTAAGTTTCAGGCTTCAAGCTCTGCTCTACAATCATGACGTCCATAAGGTAGAGGTCATGGAGCCTAATTTATGTAAATACACTGATTACTGCAGCGTCGTCTAACTGTAAGAGGTGCTCAGGATAATACCAAATATTTTGATATAGGATAGTTCAGATCATGTAGTCCAACTGCACCATTGGTATCTGCAGTAACAAATCCTCCCTCCTGAACCAGTATTTACAGTAAAGATGTGAGATTTCACCACCATGATTATTAAAGGCAGCCTTCCCTTTTAAAGCCAGTCACATTGGAAAGGAAAAGAAAAAGTTAAGCAGCAGCTGCAGTTATTCCATCTCCTTCAACAGGTACCTGCCAAAATCTGTGGGTTTCCAGTCACAGTTCTCTCATCACCCAAGGACCGGAGGGGGGTGAGGGGCATCAGTGACCCTACACGCCTTTTTCATCCCTCATATCTCTGGGTATTCCCCCCAGACCGACAACTTTGTGCTTCTCTCCTCTCTTTTCTGGCATGCAGAAGCCTTTTGCACTGTCCTTCCTCCCCAGAGGGTGCCAGGACGGATGGGCTGGGGAACAGACACCGGCCAGGACAGATGAGATGCCGGCGCTATGAGATTCCCACAGGACCCCAGGCAAAGCTCGTTTCCATTAGGTTCCTTCCCAGGCCCTCCCACAGAGATGAAAGCTGGAATTTCTCACCTCAGTTCCCCTAACAGAAAAACCAGCATCTCCAGACCCTACCCCTTTTGTCACCCAAACATTCCTGGATACCAGGGCTGCAAGGAGACCCTGCAGCCCAGGGGGACAGACAGGAGCTGGTCTATAGCAGGGGAGAAAAAACCCGATCAGTTCACACCAGTTAAATCTGGGTAATGCCATCAGAGAAGACTTCAGTATGGCCGAGCATTTGCTGAAAAAGGCAATGATGACCCAAGATGAGGATGAAGACCAGCACCTGGCCCAGAAGCTCGCTGTCACACATTTCCTGCACAGCCAAACACACTTTGCAATGGCACAAGACACACGGAGCGCAAGCATAAATCCAAAGCTATCTCTAAGGAGCTGTGGCCCATGAATGAATAATTTCAGTCTGCACGCTAGCGACTATCCTGCTGGTGCTGATTACTGCCTAGGACTTAGCCAGCAGGAGCACATCCCCCAAAAAAACAAGCAGGGTGTGCCAGGAGCTACGAGAGGCACAAAGACCCTGGGTGCATACCAAGACACAGCAGCCCCAGAGAGACTGACCGTGTGCTGGAGGTGAAATGGAGCACACACGGGTGGCAGAATCCCCTCTGAGCTGTGATTTGGGGCTCAAATTGTGCTGCCTTACCAGGAACAAGCATAACCACTGTCAGGAGCTGCAGGCTTTGTCCCTGCTGCCAGGGTCATCCTGCAGGGCTGGGGCTGGGCGTACAAAGCCACAGCATGCCACGGGATTTCTCAGCACTGCCCTTGCTGACCAGGCACCTGGAACAGGTTTGGACGCTGGCCCCAAAGGATTTCTTACTGGATGCTGGTGCCAATTCCCAGTTAGCCGCAGAAGTTAGCGCAGTGCCCAGCTCTGCTCGTTTGCATGGACTCAGCAGAACTGGTTATTGAATCAGCATCTTCCAAAAGCGATGAACTCCAACCAACTCCTTTCATGTGTGGATGAACGCGGTGCTGGAGATGTTTGTTAGCACAACCAACAGCTGCTGGAGCCCTGCTCAGGCTTCCTGAGAGCACAGCCTCAACTTGACCCCGCTGCGCTCGAGTTCATATAGCTGTTTCTTCGCATAAACAGAGATTTTCGCTTAGCTCTTTAAAATATCATTTTGCTCTGAAAAATTACAGACTCCACACAGGGAACGCTGGTAAGCAAAGCACATCTCACTGGGGTTAAGCCAGCAGCGTTCTCTCTTCTGAGGGACAGAGAGGGTCCTATCCTTGTCACAACTCGCAACATTTACCAAAGCCATGCTCTGAATTCATCCCTGTTTTGAAACAAAAGCAAAACTTTTCTAAACACTGCAAGGTTGAGCATCCACTCCCCGATTTTATGCCGTAAGAACTTCATAAAGGGAGCAGGGGGGCAGCTGCACCATCATTTCTCCACAGCAAAACAAGTGCACGCACCAAGCTATGCACTGAGTTAAAACCTTGGGGTATTTTGGGGTCAATGAAGACCTAATTAAGCAACTTCCCGAACGAAAACCACATTCACACGGGACAGCTCCAGCCATCCAAATCCAGCGAGGCTGGCAAAACACTGCCCAACAGGTCAAAGAGCAGGTGGGGTGAAACAGAGAGACGTTTGCTTTTAGGGAGAGCGAGAACAGCAGGTTAACGTGGCGGTGCCGTGGACAGATGGACAGAAGGAGCCATATAACCCCACGGGCCTGCCTCTGCCGGCAGCCCCGAGCAAGAGAAAGCACCCGGGCAGCGCGGTGCTGGCAGGAGCCTCGCGGCTCTCAGCAATCAGCTCACAGGAAATAAACACTCGGGATTATTTTTAATGCGCTTGGAATAAAACCACCCTCACGCAGAGGCCCAGCACGAGGGGCCAAGTACCATAAAAGTCTCATGTAAGCTTTGTTTGGAGGATTTAAGTAGGGCATAAGTGATGTATACACTTCATCTGGCCCTCTTTGTAAAGGGAAGAATTTCACCCCACTGGTAGAAGCATCATCGAGTGATGAGAAAGGTCTGAAATAAAGAGAGGCCTCTACCTCAGAAATCAGCCTCATGCTGACTTTTCCACAAAATTTTCAATTTGGGGTTTCAAAGATCTCAGGGATACTGGGCTTAGGCTATAAACTTTCACAATTTTAGAAAGCAGTCTTTTTCACTCTCACTCAAGTACAGGCCAAACCTCATCTCCAAACTTCTGCTCTTCCACATGACTTAGAAAGCACAAAACCCCAGCTGCTGCCAAGGTACAACACGGCCTTGCGTTTCCTCACTAAAACTCAGTGTTCCAGCAAGAGCCAGACGCCACATCAGCTTGGATAGAGATGATTTTTTATCATGGTTTGGGCTGGATGAGACCCTTAAAGCTCACCCAGCTCTAACCCCCTGCCATGGGCAGGGACACCTCCCACCACACCAGGTTGCCCAAAGCCCCATCCAGCCTGGCCTTGAACACCTCCAGGGATGGGGCATCCAAGGCTTCTCTGGGCAACCTGTGCCAGGGCCTCACCACCCTCTGATTGAAGAATTTCTTCCTAACATCCAACCTAAAGTTTCCCTCTTTTAATTTTAAATCATTACTCCATGTCCTATCACTGTACCCCCTGACAGAGTCCCTCCCCACCTTTCCTGTAGCCCCCTTTAGGTACTGGCAGGCTGCTGTAAGGTCCCCCAGGAGCTTTCTCTCCTCCAGGCCGGACAACCCCACTCCCTCAGCCTGTTTTTGTAGGAGAGGTGCTCCAGCCCCTTGATCATCCTTGTGGCCCTCCCCTGGACCTGCTCCAACAGCTCCATGTCCTCATGCTGGGGCCCTAGAGCTGAACACAGGGCTCCAGGTGGGCTCTCACACCTTTTCAGGTGAAGAACTACAAGCAGGCCATGAAAGGGGGAGCCCCCAAGTCAACTTGGCCCAAAACACCCACAGCCACAAGCCTCCAGCCCAGCTCCTGCTGCCCGCCATGTCCTGAACAAGTCAGCGCGGTGCCACCATGCCCCAGCCCTTACCTGGTCACCCCGTACTCCGGGGGCGGCTGGTACCGGACAACCGCCACCTCCGTCCTGGCAGGCTGGGGGGCTACATAGGAAGTCTTGAGGACGTCCTGCACTCCTGCTGGGTGCTGTTCACCATAGAAGAGCCCATGCTCGGGCACCTTGCTGCCAGGGGATGCTGCCACCGCCGCCGCCTTGGCTTTGTAGGGGTACTCGGGCGGCGGGCCCCGTGGGTCCATGCCCTTGCTGGGTGCTGGGGCCGCCTTCACCCCCTTGCTGCCCGCCGGGGCCGGCGGGTGCTGCTTGGCCCCGTTCCTCTCCAGCGAGAGCTGCATGATCCTCTCGCTCAGCGAGCGCACGTGGCCCTGCTTCAGCTCCTTCAGCGCATCGTCCTTATGCGCCTGCCCGCTGCCGGCCCGGCTCACCGTCGGCCTCCCCTCCGTCCTGGACTTCTGGCCGGAGGTGCCAGCGACATAAAATCCCGGCCCCGTTGGCGGCTGTCCCCGGAAAAACTGGGACTGGGCCTTGGCTTCCTCATAGGTGGGGAGCTCTTCGCTGCTGTGCGGGGGCTGCGCAGCCCGGGGCTGCTTCTCCATCGCAGCACCGTCCCCCTGGTGCTCCTGCCCCTGCGGTTCCTGCCGCGCCGACGGCTGGACCATTTGTGGGTCCTCTGGCGCGAGGTTTTCTGTGGAAGAGAGAGTGCTGGCAGTGCTGTTGGAGGGGCCGGCGCTGCCCGTCGCTTGGTGCTGTATGGCCAGCAGGTTCATGTTCTCGCTGGGGTTGCCATACCTCAGCTGCTCCTGGATCAGGCGCTGCAGGACCGTGCCGGCTGCCACCTCCTCCGAGCCTCGCATCTCCACCTCTGAGCTCCGGAGGAAGTTTGGAGGGTGCAAGGTGCAGAGGGCTTCCTCGGCTAGGTGGGGAGAGAGAGGCAGCGGTTAGCCCTGCGCCAGCCTGGGGGTTTGCTCCAAGACTGGGGTGCACCTCACTTTTGGCAGCCTGGAACCAGCGCCATGTTCTTCACAGGGAGGGCCTGGCACCCCTCTGCCCCTCCAAATCCCCATGGCTGTCATCCTCACCCCCCACCCCAGCTCATCCCTCATTCTGTGTGCAGTGACCCCCAAGAAGCATACACTCATCCTCTCAACACCCTCCCTGTGCCCCACACCGACCCCAGTCAATGGAGGCACAGGCGGCCCCATCCCAACCCCAGTCAATGGAGGCACAGGGAAACGTGATCTTTTCTATGACATGCATTGGGTAAATCCCTCCCTGGAGACGCCTTGCACAGATTACAGAGGCAGCCTCCGTGGCAATGCCAAAGCAGACGAAGCATTTTTGACAGCTGAAGTTCGATGAGACGAATCCCCTCACGAGTGCACAGCATGCCACAAGAAAATGTGGCGCAGAACATGTCACATAAAAACTCTAAAGTTATACTGAAAATAAAAGGGCTCGGAGAGTGTAATTAAAAAGGAATCTGTGCTCTGGCATCTTGTCTTAAAACTGCAATTTCCCCTCTGGCCAATAACGCTATTTCTATGTGAGTCAATACTAACTTTTGTAATTTTGCTGGGTGAGTACAAAGACGACGTTAAGGTCACAGATGTAATATCAGCATTTTAAATATCACAGATCAAACCACCATAGCAGAGACTACTGAAGTAAAGAAGAGGCAATGGTATAATTCTTTCAGCCAGTCTCCCAAGCTACATTTGCATGGGATAAGGTGTTACCCATGCTGTACCGATGCTGCACAGCTGGGGGGTTGGTGCCAAATACTGAAGCAGGCTCCAGCTCCCTTTTTCAACTCATCCCTGCTTGTTACGTGTAGCAGCACGGGCATCACAAGCCACAGAAAGTGAAATATGCCGTGAAGTTTGCCTGGAGCAAAGCATCTAAAGGCATAATCCCTCCTTGCTGGAGCCTACCGTCCCAAGGAGGTGTAAAGATCTGTATGAGGGCTGCCTGCACCCAAAGGGGTGCTCCTGAAAGATAAACCCTGGTGTAGGCAAAAACGAAAATAAGCCCTCTGCTCTGCACACAGTCCTCCCAGTTTCCTAGGCAAGAAGGAGGTGCTGTTCTGAGTTCAATTTTTGAGGTCATTCTTGGCAAATTTTTTTCTCTATCCTGCTGTTTCCAATTCTCAAAGGAGTTCTTCAGCAGTACTTGCATTTGTTTTTTTGGCATTCGAAAGTGGTTAAAAAGCAAAACTTTCTCCTGAGGTCTGGTATTTCCCTGAGGTTTCATCAGTTATTGCACATGCTGTGGGATAACTTATATACAATCCGGATGCCAGAGGGGAAGAGAAGCCTTTGACTCTTAACTGTGAGAATAGGTCATTTCCACTAACATTTTTTTGTGGCAAAAAAGCTTAAACATGACTGTGGGGCTTGAGAGGGAGAGAAGATTCCCATGCTGTTCCACTCCACGCCTGCTCTGCAAAATATCCTTCTCCTCTGCTTTCCCTGGGACTACATTACCAGCCCATCGGCCTGACCGGCTGGGGTGGCAGCCTGGCCACCAGGTTTCTGAGGGTCTGCCAGCTCCCTGGGACAGTGCTGGAGCCAACAAGAAGCAGATACGTGCACAGCCACCTGTCTGCACAAGAGCCAAGCATCCCTCTACATTACACGTCCCCACAGCTACAGCAAACTCTTACTGCTGCATTTGCATTATCACAGCACACAGAAGTCTTGCCATAATGGACATTTTTGCAGACTTGCAATAAAAACCTCCCTGATGTGCGAGAAAGCTCGCAGTCTGGTTATTAGACTAGGAGTGAGGGAAGTGGATAAAGCCAACGCCACACATTTAAGACAGCTCTTTATCATACACCACAAGGATTTTCTCTCCTGTGCTAGTCACCCGTTGGCATCCTTATATTCAGGAGATGCACTTTAGGAGTCTATTTTTGAGGTCCAGAAGGACTGAGCACCGTGTGCCTTACACAGGGTACCAGCAGTCCTGCCCCATCAGCAAAAGGCTACGGACCTCAGTCCAGCTGATCAAAGAAGAGCAACCACATCCAGAAGGATGAGCAGAAATGGTGCATCCTCCATAAGCACAGTTGACAAACGATGGTGGGTTTTGACACTCCTTTGACTGTGCTGGGGATGAGGAGCTGGCCATTGACCTCTATAAATATTACTTGCAAATGGCCTAAGCTGTTTGGTTCATGCTCAAGGAAAATCCTGAATGTAACTGCCATGGGTTCCTATGGAAGAGTGGCCACCCACTTACCAGCTTTTTCTTTAGCGCTGATGGCTTCAGCTGTTAGCGGAGAAACTTCATGCCTGCCAGCAAACAACTGGTGGTCCTGGTACAGAAAGCCAGCGTCTTCCAGTAGCTGGCCCGGGGTGGTAGGCTTGTAACAAACAGCTGTGGAGCCTGTGAGGAAGAAAGATGGGTTGTCAGTAAATAAGCCATTTGCATGACAAAATATAAAGCCATGATTAATGACAGAAGCCCCCCAAAATAATCTTGAGCCTTGTTAGGTGCCTGAGAAGCTGAGTCTCCTCCTTGGAGATCTTCTAAAGCCAACTGGACGCAGTGCTGGGCACCCTGCTCTGGGTGTCCCTGCTCAAGCAGGGCTTGGACGAGATGGACCCAGAGGTGCCTTCCAACCCTTCTGTGGCTCTCGGAACGGTAACAAGCTCACAAACGAGGCACAGCCCCAGGACACGAAGCCAAGACCCAGCATAAAACCAAAAGAGGGAGTGGGTAAGGAGGAGGCCAGATGGATAGGTGAGGACCCAACCACACGTTCAACAGGGCCACAGCCTGAAAGGCTTCACCGCAAAATCTGCTCATGACTTACAGCTCAGTAAGACAGAAAATTACCGAGACATAAAATACAGCTAACGCTATCAAGGGAGTTCATAAATCACTTGGACCAGATGTTCTTAATATGGTGGAGAGAGGATGTAGCTGGAGAGCCCCCGGACATGTCCGGCAGGAGCCATGTGCCCCAGCTCAGGCATCCCAAGGACAGGGAAGGCTGGATCAGTCTCACAGCACCAGGCTCTCTGGGCACACAATGAGGCTCATCCTAAATTTGCTCTCAGGGTGCCTTTTTCTAGCAGTGCTTGATTTAACGAGCTCACGCAAAATGCCTCTTGGCCGTGTTCAGGTGGGGATGGCATTGGCTTCTTCCCCTCCCGACTCCTTTCTGCCTCATCTTCCCAAGGAGAAGGCTCACTGAGGCCCAAACCCTGGAGGTGAGCATCTCATCCCCCAGCGGGGATGCAGCCAAATCCCTCTCCACACCACAACTGATTGCCAAATATCTGGAGCTAAGAGCAGGCCATCGACCTCCAGCACTGCTGAGGGACATGCTCGGGTAGGAGGTCTTGTGGTGGCACCAGCGGGACATCCCAGCAGGGCATCTGTCCATCCTGGCGGGGTAGGAAGCCCACGAGCACGGGGGCAAGCTTGCACAAGGAGCTCACACATTTTTACATCCAAATCATCACTGACTCCACACCCCTGCATGGAGCAGGGCGGCAGGAGGAGGCAGGATCTAGCCCATCATCATTGCGGGCATGAAGACGCAGAAAATGCTCTCCTCTGAGAGCCGAGGAGAGGAAATAGGCATTTCTGCGAAATGTTAATGAATTCAGCACTTCACCATTCATATTATGCACGAATCTGCATGGCGGTTAGCTATATTTAGAGAGCAAGGAGGGAGGATTGCTCACTTGAGTAGATACAAGGCAAATACGTTTGTCAAAATTAGCATGGGAGACAGCTCCAGCACAAATGCTGATGCTGATACAGGCACAAGGAAAATCTCAGGACCCAGTTTCCAACACTACCCCCATAATCTGGCGCGGACCACCACCACAGCCACCCTTCAGTGCTCCCGCACACACACACACACACACACGGCCCTGCCCTGGAACTGGGGGTTCTGCCTGAAACAGAAGAGCTACGAGTCCGGGCTTGGTTTACGAATAAAAGCTGGACTGGGATAAAACAAAACCTGCACACACAAGGAAGAAACACGGTCTCGAGCATTACATGCAGCCTAAACCATCAGCTAGGCTTCACCACTCACCACACAAAGCCTAAAAGAAAGAAACTGCTACTAAAATTCTACTTTCTTTCATTTGCCTCCCACGTTCTGAGCCAGCGGACACCCTCGGGTTGCACCTTCAAGTTTTTCTATGCACAAAAAGGCAAATAAAGACTTGGTTTTCTGTAACGGCAGCAGAAATTCTCACCTGACCGCTTGTCTTTGGGGTCTGTGCCCGTGGCAAAGGACACAGGAGAAGTGAGAGGGTTTTGTTGGGAATTACAGCAGAAGGCGAGGAGGGAGATGAGAAGCAGCTCACCCAGGGAATGCGGTGCCCACAGGTGAATTGATTTAGAGACTGAGCAACATCAGACGGTTGCTGGGACACCTTGGTTAGCAGCACAGGCTCCTTCAGTCATAAGAGAGAGCTTCAACCTCAGAGTGGGACTGAGCCCTCCAAACAGGGAGATGCTCCCCAGCTAAGACCCTGGTCTCGGGCACTGCCCAGAAGTTGCATGTTTTGTACCAGATCCCTTCCAGCACAGCTCGTGCTGCACTGAGGCACTGCTCCGAGCCTCTCTCCCCCATGAGACCTCAGTCTGGCATCATGTTCACCTAAAATACTGTAAAATAACACCTTAAATTAAAGATAAACCCGAGGGAGCCACTGAAAGGCACAGTTTTATGAAAACCCATTTGATCAACCAGTCAAAACCTTTCCACAAAGCAGCTCCGCTCCCTAAAAACGCAAACGCTCACCATCCACAAGCATAAAACTTTTAAGAAAAAAATAAAAACACAGCTGCAAGTCCATGGCACGTACTGCCACATCTCTGGGCACCAAGGGACCATCACCCCTCCCAGGACACATCCCCAGGGAAGGGCTTTAACCCGGAGGATGCAGGGCAGTGTACAGACATCACCCTTCCAGCTGCCATGCCTGTTACATCTGAGGCATTATCTCGTTGCTGGGCTGGGTCAGTCCTTGCTGAATTCACCCTTCATTACCGAATTCACCCTTCATTAGGGATTCTCCCCTACCTGAGTGCCTGCCCGGCACCCGTCTGTGTGTTTCCCTGCTTTAAGCTAAGCACACGTCGCGCCGCGTTATCCCGGAGCCTCACCACGCGGCCGTGCAATTCATTTGAAGATTCCCAACTATTTCGGTGAATCACTCGCTAAGATTAACGCCAGGGACTCGGCGAGGACCCACAGATGGAGGAGCGATGTTTGAATATTTCCCGTTTCTGATGTGGTTTCGGTCTGGTTTCGAGTGGGAGCCGAACCAAAACCCCATAGGAAGCGCGGGGCCGCGACGTTACAGGAAAGCCACGTCTGTAGAGCAACGCCAGCATCTCCCAGCTGCACATTTCCTCCTCAAACCGTATCTGGAGTGGGTGGTGTTCTTTCAGCCCACGTCTTCACCAAAACACCCCAGAACTGACAGAACAGAAACGACAGCATTTCAGAGCCCACATCCCGTCTCGCAGCCAAGCCAGTAGGGAATATAAATACCTTAATCCACCTTCAAAATGCTTCCTCTGTGGAAGTATCTCAGGTCAATGAGAAAGGAAGAGATTTACCCAAGGGCTCTCCTGCCCCAAAAGAGCTCCGAGAGCCCCCCCAGCACGGGTACCATCACTTCCACCTCCAAAAATTGCATCATCCAAGCCAGCATCCAACTACAAAGGATGATGAGAAAAGGAGATGGGGGCGTCCAAACCCCATCGCTCCCAAGAAATCGGGCCAAAATACCCAAATTTAAGGGCAGGTAAGGCTGAATGTTTTCCGTTTTGCTTCAGCCCAACACGCCAATTTTCATATACATTTCCCCTCAGCAAAAAAAAAAACAAAGCGACCCAACGCCAGGCTCGGCACAAAGCAGAGCAGCCACCCTTGGAAAGCAGCTCCCGGAGCTGGCAGAGGATCACATGGATGCTGGAAGAGCGGGGCCAAGCCTCCCTGCCCGGCGGATGCCCGCAGATCAGGTGCACAGGCGGCGGCAGAGCTTTCATCTCGCAGGGACGGGATTTTTATGAAATTTTAATTATTCACGGGTTGTGTTTTTTCCCCTCCTCCCCATCTTCCCAGGCTCGCACGCTGCGGAGGAGCGGGATGCACGGGGGGTGTTCTAACAGCAGCGGGATGTTATCGCACCTGCACAGCCAGGCGGGGCGACGAGACACTCTTTCATGTGGCTTCATTACCGTTTGCAGAAAAATACGTGCCTCTGTTTATTCCAAGCTACGAATTTGCCTCTAAGGCTGCGGCACCGATCTGCAATACCGCCCGGATTTATAATAAGGGCTCAAGGAATCGAATCAATAATTGAAATTTCTGCTTTGATCCAGGCGCTGTGATTACGACTTCTGTCAGCGTCGCCGTTCCCAGATAAAAGGTGAGGTGGTGCTTGGAGCCGGGAGCAGGGAGGGAAGGAACTGTCGAGGAGTGAAGTACAAAGGCTGGCACGGAGCTGGTGAATCAGAGCAGCGCTTGTACTGGAGACATTTCACTACTCCGTCAATTCTCCTTCCCAAGGCATGAAAAAACCCTTTCATCCGAGGGAGAAGTCATCATGCAAATTCTTAGGGAATGAAAACGCCTTTTTTTTTTTTTTAGCAGAAAATAATATAATCATGCTTCAACCAGCCACAACATATCGACAAAGCACCAGCAAGGCAGGAGTTTAAGCTACGGCCAACTTTGCTGTACTTACTGCCTTTAAAAACGATCGCATTGCAGACAGGCGCTGGCACGATCGGTTTCACGGGATATTTAAGCCCTTCCATTAATTAAACAGGAGTGAAACGGGACCTCAGACTGCACAGACACTGCAAATCATTAAGTCTGGTTCCTCGGTGCTTCAAACACAACCACGTTATAAAACTCCCCTCTCGCTCTGCTTGAACGGCATCTTAAAAAGCAGAGTTTTTTATTTTTTGCCCCGTTCCTCCCATTTGGAGGCTGTTTAGGGTCCCGTTCCCCTGTCACACTCACAAACTCCTCTCGTTTCCCGCTCACATCGCTCCTTAACCATGTATTTTTTTGCCAGTGGTGTCCTTTAGGTTAAATAGCTTTCTCCCTGAGTCATTCCCACAAACTTGCGAGCGTACAAAGGAGGCTGGGATACGGGCAGAACAAAAATAGTACAAAGACCGTACAGTGCTCTTGAACGGAAAATGCAGGCATTGAACTCTATCTTATGCATCTTCATATTTCTCGAGCTTTTCCTTTTTTAAACGCGGCCAACACGCCACACACCAGGCGCTTCGTTTGATCCGCGTTAAGAGCCGCTCGTGATAACCCAGCCCCGAGCGTAACGCAAGGGCTCTGCTTATCTCCAACGGCACGTCTCAGGGAAAAAGACACGAAGCCTTCCTCCCAGCCGAATATATATTGAAATTATGAGCCTCCCATTATTAAATCATTACACGCAATTTATATTCAGCTGCTTTTGAGAGGCAGAAGCGCAATGGAGCCGTTACCCACAGAAGCGCTAACAAGATAATTGCCTCTTGCTCCTGCTCCCAGACGGCTGAGCTCAGATTTACAGCGGGGAAAATCGCTCAAACGGCCCACAGCGAGCAGCCTGCGGCTCCGAAAAGGTTCAGAAACGGCCCCAAACCGCCAGATGCTGCAGGCAGGGGAACACGTACCCACTACGGGACACCCAAACGCCCCACTCGGCCCCAGGACCCGCTGCACACCCCGAGCGGCACGCACCCGGGTGCCTCCAGCCACCTCGGGGAACCCCAGCGCCGTCCCCAGATCCAGCAGGGATTTCCCCTAAATAAACCAAACTAAAGCACGTTTACATCTAGAACAGATAATCCCGAGAACTGCTCTGTTATTTAATCCCAGGCTCTGCTTTCCTGAAACGCAGCATCCCACTGCTTCTGCTCTCACGTGCACCAGGACACCTCTGGAGGGACTTCGCTCGGCTGTTCCCCTGCTTCACACCCCGAAAATTCAATGCTGAATCCCACCTACTGAAAAAGGTCACTTAAAACACCAAAAAAAAAGTGATACGCTCTATAAATCCTAAAGTTTCAATAGAAACAGTTTCCCTAATGATTTTTTTTATACAAAAAGGTGATGTTGTTCTTCTTATTAGCATTATTTTGTATTTCTAACTTTCTATTTCTGATGAATGAAGGCCGTTCTATTTTAAAATTCAGGACATAAATGGGAACCAGACTACATCCACCCCGAAGCTGCCAAAAAGAAACTGCTGTACGAAAGCAAAAATCCTCCTGGGATTTTCCCAAATCCACAGAATATTCCCCAGCACCGAAGTTTCCACCGGGACCTCTCCGCGAGCAGCCAGTCGCTGGGTGAGGAGCACTCAGCCCTTCTCTTCATGGTTTCCAGTCCAGGGGGGCCACGAAAGGCACGCTCTCCCACCTCACCCCGAGGAACATCGTGTCCCCCCCTGCCCACGACTCCTCCTGGGTGATGGGA
This sequence comes from Nettapus auritus, assembly GCA_011076525.1. NCBI lineage: Eukaryota > Metazoa > Chordata > Aves > Anseriformes > Anatidae > Nettapus > Nettapus auritus. Next base: position 194,043,327 of record CM021765.1, read on the forward strand.
TCCCGGGGGCACAGCAGAGCCTCCCTGGCGAGGCCGAATCTCCGCAGCTTTCCGAAATCAGGTTGGGTTTGTCCGACCGGCAGCGAGGGAAGAAGTGGTTTGAAATGCGCAAATTTGGAAGCACGGGGATGGAGTAAAGCATCCAAAGCTTCTGCAGAGGAAATCTGTGCTTCGATCCAGTTTCACACCGCTTTGCTGCTGCGGACCTGGCGGAGAGGCAGGGATCGGCACCGAGACGCGCGTCTGCCGGGTAAATGCTGTGCGGTCACCTCCAGGACAAGCAGCACGGGCACTACCCCGAGCTCCTCCGCAGCATCTCAGCAGGTATTTGTGGATACAAACGAGAAATACGTTAGAGCAAGCCCAAATTCTGCCATCCCAAGGGGCAGCACCTGCACCAAGAGGTTAAAGCTGTCTGCTCCCAGCGCTTCACAAGGGGAAAACGAATGCTGGGACACATCCCTCCCTTTTTATTTACCACCCTAACACATCCCGCATCACGCCGACATCACCTCCGTGCCAAAGCCTCGACGGTTTCTGCCCTTTCTCCCTTTCACAGCCTGGCTCCTGTTTCCCCAACAGGATGGGGAGAGGATGCTTTTTTATCTGAACATCCCCTTGCCAGCCCCGAGGACTGGATCCCTTTTAGAGATTTTAGAGCCCGGTGACCAGAAAGTCATCCGGAGTCATTTCCCAGCGAGGGATACGCACATACACCCGTGGACATACACATATGGGAACGGCACCCTGCAAAAACAAGGGGACACCCCGTCTTCAAAGCCACTCCTCTCTCAGAAAGCCGTCTCGGCTTATTTTTGAAGGGGAAAAACACACAGATACATGTACAAATATCGAAGCAGAAAGCCCCGAGCTGGCTGGGCACAGCCCCAGGCCCCACAGATGCTGTGGCGCAGCTCTGGGTCCCCCCAGCCCCGCACGGCACCAGGAAAAAGGAAAAAAAAAAAAAACACCAAAACCACCACCGCACACCACTTTTTTTTTGTTTTTCCATCGCAAGAGGAAAACGAGCTAGCGGCCACCTTTCCTGGATGTCAAAGCACGGAGCACAAAAGCTGGCAGGAGGACTGCGATGGGGGGGGGAGGTAACTTGGCGTGGGGTTTGGGGTTTTTTTTGGGGGGGTTAACTCCTTTTTCAATGCATTTTGCGTTTAGACAGGACTTTGTCTCTGCTCTCCCTGCAGGGATAGCGGGGTGAAACCTCAACCCCCCCGCACCACCAGGAGAAGCCGGGTCCGAGATGCAGCAAAGCCCCGTCCGCAGCCAGAAATCCCCCCCCCCCCGGCCTCCTCCTCCAAAATTCCCCCAAACCATCACTTTTTGGGGCCGCCCCCATCCCCTCTCCCCGCTCCTCTCCCGGTTTTTGGTGCCGAGAGGGGAAAACTCCCCCGGGTGCCCAGGGATGGTGCGGGGGGGGCACGGCCGGGCTGGGCAAACGCGGCCCCGAGCCCACCGGGGGTGCCCACGGTCATGGGTGGGGTCCCCACGGTCGCCAAAGGGGTACCCACGGACACAGGCGGGGGGTCACACGGTAACGGAAGGGTTCCTACCGTCACCGGTGGGGGTCCCACGGTCACGGGGAGGGACCCACGGTCACCGAAGGGGTCCCCGCGTTCACGGGAGAGTTCCCACGACAACCGGGGGAGTTTCGCACGGTCACGGGGGAATTTCCACGATCACGGGGTGGGTTCCCACGATCCCGGAGGGGTCCCCACGGTCACTAGACGGGGGTCCCGCGAGCACGGGGGGAGACCGACGGTCACCGGAGGGGTCACCACGGTCACGGCGGATTCCCACGGTCACGGGGGGGGGTTCCCACGATCACGGAGGGGTCCCCACGGCCACCGAGGGGGTTCCCACAGCTGCCACCCGGGCCAGCGGCGGGGCAGGACCCCGGAGGAGGACCTTTTCCCACCGAATCCCCCCCGTTACGGGATTCCCACCGCCCCCTGCCCGCTTCCCCCCGGCACATCCCCGGCAGCATCCCGCCGCGGTTCCGGCCGTGCTCCGCCGCTTCCCCGCACACGTGGCCGCGGGCACCCCCCTCCCCCGGGCGCGGGGAGCTGCGGACGGGCGGACACAGACACGGACACACGCACACACGGACGGGGCCGCCCCCCGCCGGTTACCTCCGGCTCCGCGCCCCGCCGTCCCCGGCAGCCCCGCGGCCATCCGCGCCCCGCCGCTCCCCGCCGCGATCCGCCCGGGGCCGCGGGGCGGGGCGGGGCGGGCGGCTGAGGGGGCGGGGCCTGGCGTTGTGGGCGGGGCTTGACTATATGGGTGGGGCTTTGTCATGTGGGCGGGGCTTTTCCCTATGGGAGGGTTTGTGGGCGTGGCCTATACGAGTGGGCGTGGTTAGTGGGCAGGGGGCGGGGCAGCTGCGGGGGGCGGGGCTGGGGCAGCCCCGGGCCGCCGGGGGAGGCTCCGGTGCTGAGCGCCCTGTTAGGGGTCTGTTGGGGTCTGCAGGGGTGCGGGCAGTGCTCGTAGGGCCACACGGAGGCCCAGAGCTGTGTGTTAAGCTGAGGAATACTCCCCAGTCCCTAGGGCATCATCCTCGTCCACTAGGGCACCCTCTCTGTCTCCTAAGGCAGCCTGCCCAGCCCCTAGGGCATCCTTCCTACCTCCTAAGGCATCCTCCAAATCCCTAGGGCATCCTCCACATCCCCTAGGGCATCCTCCGTATTCCCTAAGGCATCCTTCCCATCTCCTAAGCCATCCTGCCCAGCTCCTAGGGCCCCATCCCCTAGGGCATCCTCCCTATCCCCTAGAGCCTCATCCCCTAAAACATCCTCCCCCTCCGCAGGATATCGTCTCCATCCCCTAAGATATCCTTCCCCATCCCTAGGACATCCTTCCCATCCCCTAAGGAATCCTCCCCAACTCCCAGGGCCCCATCCCCTAAAACATTCTTCTGATCTCTAGGGCATCCTCCTCATCTTCTAGGACACCCGTCCATCTCCTAAGGCATCCTACCCATCCATAGGACACCTTCCCCATCCCCTAGGACATCCTCCCCATCCCCTAGGGCCTCATCCCCTAGGGCATCCTCTCCATCCCCTTGGACACCCCTCCACCTCCTAAGGCATCTTTCCCATCCATAGGACATCTTCCCCATCCCCTAGGATATCCTCCCCATCCCTAGGGTCCCATCCCCTAAGACATCCCCCCTGTCCCCTAAGATGTTCTCCCAACCCCGAGAGCATCCTCCAGCTTCACCTCAAAGCCCTGATGGTTTGTTCCTGGGCCGTGCCCAGCCTGCACGGGGCCAGGGGGCACAGCGAGCACGGTGCTACAAACACAGCCCCTTCCCCTTGCTGCCCACCTGCTGCATCGCCCAGATGTGTGTGTGCAGGGCGCTTCACGCCGACCCCAGGATTTATGGGACCAGCTCTGCCAACGTGGCCACCCTTCCTCTTGCACCCCTATGTCCTCAATCTTCATACACGGACACGGTATTCAGGCCCCAGATGGACTGACAGAGGGCTCTGCTTCCAAAATACTGCCATGAAGGGGAAATTTGGGTAGAAATGCAGCAAGAGCTGCTGCCCCTGGGGGGATTCTCTGAAGCTTTGGAGCTGAAGCACCTACAGGAGCTGCCTGAGTTTTAGGGACGCTGCCCTCCATGGTGTGGGACTGGTTTTGGAACAAGCACAGCAGAGATCTGGGGCATCTCCCTGGGCAGCTGATACAGGCTGGGTTTGCACTTGAGCAGAGAAGGGAATTGCAAATCCCTTCTGCTATTCGGGGGGGAGGCAAGGAAAAGCATCGCATCCTTGGCACACATTTTAACTTTCTTGGGGAAAAATAAAGAGGCTTTGGGGAGCAGACTTGAGAGAGAGATGCTCAGTTCCCATACCTGCTGCGGATGCCCTGAGTACCTCAAGGCAAATAATTTAGGTCCAAATTCAAGATTTTCAGTGACTAAATCCTCTGTGAAATCAAGGGAAATCTTGACAATAGATAATTAGACACCATGGTCCGATGGACGAAGTATGGGATGGGTCTTTAGTATTTCAGGTAGTATAACACGCTCTCCTAACTGCCCTGGAGAGGAATTCTGGCTTTGCTTACACAGACAGGTGAACCACAAACCCACTTGTCTATAAATGGAGGCAAAATTCATCAGTGATGATTTCAGTGCTAGAGGAACAAACGTATCAAGAAATGGGATTATCTGCTGTCTTGTCTCTCAGTATAGCAAGGGCAGCACGAGCCACACAGTTACATTTCCAAGGAAAGCAGCCTGCTATTCTGCCTAGGTAAAAGTGTTTTTTCTCTTTTTCCCCATATTCCTCATTTTCTGGAGCATGTTTCCAAGTGATTTTCAAAGACTTTTTCAATTCCATTCTGATTCAATAAACCCAGACCAGGGGATGTCTGCGCTGCTGTCACCCCCAGACCTGGGGCTGGACGTCCCAAACCCCAAGTGACCCAGGTATGGATGCTTGTAACATTTCCATCCACCCGTGTGTGCAAAGCACACAGATTCCTCATGCCACAAGCAAACAAATGATTGTCCCCTGTCCCCCAGACCACCTGCCCCATCGGATGGAGACAGCCCCACTTCTCCTCACCAGCCACAGCTTGTGCCAGCTCCTTTTAACCATACTCACCCTCCCCAAAACATCTATGAGCTCCGGGCAGAGGCAATCCCCTTGCAGCAGTTTCAAGCTCTATCCACCAGAGGTGTGTGAAGAAGCCAGCTACCAGGTGGGCCCGGAGCTCAGCTGCTGGGGCAGCCCTGGAGAAATGCGGCCGGACAAATTAACAGCCACTGTAAGGTTTATACAGTGACAACTGTGAATATTTATCAGGTCCCCTCCGGTAAGTGCTTAACAGGCAGTGTATCTGGAGGCAGCAGAAAGCGCTCTGCACATCTGTTTTTCCAGTTCTGCCAAAGAGCCTTTCATTTTTCCCCAATAACTTGACCTGCCTGCTTTCTGGCAGGCGCTGTGCAGCAGAGCACTGCTCCCTGGACTCCCTCCAGCATGGGATGAGGTCAGGGCAAGGAGGAAAAAGAAACAGCTGGATGGCTGCTCAGCACTGGGAACAAACAGGGCAGGGACCGAGGGGCTTTTTTTTTTTTTTTTTTTTCTTCCTTCCCTTTTTGTTTACCCAGTGGGATTTCATTCCTGGATGTATTTATTCCCCTGGCACACCATGGCACTGAAGCAGTGTTTCCTGCGGTCGGCAGCTGTGGGAGCCTCCTGCTCCTGCTGCTGGCCATGCTACAGGTGCAAGGAGCACATCAAGATAACCACTGCTGTGTCCATTTATCCAGCACGGGTCCCTGGGCTCTCTACTCATCCACATGAGCATTTTGACCCCGATTTCCCTGGGTGGGTTTCACACCTTGCCCTCCCGCTCTATTTTTCCACATCAGCACGCTCCCGTTAGCCTGCCCAAGCCTGGGGGTCTCCCTTTTCAATCACAGTTTTTCCTTTTTTTTTTTTTTTTTTTTTTTTTTTCCTGCCATTCAGGCAGATCATCTAAAAATAGCAAGCAGAAACATTTCCAGTGGAGAAGGGAGGATGTGGAAAAGAAGGGAGGGATGAGGGAATGGAAGAGAAGGGAGGAGGGAAGGAAGCAAGTAAAGGAGAGAGGCAGAAAAGCCATCTGCACATGTTCCTCCATGGGGAAAGTTTCTCCCTCCCTGACCTCACTTTCTCCAAGGCCAGAAATTCCACCTCAGGCCTTGCCAAGGAGACAATACAGGGCCACAGAGCGAGTGTGAAATGTTCTGGTTTCATCGTTTGCAGAACAAAAGGAACACAACAGCCGTAGCCTGATTCATATCTGCTGCAAGCCAGCAGCCAGGCCGTGGGAGAGGAGAGACAAAGAAAGGAAAAGAAGAGGAGGTGTGGGTTGGTGGTGGTTTTTACTCATGGTTAATCACCGTAGACACACGAAGGACCACCTTGTTTTGTACTAACCTGCTGTCTTCTCTCTGACATGGCCACAAAGCAGACAACTGCAGGGAAAATATAAGGAAGAGGACAAACAGACGTGCTGTTTCCTCTAGTACACAAACCCATTCTCCTGCAGTTCCTGCACCGCGGGAACTTCCTGAGCCGGAGGCTGCAGCTACATCACTGGGTTTGAGAGTCCTTCATGGACCTTTCTTCCATGATGTTTTCTAATCACTTATTGAGCCCATTCATACTTTTGGCAAGCTGGACATCCTGTGGCAATGAGTTGCACAATGTGATTGTGCAGTGTGAAGACATACTTCCTTTGGGTTGTTTTAGGGCTTTCCTTATTTACTCCTATGTCATTCATAACTCCCATATGTCTACTGTATCCTCCTTCAAGCACCTCTTTTACACCTCAGTGAGCTGTAATTTACCCAATGTCTGCTTTCATGGAAGCTGCTCTTGGTTACCATTGCCTCCCTTGCCCTCTGCTTAGAATCATAAAATCACTGAACAGTTTGTGTTGGAAGGGACCTTAAAGCCCACCCAGTTCCAGCCCCCTGACATGTGCAGGGACACCTCCCACCAGACCAGGTTCCTCAAACCCCAGCTTGACCTTGAACACCTCCAGGGACGGGGCATCCACAGCTTCTCTGGGCAGCCCGTGCCAGGGCCTCACCACCCTCTGAGTGAAGAATTTCTTCCTTATATCTAATCTAAACCTATCCTCTTTTAGTTTAAAGCTATTCCCCCTTGTCCTATCACTACACCCCCTGACAGAAAGTCCCTCCCCAGCTTTCCTGTAGCTCCCTTTAGGTACTGGCAGGCCACTGTAAGGTATTCCCGGAGCCTTCTCTTCTCCAGAGAAGCCCAGAAATCAGCTCACTTCTCAAGGAACCATTGAGCCATGCCCTGGTTACTCAACAGCAGAGCATGGAGGGGTTTCCAAAGGTTGGGCATGGAAAGCCCAACTCATTCTTTAAGAGGCGGAGAGAAAGAAGTGCTAGGAAGGGATTTTCCAGGCATTGTTCATTCCATTCTTGGAAACATTGGAATGATCAAAGGCTTTGCAAATGTGCAGGAAAGGAGGATATGAGTAACAGCCAGCGCAGATTCAGCAAGAACAGAGCTGGTCAGGATAATTTAATCTTCTGTGATAAACCTTGTGGTCGAGGGGGGAATTGCAGATATCATTTATATGGGCATATATGTATGGATTTTAATACCACAACATATGGTAACATTCTAAGCAAGAGAGAGAGAGGAACCTGGGCTAGAAGAAAGAATTAAGAGATGACACCACGACTGGTCTAAACCCTTCTCAGAGCATAGTTACTAATGCCATGAGGCTATACTAAAACCTCTCCTAAATCTGGTACTGATCAGCATTTCCAGGAATGACTCAGAACCCAAGCACAGCTTTTTACTTTTGCACTTGACATCAGGCTGGGACAAACTGCCAGCAAGCTGGACACAGCACTGGAGTTCAAGGCAGGCTTGACAAGCAGGGAAAAATGCATGCTAGTTGGTGATCTGCAGTTGCGTAGTGCTTGGAAGAGGAGAAACATCAGCTGAAGTGGCATTTTTGTGTGACCTGCAGATCCCTTGCCATGCAAGAGCCAGGACTGTGCTCTTGTGAGAAAGGAAGACCTTGAAAGAGGTGTTGGCACTGCACTGGCCCACAGAGGGGCTTTCTCCAGTCCTCCTGCTCTCTGACAGCCTCAGCCACAGTGATTCTTCCAGCTCAGGAAAGATGAGAAACTTTTAGAGACAAAGGAGAGCAGGGAAAACCACTACAGGTCTAGAAAAACATCCTGTGAGAGAAGGGATTTGGGTTATTTAATACAGCCAATGGAAGGTTGTATTAAAGGAAGAACAACCTTTAAGCACAGAAGGCACAATGAAACACAAAGAGAAAATGAGTAAACTCTTTCTGCTTGGTTTTGGCAGCACAGCATGTCAATGGCTTAAATTACAGACATTTAATTAGATATCAAGAAAACCTGCAGTGTTTGGAGCAGTGCAGCACTGGAGCAGGTTCCCTGGGAAGCCTGCTGGAAGTTCTCAAGACAGGTTGCTCCACCATGCCTTGGTGGTTTTGTCTGTGAGTCTTGCCCTCGGGCAGAAGGGAGGCGTAGCTGACCTCCTGAAGTCCCGCTCAGACCTGCCTTTCTGTGACTTTTTCGACAGTGAAGCTTTGTTACCATATTGATGTTTTGACTCAGGATGTTATTATTGCAATGCTGCTTTGTTCTCTGCTCCTCTATGAATAATCCAGGTGGCCCGTTTCACAAGGGCTGAGCACCGACCCGGTGCTGTCAAGCCCTGGTTCCACCACCCCTTAAATGCAGCATACACCTGATGGATGCTCTCGTCCTCTCCCCCCGCACCCTGTGGTTGCTCTTACCACCCCGCTGGCCTGGCAGAGGAGCTCATGCAGCTGTGCATGACTCAGGTCAGCAGGCTGATCCAGCTGAAAATTCACCAGCCAGGAGGGAGGCAAGAAGAGGGATCCATTTTCCATTACTCGTCCTGCTATCTCACATCCTTTTGTCTGCTGTGTCTGCCTCGGATGGAGCAATCACGTCGTGTGCTGTGCTTGGAAGGCAGAGTGGAAATGTAAGGTGATACGAGCACTGCTTTCAATCATCTTTTCCAGGCTGAGGGATGTCTGATAGCACTGGGCAGAGGGAAGTGGTGTCCGAGGAGCTTCTGCTGCCCCTCAGCTGGGAGCAGGGCTGGGCAGAGGCCCTGGGAGATGCTGGCTAGCACAGCCAAGTGCCCCAGTAGGAAACTGCTCACTCTGGTTGCCACACACTGCTTTGTTAACACGAGACAGACGCCAGGAACCAGGCTTCCCCGTGCTCCATCCCTGATCCCTGCCCCATCCATTGTCATGCCCCTTGACTGAAGTCATCAAGAAAACAGAGATAAATCTTATTTTGCACATCTTAAAGATCTGCTTCTAAACTAAAACCAACCAAATCATGTTATGTTGAAGAGGGAGCCTGTCTTTGTCACTATTTGCTCAGAGTTGGAGGTTTTACCAAGGCTAAGAGGAACAGGCACACGTCCCTGGAGGAAGGCACCAGTCAAGGGAAAACTGCAGAGATGCAGTAGATCAAGAAGAAAAGGAGCTGGAGGAAGCTGTGTCAAAGAAAATGTGTTTTAAAGTAACTTCATTTGGTTTAAATCAGCTGGGCAGTGAATGAGGCAGCCAAGGGGAGGTTGCTGGCTTTATTCCTATTCCCTGTTAGACACCCATCTGGCCAAACGCGTGTCAAAGCAGTCTCTATCCTGACACCAAGTGGAGAGAGCTCACAAGAACTCCTTTAAAATGCAATCAAATGTATGAAACTGCCAGTGAGGACAGCTGCTGGCCAGCCATCCCCTCTAGAGCCAGCACGGCATCATGCAGCTCATGGGCATCTGTGAATTTATAGGATTTTTTCAAGATCCTGGGTCTTAGCAGCAGTTTACAAAAGAGGTGGATGCAGATGATAAAAATCACCATTCTGGGCTCCTGCACTTTTACCATCCTACCCTGAGTTTCTATCAGTTTTTCATATATTGAGCAGCCCAGCATATGCACACCAAGCATCCATACTGGGGACAAGGCGGGTTTCAAGAACAGTGGGGAAACCATAACGTGTAAATTGAAGAGCAGGGCTCCTTTCTGTGAAGATGAAGGGCTGGTGCTCTGCCATGTGGTGATGGGCAAAGCCTCATGCCCAGCAGACCCCAGCGACTATTATCTGCTCCATCTCTAGTCTTCCCCCATGTCCTCAGGAGGGGCTGGTACCTCCTTGATCTTCCCCCTTCCCTGAGTGCCAGACCTGCAGGGTTGGAGGCTGGGGGACCTCCTGCAGAAGCTCCCCACCCTGCACCTCATCTCCTCACCCTTTCCTCTAATTCATCCTGAGAAATGCATCTTTCTTGATTACTGCCTTGGGATTAAGGGGAGATGGCTCTCCACACCTCTACATCTGGTTCCCAGAATTAAAAACAAAACAACAGAACCCAAACCCAAACAAGCAAACAAAAACTCCTCCTGTTGCAAGGCATCAGTAAGTCACAAAAGTCCCAGCCAAGGGTTGGACTTCCAACCCAGAGCCCAGCAGCACCCAAGCACTGGGAAGGTGGCAGCTCAGTTCCCAGAGAAGAAATTCTGCACAAATCTCACACAGAAAAGTGCTAAATGCCTCCAGCATCCATCCCTCTGCTAGACAGCATTCAAAAACAACACACAAAAAAAAGTCACTGATAGTGACTTCTTAAGCAGTGGAAAGCATTCAGCATCTGCCCTGGTTTTTAACTAAGTCATCTCCTAGTCACTCTGCTGGGTACAGAGGAAAAAAAAAAAAAAAAAGAAAGAAAGAGGAAAATGTGTTGCATGTGGACTTACCCAGCTGATCCCGAGCAAACAGGGCTGGTGCACCTTCAGAAATGTCATTGTCTGAGAGAAGAAGAAGAAATGCTCAGAAAGGTCAGCTCAAGAGGTAGGTGCAGAGAGCCTGGGTGAAAAAGCTTGCTTTAAGCTCACTCTGCACATGCCTTTTCCCCTTGGGGACAGACAGGTGATGGCACAGGCTGCCCAGGGGATGTGAGCTGCTTGCAGCTGAACAGCTCGATACGGACAGGACTGTAAGATGACTGTTTTGGAAGTGGTGGAGGTTTATTTATTTTCCTACATTTCATTCAGTAAAAAAGTACTGCTGAAGTCCAGCAAATCAATGCAATTTTCAAAAACAAACAAAAAAAATGCAGAGGGTGGGTTTTTTAATTATTATTTTATTATTTATTATTTTATTTTATTTCAGGCTTGCTCAATACCTAGCCCAGACTAAAAAATAAAAATAAAAAAATTTATTTTTTGGAAACTGTGGGCTGCTGCTAGGGAGATCACAGAAGGTGTTTAAGACAAGCAAGTTCATAACACCATTTAGCAGTCTATACCTATGGCATTGCTAAGAGATCTTTCCCCCCACTCTAAAATGCTGTGAGACCAATTAGAAAAGACCACTGGTTTAGAACAGCAATGGACTGCATACTGAACTAAAATCCAATGTTTCTTTATCTATTTTGTGTTTTTATAAGCTGTTGATGGCAGCAACTTTGCCCTCCACCACTTTAGAGACCCAAGTGCGGTGGGATCCTGAGGGATTTGTCTGCTTCAGCTAAAAAACAGTAGCACAGACCACGCCTGTGGCAAAGATTTAATAAAAATAATGAAGCAGAGGTTGTCCTAAGGGGCAAAAAGCAGTGGCTGTGGCAAATCCCCCATGCCCATCTCGTAGAGATGCCCCATGCTGTCTGGCTTCAGAAGCAGCAGCTGTGCTGTTAAAAAGATGCTACCCAAGTGTGCTCAGCTCGGGGGATGCACCCAGGGCTGCTGTGTTCCTAAAGCATTAATTTCCCTATCTAATTCAGCTCTGGTGGAAGAGGAGGCGATGCTGTCCCCAGCGAGGGACAGCTGGTGCTGGCCTGGGGTGATGGGGCCAGGCAGGAGCACATGGGGTTGCATCTGCCGCATGCTTGAATGGGAAATAACAAGCAAATCCCAGCAGCTGGCTGGAAGTTAAGTAGAGATTAATTGATGCAGGAAATTGGTCTGCTGGCTATTTCCCATTGCATCTTCCCCAAGTACTTTCCTGGCAATTTCTGGAGAGTCATGCACTCGGGCTGGTGTCATGTTAACTTGGGATGAAACCTTAGGTGGTCCCACACAGGGCAGTCCTCATCCCCCCTGTCACTGCTAAGCACACCCATCCTAAATGTTTCCACACAAATATGATTGAACAGAGAATGGAATCTTTTACCAGCTCTCTTCCTCGCTCCTCCTCAGCCATAGTCACTGTGGACAACTAGGGTGGTGACACCTACCATAAGTGGTGTACTAACTTACCAAAACTTAATTTTTAATTTTTATTTATTTATTTATTTGGCAAAAGGCTATTCCAAGGAATGAAATCAAGCAAAAGATTGAGTGTGTTGGTCAATCTGCTGGTCCCTGCAGATTGGATCAGACCTTTCCCACCTGTACACTGAGCACTACTTGAGGTGGGTATAGCCGCAAGAAGCCCCTAGGACCACTGCAAGCACAATGATGGGCAGCAGCACATCGGGAAGGCTCCCAGCATGGTCACTAGCTGATTAAAAACTGCAGTGATGTCCTACCTCCTTTCACACTGGCAAAGGGATGGATTCCACCATGAGACAACCAGTTGGTTTCATCCAGCTTCCAGTTTTCACCAAGGTCCATCTCTGATCTGCAGCATCAAAGCTCTGCTTGTGATGCCTCCTGCAGCTCTCTCTGGGGAATAACCAGAAGATAACACTGAGTGCCTGTCCTGCTCCACGCCACTGACAGCTGCTGAGGAGCTTCTCTCAGCAGAGGAAAATGTCTTGTCAATGTTTCAAGCAGAAAGGAAAAGATTAAAAATTGTGTGATTCAAGGAAGAATATTGGATCAAGGGGTAGGTAGCTGCCTCTGCCAAACCTCAACTTATCATATTGACAAGTCCATTGGCTGGGTCAAAAGGCCACCGATACTTGGACCTTCTCCAATTTCTGCTAATGCTGAGAAGTTCCTAATCCCTTGCAATATTTCTGTGGATGGAGTTTTATTTCTGAGCAGAATGATGCACTGCAAGGGCATTAGTCACAGCTGGGTTCACAGCACAAGGAGACAGCAGCTCACATTTTCCCTCCCAGACCCCTTGAACTTGTGCATCATGGATGCATGGGACATTTTATCCATCTTCCTTTTCCTAAAGCAGCGTTATAGAATTATAGAATGGTTTTGGACTGGAAGGAATCTTAAAGCCCACCTATTTCCAACCCCCTGCCATGGGCAAAGACATCACCCACCAGACCAGGTTGTTCAAAGCCCCATCCAGCCTGGCCTTGAACACCTCCAGAGATGGGGCATCCACAGCTTCTCTGGGCAGCCTGTGCCAGGGCCTCACCACCCTCCCTACATCCAATCCAAATCTACCCTGTTGTAGTATAAAACTATTACCCCTTATCCTGTCATTACGGACCTTGAAAAAAAAGTTTTCTGTCTTTCTTATAAGCCCCCTTTATTATCACAATTTATAGGAATTTGCTAGAATTTGATGCCATCATGGGCTTGAATTCAGGGTGCTCGTGGAACAGGTAGCAATGGAGGGACACCATCACAACAGCACCATTTCTTTAGGAAACCAGGCACAGAAAGAGAAGGATGGGCCCTGCCTCCATGGCCCAGTCCCACCACATGCATGGGCTCCGTCTCCATGGCCTAGCACCACATGTATGAGCCTTGTTTCCATGACCCAGCCCCACCGCCGCATCTCCTGTGCATGGGTGAATCCCGACCACCACCCCACCACAAGGAGATGCCACGGGAAGAGGTGGCAGCCCCAGGTCAGCAAGTCAGCTCAGCAAGCCAGCTGTGTCCCCGTTGCGATGAATGGTGCATGGCTGCATCAGTGCTTCCCTGGCTGGACAGGCCTGTGAGATGTCACTGCACCCGCTCCCTTGCTCAACACTTTCATTAAGTGGAATTAAATCCTTGTGCAGGTGCATTTGCTGAGCAGCACACAGAACAGGTCACTGCTGCGTGCAGACAGTGTGATGGGTTTTTTTGATGTTGCAAATTCACCCGAAGCACAATTACGAGGTACTGAGACTCTCTGAGAGTTTGGGTTGAATATATAATTAGTTTTAGCTGAAAGAGAAAACAGTCTGAGAGAAACTGCAAGGCTCCATTTTGACATTTTAATAATGAAATATTTTTGTTGTTCTTTCAAATGATGTTTTCTGCCTGAGATTGACCTAGTTTACATTTTCTTTTTTTTTTTTCTTTTTTTTTTCTTTTTTTTATAAGATACAAAAAGCACTAAATAATCCTAACCAGAATGTCTCATGCAATGAAAGAAATAAAAAAATCCAAGAGAAGAAAAGAAACATTCTCCTTTAGGGGGTGACCCAAAACAAAAAGTATTTTCTATTTTTCAGTTCAGCAACTGAAATGAAAAACCTATTATTTGCACAGCTCCACTACTGAAAGGCATCTCGTAAATGCGTACTGCTGGCAATTTATTCTTTCCACCTGCCAAGGGACAGGCTTGTCTGCAAATTCAGTAAAAGTATGAGAGAGAAGAAACAAAAGGGCAAATTATCAACACTGAAGAGAAGATAAAATGGCTTTTCCATATTCACTCATTTCTTTAACAGAAGAAAAAAGCCAGCTTCCAGACCCCAGCCCTTTGCCTGCTGTCCATCTCTGTTCAGAGTCACATGGACATTAAACAATCAGACACAAGCCCTGAGCTCCCATTAAACAGAAAATTAATTGCAAATGCACGAGTTCCGACTTTACTGATGCAAAAGTTCTAGTCAGTACAGGAGAAAGCAAAAGTAGGTTGGCATAGAAAGAGATGGACACGGAGCAGGGCCCACCAGCTGCAAGCAGTGTTTTTGCAGAGGACTTGCTAGAATACAAAGGAAAAGAAAGAGGCAACGCTGCTCTGCCTGATGACTTGTTATTTACATGCTGGCTGCTAGAAGTACTTGGGCTTATTGCAGTCAATAGCCAGCACTTATTACCTCCATCTTTTAAGAAAAATAAAAAACAAATGTCAGATTTTCAGAGAGCCTCCACTCAGATCCTGTGCTCAGTTTCCATTTAGAACAGGGGAAGATCATTTTACACACCCACAGCTTCCACCAGTCCTCTAAAAACACAGGATGAGCAAAGACACAACATTCCTGCTGTGATACGTGATATCTTAATACAATATAAAAAATAATGGAAGGCAGGGTAAGTTAAGACCCCATTTACTTCACAGCCTTCATTATACTTCAGCTAACACCCACACAGATCACAAAGCACTGTCCCCTTTCATCTTGACCTATAAAGCTCTTCCACACTGCAGAATAAAATAGCATAACACTGGAATAATGATTTCAGCAATATTTTCCCACCTCTCTGATCTATAAGAAATGGCTGGCAGAGGACAAGCCTCATTCAGGCTCCTCATTGGGAACATTTCTAGTTTAAAACAATCTGCCGCACAGCATCTCTGGGCACCCAGCAGCTGCACTGGGAATTTCTTTTCAGTATCATGAACTGCAGAATTCACATTACCAGACCAGGAGGAAAATAAAAGTTAATGACTTGAGACTAACCCAGATAGACAACTGATTACAGTGTCAAACCCTAAACACTCCAGCAAGCAGGGCTTAAAATGGACGACAAGAAGAGGCTGGAAGCTCTCACCCAAGCACTGCTCACAAAATGTGCTTCATCCTCACAGCTCATCAAAACAGAATGTTGCTGACTGGACATGAGCTGTTGCATGAAAGATCTCCCAATTCTCAGAGCTACTCTATCTCCTTGCTCACAGTTCAACTCCAGAGCTGTTGAACAGGCTATAGCTGCAACCACCTACTTGATGGGAGGGAAAAAGCAGTGGTACCTTCCAGGAGACACAGGTTGGAGGTGGTTTTCCATGGTCATGCTAAGCATTTCTGGTCCTTCTTTCGTCCGCAAGGAATGAAAGAGGGCACAGTTCATAAGATGCTTATTCCCACCTGACCTAGTGCGTGGTTATGGCCGGTGATCATCACACACCACCTTACTGGTCTGAGCTTCCAATGCAGAGAAGCAGTTGGTATTGAATGATTTGTTTATTTGGATGATGAACCCTTCCAACGACTTGTGGTAGTTAGGAGCTCATGTGTGAAGCTTTCAAAGCAGGGTCCAGCCTAGTGGAGTGGTGTGGTGTGGGGTAGGTACCTTGATGGTGGAGAAGCACCAAGTCAAGCTGATACTGCCTTGGCCCCTATGGAGGGCCATATCACAGAACCACAGAATGGTTGAGGTTGGACCTCTGGGTCCATCTGGTCCAACCCCTGCTCAAGCAGGGACACCCAGAGCAGGCTGCCCAGCACCATGTCTAGGCAGCTTTTGAAGATCCCAAGGAGGAGACCTCACAACCTCTTTGGGCAAACTATGCCAGTGCTCCATCACCTGCACAGCACAGAAGTGCTGCCTGGTGCTCAGAGGGAGCCTCCTGTGTGCCTGGCTGTGCCCATTGCCTCTTTTCCTGGCACTGGGCACCACTGACTAGAGCCTGGCTCTGTCCTCTGTGCACCCTCCCTTCAGGTGTTTACAGACACTGATGAGATCCCCCTGAGCCTCTTCTTCTCCAGGCTGAACAGCCCCAGCTCTCAGCCTCTCCTCACAGGAGAGGTGCTCCCGTCCCTTCATCGTCTTCATGGACCATGGCAAGAGCCAAGCCAAAGCAACTTGGGAGAGTGGAACATGGGAGAGAAATACCTGTTTCTGATCATGTTGCAACCCCCCTAGCAAGGGCTGGACATTTCTAGTGCACTTTTCCAGCAAGAAAGAGCACCAATCCTAGCCTGGCAGCCTGTGGGATTTTGGATGAACATTGGCCCTGGCAAAGGCATGAGGTGGCAGCCAAGGTAGGACTGAGGCAAGCAGCAGGGCCTGAAGAAGGGCACTTGGTCTGGCTGGAGAAGAGGGAGAGCGCTTGGGCAGGTCACTGCATTTCACCTCCCACTGCACCACTTCGCTGCCCTGAACACTCTCCTTCAAGTAGTCCAAAAGGTGACTAATGAGCTGTTTGTTAATGCCATCATTCAAAAAGCTCTATTTGTAGCTGGTCTTAAAGAGTTTTTTTAAAACAGTGTGTTTCAGCCAACTGGCACAGAGCGTGATCGCAAGTTAATTACATGACCTCATGGTAGTTATCTCAAACTAATACATCATTAATCTGATCTTACGACAGCTACAGGAGAAGCCCAGAGCCAAGAGGCACTTGCAGGCTCCCCCGTCCCTAGGACAGAAGCCCTTTTCATAAAAGCTGAGGGTTTACATACAGCAGACATGTCAGGACAGGCTCCTCCGCAAGTTGTATCGCTCCCCTTGCCTCAACGAAAGAAATAAATTAATTAAATAAAAATAAATAAATAAATAAATAAATAAACAGTGGCCCAGGCTGGTATCAGAGGAGGTAGTCACAGGTCTCAAGTCACCTGCACTGATGGGGACAGGAGCTCAAAGCTCTTCTATACCCCTTTGGGTATTGAGTAAAAGTGGAAAGCAAATCAATAACTACATGGCTATTTGCGTGTCATGATTTCAATTGAATAGCCCATCCCTATCTGGTTATATGCATCTACAAAGATATTCAGGAACAATAGCTTGAAAAGCTTTAAAGATCTTGTCTTTAAGGTCAGCCAAGCTCTTACTCCCACTCCTGAGCAAGGACCCCCCAGGATTGGCCCTAAAGAACACATTGGGACCCCCACAGCCTCTCCCAGCACTGACTGCCCCTTCAGTAAAACCCATCTGAGGGTCAACCTAGGTTTGGGGTGGTTTTAAGTCAGGTCCCCCAAGTTACTGCAGGGAATAATAATATTTCTTCTACTTTTCTGTTCTCTTCCAAACTGAGCAAATTAAATTGTAACGCAATGATTCAGATGTTAAACTACGTAACTCAAAGACAGTGTCTCCTTTTGTGTCTTCCACAGATCTGCCTGTGCTAAAACAATGCTACCAACAACCACCACACCTCATTTTTTGCCACTTATCTTCACCGGCGATTAGCTGCCAGGTTGTTTTACCCGTAACAATCACTTATCTATTTAAGAGACGATAATTTCTCCACGCTGTTTCTTGCATCCAGATTTCATCTCCCAGCTCCAGTGTCATTTTTTACATGATCTCTCAAGAAGCAGTAAAATACAAACGGTAAAACTTACCTCACAAAATGTCCGTGATTTCTCCAGCAACAAAAAGAGCCTGTGCCTCGGTGCTGCAAGACCAAGCTTTCTTTCTCAGGGAGGTGTTTGTCCTTCGTTAGGAAAGGGCTCCACAAAAACTATGCAGCCATTGCCTGGACTTGCTTTGGGTTCTGTGGGTAAGTCACGGGAATTCAGCTGCTCTTGTGTGTTCAAAGAGCTTCAAAATACTCTAACCCACCTATCGGCATTATGGTTCCCGCAAATATGTGAAGTATGCATTTGTCTTCCTGAGTCATATAATTATCTTGGGGAAAGTAAAGCCACGGAAGTGCAATGGAGGGGAAAAACATGGACTGGCCACTTGAATTCCTCGAAGGTCAGCAGTGACCTAGCAAGAAGATCACCTCCAAAAGGTGACAATAACATGAAGGAGACTTTGCTAATTCCTATGTACCATACATGAATCTAACGGAGATGTGGGGCTGTTTGCTTCCACTCCTGCCTTTCCCCATACTAGAGGTGCCAAGGAGAACTGGCGGCACCTTCTCGAAAGCAGACAGGGTGTTAGGGGAGCTGGCATGAAGCTTGGTGGATAGCACAGATTACAGGATGGCCTCTGGCCAAGGGGAAATGTAGTGGGATGATTCCCGGATGACTGATGGTGAATGGAGACTGAGTCATCAGTGATATGAACTGAAAAAATGATGTGAGGCATTGGTGTCTGGGCTAGTTCCATCTTGATAAGGGTGGTGGGTGGCTTCCTGCATTTTCTGTTGAGTCAAAAGTACCTGGGGAAAGGTGACAGCAGTAAAAGAATTTGTGCTATGATCAAATACCACCTCAGGCAGTCCCAGAAGAGGAATAGGTACCACGAGAAAACAAGGTACCACAAAGGTGAGCTTCCCAGAAAAGCCCCCTTATACCAAGCATGAGAAAATGGTGAGTAAAGAGTGAAGAGGTCCTGGATTACGCCATCTTTTTGCAGAGAAGAATATGGGCTTACCATGGAGCACGTAGCTCCAGCAGATGTTGATACATGGCAACATTGAACCAGATTTGCAATTTTTCCCAGATGTTTAATAATGAAGACATCTCAGCAATGAAGCTTCAGATCACTCCAATTCACACAGGAAAACAGCCAGCTCTCTTGAGCAAGTCCACATACCTGAGACAATTGTGAATAGATCTTAGTTTTTGGTCCATCTCCCAGAAGACCAAGCCCATCCATCACTTTCTTTGGCAGCATATGGAGGCAGTTTCAAAGTTATGAGCTCAAACATGAGGCGCTTCCAGCCGTCAGGTTAAACAGAAAACCTCAGACCTGGGAAGCCAACAGCTCCCTCTCCCAGGGTACTCCAAACACCCATGTCGGGTGAATGACATAGCGAAATGTGCTGTGCAGGCTCTGAGCCTTTGTGAGTTGAGAAGAGCCCTGGTGCTGGGATGTCCTGAGGTTGTCCTCAGGTCCAGTCTCACCCCTGCAGTGCTGAAGCTCCCCCACCGATCCCCAGGGTGCTGGTGACCCAGAACTTGCCCGAAGGATGGGGAAGCCCCAAAGTGCTCACTCTGTACTGGGAGGGACTGGGGCAAAACTCACTGCTTGGGCAGAAGTGAGCCATCAGAAGTTCAGTATTCACAACAGAAGTTTTGGATTATACTTGTTAAAACATAAAAAAGGAAAAAATAATTGAAATCCTACATAGCAGACTTGTAATTATAGAGGCAGAGTGAGTCATTAGTTCTTCTGCAGGTTTATGGTGGGCTGCACCAATCTGCCTTTCAGGCAAAAGAAGCAAGCACCTGCAGCCTAAATCCAACTCTTCCCAGTGGGAAGGGGCGAGGTGGTGAGGAGCCGTCCTTGCATGGCATTGTACCTGAGGAGCTGGGATTGCCCATGAAGGAGTGGCTCTGCTCTCCTCCCAGCCCATGCTGGAGAGGGGGTTCATGCTGAGTGTCACCAGCCTTCATGCTCCCTCTCCAGCTTCTTCTCCTGAGACTTGGGTGAATTAATCCATTGGGCATCAACTATGTTGAGGTCCCAGCCTCATGCCTCCAGCTGCCCTTGATCTGGAAGTGTTCACCTCACAGACAGGGGTGTGCGAGGTACCCTTTGTGTATTAATTAGTGAGGTCTCGTTCTCAAGACTTCTGCCTCTTAATCACAATTTACTCCCTGGTGAAGCACAAGAGCAGAGTGAGGAAGCTTCTCTACCCCAATACCTAAAGTGAATCATTCAATGTAACTGCAGTGTGTCTCAGGCGTGATCTCTGCTGTCAGATGGGAAATACTAGAGCTTTTTGTTTAAGCTGCATTATTTTTCAGATAACTCAGTTAGAAATAAACCTGTAACAGCATTGCCTCCAGAGGAAGCTTCTTTGGGGGATGTCACTGTGCTAAAAATAAAAATAATAAAATAATTTAAAAAGCCAGAGCTCTGCAGGGAAAAATAAAAAGGGAATCCAAACAGCATGACACAGAGCAATTTCTCTGGGATCTGAATGGAGCCACAAATGGGTTATTAAAGCAGTGATTCTTTGGTGATTCTGGGAGAAACTGTGTCAAAAACAGACCCCCTGCTTGCTGGTCCATCTGAACAATGCTTGTCCTTTCCCACCATCACCTGGCTGCATATACAGGGTATGTGACCCTGCATCTGGTCTGGCTCCTGATCCATCCTCCTCTATTCAAGGTTCACCCACTACTACTGTTCCACATCCTGGCTCCCTCTGGCTCCTCCTGCACAGCTCTGACCTTCCTTGGTACCACATTTCACCATCCCAGGACAAGCCAGCGCTTGCAGAGCCGTGCCTCTCCCCGGGGCCTCCCAGAGCCCCAGCTCCTTCTGCCAAACACACCCAGCACCGTGCCGCTCCCGAGGCTCATCTGGATAGTGCTGGTGCTTGAGAAGTGCCAGTGCTGGGGCTCGCCTCACCCTCGACATGGTGCGAGCCCCTGCCTGGAGCAAATGTCTGACAGAGGCACAAGTGATGGATGGTTAATGGTCTCACATGGATCATGCGTGGGTTTAGATATTTAAACCCACGGACATTCAAAGGGCAGAACAAGTGGGACCTCATCAGGGCAGTAAAAGGCAGGCTTGCTCGTGCCCACCATGCAAAAGGGAGTGTGAAAGCCCCCACTGTGGTGATGTAGAGAAACAAGACAAAGCTCCCTTCTCTTTTCTCTAAAAGAAATGCATGGAGAGTGTGGTGCTGATGCATGAGGGTATGATCTCTGCCCCCCGGGAGGAGAGAAGGAAAAGCAGAAACAGTCCATTGTGGCACAGCAACTTCATGTCTTGCTGTCAGGGCCAAACAACTGCAGCCACCAGCCACTCCTGGGGAGCAGCCCTCCTTTCAGCCACAACTTCACTCAGCCTGGCACCATCACCGATGTCCCAGCACAAGAGGACTTTCGTGGTCCCACCTGAAGGCCCAGAAGAAGACCTCATGCTATGCCTGGGGTCTTTGAGCAGCTGGGCTCAGGGAGGAGGGACCTGGGGAGAAGCTACACAAGGAGGTCTGTGTGGGCATTGTGTGGGCTGTCACATTTTTTCTCTCACCCTTCCACAGTCATCATGTGCACAAAGATATTGAGGCCCTAGAGCATGTCCAGAGAAGGGCTCCAAAGCTGGTCAAGGGCCGGGAGCACAAGTCCTGTGAGGAGCGGCTGAGGGAACTGGGGTTCTTTGGACTGGAGAAGAGGATGCTCAGGGGAGACCTTATTGCTCTCTACAGCTACCTGAAAGGAAGTCATGGGGAGCTGGGGTTTGGCCTCTTCTTACAGATAACTAGTGATAGGACTAGACGATATGGCCTCAAGTTGTGCCAGGGGAGGTTCAGGTTGGAAATGAGGAGACATTTCTTCTCAGAAAGAGCAGTCAGGCATTGGGACGGGTTGCCCAGGGAGGTGGTGGAGTCCCTGGGGGTGTTCAAGGAAAGGTTGGACATGGTGCTTAGGGACATGGTCTAGTGGGTGACATTGGTGGTAGGGGGATGGTTGTACCACATGATCTGGGAGGTCTTTTCCAACCTATGATTCTATGATAAAGGACAAATGGTCTGGCTTGGAACTCACTGAGTATGAGGAGGGCACACCTGTGAGCCCAACCACTGCTCACAAGGGGCTGGCCACATGTCTCAGATGTGGCCTGGTGGGGGTGAGTCCCTGTCATCAAGCCCAGGCCTCACTCTCTTGAGTTCTCAAGAAGTGGATGCGTTGGCTTTGGTCCACATCAGAACAAAACCAAATGCTGAAGTTTCTAAATACCTCATAAAAGAGAAATGCCATTTTCCAGCCAGCTCCACTTGCTGCTTAAGAAAACAAAGCTATCTTCACCAGAAAAGTATCTGCATGGCACTGATATTTTTTTTCCATCTAAAATGTGAAACGTACCAGCTCCATTTCTCCTTTCTCATTTTAAGGCGTTGACTGTCCTTTAGACTTGCACTTTGTGGCAATCAGGGGCTGTTGATTTGTGCATGTTATTTAAACCCTCAGCAAGGAACCAAAGTAACAATTATCCATCTCATGGTCTGGTGATTCACAGGAGACCGACAAGCACAGAGATGCCGTGTAACTGCTATGAGTTATCGGTGAGGAATGACCATAAAGTCTGCTCAGGTTCATTAAGGGAGAGCAGTGTCTAGCAGGACGTGTCCAGATGTATCCTTGAAACTGAGGAGCTGGGTGATTTAATCATTCTATGAGGTAATACGCAGCTGATTATTACTTGTGTCCATTACGGGAAAAATTTAACAGTACTCCGACATTAGTGGGTAACAACTTCTCTAATGGAAAGTGCGCCAGGTGTAGGGCAGGGATGGAGCAGCTCCCTGTTAGGGGACCTCCCTAGGTCAATGACTTGACCAGACCCCAGTTGCACCGAAATGAGTGTAAGGGGCTTGGCTTTATCTTTTTACTGTATGATACCCAGTAATTCACCTGCACTTCATAACAGCTAAAAAGACACCTGCTTTAGTGCTAGAAAGGTTGAAAAAAAAAAAAAAAAAATGCCAATAATCTAAACAATTTTCCTGTGGCTTTACCATGCTGTTCACTGTAACAGTCAGTCCTACCCACTTTAGTCCCTGTGGTTCTCTAGTCTATATTTAGAGGAATCTTGGACATGGGCTCTTTTTAGAGGTGGGGTTGTTTTTTGTTGTTGTTATTTATTTATTTATTTATTACCACTCATAAGTGAAGAACAAGTTGTAAATCCTATCAGAGGTGTTAGACTTCATCTGACTTCCTCTCCTGCAAAGGAAGAAATCACTCTCAAGCCTTTTTATGTTCTTGCTGTGACCCCTGCACTGGAAGCATGTCTGAGCAAATTGGAGGCTCCTCCTCTAGGGCACAGAGCAATCTGATGACTCTCCCCTAAAAGATGGTGTAACAGAGGCTGCCTTTCCCTTTCTCTCCTTCCAGTAACCACTTAACCCAACCTCCGCATCACTACAGCTGGAAGAAACCTGCTGGTTCTCCTTGGTTCCCCCACATCACAGTCCTGTCTCTCCACACCGAGCAGGCAGGGTCCCTGCACACCCACCTTCTGCTCTCTTCTGGGGACAGTGAACCCTACTGGATGTGCATCTCAGCTTATCCTAAAAGCTAGAGTTAGGTTTTTCTCTGGGATTTTTTTTCAAGAGAGACACACCATTACATACGTGCCCTGCATGAACTGAAAGAAACATCTACCTCTTTTCCCCCCATGAGTGAACTTTAAAGGCCCATTCTTGACCATCTGTGGCTTGGGCTGCATCACTGGGGTTTCCACTGTTTTTTTTTTTTTTTTCCAGACACACAGACCTCCTCACTTTTCCAAGGGGCCAGCAGTGCTCAGGACACATGGAGACCCCAGGGCTGCTCCCTTTCCATAGAAGAGCCGTGTCCACCTGACACCTCCACACAAGCAGGTCAGCAGCAGCTCCTGCAGCACCCAACCCACTGCCCACAGCAGGCGGAAATGCCTTGATAAAGCATATTTTCCCCTGAAAAATATCGATTCATCTTTTTTTTTTTTTTTTTTTTTTTTTTTTTCGCCCTCTTTTTGGGAACATACCACTTTCAACAAAACCTCTGCCAGGAAAAGTTTCTCAGGCTGGAATTTTTAGTCGATGTGTGAAAAAGCCACCTGGGAGCTGCCAGCAGCCAGCAGACCTCAGATGGCCTGTTTCAAATAACCATCCCCGATCCAAGCTTCCCACATCATTAACCCCTTGGTTATTATCTTGGGCTCCAACTCTTGTTCCAACAAAATCAATAAATCAAAAAATATAATGATGAGGCTTGGTCCTCCTGCAAAGTAGGAAAAAAAAGGTAAAAAAAAAAAAATAAGACTGAAAAAACATTTCTCCCCAGCCACAGCTCAGGCTGTTTGCTTTCCAGGCAATGGTCTCCATGTCTTTCCCACGATCGCTGCATGTCCCAAGCTGAGATCCCACCATCCCCACTGTGGCTGTGCTCTGGGAGACATGAAGGGCTAAAAGCTTCAGCAGGAATTTAACAACCTGAAGCCAAACCAAAATGCAGAGGTGATGTTTGTCCTGTACTACTTTGGCTCAAGCCTTCTGCCCACCCACATCCCGTCCTGGCTTCACACGTCCCCATGCCTCAAGCAGCAAAATTCCACATGTTGCTGTGATTGACTTTTCCCCAATAGCACCAAACAACTCCATTCCCACAAATGATAAATCCCATCCAAACACCTTTAAGCTAGAACTCCTGTCCCTCTCAGCTTGTCATGGTCACCACTTCCACTGAACTGATGGGGAAAGCCCTTTACACTAGGGCCTGACTTCTGTTAAACGTCTGCAAACACTGGGCTCCCTCAAAAGAGCAGGGTGAAAAGAGAGAGAGCTGATGAGAGGGGACATCTCACTGGGGTCAGTAAATTGCAAAAACAGCCCTTTTTTCCTAGGAAAGCCTTTCTGGGTGAGAGCTCGCAAGGCATCTGATGGAGTTTGGTGGAAGCCTGTCCTCCATGCCTTGACAATCCCGTATGCTGCCTCTCAGGGGCAGGAAAGGAAGGAGGGAGCAGCTGGGAGGCTGACCAGGGTGGCTGCCACTCTCTCAAATACTTTTTGTGAGATAAGCCATTTGTTTTCCTTGTTCTCCTTACAGGCACCCAAAGTGGAATCAGTCATCTCCAGCCCCATCCAACGTTTTCTTCTGAATGGACCTTTTCTCTTCTTCCCTTTGTAGTTTTAATGACAACCCCCCCTCAAAAAAAAAAAAAAAAAAAAAAAAAAAAATCAACATACATTTAAATCCAGACCGAAGTGGGTTTTCTTCCCCCTGCCAATTTGTCAGTTCAGAAGCCAAAGCAAACACAGCTGTCCTCACGCCTCTCCGGGCACTGCTGGAGCAATAAATAACAATCCTGCTCCCAGCCTACCTCAAGAGGTCCCTTCTTGTCCCAGTGGCTGCATCCAGCTCTCCTGCTACAAGTTTGCCCCAGTTGCGGTGCTGCTCCCCCTGCATGAGACTCGCTCAGGGGGCTGTGCTATGGGAATGGGAATCAGGAGGCATGGCCTGGGTTGGGATTCAACCCTTTGTGTTCAGGGAGTTATTCCTGGCTCCCAGCGGGGTGTGTGGGAGCAGAGCTCGGTGCAGGGAGCTAACATGAGCCTTTGACATCAGCAGTTAAATTTAGGATTAACACAGTCCTAAAATGGTCTAGAGGGAAGCTGGCAGGAGAGATGCAGCTCCCTGCCACCGCCTCCAACACAACGCACAAGCCAAGTGTGTCTGTATCAGACGCATTGCTACGCTGCTCACACCTTCAAGAGGAGCAGCTTCCAGACCCTGTCCTCCTGAATCCATCACATCCCCATCCTGCATCTCTAGGTGGCCAGAGCAGGAGCAGGAGCAGGTTCCTCCAGACAGCCCTGGGACAAGCGTGCCTTTAAATTTCTCCTTGATTCCTTGCCGATGCTTGGAAAACCCTCTCTGTTCTTCACCTGAACGACATCCTAAGACACTGCTGAGACAATACCCTCGAATTTTCACTTGTCTTCATTACGGACACCAAAGGGTCCGGCCTTTGGCATGACCAGCAGCAGCAGCCCTCTGTTTCTGAGGCACCTCCTTGCATAAGCAACTGCCATATTTTGCTGTAGTTGTATAAGAGAGTTGCATAAAGATGACCAGAGCATTCAGGGTGCAAGGAATGAGCCCTCTGCAGTCCTGCAGGCACAACTCTTCAGCCACCACACAGCTGGTGACACAGCGGCCATGGGAAGCAACTATATCCAAGCCAGCTGGTGAGAAACAAGATAAAAACTAATTGCTTTCTTAGAATTTGTGCACAGCATATAATAGTATTATTATTAATAATAATAATAATGGCCAAAAAAAAACACAAAAACCAAAAGGTGATGGAACCAAACAGACTGGTGCCCCTCATGTCCTGCTTCTTGTTTGTGACAATGCTGGTGACCAAGAGTACACTACTGTGGCAGTTGTAGAGCTCCTCAAGGTCTCAGTATAAAGAATTTTCCTTCACATCTTAATTTATTGGATATGTTGAAGGTCTGCTGTTGGCATTTCCAAATTTCTCTGTCTCTGGGAAAACAGTCACCATAGCTTTAGCTGCTGAAGGTTTCCCATGCCCATGGGATTTGGAAGACTCATGTTCAGGGTGTTCCCCAAGAGCCAAGCCCAGGCGGAGGGCATCAACCTTCACGGGCCAAAGCAGCACTGCGCAGGGAAATAGCAGGATCACTATCTGCCAGGTCAAAGCAGCTCCTCAGCTTCCCTTTAGGGCATGCAGCATCCTTTCTAACCTCCTTGGGGAAGGATGGAAGCTCATTGCAAAAGTCTGAAACATTTCCCATTGCAAAACTCGAGCACTTCTCACAGCAAAGCCCACGTTTCATTTTCTGGGTGCAAACACCTGATCATCTTCCACCATTTCCCTTCTGTTTCCAGTGTTGGTACCTGTGCATCCAGACAACAGCGTGCTGATCTCACAACCACTTTTCACTGTGCATCAGTCTCCAGGTTTTCACAGCCTGTGACCACCAAGGACCTTTGCTGCAATTTGGCTCTGCAGCTAATGACTGAGGTGCGGTGTTCTCAGATCAGTCGTTCTCCTGCTCTTTTTGTTCCTACCTGATTAATGCCTCTCCTGATCAGGGACACATTTCAAGTGCCTTCATCTTCCCACCTCTGCTGCAATCACCAAAGGTCATCAATCATTTTCTCTGGCCCAATTACCTCCGCAGAAGAGGGCCTGATTCACCTTTCATATTGGAGTGCTCGAACATAAAGAGCCCGCAGGTGATCAGAGCTGACCCAAGAACTTGGTGGCAAGAATAAGTCCATGGAGACTATCTACATGAAAAGTCCTCACTGCATCATACTGGGAACAGAAGATGGCTGGAGCAGAGCTCTGAGGTCATCGTACTCCATCGCTGCCTGCCACAGGAAATCACATCACGAGATGGTGCCAAGCTGACCAAGGCATATCTCACAGCTAGTGTCAGCCTCTATCTCCATTTTCCCTATTAGAAAGATGCTCTGAAAGCTCACTCTTCTGATGGTCACAGGCTTTCTTCCAGTCTAAACACAGTCTCGGGCAGTTTACATTCATTTTTAGTTAAGACTATGCTCTCTTTAATTTAAATAGCTTAATCCCATCTCCATTTTCTAGCCCAGGAATCTATTTTTAAAAGAGCATCCATAACCCATTAATGCAGCACTAAGTTATATTATACATTTCAGCTGCTGTTTACTGGCCCCCTAAGGCTCTGACATGCAAAAATTCCTCTGTTTAATTTTATTGTAACATGTAGGACTATTAAAATTACTGGGACTACTCAGAAACAAATGAAGCATAACTTTGCAGGAAAATTTGCTCTGCAATTAGCTGCATCTATGCCTTGTCTGCATCTAAAAGGCTGCGCAGCCTTTCAAAAGGATTATAATAGGTATTTTCTGTCAATAGAAACAAATCTCCTTTAATTTGCCTTCTTTCATTAGGAAATTAAAGAGCTCTACGAGAAATAATTACAATTACTTTGGTTTAAAAACCATTACAAGCATTTCTAAAGCTGTAGAGTTGCCATGATAGCTTCGTATTAAGAATAACACAAAATCCAGATCCAAACCCCACACCCAGTAAGGCTCTCCTCTCTCAGCTGAGCATCCCCTTGGCAAGGGGTGGGCAGGTGAAGATGTGCCTCGTGGGGCCACCAGGCAGCCCCACCAGCTGTGTGGGCTCGGCTCGCAGCCCTGCTCACTTTAACAGCCCGTGTCTGTCTGTCTGTCCATCAGCACAGGCATCTGGATGGGCCCTGAGGGCTGCGAAGTTCATGCAGCTTTAATAGTGACAGTTCTTTATTGCTTGGTCTGCAGCTCTCTATTGCTTCTGGTTGCTGTATATGAATTTTGTATGCAGTTTAGTAATAAAAGCAAAGAAAACTTCAGCCAACTAAGCACCACGTTGTCTGTAAAAGTAGAACATACACCATTTTTAGCTACACACGGGTTAGCATGCAACTAACATAAATTTATTTATTAAGTGATTCTGCAACCAGCCACCTTCACCTGCACAGTATCTGGACACACAGCTAAACTGCCTCATGCTAATAATGATCTTTCAATACAGAAATAACTACTTCAGGTAAAACTGCTTTATTTATTTATTTATTTATTATTTTTATTTTCTTACCAACATAAATTCCTTGAGAACACAAGCATGGACTCAGCCTGGAATAGCTGGAAATACAAAATACCCATGGCCCAGCACCACAGCTTCTCCTCCCACCAAGGTCTGTAGAGAAAATTATTTTTTGAGCAACCCTCCTGAGACCTTTTGCTCTTTTAACCTGGATGTTGGGACACAAAATGAGCCTCAGCAGCTTCTTCCATGTTGGTCCATTTGAATTCTCCCTCCATGTGCATATGTACATATGTCTATATCTATATACAGGCTGGACAGCCAGCTCCCAGGTAGACACCTTGCTTAGGTGTTGACCTTGCAAAGCTGCACCTCCACTCCTTGTGAACAGCCTGGCTTAACAGCGTTTGAAGCCCTATGCTCAGAGGCTATGCTGGGAGACACACTCCTTGTTTTGTGTGAGATTGGAGACCTCGTGGGTTTGTATTTGTTCAGTGCATACACGATATCCCTTTGGGCTAACCTCCAGCACTCTTCTGCCCAGTGCTCTCAGCACTGCACCTGCAACCACCAAATCAGTCCTAGGGTCTCCATGCACTACCAAACCCCTGTATTTCTAGTTCATAAAATACTTTCTGTACTCCCCAAATGCCCTTTTCTTATTTTTAAGCAATATGTGGTTTATGGACAGCTTTGGTTAACACTGGCTTGCTTCAGCAGAAGACAATGAGCATTTCCAGGGGATGATTCAGCCAACCAGCCTACCAACTCTCTTAAGATGGATGAATCGTCCTGCAGAAGTGCCTGTTCTTCTCTACTGATGACAAAGAAAGACGAAGGCAACTACTTCAGGCTTGGCTAGCCAATTTCTGAATGTCCTATAGATGGGGAGTGAATCCCATGCAAAAAAAGGATCTACAATTGCAGACTACTTTCAAAGCTTTCTCATCTAATGGATGGGGCTCACTTCACCTGATCTAAGCTCTAAAATTCATCCCAGTTGAATAAAGGCTCCTGCATTGAGGACGAGATGAATCACACCGAATTGTTCTCTTGGGATGGGCTGAGTCACTTCCACAAGTTGCCTCTCTCTCACTTCACCAGCACCAGCACCCAGGAGACCAATTCAGGTTAGCCATAGCTGGGAGAAGGCCACTCCACAGCTTCATGTGATCTGTAATCCATAAGGTTGGAGCAATCAACTTGCTGGGAACTCTGCAGGCTACTTTATTTTGTATTTCTTGCATTTAGAAACTAGGATCTTTAAAATTCTTTCTGTTTCTTATAATTTAGGTAGATTTCAACCCTATGCTCACTGCCGAATTTTCATAGCTACATTGGGCTGTCTGTGCTCCTCCCATGCCTGCTAGGTAAAGTGTGCTGAAGAGCTATGAGAGCTTTCCTTGGAAAATATGTTCTTCAGACTTCCTCAAAGCACCTTTTCCATTTTTTTTTTTTTTTTTTTTCTGGAGTTTTGGCCACTCTGTGTTTTTCCTTTGGGTGTTTCCTCAGCCTGCACCGCTTGTGCAGCATGTTCAGGCAGATTGCCGCATCTGTCAGCACAACAGGGATGCTCTGCGTGGTGGCTGCATCTCCACAAGGCAGCAGCCACGCCAGAACTTCACTACAGCCTCTTGGGATGAAAAAATGTCATTCTTTTCCCACTATTAAATCAAAATACTATGTTTGAGTTAAATTATCCACCAACCTTTAGAGGTAGGAGACTACAGCTTTCTTTGGACTGCAATGAGCGATTGTGATAAACCTGACATCACCTGCTGCTGATGGATAGGGTGGCAGACAACATTTCCTTCTGTAGTACATCTTTTTTGCTCCCTTACATACACAAACATGTATTTTGCCCTCCTTCCCCAATTATTTTAATTGCATTACAGTGTAAATCTTTTCACTGCCATTTTGGTTTCAGTTCAGAGATGCTTCACAGTTCCTCAGCTTCAGAGTTGACTTTTTCTTTGTGGCTGCAGGGATTGTACTGTTTTTTCCTGACTTTCTTTAGGAGATTCATTAAGGGACGCTTCAAATGCAGGAGCTGCAGCCACCCACAGCTGCTGCCTGGGACCTGCACACTGACGTCCCTCAGCCCATGTGAACCAAAACCCCTCAGGTCTGCAAAGCTCAACTATTTGACCTACTTAAATCCAAATGAACTGAAAATCTGCATGGACCCTCAAATTACGTGGCAGGCTTTCTTGTCAGAAGCATGCCTGCCCAGGGTTGTGCCAGTTTAATTAACAGTTTAATTAGGCAGGTATTTTTCAGTTTAACTCAGAACCGTTGATAGCTGGAACCGTACTGGATTTAACAGTCAAAACCAGACCACTCCTAAAATTTAGGGTAAATATCATTTGGCTCACTCAGTTCTGGCTTGCTGCGGTAGGTACGAGGCAGGTGTTACTCCTCAAACATTGGTGTAGTTGCTCTTCTGAACCTGGTGGGAAAGGCACAAGGACATGCAAGCACATTGCTTCTCATCTGGTTGAAGTTACAACTGCCAAAGCAAAATAGTTTTGTGTTTTGACTTCCCAGAACTCATAAAAACAAAGTGGGCAGCTGAGATCAGCCTGATGGGTTAGACAGGCAAATGGTTCGGGCATGCACGTTAAGATAATTTTGTAATTTTGCGATATTTGTTGCTCTCTGAAGAATCTCAAAATAATAATAATAATAATAATAATAATAATAATAATAATAATAATAATAATA
>CM021765.1:194074374-194237051 GCA_011076525.1 Nettapus auritus
TAATAATAATAATAATAATAATAATAATAATAATAATAATAATAATAGAAATGAAGAAATCAACCTGAATTCCTCTACCCTGCTGCTTTAAAGAGACGGGAAAAATTCCTGCTGACCAGAAATGGGCATGAAGGAAACATTTTTGCATTAAATGTCTAGAAACTTGCTGCTTTTGGAACTAGAAAACATTTTACCTTAAGCGCTCGTACGTGCAAAAAAACCCTGTGCAGAAAGCCAACATGGCATGCTCTAATACAATATGAAACGTGACCTTTTAAGAAACCTTAAGCTTCTGGAAGAGTAAATGTTAACTCTCTATATAATTCAAAGTATGTTGGCTAAATTACATGCTGGATTCAAAGCTGCCCTGTTTAAAACCATCCTCAGATTCAGTTTTTGGCTTTATTTATTCTGTGTGGTTAAAAAAAAAAAAAAAAAAAAAAAAAAAAAAATAAGGTCTTTGAAGATTTTCTGTTATTAAGCAATTTGCTGCATGGGCAAAACTGCTGTTGACAGCAGAGCTGCTGCAGAGCCTGTGTCGAGTAAAACACACACACGTAGCTTTTGTAGTCATATTGCTCAGGGCAGGATCTGGGTACCGGGCTTATGCTTGACCCAGGTTTGTGATGGAGCTGCCAGGGCAGAGTGCAGAGCCACGGGCTTGGGCTGCAGCTAAAATAAACACAAGGTAAGGTATTGATGGTGATGTTCATCCCCGGGCCCTTATCGCTTCTGCTGAGCTAGCTGCTTGCTGTAAAAGTAGGTTCTTTGAAAAAAAAGGTAAAGTTACTTACTGATGCTTGAAGATCCCCACCCCCCCCTTCCTTCAGCCACAACTTACTATACTCCCGTGTTATCAGGGAGTGAAAACACCAAGTCAAACCCAGTGACTTCCCATTAAAACTCCCACTCATTGTATTTTGAAAATAATTTACTTGTTTTGAAAAGAACTCCTTTGAAAAGCATCTGAAAAGCAAGAACCCAGCTGCAATTCTGTTACTCTAAAGTTATTTTAATTACTTACCTTTTCATCAAGTACATTTGTTTAATAGCCCCACCACAGTGATATGAAGAACTTCTGATCACACTGGGTATGGTGAGATGCTAAGAACTCAAATAAATTTGGGTATTAAGACATGTCCTATTGATGTGGTGGTTTTTTTGTTGTTGTTGTTTGGTTGGTTGGTTTTGTATTGCTTTTCCTTTTTATCACCTTGGTATCAAGACTAACTACATAATAAGCTCAGAAAAAAAAAAAAAAAAAAAAAAAAAAATCTGGTATAATATATTCTTACTGATTCAACATTCACGTTATGTGTTAAAAATACTCCTTTAATTCTTAAAACTTATTTGAAACCTCTTGCAAATGAGCAATAAAAATACAGTAACTAGAAAAGAGACCCTGAAAAAGAATGTAGAAGATAAATGGCAACTGGCTGCCTGCTGAGCAAGATGGGGTCTATTTATGTAGGTAAAATCTTTGTGGACAAATTGTATGCCCCACATCTCACAGTGTTAGAGAGAATTTTGCTCCTGGACTCAAGAGATGTGAATTTAAACAGCAAAATTCCTGATGTTGTGCTGCACCGGGCATGCAGAGTGCTCAGCTGGCCTAATGCAGAGAACAGATTATTCCTCATTTTAAATACAAAACCAAATATTTTCCCCTTCTACTGCAAGGGAGATTTATAGAAAAACTGTATTGGCAGTTGTGAGATTCCAGCAAGATTTCTGAAAATCATATTTATGAAGTTATTCCCTTCATCAGACCCAGAGGCTGGTCAGCAGCCCCAGGCTTGGCCCCCCAAGGCTGCTCCATCTGGGGACATCTGTGGTGACAGCGATGAGGTGTTCGCAAGTTGGCCAGACCCAGAGGAAAAAATATTTGTAGAAAGCTTTAATGGTTGTTTCTGCACTTTCTGTACACACCACTGTCATAAGATTGCTCTTCCAACTGTATTTCTGGGGTTGTGATATGTAACAGAAGGGTACATTTAGGCACTGCACAAATCCCCTATATCCAGTAGAGAATGAGGATGTCTACTGGAGGCTCTAAGACATTACTGAATAACCTGATATACAGGGACTGCAGTCACGAGTTGGCACCACATGTCCCCTGGCTCCTTACTGCCTTACTCCTATGAAGAGCAGTTCAGAGGCTGACCCCAACACCCAGCCCATGCACAAGTCTACTTTGGTCACTAGTACAGTTGGCAAGGTGTGATCTGGTCTCCCCGTGCCCAGTACCACCTGGGGCACAGCCGCCTGTCCCACCCCCACATGAGCTCTCCCATTCAGAAAGAATCCTGTCTTCGAAGGGGGCTGCACTCTAAGGACAATTCCATCCTGGACAAAGCATTAAGCACATTGAATTATTTGTAAGTCTGCTTTGGGACAAGCTACACTATTTGGAGTTATGAGCTGCTGCAGGTCCTGAGGCTCAGCTTTTCCACGGCTCCCGTGATCCCGCCGGGCTCCATAAAGCAACTTCTGTGCAGGCATCAATCCTTGTGCTGCAACCACACTCCAGGAAGTGGAAGAGCTTTTTGTGCACATCAGCATCAAAACCACTGGTTTTTATTCTAGGAAATCCTCTCCTACTCAGTACACCCTCCATTCTGCTTTCAGACGTTATGAAATAATATCCAAATGCAGACTTCTTCCATATGAATTCCTGAGAATATATTATCTGTTGAAATTAATATTTAATATTGTTTCTTGGCCAGTAAGGTTATTACTATATTTCACTCCAGTGTAATGGCTCTAAAATTACATTGGCAGCAACTCAGAACTGTTATAAGAAACTGGGGGATGAGATTGATGTGAATTACTTTCAGAGAAACCTTACACTTATATTTCTCTCCTCCCTGAGGGACATGTATTGGGAATTATCTTTAAAATCTAAGGCTACGCTCGTGAAATTGGTCTAGATGCCATGTCTTCTATTTTTAATGAACTATGATCATCCTAGAGCAATAAAAAGTTAACATGGATTGTTATGTGCCCGTTGCAATGCAACTAATGACTCTGTCAGGAAGTCCTATATTGCAATTTTAATATACACTTGTAATTTTAAAAATATGAGAATTTCTGTAAAATAGTGAGATGAGGCAAATTTTATTAGTGGAAGAAATAGTCATAACCTTCTTCATTCAGCTCAGGTATAGGAACTGAATGCTCTCACCAAACACTGAGCAGATAGCCAGTGGGCAACACTACTTCCCTCTTGACTGGGCCGTATGCAGGTGCCAAATATTTGCTCAGCCTGATGCAAATTCCCCCTTGCCAGGGATGATTTCCTCCTTCCCAAGATGCTTTGGGTTTTGAAACAATGGAGAAGAAATAGTACACATATCTGGGTATTTACATATATTTCCTAAATATAAGCAAATTTAAGCTCAGATTCATCTCACCTAAGGATGCACTTGAAACATCTTAAGTCCTAGGATCCAGCCCTATGTGTGAGCCCTGTAAACTCAGCATCATTAAAGATGGGCTCACTCCTTGTGCAATCTGGTTTCTTTCCTGCAGCTGCACGGTCCTCTCCTCCGTGTGTCAGCGGAGCCCACAGCAGTTGCACATCTCCTGTGGTACCTGAGCTGTGTGTCTGGAGGTGGGCAAGGCGAGCACAGACCCAGCAGCAGAGGTGGAGGCGAGCAGTGTGTGACACTGCCACCATTCTCCGTGAACATCACCTCCGTTCCAAAGCCATTTGTTAGGCTCAGGAGGTGAAAGGCATCCCATGCTATGGCACTGGACAGTGCCTCACTAAAACCAGCTTCCTTAAGGAAGTCAGAAATATTAAGACTTCAAAGTTTTTGTGTAACTCTTTTCTAGAAAACAAAACAAACAAACAAACAAACAAACAAAAACCATAAAAGTTATATTCAAAGGACAAAAAAAAGACAAAGGGCAAAAAATATGCAAAGGACAAATTTGTACATCCAGAAGCTTACATTAAGTTGGCATTGTCTGAAATATAGGTTAAACCTTTAACCGCCAATGGGTTGCAACACGGTAATGTACGTATGTGGCTTTCACCAAAAGTGCTTTGTATTTTGTTTTACAGAGATGTATAATGAACTACTGCATTTTGGTGAGTAACGCTCCGTACCTGACAGCTGTAGGAAGAGAAGCACGAAGAGCTGACCATCCAATTGCCCAAATCAAGGGAACTATGTGTAATTCAACCTGTTTCTAGATGATGGGAGTGTTGACACTCTCGGAGCAAAATGGAGTACTCTGCTGAATATCTGTCTGACTAATTACACAGAAGACCAGAAACAAAGTTAATGCCAGGCAGCTTCATGTGCCTTTTCTGGATGGCCCCAGCCCAGAAGATGAGGGCAGCTCTAGGTCTCAGGTTATCCCACATGAAAAATAGGGAGTTTCTTATGTTTCTTAACATTTGTGTCAGATACAAGTTTTGTCAGGTACAATTTTTCAGACATTGCAGTTTTTGCAGATTTTGCAGGTTTTCCAGCTCAGCGATGGTCTGATTCATCTGAGGCGGTCAGGGTGGGAAGGAAACCTCAGCCTGCTCTAACAAGGCAGGCAGGCACAGCAATAATAGCGGCAGTGTTAGACAAGCCTTACCTCACCCTGTAGGAATTAGGGTGGGCCACCAGCCCCACTGCCGAGCCTTATGCACTAAGGGGGTCTGTACCAACACCAACCACCATGAGCGATGTGAGGCATGGAATAAGGAATTCAAATCCAGAAAGATTTAGTGATAAACTGCTTCTGACATCTACTAAAGCACCATCTTAGGTTTGGTGTGGTAACTCTGCCAGGTCCTGGCCTTCTGCTAGGTTTGGCCCTCCTGCTAGGCCACACCACCAACCCACCAGCAAACAGTGCCTTGCAGCCTGACAGCGATTTCCCACCATGTTTAGTTCTCAATTCTTTCTTTCTTCCCCCTCTGGCCACATAAAAAAACTGCCCAAAATGTATAAATATATTTTAGATATTCAATGTTGTGTGTGTTTGTTACTGAAGGCAAGATCAAGGCAGATATCTTGCACAAACACAATGAAAACTGAGGGCTAAAAAACTGTTTACAACCAGCTTGGAACAGTTAAAGCCAATTGTCTCTTAGATTTTGGTGGTTCAGCAGAAACAAACACTAATGAGGACATGGAAAGATGAATCTCAGGTGAATTACAAACCTTTTATACGTTATTTAATTGTGCCTGGTGGTGCTTCTTGCACCTTGCACAATGCCTGTGCACTGTTGAAGAGAAGAGTTGGTTGAAGGGTTGAAGAGAAGGCTTGGTTTTACACGTGGCCCATGCTGGAGCTGGGCACAGAAGTCAAACTGAGGGGTGGATTTCAATAATGTGACTTCCCAGTGATGGATCACTTGAAACCAAGTGGTGTGGCTCAGTTACACTGGTGTTTGAACTTGCACAGTGCTGATTAATCCTTTTTTGTTGTTGTTTTGTTTTGTTTTGTTTTGTTTTGTTTTTTAATAAAGAAGATGGAAAAAAAAATAGAGTAAAGAAAGCCATACTTGTTGGTACATCAATAGCAAAGAGACAAACTTTTCCTATTACACTAATACATTGAGAAAATGTACCAAGCATTATCCAAATACCTAAGCACCTGCTCATTTTTGAAGACTGAGCAACATTTCGCTCTATGGGTGATCCACCCCAAAGTGGCCAAGCATTTTGAAGGCAACACCATCAATAAAACTGCATCAGTGCCTGCTGAGGTCTGAGGCTCATTGCACTTTTGTAAGACACGTTCTATTAGTTTCCAGCCCAGACAGAGCAAAGAGGAAATATTGAGTAACTCTGGCAGGTTTGTCTTGCTTATAAAGCTTAGCATTGCAGCAAGGCGAGCCTAGCTAAGGATGGTCAGCTAACAACGTGCTTATGGTGCTGTGCTGGGTTCAAGTCTGCCTGTCAAAACCTCCGATATCACTTGGCAGGCCACCAGGCCTCCAGGACCTACATGAAGGAAAAGCTGACACTGCCAGGCAGGGGGAGAAAATGCAGAACACTCACTTTAGTCCCATTCTGGGGAAGAAAA
Source organism: Nettapus auritus (assembly GCA_011076525.1). Lineage (NCBI taxonomy): Eukaryota > Metazoa > Chordata > Aves > Anseriformes > Anatidae > Nettapus > Nettapus auritus. The sequence goes on from CM021765.1 coordinate 194,080,411, forward strand.
GCAAATGTTTCTACAGAAGATGTGGACCCAGTGCTCCCTGTAGCCCTGGTGCCTGCTGCAGATCCACCACCTCCTCCACAGCCTCTTCGTGCCTACCCTAAAAAATAAGGAAATGACTGCACCTTGCACAAAAATACCTTGTATAGCTTTAAACCAGATAGTCCCAATTCTGTTCACAGCTTTGCCCCAGGAGCACAGACTTCAGAGAAGGCTGCAAGGCACACTCAGCCCCCCTGCAGTCATGCTGGTACCAGTAGGCAGCTTTTCTGCTTTCAGATTTCCAGCCTCTGAGCTGCCATAAAGGCATGCTTTATTTCTTCTCCATCTCCTTTCCCTTAGGGCCAGAAGTCAGGCTGTATTTTTTCCAAAAGCTGCACAAACCGGTGCCCATGTGAATGAAAGGCCGAACAGCCTGGCTGTGGGTCTGAACTCCCCGCTGCTGCACTGCCACGGGAACACCACTGGCACCTGCAGCCTGAACAAACACACATGCAGTGCATGCATTCTCTAAACCCTCCCAGATCTGGTGGTTGTTTTTTTGTTGTTGTTGTTGTTTGTTTGAGGGTTTTTGTTTGTTTGTTTGTTTTGTAAAACCTGATCCTTTGGGGTAACCGGTTCTTAAAAGGAATAATTTGCTTCAAGAGTGAGTATATAAAGCAAGCTGCAGCAATACCTGCTTGTGGCAGCTGCCGAGGCCACCAGCACTGCAGGAGGCAGCAGTCCCTTCTTTGGCCACTCTGGCCCTGGAAACTGGGTCTTTGCATGCACACACACCTTCTTCACACTCAAAAGCAGTTAATGACCCAACATAAGTCTACTTCTAACAGGAGCTGGACCTAAGAAATATACTCAGTGAAGTAGAGAAGAACTGGTGTAGGACCCGTGCAAGCACCAAGTCCCGTGTCCAGCCCAGCAGGCTCAGCTCTCACTGCCAGGACATGCTCCATCTCTACTCCCAGCTCTGAAGCATCTTCTGAGACAGTATTTAGAGAAGACTGTCCTTTTTTGTTATCAGTTTGGACTGGGACTCCTTCTCTCTTGACCATGAGCCAGCAGTGTGCCCTCATGGCCAAGAGGGCCAATGGGATCTTGGCGTGCATTGAAAGGAGCGTGGCCAGCAAGTCAAGGGAGGTGATCCTCCCCCTCTCTCTGCCCTGGTCAGGCCTCACCTGGGGTACTGTGTCCAGTTCTGGGCTCCCCGGTACAAAAAAGGCAGGGATCTCCTGGAAAGAGTCCAGCAGAGGGCCACAAAGATGATATGGGGCCTGGAGCATCTTTTCTATGAAGAAAGCTGAGAGACCTGAGTTTGTTCAGCCTGGAGAAGAAAAGACTGAGAGGGGATCTCATCAATGTGTATAAATACCTGAGGTGTGGGAGACAGAAGGATGTAGCCAACCTCTTCTCAGTGTTTTGTGGGGACAGGACAAGGGGCAATGGCCACAAGATAGAGCACAGGAAGTTCTGCACCGACATGCATAAGAACTACTTCACGGTGAGGGTGACAGAGCACTGGAACAGGCTGCCCTGGGAAGTTGTGGATTCTCCTTCTCTGGAGATATTCAAGGCCTGTCTGGATGCCTACTTGGGCAGCCTGCTCTGAGGAACCTGCTTTGCAGGGGGGTTGGACCCAATGATTTTTCGAGGTCCCTTCCAACCCCTACAATTCTGTGATTCTGCAATTCTCTCAGAGGGGAGTGCTCTGAGATCCAAGAAAGCACTTCAGAGGGATACAGGCTGAGAAGCCTTCTTTTGTCATTCATTGTGGCCTTTTTTTTTTTTTTTTAATTTTAAAAGCATGTGAAAGGTCTCTACATGCTGCGGGATGAACTGGGCATGGATATGTGAGCGTTTACTATTGCCTTTCGCTGCAATATGACACTGGAACTGGAAAATAACCACTAAGCCAACCCAGGCACCTCTGAGAAACCTCACGGTTTACGATATTTAATACAAAATCCAAAAACTGAGAAATCCTGGTATTTCTCACAGATCTGTGCCTGCCCAGGCAGGAGAAGCAGGGCTGTGCAGCCAGAGCATCTGCAGCTGTGCCACCTGGGGCAGGCTACAGCCACATCCCTGGGAGCCCCTTTCACTGCCTGTCCTTGAACATTATCCCCTGCACATCTGGATCACCCTGCCTGAGTGCCTGGAGAGAGGAATAACAGGCTGACGGGTACACAGGCTTCTCAGAAATATTGTGCTTACCAAGACTTTGGGAGCAGATTTCCTTTGGTTGTGTAAGTAAGGACATCGCTGGCCTTTGAGTTGCCTCAAGGAACAGCGAGCGGGAAGTCATAGCATGCGGACGGACACAGAAATATGCAATTTAAGGTGAAAATTAGGTTTGTGAGCTCACCCTCTACTCTTCCATTAAGATTACTCAGCCAGGAGTGCTTGTTCAGTCAAGGAAATCTGGTGCATGAGCTACATGGTCAGATCCCCAATATAAATGAGCCTCTTTGTTTCTGTAGAGAATTTTATTTGATATAAAAGACAAGAATTTAAGTATACCAACAAAATCCTAAAAGAAACAGCTATAAAATGAGCAAACCTGAGTTTCCAAAGAATCTGGTTGCATTTCATTTCCACATTTATAATGAAAAAAAAAAAAAATGCCAGCAGACTAGACTGGGTTGCATTTACTAACTCAATGTGAACCCTCCGAAGACAAGACATCCTTATGGTTTGCCTGTGTTGTCTGGTGGTCCCCTGAGTGTGCAGAAGAAGCACCAGCAGGTTCCGAGCCTCGTGGTGCTGTAACACCTCCGAGGGGACTCGGTCACCACCCAAGAGGGATGTGCAGGTGGGAGACCAGTGCTGGGTAAGAAGAGCACTGTTTTTTATAGAAAATAACATTGCTCCGAGCCCCAGGTGCCCACTTTCCCTGCCTTTTCCATACTGATGATTTGTTGCACAGCTCTTAAATGTTCCTATTTTTACCTGCATCACATCTCGCTCGCCCTTTTTTCAGCTTTCATCTCATTTTAGCATGTATGTTGCTACTCTAGTCATCATTTTCCCTGCCTGTTGCCAACAGTAAGTACTGATTATATGTAAACCTGAGGGTGTGCTATACAAGATCAAGCACTTTAAGAGGGATTAGAGTGGTTAAATACAATTGGAACAAAGATGATTTTAAAAAGCTCATAAACCCATGAACACAGAATAATTTTCTACAACATGAAGAAGTAAAATGAAACCTGGCTTTGGAAAATGAATGGTCCCCTCCTGTTCACATCATGCTTAACATGGAGGAGCAGAGAGCATCTCCCGTCACTTCCATTCAGTGCAAACCTTCCTGGGTGCTTTTGCAGACAGAGCAAATCCTCCGTTCATATGATGTACCGGCGCTCTGGATCTCACTGTTTCTGAAAAAATGCTCATGTCATTTATTGTCATCCTTCAGTGACATGAACACAGATTTCAGCACTCACTGGGCTGTGATGTGACTGTTGGGACACGCTGAGGTCTTGGTTAGGAGGCTGGTAGGAGCCAGCACTTTCCAAATAATGAGACTGGGCTCATTGTCCCCAGAGCTAGGTCCCACTCAAGGAACAGACAAAAAAAGACACTACTGCAGATTCACAGAACGTGTAACAGCAGAGAACCCTTGTACAATTGCTCACATTCTGGTCAAAATAGACTACAACCTATGGAGAGAGTAGCAAGAAATAATTGAAGTGCATCCCTTAGCTGCAGTACTCAATTGCTTTGCTTTTTTCTACTTTTTTTCATGGTGAGCTCTTCCTTGCCTCCTGCACTATGGGAGAGGAAGTTCCTCAGCTCACCTGGGAAGCAGGAGCCACATCCTTCCCTGCCCAGAAGCTGCCAATTATTCAATCACTCAAACATTGTGGTTCTAAGGGTGGTTGTTCTCTTTGTGTTGATTTCATTTCAAAAAAAAAAAAAAAAAAAAAAAAAAAAAAAAAAAAATGAAATGCCAGGAGAGGAAAGTTATCATCAGCACCAGCAGAGAGCATTGTCATTTCTACCATGCTCACCACTTTGCCATCAGCAGTGGGTGGAAGAAGCAGGGCTATCAGGACAAGTAAAGGATGTTAGGATACATGCAGTCATTAATGAAAGTCATCTCAACTGCTCATGACACCAAGCTGTGTGGTGTGGTCAATATGTTGCTTGAGAGGTGGGCCTGTGCAAACCTCATGAGGCTCAACAAGGCCAAGTGCAAGGTCCTGCACCTGGGTCACGGAAATGCCAAGCACAAATACAGGCTGGGCAGAGAATGGATTGAGAGCAGCCTTGAGGAGAAGGACCTGGGGGTGGTGGTAGACGAGAAGCTCAACATGAGCTGTACGGTGCTGCCAGCCTTTGGCCATTGGACTGTGGCAGGCTGTCTGGGGAAACTGTGGAGTCCCCATCCCTGGAGGTATTTAAGAGAGGTGTGGACATGGCACTAAGTGACATGGTTTAGTGGTGGGACTTGGTAGGGGAGGTTTCTGGCTGGACATGATGATCTTGAAGAGTTTTTCTAGCCAGAATGATTTTACGATCCCTGATCCCTACTTCTACGTTCTGTGAGACTGGTAGGTATCACATCTGCTCTGATGATTTCTCCTTCCCTGGAGCTGGCACAGAGACTAAAATAATGAGGCCAGTGCCTTTCACAACAGAGGAAAAAAAAAGACACTTTGGAAAACAAAAGAAGGATGAAGGGCTGAGTATCTACGATCATTGCCTTTTAAGCACAACACATTAGCAAAGACTTATAAGCTGCTTGCCTGTCTGCTTTCAGACTTTTCAGTGCTACCTCTAGGTTAAAAAGAAAAAAAAAAAAAAGATCATTTTTGGAATAGTTTATATATAGACAGCAGGTAACAGCTCCATTCCATTTCCTGCAAGGGGAGTTTAAGAAGTAACTCGTGCTTTCTGAATCCCTAAGATAAGAGCCCACCCCTCACTAGCATAAACCGCGGCTGCCCCCTGGTCATTGACGTTTAAGGGACTGTGTGGCAGCAGGAAACCTGAGCAGACAGCAGGGTCCACTTTCCCTGCACTGAGCACCCTTTGAATTTCAGCCGAGAGAAAATGACTCTAGAAACACATCAAACGGGAAAACATTTTCATTTATACAGCTATTTGGTATCCACGCAGAAATTTGCATTTGTAGATGTCACGGTGTGGCTTTCATCTCTCTCCGGAATGATCGTGTTGGCTTCAGCTGAATTCTTTGTGATTTACAGCAGGAAATAGCAACTGAAGGTAGCTTCACTTTGGTAAACCTGTGTGTGCATAACGTTGTGGCCATAAACACAGAAATAAAAAAAGCAGTGAGGTTGCTGATCAGAAAAAAAAAAAAAAAAAAAAAAAAAAAAAAAAAAAAAAAAAAAAAAATCATCATAATCTTACACATTTTTAGCTTAAGTAATTATTTATTTGAAAGCAAACACATACACATCCTAAGCACACATTTTCGTTTGATAGTAAAGATACAATTCTACTCTGCCACAAGGTAGACTATCTAAATCTGAGCATGAGTAATTTGAGAGCATCGCAATCTGAGTATCTCAGAAAACATGTTTTTGTGCTTGAAACTTTGCTCTTCCCATGGGTGCTGTCACACTTATCCAAGGAAAAGAAAATAGTTGATGCAGAGAGGTAACATGGCAAGTCTCACTCGGTGTTTAGACTCTGCTGCCCCTAGGACATTGCCCATGTCACAGCACAGCCAGCAGCTCCAGCTTGACCTCACCGAGCACCACTTCTCCCTCCCACATGAGATATTGTAAAAGGGAAGACTCAAATTTTTTCAAAAAATACCTGGAGGCACCTAAAGGCGTTCTGCCCATGAGTATCCCAGAGATTTTTTTGTCCCCATGCAGCCAGGGACCAAGCGAGCACCAGCGGTGGCAAGAGGACAGCCCCATGGTGGTGGCATTGCCAGACCCCAGCAATGCCCAACGTCCACCTGTGCTGCTGTAAGGGTGACATAGGGTGTTGGGGAAGGAGGGGACAGCCCTTTCCCTCTCCACAGTGGGTCGCTGGGGTACAGCCATCACACTTTGCGTTCCCAATGGACTTTTTCTGCTGCAACTTGAGGGCTTGTGCCAGGGGTTCCCTGCCCTACACACGTCCCCTTGCACAGCCACATCAGATGGCACAAAGAGGAAGACACTGTTTCATAGGGACTGCAGGCTGAAGTCCACCCTTTTCATAGATTTAAAGCCAGAAGAGACCTCTCTTTAGACTGCATGAATAACACAAAGCAATTATTTCATGCTCTGGCTCCAACGCCTTGGCTTAGACCAAAGCACTCGCATCCTCAGGAGGACTTTGTCATGTAATCTATAGCCATTGCTACTTCTTTTTCTGATATTTTTTATATGATTGCAGAAACATATAAACCTCTTAGCACTCAGGAGGATAAGCCCAAACATCCAGATGCTCACAGAGTTCCCTGCCTTATGTTTGTGGTGGCTTATGGCAATGAGAGTGCTTGTTTTGGAAACGTGCTACGTGTGATAGTCCAAGCACATGTACAACCGTGGAGTGCCACCTTCTGTTTCACCACGAGCACAGAGCTGGGAGAGTATCAACACAGGTGCTGCCTGAAGTTTTAGATTAAATTAAAATTAACTCCTGCCTGTCAAAAGCAGCGTGATACCGTTTTGCCATGTATCAGCCGTGGATTTTCCCATGTTGTTATCACCTACAATTTCTGCAGGCTTGGCAGGCATTGTTGCTGTTGGCAGCCACCATCCGGCAGCTGTAAAATACATGCCAAAGTTAGTAAATAATACATTTCTCCTTTCTATATATTGCATGGCTGCATTTACGACGAGGCTGGGCTTCCTTGGAAAAAAGCCAGTGGTTTGCAATAGTTGATTAACAACTCCTGTTAACAATTCCTGACTGCAGAGATGGAAATCAGCTCATTTCCAGGCACTGGGACTTTGAGCTGTCTTCTCCATCAGTGTGTTACAGGATGCTGGTCCATGCTTCTCCTGTATTTACAGGTAATTTGTTCATGTGACGGAAGTAAAAGCTCAGTTCACCATCTCCTCAACAAAGCTAAAGAACTTCACTAAAAATTCATAAAACCCAAAGAAATAATAAACCATAAAGCCCCCATTCCCTGTTCTCCTGCGCTGCTCAGGGGAGGAGGTAGAAGGGGGTGGATGGAGGGGAGATGTTTTTAGTTTGCTTTTAGTTCTCACTACTCTAGCCTCCTAGTAATAGGTAATAAATTACATTAAACTCCCTACTCTGAGTCTATTTTGCTCGTGATGATAATTGTTGAGTGATTTCCCCGTTCTTATCTCAACCCTTGAGCCCTTTCCATCATATTTTCTGCCCCTTTCCTTTTGAGGAGAGGGAGTGCGAAAGCGGCTGTGGTGGAGCTCAGCGGCCCAGCTGAGTAAAACCACCATAGGTTCCTGGACCCTCACCTCACATTTAGACACCTCATTCAAGCACCCTAATCCAGAGCTGAATCCTGCCCTGAGGAGAACTTACAAAAGTAAGGTGGGTTGAGTGGAGTGTTTGTGTAGGTCAGTGAAATCACACTTACTAGGGGACTCTAGGAAAAAAGTGAGACAAATCTATGTCAAAAACAACATGGTCCTTCATACCTTACATATCAGTCCTAGCATTAGAAGTCTCGGGTGGGTTTATAATATACAGGACATTGTGACATCCAGAAAACAGCATATAAACAAAATTAAAATGTCCTGCTTTTACCCATAACACATCCACACTACCTTTTTCTTCCTCACATTGCTTTCCCTCCCATTAGAGATACTGCTCATGGGAACAAGAATTTCTAACAAGAATCTGGAATATCCAAAGCACCGTAACAATGCTGGGTTGGTGTGGTGGTAGGGGTTCTGCTTACAAACAAAATGCTGAAATAAAGATGTTTTGCAGAAACAAAAAAGCAAGTCTTTTCAAACCCTCAAATTTGACTAAAATTATCAAATTCTAGGATAACAAGGTCTAGAGAGGGAAAATAAAAGAAAAAGAAAAAAGAAACAGGCACAGAATTGCCACCAGCTTTGAAGGACTTTAGAACTTCTCCAATTAGGAGAGATTTTTTACAACCTTACCACATACCACACAGGAGAAGATTTACCACATATCACAACATCAAAAGGTGTTGGAAATGGCAAAACCACTGGCCAAGCTGATGGCAATGGATTAAACATCAGTGTGTAGCTCAGCTCCGAAAGCTGCACAGAGTAGTTAAACAAAATTAAGCCTTCATTTGTTACTTTTTCTAGCAAACCAAATGTGCAAAATTGCACACCAATTTATCTCCCTTGACAATGTTAACTTTCATGTGGTTTTCTAGCTTTTGTAAATGAGGGGTTACTCCATCAAATGCTTCAGCTTTTCCCTGGAAATCTTCAAGGCTGTAAAGCAAAGCAAGCAGCAGGCACTTTGAATCCAACTTGGAGTCAAACATCGCATGTTTTGGTGACGGAGCACTGGAACAGGCTGTCCAGGGAGGTTGTGGAGTCTCCTTCTCTGGAGATATTCAAGGCCCGTCTGGATGCCTACCTGGGCAACCTGCTCTAGGGAACCTGCTTTGGCAGGGGGGTTGGACCCAAGGATCTTTTCAGATCCCTTCCAACCCCTACAATTTTGTTATCGCATGTCATTGACCTAGAGGCAAGCTTCAGCAAACCTCAGCTACCGAGTCTCATGTCCGTGTTCCTGAAATTCCACTGGTACCTACAGAAGCCTGTTGTAAATGAAAAAAGGGAAGAACATTTTTAACACTAATATCTTAATTCCTATTAACTTGTGCAGCTGGTATCTTCTTTGGTGAATCATAAAAAGGTATAAGCAGCCTAAAGCGAGAAAGAAAAATTGATTTTCTACCATCAACTTCTATTACCTTATGGGAATATACATTATGAAGTCACTGGCAAAATTAAGTTGTCGAATAGAAAAAGCTAACTGTAAAGCAATGAGTAAATATGGGAAAATGGGCATTAAGCTAACCTTCTGGGGTCTTATGAAGGGCTATAAAACAAGACTCAGAACCAAAATCATGGGGACCCCCTCTGCAACTGTGCTAAGAGCAAATGCAAAGAGCCCTGAAAACTGCTGTCACTGGAGGCAGGTTCCTGTAAAATGTTTATTGCCACACAGCCAGTCCTGCACTCATTTTCCAGTTATCCCCAATCATAAGGGGATAGCTGACACACAGCAGCATCCTGTGGCAAAAATGTCACTTTGCATTGCTGCATCCTCTCCTGCAGTGTGGAAAAAGGTGGGGGGAAATGGAAACACAGAGAAAAGCATGAAATTGTTCATTTTTACTGGGTCCCGTGGGACTGGTGAAGTTTAGATGCAGCTAGTATTGCAGTCTTCTGGTTTTCCTGGGTGAGCAAAATGAACAGCAAATCTGAAGGTTCATTGCAGTTCACTGCTTTTCATCTGGCCAGCAGAGCACACAGGATCAGGAGGCAAAATTAATCTTACTAAACTTGTCCCAGTCAGCTTAATGACTAGTATGGCAGTGTAATCTATTAATTCCTTTTTTCAAAAATGTTTATTTTATAAACAGAAAAGAAAAGTGGTGCTTTATTTTTATTAAATTTTATAAAATATTTTTATAAAATTTTTATAAAATTGATTTTTTAATATATTTTCTTACAAAAAGATTACAGAAGACACCTGCCTCGGAGATGGTCACTTTAAGCTCCTGCTCTAGTCACTGGGAAGATATCAGACATAACTCAGCTCTTCCTAAAAATAACTGGTTGGAGAGGCATGGATAAATCATGCTACAGGCTGATAAATATCCATTCTATGTATATATTTTTGTGCAGCATAGATAAAACACAGCAGTCATTGTGCCTTCAGTACAGTAATATCTTTCAAGAGTTACAAGAAAAACGACTCGCCCCCAAATTAACAGAGCTATTTTCATTTTTTTTTTGCAGTTGGAGGAATGTGGAGTGGACCTTTTCATGGGGTCTGTGACTAATACAAGACAGTGAGTCAAGACTGCCATTTTTATGTCTTACCACTATCATTAACCATATTTATTTGTCTGGATCTGGCTTTCGCTGTAGCAGGGAATACACAAGCAGGACTATGGGGGTGGCTCTGCTCCTACCATCTGCCAATAAACATCAGCATCAGCTGGGTCCTCCCGTCGCATAGTCCGTCTACAGATTCGAAACATTAAAGAAATGAAGCACATGAACACAAGACCACATCTTTACCTTACTCTTCACTAAAAGCTTTAATGCCCTAAAGCCAACACAGTGTAGAAGCAGTGACATGAAAGAAGCAACAGAACAGATATTCAATACATAATGCTTCAGCTAAAACAGAGAGAAAACCAACAGAGGGAAGAAGCTTTAACCTCTTCCCTGCCTTTCTTCAGCCTGGGGAAGAGAAGGGTCTGGGGAGACCTTACAGTGGCCTGCCAATGCCTAAAGGGGGCTACAGGACAGCTGGGGAGGGACTCTTTGTCGGGGGTGCAGTGACAGGACAAGCACACAAGCCATGGGGCTGGACCATGGGAATGTGCAGTGGGAATGTGCAGCATCATTGCCCTGCACAACCCCCCCCAGATCCTGGACTCCTGCTAATGGTGCGCTGGACAGGGGGCTGACTATGGGTTGTTTACTGTTGAATCCTAAATACCTGAAATCTGAGATTTCTGAGCCATCTTGATACAGTTAAAGCAGGGATGGTGCTCCCACAGCAGCTCTGGCTGGGGTTTGCAGGGTCAATTTTATGCTCGATTTATGTTAGAAGTCAGTTCCTCGCCTCCTGAAACAGAAATGACTCAGACCTAATAATATCCATCGTCAGCTACTGTGCTCATCTCTGCTCTCGGGATTTGAAAGAGCAGTGAACAAGCTGAGCTCAGTACTGGAAGGCTTTGTTAATATGACATTTTCTTTCTTATTTTAAGTCTCAGGAAGTATGAATGGCTTCTTTTTGGTGCCTGCAACCACCATGTTGCTAACAGAGGTGGGACACAGGCAGCCCTAGGCAAGCCGTTTGTTCATTTAATAATTCTTAATTCACAATGCTAAAATGTAAAGGATAGCAAAATGCAAGATATCAGCTATAGAGTTGAAGAACTGATAAGTAAGTAAATAGCCACAGAGAAAACGAGCCAAGTTTTTTGTCTTTTAATTGGAACCATTCAGTTTTCAAGAGCATGCCCGTCCCAGCTGTCACACGTGATGTGACGAGAGAATAGGCAATTCCCCTGCTAGTCCACAAACAAAATTAAGTGTTCTCCAAACAGGGAAAATTGGTATTTCTGTGTGTTCTCCAAACAGAGAAGATCAGTGTAATCAGTATTTCTTTGTGTTCATGGCCATACTTCCGGTATGGAGTGAAACATTAATGCAGTTACCTGTGGTTGTGGTTGTCCCAAATAGAAGCTTAGCACTTTAATTACACCAAAAATATTGGAGTCTAAATGAAGATTTGGCAAAAAAGCAGTCGTCAGAGCTTTTGATCTCAGTCTCTGTGGGCATGTTCTGCAATACCTGCTAAGGAAAACAGCTTTTCACTGAACAGAGATCTGATGATCTGCGTCTCGTCTGACCTGAGGAAGTGCAGCAGAACAAAGAATTCGGCATTCAGATGAGTCCTGGCCTTGGATGAGAGCCCTCTGGCAGTGATGCCGTGTGGAAAGTCCTGAGATAAAGGACATGATTTTTGGAAAGGACCAAGGAGGAGGAGTAACAATTGCACCCCTGTGCCTGATTCGGCTGCCACGTGTGTGATGTGGGACCAAGGAGCTCCTGTGACGCTTCTTGTTACGTGCTGTCTTATTTAAAACTGATAACAACTTTTGAGCTAGAAGCCTGCCATTACTATTAAGAAGGACATTGCTAGCAGGGGCTTTCATTAGCTACTGCACATGTTGCTCTTCAGGAGGTTTTTCTCTCTATGGCATGTAAAAGCTGGGCGGAGGATTAGGGCAAGTTGTTCTTTCCTGTGCAGGTCAAGTGTTCTTCTGTTCACTTCAGCCCATTATTTTGGGCTATTACTGAGGTTTTACTCTGGACACCCATGCATGAGAGAGCAAATTAATGCCCTATTAAGCTTCAAAGAGAATAAGGAGCAACATCTCCAGAGAGAAAGGAAATATATATATATATATTTTTTTTTTTTACCCCAAACCTACATAGTACTCAGTGCCTCTCTGCCTGCTGTAGAGGCTGCAGCCCCTGTTCTGCTCCTGTGCACATCCCTGCCACGGGATGTGCTTTGCTGCACACAGACACAAACACATTCCCCATTGCCATCTCCTTGTGTTCTGCTTTGGGGCCTTGAGCTTCTCTGAAACATTGGAGCTTCTTTGCTTCATTAGCTTGAGAGAAAATGTCCTAATTTTTTTGCTAAAAGCCTATGCTGATGTATATTGCTCCTGTTAAGAGTCAGCTCAAGGTATTGCAGCAGGACTGCCGTTCAAAGCCAGGACAAAGCTCATGTAAAGGCCAGAACTCCACTACATGCTTTGTGATGTTACATACTTGGACTAAATTTGTCATCTGCTTCAGAATTGTTCAGAAATACTGTGTCACATGCACTTTATAGGAAATTCCACTTGGAAACAGGGGAGAAGCAGAGCAAGTGACCTTGGTATTTTTATTCCCCCATATTTTTATTCTTGACACAGCCAAGGTTCGTGCATTTAGGTCCAGGAGAAATGAAATCCATGAGGTTATGCCCACTGCAAGCACAGGAACACAGCACAGCATTACTTTCTGCAGCCCCTGCTCTATTTGTGCTGCAATTTGCATGATTACAAAGATCAAAGGGATGTAAAGCACCGGGAATATGTACACCTATTACTAAATTAAAGCAACGTAAACGCTGCTGGTGGAAGGAACAGCCTGACCTTATTTTGCTTTCTGCTGCTTTCGGAGCAAACACCACGTCAGCGCAGGTTGGCGCTGCAGCAGCGCACTGTCCCGAGAGAATTTCTGCAGTAGCCGTGTAGGCACAGCACCGAGCCTTCGGGTGACACCAACCATTCTCTGCAGGGATTTTCCGTGTGTTTTGGTGAGTGCTGGGTGAAGAGATGGCTTTGATGCCCCAGGTCAAATTTTCTGGGAGTGCTGGCACAAAGGAGACGTCCCTGTCTCCAGCAGAGGCTGAGATCAGCATCACTGTGCTGCTAAGCTCCGCAGGAGGGCAAAGCCTGGGGTTTACAGCTGTGCTGCCAGGGAGAAGTGAGAACTCCTGTGAGAGCATCAGCTCAGCAAAGATGCCTGTGGCTGGTCCCAGAGGAGCCCCTGGACCCAGGCTGTGCTAATACAACAGCTTTCATTTTTTCTTCTGCTTTCTTCGGGCTGCCACCTGCTCGTGTTGTCTCCAGCATCAGTTGCTTTACACTACTACAGTAGATTTTTCTTTGTAGATCCTATAGCACTTTATTAATGGAAAAAGCTATCTCACAATACCTCAGCTTGGCTTGGGAGAAGAAAGATATCTAAGCAACTGGCTAATGATGAGGCATTTCTCATACAAGGGGTTGTGGATTTGTGTCCCAGAACACCAGGACACTTGGACAAAGCCCTAGTTCCAGCATAGCGAAAGGACAAAAAAATACTGCCTAAATGAATTGCAGAGAGTAGTTTGAGACCTTTATCAGAAAGGCAAGGAACATAGATAAGCTCCTTCCACTCCACCAGCTGGAATAAACCCAAGGAGCAAATGAAATAGACTCCAGAAGCTGCTGTCCCCTTCCTACACCACACCGGCTGCGTGTGGACAGCCTGGCCACATACCCTCCTGGCTCGGAGAGACTGAATTCCTGTTATTGCCAGTGGCAAGCACAAGTTGCCTCTTGAGGAGAAGAACAGATATCTACAATGGGGCCCTAGGCTTTGAAGTGCAATGGCTCTATCAGCTGGGAAAGATCCCAAGGCTGGACACAGACTTTGAAACTCCTCAGACATCCTTCTCGTGTTTTATACCGACTTCGTGGAGGCTGGAGCTGAGAGAAGTTTCTGTGACATTTTCACTGAAGCCATAAATTCTTTTAGCTTAAAGCTAAAAACCAAGTAACCTGAGATATAACTGAACTTAATTTCTCTCAGCAGAGTGGAGCAGTACCTGTGAAATCGGCTGAGTGACAGCCCTGGAAATTCAATATCCCCACAGCAGTCGATTGCCTCGCTGGCGTTTTTCATCCCGCTCCAGTTAAACCAGACGGGTGAGATGCTGCTGAGACTAATGCATACTTTTACTTTCATCCAGCTGTAGCATTTTAGAGGGATCGATATAGAAGGCTTTAATATACTGAGAGCACCAGGAGAAATGAGATGAGTCCAGGAGGGACAATGCATCAGACCCCTCGGTGAGAACAAAGCCACCGTCCCCCTGCCATTAGGTTTGGGGCTAAATTCAGGCTCCTGACAACCAACCAGGCACTCCTTGTGCTATTACTGACCTGTCAATCGTCTGGGCCCTATTTCTTTAGCATTTCCATGTGTCTAGGAATATCTAGACTGAAAATGCATTGGATTACTTAATTCTTCCTGTGAATACCTTGGTGAAGGCAGCAGGGCTGCATGTGGACAGCACTCAGAGCGGGTGCCGGCCCCGTGCCTGACCCAGTGCCTGGATCCTGCTCACACCGACACAAATGCTGCCTTCCCCATCACGTTCCCCACTGTTCATTGTTTCCCTCAATTTGCTGCTCCTCCTGCTTGCCCTCACTACAGCACTAATCCACCAGGGGCCTTACACAGGCATGTCCTCAGCTCAAACAGGGGAAGCTGGTGTGCCAGTAAAAGCCAGTTTCTGCACGCTGACTTCCTGAAGTGAATACAGGTTCCTACAGATGTGCCAATTAGCCTTAGTTTCAATATAAAGTGCAGCGTAATGGTGCAAGTCTGGATGGTGTAGCACTCTGCTTTGACTGCTGGATTCAGGCCACTAAGGAGGACTATAAGGATGTTGCGAAGCTGTGCAGGGACAAAATTAGAAAAGCCAAAGCTCAACTGGAGCTCAATCTGGCTACTGCCGTTAAAGATAACAGAAAATGTTTTTATAAATACATCAATACAAAAAGGAGGACTAAGGAGAATCTCCATCCTTTACTGGATGCGGGGGGAAACTTAGTTACAAGAGATGAGGAAAAGGTGGAGGTGCTTAATGCCTTCTTTGCCTCAGTCTTTAGCGGCAATACCCGTTGTTCTCTGGATACCCAATTCCCTGAACTGGTGGAAGGGGATGGGGAGCAGGATGTGGCCCTCGCTATACATGAAGAAATGGTTGGTGACCTGGTACGGCACTTGGAAGTGCACAAGTCGATGGGGCCGGACGGGATCCACCCGAGGGTACTGAGAGAACTGGCAGAGGAGCTGGCCAAGCCGCTTACCATCATTTATCAACAGTCCTGGCTATCGGGGGAGATCCCAGTTGACTGGCGGCTAGCAAACGTGACGCCCATCTACAAGAAGGGCCGGAGGACTGACCTGGGAAACTACAGGCCTGTCAGTTTGACCTCAGTGCCAGGGAAGCTCATGGAGCAGATTATCTTGAGAGTCATCACGCAGCACTTGCGGGGCAAGCAGGCGATCAGGCCCAGTCAGCATGGGTTTATGAAGGGCAGGTCCTGCTTGACGAACCTGATCTCCTTCTATGACAAAGTGACGCGCTGGGTGGACGAGGGAAAGGCTGTGGATGTGGTCTACCTTGACTTCAGCAAGGCTTTTGACACCGTTTCCCACAGCATTCTCCTCAGGAAACTGGCTGCTCTTGGCTTGGACTGGCGCACGCTTCGTTGGGTTAGAAACTGGCTGGATGGCCGGGCCCAAAGAGTCGTGGTAAATGGAGTCAAATCCAGTTGGAGGCCGGTCGCTAGTGGCGTTCCCCAGGGCTCGGTGCTGGGGCCGGTCCTCTTTAATATCTTCATCAATGATCTGGATGAGGGGATCGAGTGCACCCTCAGCAAGTTTGCAGATGACACCAAGTTAGGTGCGTGTGTCGATCTGCTCGAGGGCAGGAAGACTCTGCAGGAGGATCTGGATAGGCTGCACCGATGGACTGAGGTCAACGGTATGAAGTTCAACAAGGCCAAGTGCCGGGTCCTCCACCTGGGACGCAATAACCCCAAGCAGAGCTACAGGCTGGGAGATGAGTGGTTGGAGAGCTGCCTGTCAGAGAAGGACCTGGGAGTGATGGTTGACAGTCGGCTGAATATGAGCCAGCAGTGTGCTCAGGTGGCCATGAAGGCCAACAGCATCCTGGCCTGTATAAGAAACAGTGTGACCAGCAGGGCTAGGGAGGTGATCGTCCCTCTGTACTCGGCTCTGGTGAGGCCACACCTCGAATACTGTGTTCAGTTTTGGGCCCCTCGCTACAAGAAGGACATCGAGGTGCTTGAGCGAGTTCAGAGAAGAGCGACGAAGCTGGTGAGGGGCCTGGAGAACAAGTCCTACGAGGAGTGGCTGAGGGAGCTGGGATTGTTCAGCCTGGAGAAAAGGAGGCTCAGGGGTGACCTTATCGCTCTCTACAGGTACCTGAAAGGAGGCTGTAGCGAGGTGGGGGTTGGTCTGTTCTCCCACGTGCCTGGTGACAGGACGAGGGGGAATGGGCTTAAGTTGCGCCAGGGGAATTTTAGGTTAGATCTTAGGAAGAACTTCTTTACCGAAAGGGTTGTTAGACATTGGAACGCACTGCCCAGGGAAGTGGTGGAGTCACCATCCCTGGAGGTCTTTAAAAGACGTTTAGATGTAGAGCTTAGGGATATGGTTTAGTGGGGACTGTTAGTGTTAGGTCAGAGGTTGGACTCGATGATCTTGAGGTCTCTTCCAACCTAGAAATTCTGTGATTCTGTGATTCTGTGATTCTGTGATCTTTGATGCTGAAGCATCTTGCAGCAAAATCGCCCATTCCTAATACGTAGAAATGATAAACGTGCTGCTCTTTTGTAGCAAACTCCAAATTAAAGCGTGCAGGTAAGCCACAGGGAATCAACATATGCATCTGTATGACACATTACAGCCTAGAGATAAATAAGCATTAGTTAGGATTTATGGCTTCACTTGGAGAGCAGAAAAACGAGCTTGCAAGCACTGAAGGCCATGATCTCCACCTCACCAGAGATGGACCTGCCATCCAGCCTCAACATGCCTGAGCAGGAGGGGGCAGTCACAAAGTAGCTAGGAAATTTGTTGCCCCCCTCACTTGTGTTCTGCCAAGTGAGCCCTGCCTTGGCAGATGGGCTCTCAGCTGCTCTGTCTTGAAGCTGCAAGGCTCAAATTTAAGCTTCCGACTGGAAGCAACACTGCAGTCACTGGGATAACCATTGTAGCAGGTACTAAAGCAACTTTAGATAAAGTTTTGTGCAACTTTAGATAACCCATTTACAATTATCTTCTCCAGTCCCAGGTTAAAGCATTACAATAAAGGAGCTGTTTCATCTGAACTGATGAAATCGATTCAATTCCCTTGTTTATTTGCTTCTGTTTTCATGGCAGCCTTAAAGCTGCTACACCAGCTTACGTGCCAGATACACAGAAGCAGCACAGCACAGCACACTAGTGCCATAATTGTGTTACCTCAGCATGATGTAAAACACTGGTCCCAGTCTAGACTTAGAAAGATGGACATGACACAGAAAAAATTACCAGTTTTGCTTGAATTTCTGGCTTCCTAGCATATCTAGAGATGACTGAGCTAATTTATTTGTGAGTTTAGCTTGTGGGTTTTTAAGGATGTGGGTCCAAGATATAATCTGCCATATCAGAGGCATTGCACTGAAAATAATGCCATTCAAGTACTTAATCAAACTACAAGACAGGGGGCACAGGGGTGCCTTGGAGCACCAGGCATCTCACAGGGCTGACATGAGCAACCAGGTCTGGCTCTGCATCCTGTCAGTAGATGTGAGCATGGGATCTGAGCCATCGGTGCTCCCAGCATAGAGCTCGCTGCATGTTCCTGGCCCCATACACCTGCCAGAGGAAATGATCAACAGCAAGTGGGTAACCTTGAGGGAAGATTATAACCAGTCTGGATCCCCCTGTAGATAAGCAAGATCAAGCAGGTGAATAAGTTATAGGAAGAGGCACAATGAGGGAGTCAAGGATCAAGGCAATCAGGGATTGAACCTGAATTTTTGCCAAGAAACAGGAATTTATGAAGAAAAAATTGAGATCTTCCCCATCTCCATTTCTGCTACTGTTGTGGAGAACATTACAGTATAGATAAGGGGAATTTCATCAGTACAGATAAGGGGAGTTTCTTCAATTTGCCATTTCAAGACACTTGCTTTCTGGAAGTTCTTCTTTCCTTCAGGTATGATTAAGCTGTGGTTAGGGCAAGGAAATACATCATTCATTCCTTCATCAAACTTTCCTTCTCTTCTCAGTTGCTTGATAACTCCCCAGCCTGGCTATCTTCAGTCCCTAAAGTCCACCAGACAAAGAAAATCACATACATACCAGTTGTTCCATGATATTACTTTTCCTGAGTAGTCTATCACAACCTGCCAGGCCACACTGACTGCCCAAGCAGCTGAGCAAGCCATGAAGAGGGAAATGAAAGCACGCCATGGAAGATGTCCCATGGCAGAAGCATAAGGGGAGATAAATCAACCCCTAGAGCAATAGGAACAGAGAAAACATTTAAAACCATAAAATATCTATCCATATCTAGCTGTCCCACAGCTAGCAGACACTGATGGAAGGGTCATTAGCTTAGCCAGCTGATTAACCTTAGCTTGGTGTTCGGTGCCCTGGTGGTCCTACTGATGCTCAGCCTAGGGGCAGAGTGGATTGTAAACCCTGCTGTTGTGCTCAGGGTGTAACTGCTCCCAGGTGGGAGATCCAGAAGGGATCCCCCCACCCCTCATCAGGTCACCAGGGGATGCTCATCAGCTTCCTAAGTTCCTGCAGTTTTTTTTTTCATCTAGCACATTTTGTTTCCTGCTTTGGTGATGTCCTTGCTTTCTCTTGCTCTCTTCTGACTGCTGCACATGGAAAAACGCCTTGGAGCTTATGGGAACATGCTGAGGCCCAGCTACAACAAAGTCCATGCCTGACATCAAAATAATCTCTTCTTGTGTTGTGCTGTGAAGTTCTTTGCATTTCTCACGTTCTTCAGGCACCGTGTCTCAAAGTAGTACTTCAGCATCTTAAAAAAATGCTCTGGTGACATTCATTTCTCTGCCTCACACACGGCCAGCTCTGCCGTTCATTCACACTGCCTGCACTGACGGTGCCACTGGGGCTGCCCCAGAACACCCTAAACCAGGTGTCCAGAAGGGAGGGAAGATGCCCCAAGCTGCAGCACCAGCCCAAGTGCTGTGTGGGCAGAAACACTGACCTGAATTCCCTTGGCATCCATCCCTCCAGCGCTGTCACCATGTGGAGAGCAGGCAGGTGGGTGCCTCCCTGAGCCCCTCGCACCGCTGCTGGGCAGGATTCATCAGCAACCTCAACGGGGTGAGAAGAGAAAGTTTTGGGGCATGCACTGGGCTTTGAACTGCTCCTGGCAAACCAGTTGTGGGTGGTATCTCACTGTCAGTGGTTTGCAGCCCATGACAAGGCAGAGCTGTGGTTAGCAGACAGGTTTCCTGGACTCCTCGGCTTGGAGCAGGCCAGATTTCCTCCCTTCCATACACACATCACAGATGAAAAATGTTTACTACTAACTCAGCAGCTGCTGAAAACTATTCCCCACTTCAGTAACTTTCTAGTTAATAGAATTGGAAATGACTAAACAGTAATGCCAAGCTATAATACGGCTTCAGGCAAAGAATCTGAAGTGAAAACTATACCCCAAAACCCAAAGGAATAAACCCCAAAATATATTTAAGGTGGCTTTCTGAAGACATTAGTACTACTACTAGTACTATTAGTACTACTATTAGTACTATTAATACTGATTAATTAACAATTACTAATATTCCAAGAATGAAATGAAGCACCTTAGGAAGTAAAGGTGGACAAGCTGGTTTCCATCTTTAAGAGCCTGATCTCATTTTCCTAGCTCCTCATAAAGTCCGAAGCAGAAAGACAACTCCTGCAGGAAAGGTTGCTGTGTGAGACTCACAAAAAGACTGCTAGAATCTGTCAAGTTTCAGGAAATGCCTTTCCCTCCAGGGCTAATGCAAAAATAAAAGAAGCAGAACAGACACCCACACTTTTTTTTTTTTTTTTTTTTTTTTTTTTTTTTCACATTAACTGGGGCTGTCCAAGTGAGCATTTCAGTTGCCATCTCTGCCCCGCATCTTCCTGCATTGAGCCCTGCCCTCCTAGTCCTCTCTCTCAGGCTTTTTTACGGGATACAACGGGAGTTTTATTGAAAATTGAACATTCGCCACTGAGGAAAAGAATTAAGTAAACAGACATAATTCGTAGGATGAGGTTACCTCAGTAAATTCACACAGCTTGGCAGAATGCTCACTTTCTGCGCTGAAGATAGAGCAGTATTTTAATGACTAATTTTATCCATTACCAAGGGCAGATGCAAAATGAATGGAATCCTGTTTCCAATGAGAGCACTGTCCAAACTCCTACTGACGTGAAATGGAGTCATAAGCACCTGACCCTTGGACA
The DNA here is from genome assembly GCA_011076525.1 of Nettapus auritus. Lineage (NCBI taxonomy): Eukaryota > Metazoa > Chordata > Aves > Anseriformes > Anatidae > Nettapus > Nettapus auritus. The sequence continues at coordinate 194,100,936 of CM021765.1, forward strand.
AACAGCCATAATTTTAGTTGGATTACTGCGGTCCGTGGCATTTGGAAAGGTTCTTATTCCACAGGGCAGTTGTGGTCCAGCAGAGGAGACCTTAGGAGATGAAAGCGATGAGGACAGGAGAAGGGAAGTGTTTTCTTTCCTCTCCTGCAATGATCCCAGATAACTAGCAATTCTCCAGGTACAAAAAAAAAAAAAAAAAAAGGGGGGTCTGAAACTAGCTTCTGCCTCCCCTTGCCTCCAACCACCTTTTTTCAAGAAGCTTAAGAAAGCTGGAAGTTGGGAAGCATGATTGGGAAGATCTCTCTCATTCTCTTCATTTCCCTGCTGCACACTCAAGCTCTCTCTTGAGCTTGCACTCACAGAGGCTCTCACAGGTGTTTCCATATTCACCTTCCTCTGACATCAAAAGCATTCTCCAGAAAGAGGATGGGATAGGGACAGAGGGCTGGGCTGCAGCAGAAGAGACAGAGGAAGTAGTGGCAGCTTTGGCTCTTCTTGTCATGCAGGGGCAGAGGTAGGACAAGCAGATGAAGCCCAGGATGCAAGCTGCAGGTCACAGCTTTGTACACCTGGAGTATTCTCTGGGAATCAAATCCAAGAGCAACTCTCCTTTTCCAGTTACATCAGTGAAATATATTTTTGTAATTCTTGTTATTATTTAAAGTACTTTTGAAAAGTGGGAGAATACACTTAATATCTGTGTTTAGGGATAGACTCAACATAATAGCAGCAATTTTCATATTTGCAGTGAGAAGCCACTGTGAATGACAAGGAAGAGTAACTCAGCACCATTCAGGCTCTCGCCTTCCTCCAAAGATTCCGTGCAGAAAATATTCCTCAGCACAGTGAGCAGGCAGGGCAGTGAACAGTGAACCTGTGGATTTTTTATGAATGTGCCTGACGGTGCTCAGTGAGAGCCTGAACCCAGCACAAATTCTGCTCTACTTAACCTACCTCATTTTTTTCACAGCGCAGACATACCAAGTGAGGTCTTTGTGTTCTTGGTCCATCTCTGAGGAGTAAGGACTGGAAATCTTCAGGGGTACCTGGTAATATAATCTTCACAAATAAATCACTAATGCTCTGTTTCTTCCTGGATTTAGCGTCCCACCATCCCAAACGCCCAGAATGTTTTTTACTCTGGTGGCAAATCTGAGGATGTGAATGCTGAGTTGTCTTCTATAAGGTACACAGCCAAGCCACGGGCTGATTAACTTCAAAAGATGGCTTAATAAACAATAGGGAAAATACAAGATGCTCCAGGTTTCAGATTTTGCACTGTTTTGATAATAATTAAAATAATATTATTAAAATCATAAGTGCCATGAAAATAATGTCCAATTTGAACTCTCTTCACAGAATTTTAACCCATGCAATTGTATAATTCCAAGGACCTGACATCCCTGAAGGACTCTACTGGTTTAGGGCGGTATTGACTTCTTAAGAGAAAACTGCCCACTCAACAGGGCTCGTAGCTTCCGAAGGCATCCTGAGCACCTCCCTGCCGAATCCCCGCAGCTTCCAAAGCCTCCCGAGGACCAGGTTTTCTCTTACTCGTCTCGGGGTCTTTGCAGCAAGGCCCTCAGGAACAGCAGCAACTGTAAGGCAAAACATCTGCAGAATTTAGCAGAGACATAGGTACCGTGGCCTCAGGTATTGCTTCCAAACTGACCTCAGAAGAAAGCACAGGAGTATATGGAGCATAACTGATGAACAGTTACAAGATATATTTGAATTATTCAAATAACCTTTTTTTTTTCTGATTAGAAATAGGTGTTTAGACTTTGATCCTGGTTTATCTTCAGTTAAATACCATTTAAATCCACGTTAAGTCACCATGTTCTCTTGAACTGATTGCAGATTGAGCCAGCTCTATGCTTCCTACAAAGGACTGTTTACCCTCTGAAAACAAATACCATTTTATATGATTGCTGCATAAGTGAGTTTTAAACTAATCAAGCATAACTCACATCTTACTTAAAAGTCAGCAAACAAGCTTGAGCAAATGGTACCCAATGTTTAGCAGATAAATATTTCCACCCCTTTCCACCACCCAGAGTCCAATCACGGCTGGAAAACCAGCAAAAAAACACTTCCCGTCTTGGGTGCAGGTAAACAAGCAGTTGGTTTTAACAAAAGTTAAATGTGGTGGTGACACAGCACAAACCACCTGAAGGAAAAAAACGAAGTGCTGCAGCACTTACCACATCCTGGGGAAGGGGGTGGAAGTTTCAAGAGCAGCGCTGAAACTTAGTCAAAACTCCCCACGATGTGAAACAGAAGATGAATAATGAGAGAGGTCATCAGTCGCCTTTGCTGCAAAAAACGTTGAGAAATGTAGGGGAAAAAGGGTTGGGGCTCTTTTTTGTTGCTCGGTTGAAGACATCAATGAACAAGTGTGAAAAAAGCTGCAGCTAAAGGAGTCACACTATGTGCTGAACACCAACCCCAAGCTCTGTTACACTTTGAAACTTAAGAAAAAAACTCCGAGGACTTTCAAATTCTCTGTAGGTGAGGAGAGAGTTTGTTGGGTGGTTTTTGGTTGTTGTTTTAAATGACATTTTTTTCCAGCAGACGTCCAACTTCAATAAATGCTCCTTTTCATAGTGAAAATAACCCCGTACAGCCTCTCCTGAGAAAATATTTTTCCCCTGGCACGACCAGGTTTCATTCCTAACCTCAGACAGTCTGACTAATTTGAGAACAATGAGCCACTTCTCTCCATTAAAAGGTGGAAAACATGAAAAGATTTTTTTCCTTAAAAATTGGTTTTCTACAGCTACCCTTCATAAAGCATAAAGAAGTACAAAAACAGGGTCATTTTGTGTCAGTTCCTTTCCATAATTTTATTGAGTGTTAATCTACATGATTAATACAAAGTTACTCCACTCTATGAAGATGAAGAGACTTTTACAGTATAAAATTCCCTGAGACGCGTTATGTAACTGAAAGGATCACACACTTCTCTGTCCCACTTATAATCAAAGGGTAATAGCAATTTCCCTCCCTCCTCCCCAACATTTTAATACATGGAATAAAACAGTTTTTCAAATTGCATTCCAAAAGATTTGTCTGTTTAGAAGATAATTTGCTTCGTTTTCATAGACCCTTTATATACATCACTCACAATGTCTTGTGGAGTCCGGTACCTGATCTACAGCCCAATTTGCCCAGACAAAATTCTTATTTACCATTGAACTTGGGCTCAGTTCACTTGGGAATTACAAAAGACAGCCCTCAGCTTGCAGCAGAACTCTAATTATTAGCTTATTTCTTATAAGCCCATGGAGTGGCTGAACTAAAAATCAAACTGGGTCTGTAGAGATGCCGTATTACTGACTGCAGCAGCTGTAGACCAGGTCTGAATTTCCTCCTGATAACGGGAAAAGTGTGTAATGCTTACGCAATTACTATGAAACTAGAAAAGGCTTCTCTTCTCCCACAAGAACTCAGCAATAATATCACAAGACTGCAGTTTTCATTATACAATTTTTAAAATAATCATTGTACAACCTACAAACAGAGCACAGCTGTGATATCTTATTCCAAAATAACACTTTGATCATTGCACAGCTGTTTTCTGAATCTTATAAAACTCTAATTCCACCAAGATTCCAGGAAGAAAAGCTGAGAATAAAGCCTCAGTTGCAATTTTTGGAAATTCCCATGCTCCTGTAGCCTCATCTGCCTGTGGCATTACTAATGATAACGCAGAAAAACTGTGTGTCGGAAAACCTCCAGAACATGCTAAAAAATTTGGAAGGACTGAAAAAAATACACTTTTTGGCAGACTGATAAAAAGTAGTGCAATCTTAATTATTAATTTTCAGAAACTGCTCACTGCTTTCAAGATCAGGTTTTTGTGTAGACTCACATGAACTGAGATAAACAGTAAAAAGAAAAATAATTGATCTATCAAAGAGACATTCTATTATCTCGACACTTAGCTGTTAGTGTTATACTTAGATTTCTACTTTAAGAAATACCAGCTTTATGGGAGCATTAACCACTGGCAGAGAAACAGATGACCGTGCAATGAAGAGCATGCTTTTGCTTTAAAGAATCCCTTGGAACTGTTTAAATGAAAGCGCAGCAGTAAGTAGGGAGCACCCCTACCACACTCCGCATTGCGCTCTCTTCTCTGCTTTCCTGATCAAATCCGCAGCAACTCTGTCATGAACAACAGCCATGTTCATGAAGTACTTTTACTCATCTTCCCTTCCACAGAAGCAGGAGAGTATAAAAACAGGAGCCACCAAGATCTGAAGGCGTAAATCTCTGCAAATTATTCACGAACTGTATCATTATTACAGATATTTTGTTCAATAGGCTTTAGCTCTGTGCTTACCTAATCATGGCAACATGTAATTTACAATAAATCACAGGAGGCTGTCAGCTGCTAAGTCTAAGCACCTAACCTGACATCCCTTATTGCTCAAATCAAATGTAATCCTATTCTAACCTAAACAAGACTCACAAATGCCAGCAAACTGACCGCTCTCTTATTTGAAGCTAACTCGCCTTTCCCCACCTGTTCTGTGCCCATGATTTTACTCCAAGTGAATTCTCTGGATAATTTCACGGCCTTAAATAGGAGCAGGATGAAACCCTCAATCATTTGTACAGCACTCTTCTGGGTTATCATTTTTCCTTTTTTTTGCCACCAAATCTTACAGCCGCAAAGGGCAGGGAGGGCTGAGGTTCCCGTGGATCAGTAACTGCAACTGAAGACCCTCTCTGGAGTTCAGGATACAAGATTACAAATAACGTAAAAGTAACCATACACCGACTGCTATGAAGATCTTAGTCCAGCAGGATGGCAGAGTCTGAAAGGGAACGCCTCCTGTAAATGTTCTGGGTAGGCAGTGCACAAGGAAGTTTTAGCCTAAAAATTAGTTTTACATTAAAAATAAATAAATAAAATAGGCGGAAGAAACCTTCAAAACCAAAGATAAGAAATCCTTCCTCTCCCTTTTCATATACTTCCCTCATACAACCTGTATTTAAGAACAGTTTAGATTGTATTCTCTACAGTAATTTCCTTTCTGGGAGGGATTTGGGACTTGGACTTTGGGATTTTTGTTGTAATTATTGTTTCACAGACAGCGAGCTGGCACTCTGAGTAGTCTGTCACCTGGCAGAATTTTTAAAAATGCATGCCATACACCAAAGCATTTGCTATACAATAAGACATTTGAAGGATACTAGAGAAATAAGTTAGCCTTTCTGTATACATATTCAATACAGTAATAAAAAACCCTGCGGTTCTGAGTCTTTCCCTGCTTCTTCCTATATGGCAGTAATTTTGCAGAGAAAAACATGCAGACTCCTGTAAACATTTTCAAATTCCTGAAAAAGGGAGGGCAGAAACATTCCAACTTTATTTCTACGTTGTCTTTTCCTGTACTTGAAGCTCTTCACTGCCTTCACACAGGACAAATGTGCTCATGGTTTGGGTAGGGAGTGGAAGAAATACTTTATATCATCTGAGCTGTTCGTTCCACTCACACCCAGACCCTTCCATACACTTTTTCCCAAATGGAATTTTTATTTGGCTCAAGGAATTATTATTTGGCTGATGCAATTTAACACATTGCTAAAAAGTGCTACCGTATCATCACATTCTTACGTTCAACACTCGCGGCTCAGCATTTGTCGGCAAATAACTTTGATTTTCTTAATAATCACTGTTAAAAGTATTTGCTTTTGTCTTTGGAATGCAGAAAGCCAGCACTGATCACATATCCCCTATAAGCAGAAGAACGTTTCACAGTCCAGGAAGCTGTCATAGCTGACAAAATTGGTTTCAGCTGTACAGCCGAGGAACTTGGCATGTTTTATTTACATTTAGCTGTGCACAACTGCAAGGGTTTTAGATCTGCATGACTTCTGGAACTTTAATTAAACTTTGCTCTTGAGGAATCCTCTTGCCTGATGGTTCTCTGTATTTTCATGATTTTGCCCGGTAGTAAAAATCTTCCTTTTGTCATTTTTTTCCCCAGCTTATTTACCTGTATCTGTACATTTCTCTCACAGATGACAAACTAACTTTGCTAAGGTGGTTATCTCTGAGAGATGCAGCCTCCCTCATGCCTTAGTGAAGTCTGCTGCTCGGAGAGGCTGGCCAAGCGAGCCTCACCCACCAGGATCATCAGCTTTCAAACCAGCTGGCCAGATTTTGTACCGTCTTGACTTGATTCCCAGCTGTCCTCACAGCCTCGCAAACCTTGCAGTAATGCTCGTCCCAGAAAGAAGTGACGTGGACCTCGTACTTGTTCCGCCAGGTAAAATACCTCCTGTAGTTAGGCTTGTTTTTATCGAGGAATTTCAGGTAGGTGGCCAGCAGCCTGGGGCTGGAGAAGTCATCGACGTGGATGAAGGAGTCGGCGGGGATGAAGCGCTCGTAGTTCGCCCTGCGGGGCCCGAGGACGACGGGCACGGCACTGGCGGCGAAGGCGTTCCTCCAGAGCTTCTCAGTGATGTAGTCGGTGTGCTGCGAGTTCTCGAAGGCCAGGTAGAACTTGTAGGCCGACACCGTCTTCACCACGCTGCCCTCCACCAGCGCCAGCCCCTGCGCCCCGTACACGTCGATGGCCAGGTGCTCCTTCAGCTGCCGGTAGTAGCGCACCCGGGCGTGCTCCTCGTTCCAGTTACTGATCACCCACGCCACCAGCCTCGTCTTGCGGGGCAGCACGAAGGGCCGGGGCTCCGGCAGCGCGTAGAGGTACCCGTAGGGCACGAAGACGTCCGAATCCCTCCGGTAGGACATGGTCCAGTTGAAGACACCTCCCAGACCCTGCAAGCCGGGGGAATGCGAGGGCGACTCGAAGTTCATCCACACCCAGAGCTGGCGCGGGGGGCGAGGCGGGGGCCCTCGGGGCAGCCCCTGGGCTCCGTGCAGGGCCAGGTCGCGGTGGTGGAAGAGCACGGCCCTCGCCTCGCCCAGCCGGCCGCGGTCGGCGCTCAGGCGGCAGCCCGTCACGTTGTAGCGCCGCCAGCAGTCAGCGGGGCGCCGGGGCCGGCCGAAGGGCTCCCACCACAGCAGCACGGTCACCTCGTCCCCTGCCCGGCTCGTCTTCGGAGCCCGGGGCTGCGGCTGCCGGAGGCAGGCGAACAAAGCGAGCGCGGCCCCCAGCAGCCCGGCCGCCAGCGCCCAGCGCCGCCGCCACAGCCGCCGCCATCTCCTGGGGCAGCTGCGGCGGGGGCACGGCTCCATCGCCCGCTGGGGAGCCGCGGGGCCGCCCAGCGCATGCTGCTGCTGCTGCTGGTAGTGCTGTTACTGCTGCTGCTGCTGCTGCTGGTGGTGGTGGTGGTGGTGCTGGTGCTGCTGCTGCTGCTGCCTCCCCTCAGCGCCCAACCCCTGCCCCGCCGCCGCCCCTCCCGGCCATGCCGGCCCGCTCCCGCCCACAGCAGCCGGCCCTGCCCGCCGCCCTGTGAGGAGAGCGGCCCCCCCCCCGAGCCCCGATTTTCCTATTTCTTCGTGATTTTGGGGTTGGGGCCGGCAGAAAGGGCTCTCCCCCACTGCCCGGGCCCGCCGGTTCCCTGGGAGTACTTGGGAAGAAGAGGGGGGGGCGGGGGTCTTTTTTCGAGCCGTCACGGTTTCAGGGTGAGGTCGAGCAAAGTCTTGAATAAATCGGTTACTGAGAGAAAGGGGGGAAAATAAAGGAAGAGACGGCAGCCACAGCAGCTCTGACTTCCTGCCAAGTCATCAAACAGTTTCAAGCACTTCTAAAAGGACTGGAAAATTGGAAAAGTGTATATAATATATATATTATATATACATATATTTAACATATATATAACATATGTATTATTTTGTCATTTTAGGAGTACATATGTTTTCATTTATTTTTAAAATCTCACTGCTATTTAAAAAACTCCATGGTTACGCTTTTCCAAGCTCTGTTTCACACAAAAAGTGTGAAAAACTTTATCAGACAGGCCTGAGATGTTTTCCCCCGTCATTTGTTTCAGCACACCACAATTTTGTTGATTCACACAGCTCAGAGAATGTTTGTACAGAGCTGGAGCCAGCTCTGACTCCGTGCCTTTTTGTACCCAGTGCTATAGATCCAAGGACCTCTCGTATACATCCACCGAGGGCAGCAAAGGTACATGAGGCGTAGATTCTTGCCGACAGTTTGGGTAGCAGCACAGTGTTTCCATACCACGTAGGTCAAGAGTCTGCGACTTAACTCTGTGTTAGTAAAGAAAGCAAGTCCATTTATGCCCAAAAATGCAGAATGGTTGCAGGTGAGGTTGCTGTTAGGTTAGCAACTAGGTCGTGTGTGTCCATAAACTTAAAATTGTACATTAAAACACTTGCAGACTTCCATTGCCCATGATCTAAGCAATCATTAAAAAAATAATTAAAAAAAAAAAAAACACCAACAGCTGTGGTTACAGTAAGCATTTTACTGCCTCTGCTGTAACCCCAGTGCTGTTTGGAAGGGATCTCTGGAGGTCACTACTCCACCCTCCTGCTCAGAGGAGGGCCACTGCCAGCACCAGCTACATTTGTCACATAGGTGCTGGCTTGACTAGTGGCAAGAAGTTGGAAATATTCAAGGCCAGAGACGCCACAACACCTCTGTCAGCCTGTCCCAGTGCTGCGCCACCCTCTTGGTGAAGATTTTTTTCCTACTGTTCAACACTGACCCTCCCAACCTGTAATTTCTGTCTGTTAAGGCCCCTTGTTATATCCAAGGACAGAACAGCTCCATCATCTTCATAAACCCTTAAGGTAGCTAATTGTTGGCTGCTATTAAATCATCCCTTTGCCTCCTTTCCACAAGACTAAAGACCACCTCCCTCAACCTCAGTTTGTGTGCTGTAGGACCCCTCGGCAGCCTTCCACTGGACCTTCTCCACATTCTCAACTTCCACCTCAAACTGGGAGGCTGGAAAGTGGACACCAGGCGTCCCCTCACCAGTGCTGAGTGCAGGGGGACGAGTACTTTCCCCAACCCGCTGCACATACACCTGATGTTGCCCAGCATATGGCTTGCCTTCCTTTCAAGGAGGGCACACTGTTGGCTCACATTTTAGTTGCTGTTCACCTGGTCCTTCACAGCATGGTTGTTTATCAGCCAGTCAGTTCCCAGCCTGTCTGTACCAGTGCACGGGGCTTTCCTGTACATACAGAACTTCTTATTTCTCCTCGCTGAATTCCCCAAGATTTCTGCTGGCTCAGTCCAAGCTTCTCCAGTCCTCTTTGAAGTTGTTCAAACCAGCATGACAATCCCCTTTTCTGATTTAGTATTGTCTTCAATACAGTGTGCTAGCCAACAGTAGCAAAATAAAACAATAATGCAATAAACATAGGACCAGCCTTGACAAACAACACTGATTTTAGCTACAAAATGGGGATCTAGTAAAATTATTTTAGAAAACTGCAAGCATGTAGAAATACAGTGCTAACAGACTCAGATCCTCCGAATGCATGAGGTGTATTTGGAATCAATCAGTCCAGAACCCATCCAGTACAATGAACGCTACCTAAAATGAGCACAGTCCCTAGCCTGCTTTAATGAAAGATTCAAAGAGGTCAACAACTCTACAGTAAATAATTTTGTTTCTTTAGCTGCTTCTGCAGATAATGTGAGAAATTTGGGACCCATAAAAAACAGTGGGAGAGCTCAACTGACTTCTGTGGAATTATGATTCACCCAATAAATTTGATTGCATCAGCCACAATGGCAGTTGTTTTCCTTCAAGAACATAAATTTGATATATGAGTTTGGAGGAAGCTGAACCGGATTTCAGTTGCCTAATCAAGTTTTCATTTCTGGTCTTGCAGATTTGTTGGTAAGCCATTCCAGTTCCACAGCCCAGCCAAGCAGAGTCCATTGATCATGCCAGGCCCAGTCCTGCACACAGTGAAGTCAACAACGTTTTCTTTCATTCAGGGTTTATGAAATGTTTCAGGACAACTCAACATGGAAGTTCTTACAAGGCAAGTAGTGACAACTTTGAAAAAACAAAAACAAAAACAAAAAAAAACCAACAACACATGGCTACGTTCCTCAAGCCTCTTCTTTCACAAATTGCACGTCAACCAGAGCTAGGTACGTGGAGGCTAGAGCAGCACTTTTCTTTACAAAATTTCTTTTTCATAAAGGGAGGTTTTTTTCAAGCAGCTTTGTTCACTCTGACTTGGGAAACGCACCCACTGATGCTGATGGGAAGTACAACGTGATGAAGGCAATGTGGTGAGAAGCATTACCAGATGCCTGCAGATACCCCAGAGGAAACAGACCTGATCTTGTCTGCTTCTGGAGGTCAACCAGCCCAGGCTGTCGCTCTGTGGCCCGAGGACCACACAGACTTCTCGGTACAGCATACACAAATGGGAGATCCGTGGTTGAACCACTCCGTGGAAACGGCAGTAAGCTCCACTGTCGCTGATAGACAGGAATTTAAAATAAAATGCCGTCTGTTAGGGATGAGGCTGCTGCAAAATAAAAAATATTTTGCTTATTTGAAGGCTAAATGTTTGCAGTGTCTAACAGCAGTTAATGTTTTTGCCTAGAGCTTCCCAGCTGGCTTCCTCTTGACTCACTGTTTTGTCACACACAAGAAGTATTTAGGCCTGGAAGACTCTTTGAAGTTAGTTGTCAACTGCCTAGAAAACATGGTTTAAAAGCTACCAAAGGATGCTTTATTTTCAGCCACAGCTATCAAGTCAGATGTTCTATCAGCCAGGGAAACCCCATGCAGGTGGTTTTTTATCCTGAAAGAATGTGACCGGCTTCGAGGAGTGGCAGAAACTACCTGGTACCAAAATGACACTTAAGAATGACTTTGAAATTTCTTATCATAAACAGTTCCTGTAGTTTCGATGCAAGCTTCTGCCAGGTAAGGCCCTAAAGCCTGTGTGAAAAAGAGCGATAAAAGTTCTGTATAAATTGCTTGCTGTATTTTTTTATAAAAAATAAATGGTATTTTTGTATATAAAAAAAAATAATTAGTTTGATGAACTAATGTTTCACGTTGGGGATTATGATCTTTCTGCTTGGAAGTTTAAAATTCTGAAATATGACTAGAGGTAAAAGATTCAGTTGCAAGCTGACGCCTGCCTCGTTGGATGAACAGCTTCTGAACAGACGAGCCCACGTGACTGCACACGCAGCAAATGTGATGTTAACATATTCTGCCTGGCTATACAGAACTGTTTGTGACTGAGCAGCGCTGCGCTAAAACTGTGTGAGATTGATGTTTCCAGGACAAGGCACGGGCACGAACAGATGTGCTGTGCGCACCGTGGAGGAAGGATCCTGTCTCTTCTGCCTTCCAGTGCAGCATGCATCTTTGTTCAGCAGTGTAGATCAGAACCAAAATCAGAGCAGAAAACTTGCCTGCCAAAACCACATGATCCTCGGAAGGTTTGACGTGTGTGTGGACCAGCAAGCTGGAGTTTGGCTGTGTGGGTATTTGCTAGCAGTTATCACGGATTTCCATCTGTCCTGTTTTCTGAAGTACTGCATTGTAAGCAGCACCCGTGGCAGGAGCAGCGCCTCGCGGCCATCTGTCCAGAACAAACACCTGCTCCCAATGCTCTGCTGCTCTCACCTCACCCAGAGAGCATCCCACAGCCCCGAGTGCTCGGGTTTGTGGTACAGCCTTTCTTCACACATCTTTGAACCTCAAGCACTGAAGGAACGTTGCAGTCCAGGGGACAAGTCTAGCTCTCATTTGAAGTAAATCTCCTAAAGCCCATAGTTTTGGGGCCCTCAATTCCAGTTGTTTTAATATGTTGATCCTCTCCTATTGTGCCTCACTACTTGATACAGCAGACGTAGCTGCTGAAAGATGTCAGTGCTTGAAGTGACTCAACATTAGGTTAAATATTAGGAAGAACTTCTTTACTGAAAGGGTTGTTAGGCACTGGAATAGGCTGCCCAGGGAAGTGGTTGAGTCCCCATCCCTGGAGGTCTTTAAAAGACGTTTCGATGTAGAGCTTAGGGATATGGTTTAGGGGAAGATTTGTTAGTGTTAGGTCAGAGGTTGGACTTGGCGATCTTGTAGGTCTCTTCCAACCTAGACTTTCTGTGATTCTGTGATTCTGTGAATATGTGGAAGCAATGCTAACTGCTGTCTTTCAAAACAGCAGTGTCTAGTTTTGAAAATGAAATAAAAACCGAGAGAAAAGGGTAGCTGAAGAGTTAGGGTATAAAAAATGACCGATAAAATATGAGTGCAGTTAATTTAGATTAGCAGAAGACCAGTTTAATGAAATATTATAAATATCATAGTAATATTAACAGTATTGCTGTGACATTATTAGATTTAAACAAATTGCTTAGTTTCATTCAAATGAAAGATGAGAGGCACTAAAAGAAATTCTAATCGTAAACGAAATAACAATACATTCAGTAGAAAAGACCTAAAAGACATTTCTCCGTCGTACAAGGTTGCATGGAAAAGCAAAGGCATCAATGAATTCCACAAATCTGTTTTTGTTGTAGCAAAACTGAGCTCGTGCAGAAATCTGTGCTGAACCCAGAAAGTGTTTTCATTTGGCAAGTCTTAAAATAAGATCACGAAGAAAATAATGACTAAGAATGAGAAAACAGGCGGAGGAGGCTTGAATAAAAATGAAGCAAGGAGCAGAAGGGAGATGCAGCAAAGTTAATCAAAGCCTCTATCTGCTAACCCAGTGCTTCTGAAACATCATTGTGTGGTTCATGATCAGATTTGCATCTGAAAACTAAGAATAATGTTTTCAAAAGCCGCAAATCCTCTAGCGCCTCAGGTGCAATTTTCAGTGCCAGTATTTATATTATTTAGAAGTCAAATAGAAATGCTGAATATTGTTACCTTCAAGCCAACTAAGTTCTGTTTTTCTTTTCCCTTATCGCTGATACCAAAATAAAACCATTTCTTTAGTATTTGAGAAGACTTCCAGGCAATCAAAAAACAAACATCCCTTTTCATTCACAGATAACCATAAAAAAGCAAACCAACAGAAAGTCTAGTTCCATAAAGTTGTCACTGAGACTCTTTTTTCTTAACAATATTCAGATATTGAATAATATCAGATATTGAATTATTCAGATATTGAATAATATCTGAATAAAAATATAATATTTCTGAATAAGAAAATAATATTTTCTTAACAATACTTGGGTCCTTCCTTACAATCTCAGAGTCCCACAAACAAATCCCACCTCCGCCTCTTAGGATCATATATATGAATGTCTTAAGAAAGACATGAATTATCAGTTTGAGGTGGCAGTAGGAATTCAACTCTGATCTTAAATTATCCATCAGTTCATTTTTTTTCATTATACAAAACAGTTTCCTCCTTCAAAAAGATGGCAGTGCTTGTTATCTTAGTGCAGGATGGATGTCTGGAAAGAACTCTGACAATGAAAACTGTAGTATGCAAAGTATTACTAATTTGGAAAAGAATGTGCTGTGCTTATTTTATAAACATGGCATAGACTGATCATTAATTTAGATTGCTAAATGTGAAGACGGAAAATATCACGCTCACCAGCCTCGTTTGATTGTGGGCCATCATCTCCCTCCCCTGTTATTTCTAATTGTAGCTCTCCCCAGGTTGGCCAGCCTCACGGCAGTCGTTACTGCGGAGTCCCTGTATTATCACAGCACTTAAGAAACAATCACAGATCCTTTTAGGTTCTGTACAAACAGAGCTTTTGCCCCACTTGTTGAGCTGGATCTCATCTCTTAGCGGTTCTTAGACCTCAGACAGCTCTCTCAGCATCTCCTCAGTGACATCCCTTAATCATTCCTACGACAATTTTCTTGACTTGCCCCAGGATGTCTCTAGAACCGGACACGGCCTTTCAGATTATCTCACCAGTGCTGAGCAGAGAGAAGGATCACCTCCCTCAGGCTGGAGACTCACAGGCTGGAAAGCAGCTTGCCCAGCAGGATGCCAATTCCGCCAAGCTGCTTTCCAGCCTGTAAATCTCCAGCTTGTGGTGGTGCAGAGGATTATTCCTCCCCAGGTGCAGGATGTGGCTTTTCTCTGGGTTGAACTTCATGAAGTTCTTCTCTGCCCAGTTCTGCAGCCTGCTGAGTTCTTTCCAAATAGTTGCACGCACATCTGGTGCATTGAATGCTCCTCTCCATTTTGTACTCTCCACAAACTTACTGAGGGTGAATTCCATCCCATTGCCCAGGTCACTGATGAAGATGTTAAACAGAATCAACCCCTGGCCTTCTCAGTTAGTGACCCTCCTCCAGCTGGACTTCACGCTCCTCATCCCAACCTTGTGAGCCTGGCTGTTCAGGCAGTTTTCACTCCCCATTACCCATTCACGTAACCTGTCACTTCATCAGTTTGTCAGCGAGGCCGTTGGAGCAGACAGTGTCAAAACGCCTCGTTAAAGTCAAAGAAAACATCAGCTGCTCTCCCCTTGTCCACCACACAAGTCATCTCATTGCAGAAGGGTACCGGGGTTGTCAAACTCAATTTCCCCTTTGTAAATCCTTGCTGGCTACTCCCAACCACCCTCTGTCCTTCACATGTTTGGGAATGACTTCTGGAATTACTTGCTTCATCATCTCCCCAGGGACTGAGGGAAAGCTAACCAGCTAGTAGGTGCCTGCGTCTTCTTCCATCCCTTCCCCAAGACAGGAGAGCCACTTCCTTCTGCCAGTCCCCTGGTACCTCTCCCACTCACCCATGACCTTTTGAAGCTCTCTTTTGTCCTGCTTTTGTACAGCACCTAGAAGGACCTAGGACTGTTTCCAACGTTCTGTGATAATACAATAAATACGAACTAAAGATCATTTGCTATTACCTCAGGCAATAATGGTGACAAGTGAGAGTTAAGTGACAGGTTGTTTCAGGTTCCATGCTGCCTCCATCATTCTTTAACACTACGATAACTCTTACATAAATAGAGACATCACAGGCTTATTTATTTAACATTTTATTTAATTAAAATTATTTAACATTTTATTAAATCAGGCTAGAAATTGAATCACAAACTCTTGGCCTACAACTGCTGGGTTTATGAATAGATTCAGCATAAGGAATCGTAAGGCATCTCTTCAGCTATATTTTACGATCTTCTGCTGGAACTTACAATCACTCTGCAACAGAGAAACCTATAAAAATGTCAAAATTCACAGTAGCACCTTCTTGTCATCAGAAACATTCTATAATTTTTAGATCATGACATCTTCTTCACTAACTGAAATACAGATCAGATTTGGCTACTACAAGAGGTAAAAAAGCAGCGTGAAGCTATGAATAGAAACAATTATAAAGAGAAAAGAATTCCCTATGCAACCAGAACTTTCTTCAGAATCTTATAAATACAGATCTACGTTTCCATACATGGTCATTTTTAGGTTTCACACATCAAAACAGATTTGGAAGACTGATTTGTGCTAGTCAATCATTTATGGGCAAAAGCAGCTAATTACAAAGGTGCCAGTATCTCCAGAGCTCAGATCAAGATGATAAGAAAGAGGTGCTGATATAAAACTCATGCAGCTAACTCATTTTTAAACCACCAGCCCCTGAGAACACGACAAGTAGCTTCATCTAACAGCCAATATGCTGAGTTCGTGTATTCTGCAACCTTATGGCACTAATAATATTCTTCTTATTAAGCTAATGAACTCTGTGTTTCCTCAGGGTCGGAAGCTCTCACTTCGCACCGCAAAGCTAACACATTCCAGCAAAAGAGAGAAGATGGACGCACTGAAAAGGTAGCTGAAAACAACCAGCTCGTGAGGAATAGGTCCGTTCCACAAAAGCCACATCCCAGCGACTGCAAAGGAAGAAATATGTGCCCCAGAGCACCCACTGCAAACGGCCATTTACTATACAAAAGCAGGCAAACGTGAAAATACCTGAAGTGGCACCTAGATCAATCTCCTTTCAGGAGACGTGATGGAGGAGGGCTTTTCCAGACGTGATTTGGTTAAGGCTGAACGTGAAGGGGAAGTAAGGTTCATTACCTACATGTAACCAACGCTCCCCACCCGTTCACAGGAAAGAAGTGATTATTCCCCACACTCACAGAAGGTTTCAGAATATTAAACAAGGTGACTCAACACAGCAATCCTGAACAGGTTTCTTATGCAAAGATTTCAAGTCTGTTGGCTACTTACTAAAGGTGGGTTAGCCCTGCAGGAAGATGCCCGGCTGTGATTACTCTAAGGCCATATCGGTCATTTGGTGGAAAAATAACACTGAGCAAAACAGATCTGCAGCGCAGTGAAATATCTATGAATTACAAAATATTATCCTGCAACTTTAAAGTGAGGTGTTAGAGCGAAAGTCTGTTAGTGTTGACTCTTACTTTTCATTCCTGCATGCCTTGAGTAGAACTGAGGCTGTAAGAGTAAGCCATTTCTGTTCTGTGACGCTGGTTTCAGGCCTCCGATGGAGAAATTCTTTTTCAGACTCCAAATTCCTTCCAGAGCCACTGTTAATAATTTGTTAAAACAAACCTGTAACAACTGATTACTTCAACTTGTTCTAGATGAATGTAACATTTACAAGACAGTCCCTTTGGTCAGAACAGTACAAATAGTTGGGGAGAACACTGTAATCATCCTCCATAATTAATGAAAAACAGATTGACATCTTCAGAGAGGAATGAGGATTGCTAAAGGTATACATAGCTCTTCAGTGCTTGTGGAACAGCTTAGGACTACTAGGCTAACTGAAGCAAGATGTGGCTGATCTATAATGGATAAGAAACAGCAGTAACTGCAAATGCAACCAGGACGGTTTATTGGTCGTACTGGAATATCAAACAGCTCCATAAAAGCGATAGCAGAACAACGAAAAAAGAAAATAATAATGATTTTTAAAAAAGCTAGTTTACTTTGTAGAGAGGTTACAATTTACCCATTGCCTAATTTATGTAAAACAGCTTACGAATCACCTAAACTTTGTAAATCAGTAACGCTCCAACCTGACAGTTTTTAATCAATGTCCTGGCCACTTGTAGAGCATCTGTAATTCTCTAGATATATACTAATGACAAAGGAACTGGCTCTTGCTGAGTAATTTGCGCACTGACATCTAATTTACCTTATTATACAGAGCATTATTGCGCTAAGCATAGCTCATAACAACTGTGCTCTGCATACCATAATACCCTGAACTTCGTATACGCAGATTTTATACATTCCCATGACAAATATTTTGTGGTGGTTCTGTTTTAGCTGAATTACCTTAAGCCTCTGTAACACGCATTTCATTGCGAGAATCTCCAGAAATGATGAGAGCGAATTCTGTAGCATCCACTCATATGATCAAACCGAAATCTTCCCATTTTGATCCACTGGCAGATGAATGCAGTCCAATATAGGTGTGTTAAGCTCTTAGTAACATCAGACACAAGAGCAGACTGAGCAAGCCGATGTTGACATCAGCAACTCAGCTGCTTGCCCAGATCCCCTTTACAGTCACTGGGCACAGAACAGGCACTTAGAGAGCACGACTCATGCAAAGGTAGGCATCTAGGACAAGAATTGTCTTTTCCAAATGTCTTTTTTTACCTCCATTTACTATAAACAGAGCTTACATAAGTAGCCCATTCGCCTGTGTGCTGTAATTGCCCAAGGAGCCGAACCAGAGCAATGCAGTTGCAGGTTCAAGTGGTCTTTAAACCTGAAACTGACTACACCAGCTAACTTTTGTACATTCTCATCTGGGAATCCGATTGTTTGAAATTCATTTTGAGTAAATCTACACTTGGGTCTTAAGCCCACAAAAGAGAAAATGGATTTTTTTTTTTCCAAAGTTTTCCAGATTTAGAAATAAAGGCAAAATTACCCTTGCCACATTAGTGGAAGGTGTAATGATTAAGAAAGTTAATGGCGGGCCTACTCCAAAAAACACAGCTTAATTTAACCAAGGAATAGCTTTCCTATGTAGAAAAGAATGTGGGGCTACAGAAGAGGAATCATGTCATATGGAGCAGAAGATGAATTATGTATGATATATTCTAAAGTTGAAATACATATTATTCACGTGTTACAGATTTAGGAGTAACAGCTGGCAAATAGTTCAACATCCCTGTCCTAACGTTAGCTCTAGATGTTAGTAGAGAACTAAGTAAAAATAATTAGATGGTTCTCTCTCTCCAGGCTACTAGTGATGCAAATACTGAAATAACATGATCAGATTTGGTATTTACATTTTAAAAGGGGAGGCAAGAGCTCTTCGGTTAGAGCTCTTAAAGAGATAAAAACAAATTAAGTGCTAGACATAATACTCACATGCAGAGATGCTGAGACTCTAAACTGCTTCAGCTATCAAACACTGACTACTAGCGACTTTCATTACAGTGTATACATAACACCTCTGGAAGAAAATCCTGGATACTAAAAAAAGGACTATCAACAGAGGACCCAACAAAGGCAAGAAGCTGAATCATACCAATCAAAATTATTCATAGAATCACAGAATGGTTTGGGCTGGAAGGGACCTTTAAGATCATCTGGTTGCAGCCCCCCTGCCATGGGCAGGGACACCTCCCACCAGACCAGGTTGCCCAAAGCCCCATCCAAACCGGCCTTGAACACCTCCAGGGATGGGGCATCCACAGCTTCTCTGGGCAGCCTGTGCCAGGGCCTCACCACCCTGAGTGAAGAATTTCTTCCTCACATCTAATCTAAATCTCCCCTCTTTTATTTTAAATCTATTAGTCCTTGCCCTATCACTACACTCCTGGACAGAAGTCCTCCTACTGGGCCTCAGTTATTCCACCACCCCGAAACCTGTAGTACCCTCAAAAAATGAGGTTTTGCAGTGCATATGTTTTTTCTTGCTTTAAGAAGATATAGAATCACAGAATACTCCCTGCAAGCAGATTCCACAGGCTTTTTCAACAGGAAGGCTCTTAAAAGCCCTACCAAAACATGAGGAGTGGCTGTGTCCAGACAGAAATACAGTTACAAGCATACAGCTAGAGAAATGTTTTCTTCAAAGAAGTCAAAATACACAATATGTTTAAATTCTAACTCTGTTCAAAAGAAGTATAATTTGGCTTCATTTAACCGTCACCTTTTCTACTTGTGTAGCCGGCAGTGAAACGCTGTGTTTTAATCAGGCATGGTTTTTAAAACACCAGACTCTAGAACAAACTAATGAGGGAAGCTGTGCAACAACCAGCTTTGTCCAGCGGGCTCTACAGAGAGGCACCTACTGAGGTACAGCAGCTTGACCAGTAGAGACAGTCAGACCTGGCAGTCAAACAGATCAGCTGTCCTATCCTTAAGCATTACAAATTTCTGAAAAATAATTTCCTACAATTAGATTAATAGATCTTATGACTGCAAGAGAAAACCACCACGATGTAAGTTATATCCTACATGGGCCACGTGGGTTTATATTCATTTCTGCATCACAACTAGCAAATGAGCTTGGACTAGGTCTGTTTATGTGGAACATATTTGAAATATGTATTAAAATGGAGAATCTAATTGATCTTTGTTAAATTGTTCCACCTTTAGGCTCTTTTTGTTAAAAATGCTAATTATTTCTATTCCGATTTTCTAATTTTTACCTTCAGTTCTCAGAATTAAGTTTCTTATCTAGACCAAACACCTTGTTCCCTCTTAGACTTCCATTTCCTCATTTGCCTACTATAGTCAAGTAGTTCCATAACCTTCAAACTGCCTGAACAGACTGATTTTCTAATTAACTTCACTGTTTTCCTGTCCTTTATTTAACCTTATTCATTCTTACCTCAACTTCTTCAACACCAACTTCAGAACTGGATGAAGTGTTCTAATAACTACAGCACCTCTTTCAAAGAAAGATGTAATAAACCTCGCTAACACTTGGTATCTGTTTCTGTTTTATTAAACTGATAGATCATATGGAATTACATGTTCTCAGTAATTATGTTCCCAATAATTTCAGGCTAAAAAAAATAGTAAAGACTATATGCAATTCTTCAGTTTCTAAATGTTCCCCAGATCATTACATGAATGTTCTAGGCTGTTTTTTTGTTTGTTTTTGTTTTGTTTTGTTGATGGTGGTTTGTTTGTGGGTTGTTTGTTTTTTTTTTTTTTTTTTTTTTGCTTCCTTGTTTGTTTGTTTTGTGGGGTTGTTTGTTTTAATCAATAATTTTGCCACAGTTCTCAAAATGTCTTCTGTTTCATTTGCCCTGACAAACACTTTTCATTTGCTTGTACGGAGGATTACCTGCAGCTGGATGTTTAACGTGGTGTTCTTCTTTCTGAAAATAAAGCTCTTCTTGAAGGATTTCTTTAACTCTCCTAGATGGCTCAACATACACAAATTTCTTCCCTGTTAGTAAAACACATTACAAAAGAAACAGTTATTTCACCCATGCCTCCCACCTCAATGTCAATATGTTTTGCTGAATGTCATTTCAACCTATCCCATTCTACTTTATCTTTCATACACCTTAAGACAAATTTACAGACATGATAATGGTCAGACATGCCCAGACCCATGGGCATGATAATGGTCGGACATGCCTCGCAGCAGTCCCTCAGTGGGTACCTAAAAGGGGAGCACTGGAGGATTCAAAGGGGGGTGAAATCCATGGCAGCGGAGCCAAGGCAAGTGCCAGGCACCTGGGAGAAGGGGCGATGGGGTCGAGGAAGCCCCCCTGATGTCCTTGCTGAAGAGGACACCTCACAACAGGTCACCCCCAAAAGAAGGCAGCACCCAGCGGTGCAGCCCTGCGTGGGGCGACCACGGAAGCGGCCTGGGGATGGATTCAACGCCTTCCTTCCCCATCCCCACCCTCCAGGGCTTTCTGGAGACCCACGACAGGGCAGGACCCTCAGGAAGAAGCCGGAGCCCACCCCCGTGGTGCCCAGAGTAGCCGGGGAAGGGACCCTGAGGCGGGGAAAGGGGCACGGAAGCGGCTGCCCGGGTGAGGCGGTGAGGCGAGCCGGGGGCCGCCGCGCTCACAGGGCTGCCCGCCTCTCGCCGCCTCGCCGCGGCCATCGCTGCCCGTCTCCTCGGCCTCCTCCTCCGCGGGCTGCTCGCCGCTCGCCGCCCTCATGGCCACCGTGCCCGGGCGGCTGCGAGCCGCGCGGCTCCGTTGCCACAGGGACGGGGACGGGCGGGGACGGGCGGGCTGCGCCCCGCCGGCGGCTGCCCGGCGCCATCTTGTGGCTGCCCCGCGCACCTGGCGCGATGTTCTGTACCGGGCTGTGCCGCCTCATGTCAGCCGTTATCCTCCTTCTGTCACACAGCCGGGGTGTTTTTCCCCTTTGACCTAAAAAAGACCTTTGGACTTTTAGCTCCCGTTCTTTTTTAGTAAAAAAAATAACGGATGAGCCCCTGGTGCAAAGGCGCCTTGGGGTTGCCATGACGAGACCCCGGGTTACCTCACGCCGCCATCGGGCACAGGGCAGGCTATAGTATATGGTATAGTTAAACATCACTGATGTGGGACAGTAAGCGTTACACATTGCTATGCACACACACCATTAGTGTTTTGTGTCCCTAAAAAGTGTTGCCACTGCTCTGCCTTTTAAAAGGATGTCACATCTTATGCCAGTCTTCAGAAGGATCAAGCCTTCTTATGCCAGTCTACAGAAGGATCCAGCTTGTCTGGGGGCAATGAAGCAGATCAACTTATAGGAGCATTGGCTTGATATTAATAGCACTTTTTGTAAAATAAGGCATCTTGAAGCTTTAATAGGACAGAGGTGGCCTTTTGACTCCGCTCATCTTGCTGCTGTGCATGTTCTGAGGAAGAAGAGCAGCCGGCAGGTCATGCAGCAAGCAGGGAGTGCTGCTGGATAGCAGCAGATGAGCACACCAGCAAGCTGTCCCACTCACCCGGCAGGAAGATTTGCCCCGTGACAGCTTCCTTGAAGCCAAGACTTTGCATACAGGTGGAAGTGAGAATCTGTAAGATAAAAGCCACTTCTGCTTGAACCAATGCACAACAAAATCTGTTTTTCATTAATGCATTTCAAGGTGTATGTCATTCACAAATATCCTGAAACCAAGCTTTCAAAATACTAAACATTAAAAATTACTTTGTACAGTTCGCATTTCAAAGGCAGCTCTCTATTTTTTAACAGAAGTGCAACACAGCTTCAAGAAAGCCAGGGTGATGGACATGCCCTCCAAAGATGCTTGATCAGAGGACCAAATAAATGCCTCAGAGGATAAAGACGTATTCCAGCCTTGCTGCTGCAAGTGTGCTTCAGACCTCTTAGTGGTGTCTGGAAGGAGCTTGGGATCACTCAGTAAAGTGCCTGCACAGGACAAGGACAAGATGTTTTCTTACAGCTGTCTTGCTGAGAGACCGTATTCCAGGTCTTACATTCATTTTCTAGTTCAATTTGATTAACAAAGAGAAGCAAGTTTCTCCACTCCTACATTATAAATAGGAAAGTTGAAGCTCTCACACCGCATGCCTTTATCATGTGAAATCCTGTCGTATGCTAATTCCTGTGCAATACACTGCATTATGCGTTACCTGCAGGGCTAACAGCACTGTTCTACCAGTTCTACGAGTATCCTTCCAAACCCTATTGATAGAAAAAGACCTGTCTGCTCAAAATAATTATTTTGAGATGTACTGTACCAGTACTTAAAAACTCACTCATTAAATACTATCATTTGGTAGTGATTTTTGTCTGAAACTTGCACTTGAACAAAGGAGGATTGGAGAAGACTGGAAGTGTACATTATTGGACCTTTCAGAGGTAGTTAAATAATCCAGAGATGTTGATTCTTCCAAACTAGCTGAAAGCTTGAGAGATGCAGACCAACACAGTTGACATGAACTTGCACAGGCAAGTTGTTGAACTAAAACTTTAAAAATCATAGGATTTTTCACTGTGAAATTTTTCCAGTGAAATTCTAGTTTGCATGACTGCAGAGAGAAGCTGCACTCAAGTGTATTTTAATGGCCTCAAAATCTCAAAACAAACCAACTTCAATTTGGTTAAATCATGGAAATCAAATCTGAGTTTGGGATCCAAAATGTTTGACAGATTTGACTGTCTGGAATTAGCAACACTAGCTTTAACTAATTAGACACAATAGTATGTTGGCTGTTCATCCTATGAATAATTCTTTTTATTTTTGAACAGGCAATCACATCGGTTACCGAGCTTTCAATTAAAGAGATTACAATAAAACATTTAGGGTTGACTGCTTTATTTTGTAATAGGCCTTACAACAGATCACAGCATTTCGTATATCACCCAAATAAGTTACATTCATACTGAGCTTTCATGCAATTTTTTAAAAAAATTAAGTTTCTGAAAAAATAATTTTCTCTGGAGCTGTAATAAATGTTGTATAACCAGGTCTCAATTCTTTCATGTCAGTAGTCCAGTTTTCCCTCTTGCTTTGACATCGTTTTGGACTAATCACAAAGGTCCTTTTAAATTTGCACTAATTAAACAGAGACTCACTGCAATTACTGTAATCACTGAGATTTTCTGAATACCTTGATAACAGAAAAAAAAGCCATTTCAAAGCATGAGGGAAACCGCTGAGTTGATTTGCAGAAAGTAACCTGACTGAAGAACGCCCAACCATCTTAACTGAAAGCCTTGCTGCGAAGGGACAGAGCGCCACTGGTAAGCATGCAGAACACTGCGTGACAGACGAGGTAGGAAAACCCACATTCACAAGTTTAACCACCACTTTTAAGGGGTCACAGCATTTATGCAGTCTTCCACTATTTCAAAAAGGTAGTGATACACATCGGTCCTCCTAGCGATGTCGAGGGCAGTTTCATCCAGATTATTTTTCAGGTCTGCTTTCACGTAGCGATTCATCAGCAGAAGTTCAAGGGTTTCTCTGCTGTTTTTGTTCCCTGCGGCAATATGCAAGGGGGTCAGCAAGCCGTTTGTCTGGGCGTTGATGTCTGCGCCCTGCTGAAGTAAGAACGAGGCCACTTTTGTGTTGTTCCACTTGCACGCGCTGTGCAGGGGCGTCCAGCCGTCCACTGTCTGCGCGTGAACATCCGCCCCTTGGGCGACCAGTTCCCGTGCCATGTCCAAGTGCCCGCTGTAGGCAGCTCGATGGAGGGGAGTGTACTGATCTTCGTCGCGGGCGTTAATGGGGGCCAGCTTTTCGGAAAGGAGCCTCCTCACCGTACTCAGCTATTGAAGTGAAACAGGTCATTTATTAAGAAACTCGGCAAACAGGATGCATTGCTTCTGCTGCTCTACTGATCTTTAGATGTTTTAGGAAAAAGCAGTTTCTCTCAGTCTCAGGGCTACGTAACATGAAATTAAGATGAAACCAGTTATGGTTACTTAAAATAAACAGATATCCTGCTCAGACTGGCACAAAAACACACAGCCATGGTTTGCCCACCTAGCTTTGGGCATTTAGCTGCAGTGCCTTACACCTCCCCATTCGCTGTGAAGAAACACAAGCCTCCACAAAACTACACGTGGATCTTGTACGTATAATAAAGGCAATCAATAAAAATGAAACGTACACATGGGTGTAATAAGCTACCAAACAGGAATCCCCATTTTATTCTGGGAAGTTCGGGGATAAGAAGTTTTTTTATTTTTTCAGTAAGGAGATAGGAAAACAGTCACATGTTCTCTGTACAAGTAGCTTTGAAGAAAATAAAATTTCAGATTTTATTCTCTACCCCAGTTAAAAGGCTTTCTTGCCTTGAAGAAAGAGTCTGGCATGCCTTTTGTTTCTACAAGCCTAAAAACAACACTGTTATTTTAACTTTGAACTACAATCCAAGTGTTTCTTCTGAAAGCTAATTGACCCAGAAATACTTTAGCGTGTATGGACTAAAAAATAAAAAGCAAGATTCTTTTCAGAGTGCCCTGCAAAACCTGGATCAAGGTAGTTCAGGCAGATAAAGGAGAATACAGGGACGTTTTTGTTCATGGAAGACACTGCAGACATCTATTCAGGCTAATAATCCTGTCGGTGATACGTGGAATAAATGCCTTACCCGATTGTTTTCGGCTGCCCAGAGTAGCAGTTTCTCTGGATTTTTTTCCATCTTTTTTTCTTGCATTTCATACCACTCCTCGCTTCTCTCTGGCTCGTCATCTTCGTCATCCGACTGCCCTGACCAGCAGCTCTGCGTGCCCACAGGAATCAGGTGCCGGTGCGTTTCCAGCAGCTCCAGCTGGTTAAAGCTCTCCGTGTACTCGGCTAGGTCGTCGCTGTCATCATCTCTTTCATCGACGTCTTTTTCAGCAGGACGTTTGCTTTTACTCATTTTTAGTTAGCATCTGCGAGGAGCAGAGATATAATGACGGTTATAATAAGTTATTCGTGTGCTAATTGAACTCCCCGTTAATACTCATGCTACAAAATACCACATAACCCAATAGCAGAAGTTACACCACCTGCGGACTGCACAGTACTGAGCATATAATTCATTAACTGAAACCACAAACAACTTATAAACGCAAAATTTGGACGAAACACTTGATTTTAACGCAGAGTTTCTGCTGCTCCCCAGAGCCCGCGCCGCCCCAGCGCCCCCCCTGCTGCCGCCATTTGCCCCTCACGCCCCGGCCCTGCCTCCCGGGCACCACAGCCCTCCAGGGACAGCCCAGGGAAGGCCTCAGTACCCCTCGGAAGCTCGTTTAGAGCCAGCAGGAGCCCGCCCCGGTCCCCCCCCAGCTTCCCCGTCGCTGCCCGAGCGCAGCACCACCGCCTGCCTCAGCGCACGCAGCCCCGCGGGTCTCCCATCCACGTTCGCCCCCTGCCCGGCCCTGCTTAGCTTCCCCCGCGCACCTGCCCCTTCCTGCACGGCCTCCCTGGGGGCGGGGCTACGCTCCCACCTGCGCGAGGAACCCTTCCGGCCCGGCGGGCGTGATTGAACGCCCGACCGACCAATCGCGCCCGCGAGCGAGCCGGGAAGTCTCGCGAGAGCGGCGCTCGGCGCCATGGAGACGGCGTGAGGCGCCCGGGGCCCGCGTTAGGCCGAGGGCACGTTCGGCTTCCTTCGGTCCCGCTTCGGTTCCTTTCGGCTCTTTTCGACCCACTTCGGCTCTTTTCGGCTCCCCTCGGTCCCCGTTCGGCTCTCTTCGGCCCCCCTCGGCTCCCCTCAGCCCCCTGGACTGTGTGAGGGGGCGGGCGGCGAGGCCGGCCGTCGGTGGGTATTCCAAGCGTTTGGGTTTGTTTTTTTTTTTTTTATTATTTTTTTTTAGTAAAAGACTGGATAGTTACCAATTCAGCTTGCTGTGCCCTTCCTTCTAATCTGTTCGTGTTCTCGTCCCTCAGGATTTGCACGGAATCCGTGAAAAGAGAAGGGAACGCTCTGCCCTGCCCCGCTGCGCCGTGCCCGGAGCCCTGTGGTGAGGCGTGCTGGCAGCAAGATGAGCTCCGTCAGCTCGCAGTAAGCTCCTGTCTCTGCGTGGTTCTTCTTTCACATCGGATGACACAGATTTTGTGCATTGGGAATGAGTTAACAGCTCAGACAAGGATTTGGGGTTCCCGTCAGGGACTTCTGAGCATCCTACTTCCCTTTGTATTTTCATAATTACCAATGTAAACAGAGAAATGGGAAGTCTGTCCCCCGAATTAAAGGCAGAAAACCTGCAGAGCTGCTGGGGGTCAGCCTCTTCTCGCAGATAACCAGTGATAGGACTAGAGGGAGTGGCCTCAAGTTGTGCCGGGGAGGTTCAGGTTGGAAATGAGGAGGCATTTCTCCTCAGAAAGAGCAGTCAGGCATTGGGACGGGTTGCCCAGGGAGGTGGTGGAGTCACCGTCCCTGGGGGTGTTCAAGGAAAGATTGGACGTGGTGCTTAGGGACATGGTTTAGTGGGAGACATTGGTGGTGTGGGGGTGGTTGGACCAGATGGTCCTGAAGTTTTCTTCCAACCTTTATGATTCTGTGATTCCATGATGTAGTTGTTCATTAGATATCTGCAGCCCTTCACTGAAGCAGACTGATCTGAATAATCTTATTTTGAAACCAGTTTGTTTTGTCAAGTGCCATTTGCAAGTAATGTAGTGAAATGTTTTAAGAGTATTACCAGAAGGATATCTTGATAGAATTTTATACTAAATCTACTGTGTGATTAATAACTTTGGATAGAACCACTTATCTTGATCAAGTGCGTTGGAATTCTGAAGTATTCTGCTAACAAATTCTCCTGTTTAATTCAGGGATGATGAAGATACCTTTAAAATACTGATTGCTACTGATATTCATCTTGGCTATTTGGAGAAGGACCCAGTGCGTGGAAATGACACGTTTGTAACTTTTAATGAAATCCTGGAGCAGGCTCAAAAAAATGAAGTAAGTATTGTTTTTTAGGAAGTAAAGCAGAGACTGTGGAAAACCTGTTCCAACCTGCCAGAAACCACAAAGCTTGGTTCTGTAATCCTTATTATCAAACATATTATTGCAACCAGTTACATTTCTAAAAGAAATGAATATTTCTTCATTCAAACAGATGTAGCGCTTGAAAAGATTCTAAGATTTCTTAATCAAATTATTTGAAATGTTGACTTTTGTTTTTTCTGTGCTGTTTCAAAAGCTGAGCTGAAACTAGTACCCTCTCAGAGTAATGCAGAGAGAGGCACTGGTTTCATCCACCTTGGTACTGTAGCAATGAAAAGATGAAGAAATTCCTCAGGCCCGTCAAAGGAAAGGTTCGGGAGCCAATCCAGGGACACTTATTACAACACTTCTTTAAACACCATCCATTGTTCTCTCCTATAGCTCTTCATAAATGGTCTATTAAAATATATATTAAATTATTCTGAAAAATGTGTGTGTATATATAACTTCTGTTTCATGAGAAAATTAAATACCAATATCTCCAGCCACAGACTCATTTTATCTAGAAGTGCAGGTATGAGATATGTGGAACTACTTAGCAGAATTAATTTAATCGATTTGCTTATATATCTTTCAAAGTAATACAAAATGTTGTATTAAAATAATAGAGCTCTTTGTTATATACAGGTGGACTTTGTTTTATTAGGTGGGGACCTCTTTCATGACAACAAACCTTCCAGGAAAACAATACATTCTTGTTTAGAGTCGCTGAGAAAATACTGCATGGGTGATCGTCCTATTCACTTTGAAATTTTGAGTGATCAGGCAGTTAATTTTCAATATAGCAGGTAAGTCCCTTCCTATAAATAATGACTTCACGTGTTTTGTTTTCGTATGGGGTGAATGTGTTGTGATTCTGTTTTTTAGTGCTTTTCTTCTGTGACTGAAGCTTTGAAGCTTTAGGCTTGCTTGTATGGGGCAGTTTGTAGGATTGCTTCATCTACCACCTTTTACTGTTTAAGTCTGTAAAAGACTATACACCGTATTTTTGAGGACTGTACACCATATTTTTGAGGAACTTCTGAATTGTTGTAGTAATTTCGATATTTAAGTAAAAACTAGGTTGTATCCTGCAAGTAAACCAACTTAAAGGAATTGTTGTGCTAGAATAAACAGTTCTTCGTGTGTAAATAAAGGCTGCACAATCCAGTCTAACACACACACACATATATATATATATATGTTTGCTAACATGTTCCTAGGAGGAAGTTCCATTCCAGACAATGAATAAGAATCTTCTTATGCTGTGGAGCTTAAACTTAGACGTGTAGCCACTTGGCAATCATTTGTACAACTGTCATGTATTTGTGATGACAGCAATTTGAAGAGAATATTGGGAATTATCTGTACATGGATTTGCAGATTAAATCTGCAAAGTTAAATTAACTTGTCTGCTTTTTGTTCAGGTTTCCATGGGTCAACTATCAAGATGGAAATCTCAACATTTCTATTCCGGTTTTTAGTATTCATGGCAATCACGATGATCCGACAGGGGTAATTATTATCATAGTTACACTGCTGTGTTACAAAACCAATATTGTAGAAGTACAGGCTTTTATAGAAATGCAGTTCTTGGCGAACAGACTGGTTTTAGTCAGTTGCTCCACTTTTTGTATAAATATTTTGTGTGTCTTTAGAAGTTCCCTTGATTAGTGACAACAGCTTAAGTGTGATATTAAAAAGAATTGAAAGAAGTTAAGGTATCCATACAGACTATATTAAATTTCTTAGTTTCCATAAACGTTGATAATTGGTAACAGAATCTCTCATACCAAGAAGCGACAGCGCTTCAGAAAGTTTTGAGAACAAATTATTTCTATGATAAAGACTGAAAGCCTTTTCCTTAAGGAAAGGAAATTTTGGTACTTGGACTTGTGCTTTGATTGCGTGTACAATCGATAATGCAATGATGCGATAATGCGAATTATGGGAACTTTTATTTTGGAGGAAGATAAGCTAATAATAACTGAAATAATTGTTTGAAAGTAAACATCTAAAACTAAGCACGACAAAACATTTGGAAAGCGTATCCTGAGTTAAGAATTCTGTGTTTTATATCAAATAGCAGTGTATCGTGGGGATGGGTGTTATAACAGCAAATCTTGAACTTCAGCCTTACTATGTTGTTAGCTTAACCAGGTAATTTTCTGTAATACTCAAGAGACTCTGGCTGGGTTTCTGTGGTTCTTGTTGTTGTACTTTTTCTCTGAATGAATTAATATTTCATTTCATGTTGTTAAAATGAGGGAAAAGTTGTAAGGAAGGTTTTGCTTCTGTTACAGTGAATACTAAAAATGGTAATATATGTAGTGGGGTTTCCAACTGCAGAAGATATTTAAGAAAAGATGTTCTCTTTCCCTTTTGAGACTGTTTCACTGAGACTTTAAAGGCTAAATAGCCTGTTCCCAGAGTTGAGGTTTGTTTCCTAACTGTTTTCCACAGGCAGATGCACTGTGCGCATTGGATATTTTAAGCTGTGCGGGATTGGTGAACCACTTCGGGCGCTCAAATTCTGTGGAGAAAATAGATATTAGCCCCATTCTATTGCGTAAGGGCAGAACAAAAATTGCTCTGTATGGCTTAGGTAAGTGTGCTTCTGCCAGACCGTGGCTCAACTGTTTGTCTGTTACCAAAGCTTAACAGTTCTGTTAAGTACTATAAGTAGCCAGTGACAGTTCAGAAGTGCTGCAGTCTTTTTTCTGCTCTGTGGGAAAGTGTAGGCTTTGTAGAATTCATGGTTCATTTCTTGGTTTCTAGAGAATTTCTACAGATGTTTAAGAACTCGGTAGAATCTGGTTTTCAAGTCTACCATACAACAAAATATACTACTCACTCCATCAACAAGAAAAAAAAGTCACGTTTTTAATTCTGCCCATAGCGTGCTCGGCACTGAAAACTGACAAGAAGCTTTAAACTTATTGTAGATAACAAAACTGCTTTTAGCAGTTATTTAAAGGTAGATTTCATGTTAGAATGTGTTACTTTCAGAAGCCCATCTAGTAAAATAACAAGTTTATACTTTATTATGAATTCAAAAAGAATGATGTCATAGACTTCTTAGGTCATGAAAATGAGGGTCTGGTCTTGCCACAGAGTTGTATTCCCTATGCTCTTTTTAACGGGGTTGCTAAATAAAATGCTCTTAAATAAAGAGTTGATATATACCTCTTGATATCTATCAGATGATAGTCGATATATTTTCGTGTTATATGTACCACACAACAATGATGTATTGTTTTGTCCGCTACAGGAGCCATTCCAGACGAGAGGTTGTATCGGATGTTTGTCAATAAACAAGTGACCATGCTGAGACCAAAGGAAGATGAAGAAAGTTGGTTTAACTTGTTTGTGGTTCATCAAAACAGGTACCGCTACTGAATGGATTGTGGTCACCTAAACTTCGTGGGGTTTTGTTTGTTTTAATTAAACTGCTTTGAAAAGCATAGGAGAGAAGGTCAGCTGTGGTGGCTGGTGCTTCTTGCGAGTAGCTGACATAAAGACTTTTCCCCAGTAAAAGCAATATTTACAGCTGTTCTTAGAGAAGAATCATCAGGGAAATGAGTTGAAATCAATGAGTTGGAGATGTTGGGAAATTGCTTCCCAGACTCTCATAGTTGAGGGGGAAGAGGGAGGGTAGGTAGTGTAATGTGTGTATAATTAAGTCTTAAGTCTGCACGTTCCAGCGGAAAGATCAGTAAACTTCATATGCCATTTTCTGTGCTTGTTTAAACTATAATTTCATTAGTGTTGTGTCTTCACTTGCATTCGTATCCTTTACAGTGTCTCAAATAGAGGATAGGTAGTGTTCTTTCTTTCTGCCTGCACACTTTTCCCAGCAGTGTCAGCAGGAACAGGCAGAGTTCTCTTCCAGATTGTTTAATAGATTTGTTTAATGAATTTTCATGAAGCCCTCATGTGGGACATAATGGTGAGGCAGAAGTAAACAAACAGAGCTGGTAGCCCTGTGTATTGATCTCTGTCCAGTAGGCTGAAGGAACTCTGTCTCACTTTGTTTCCTCCATCTTCTGGAAAGGGATAGAGGGTGGTGTGTCCTGTATCTTTTTAATTCATCTTTTTTTCCCCTCACCATTTAAAAAACAAACAAAACAAAAAAAATGTGCTATAAAAGCATTCACATGGAAGATAACTGAAAGCTTTACAAGCCAGTTAAAAAGAAAAGGGAGGTCCAATGAGGGAAGTAGAAAAGAGTGAGCTTCATTCACAACAGAAAAAAGGCTACTGAAAACCTTCCCTGTGCAAATTAACTAACTTCATGTTTCAAATCTATAAGTTGCCTTTTTGTTTACCCAGACACTTCAAATGATTGCATTAGGAAAAAACCTTGAAGAGCAGCTGATGTGAAATGTATGTCAGCTATTTTTGCTAGAGCTTCTCTATCACTTTAAATCCCACTGCTGGTTTTCACCTCCTTCGCTCCCCACCTGTGCTCACCCGTGACTGTACACATTCTAATTACTCTTCTCTTTTCTTGAACAGGAGCAAACATGGAGCCACCAACTACATTCCAGAGCAGTTTTTAGATGACTTTATTGATCTTGTTGTGTGGGGTCATGAACATGAGTGTAAAATAGCTCCAGTCCCAAATGAACAGCAAAATTTCTATGTTTCTCAGCCGGGAAGTTCGGTGGTGACATCTCTGTCCCCTGGAGAAGCTGTGAAGAAGTGTGTGTGTTTTTATTTATTCTTTTGTTGGTTATCTCTTGCCTTACGTGTATTGTGTTTAGAAATATAAAAAGAAAAATACTTTTATTAAGCATGAAGGGATTTGTGTTACAGTGTAACAGATTGAATCAGTGCCTGGGGTAAGTATGGTTTACTTAGAAGTAAACCTGACATTTGAAGCAAATGTAACTTATCCAAGAGGGGTTACACCCGCATAATTTGGGATACATGAACTGTGTACATCTGCTTGTATAAAGAACAAACACAATCTGAATATAATGGGATTGAAGTTTGGCAGTGCCAACCCTGAAGGAGATACCTGAGAACTTGCTATAGCTTTTAAGTTTTGGCCCCTGTAAAATAAACGTAAATTTAGAACAGGCTTTTGTACTGGAAGATATAAACTTAAGAGAACTTTCTCTTCCTAGACACATTGGTTTGCTGCATGTTAAAGGGAAGAAAATGAAAATGCACAAGATTGCTCTAGAAACCGTGCGAACGTTCTACATGGAGGATGTTGTCCTGTCTGATCATCCAGATCTTTTTAATCCTGACAATCCGAAAGTAACTCAGGAAATACAAGCGTTCTGCATGGAAAAGGTAACTTGTAATGCTAATGGTGTATGCTAACAGCATGTGAGCAGGGAGGCTGATCTGTGACTATCTGTAAAAGGGGAAGATAAACCTTATTTCTTTTCTGATATTATTTGAGACTGACTTAAGCAGTGTTTCCACCAGCGGCCAATTCCATGACATTCACTGCAGCTTTGGCCTCCAGACCAGGATGACCAACTAAAGCAGGCTGTAGCAGCTTTTTGGGGGTCCGCATCATCTTTCTGTAGAAACTCCAACCTGAAAATGGGACAGTGTTAGATGTGCTCTTTGGAACCACCATAAATACACGCACCTAAACCCTGAGAGCTGGGCTGTGCAGCGTGAAATGGCCCAAGTGACTAAGGCAGTTCCACTGATTGCTCTCAGTTCTTGGGTCTGTGGTTGACTCTTTCTGCTTTTCCCAGAACTGGAACTCGAGCAAAAGATAGTGGCTACAGAGTCAAATAGTAGGAATGGTCACTGATGTAGATGCTGCTGGACTAAGCTGTATTTCAAAGATAAGCAAGTTATATTTGAAGGGTTCAGGCGTCTTTATGAGGGTGAAGTGGAACTGAAATCCTCCTTCTTCTTCATAGGTTGAAGTGATGCTGGAAAACGCAGAAAGAGAACGCCTAGGAAATCCACGCCAGCCGGAAAAGCCTCTCATAAGATTACGAGTAAGACATTGTTCCTTTTGGGTTTTGTTTTGAAAAGTCACTGTGAAAAGTTTCAAAGCAAAATCATGCTTATTGTATGAATACATAAAGTTTCTTACTGCATACAGGCAAATACAATCTGCTTTAATACCTTGACTCTGTTAACTGTGATATAACCAACACTGTATGGTAAAGAATGAGATTGTTCATCAGTGTACTTCGTTGCTGGTCTGAGTGAGGTGACAAAGATTATTATTTTTTAAGTCTTACTTTCCTCTGTTGGTTCCTAACCTAACATATGGAAGCTTTCCTTAAGGATAGTAAATGGAACAAGTTAAGAATCTGGGCTCTGATTAGCGATGCTGCATGGCATGATAAAATATTAATTTTAGGCTGACTTTTTTTACTTTAATTTTTGCTTTGAAGGAGAACAAGCTTGCTTGCTTTGTGTGGCTTCTCTTTTTTTTCTGTTTGTTTCATGTTTTAATTCTTCCAATCCTCCCTTAGGTTGATTATACAGGTGGCTTTGAGCCATTCAGCATCTTTCGTTTTAGCCAGAAGTACGTGGATAAGGTGGCTAACCCAAAAGACATCATACACTTCTTCAGACGTCGTGAGCAAAAAGCGAAAAATGGTAATTTGACAGGAAGGAATCATTCCCTTTCCTTGATTTTCATTTTTCTTCTATTGTTTCATCACCTAGCCCTTACTAAACCATGGTGTCTACCATCTAATGTGTAAAGGGAGGAGTAAACGTATATAGTCCTATTTAAGGGTGAAATACTGCACAAGTATCTCTGTTCTATTCCAAGTGATTCCTGGGTTTGTCTAAAAATTCTGATACTCATCAAGGGATCTTTATGATAGTTAATGCTAAATAATTAATTTCTCTTTGGCCTCCAATCATACTGAGTTGCCTGTAGCCCCATATCAGGCTGAATTATTCCATGACTCTGTGATGATTGCCATGAAAGGAATTAAACATCTCACTTCCAATTCTCGGAAGGAGATGGTTGGCTTTGTTGTTTTTTGTGTGTTAGGTTTTTTTCCTACTCCGTAGGAAAAAAGGTAGGTGGTGTTCTTTTTTTTTATTTTATTGATGTAGTAGATAATGAATTTGTTCATTTACGCCTGAAATGCTAATAGGGGGATGTGCTTCAGAGTTGTTTTTATATTTAAAAAAGTCCAAATCATAGAATCTGATGTGTGCTGTGAATGTGCGGCAGCATTTTGTCTGCCCTAATCGGTCGTGTGTTTGAGGTGCTTTCGGCTTTTCAGCATGTTCCAGGTATGTTTCTATTCAAGCGTTTTTGCAAAACAAATAACAGCTGTTACTATTGTGCCTTTTCTCACTGTGCCTAGAGTTTTTAATAAATGGTTCATAAACGTTGCCTAATTAGTGGATTTGTAATAATCACTGATAAAGGTACAGCTTGCACAAGAACATACTGTGCTAATCTAAAGAGCTGTTAATATTACACATCAGTGCATTGTAAGTACTCCGATGCCGCTGACAGTTTTTATTTACATTGTCAGTTTTGTAAAGTTCAAAACATGATGGCTCATAAATGGAAACTGCTTTTAGTGAAGGTTTTTTAATTACGCTGTGTTGCTCTAGTTTTATTTTGCTTTGGCTTTTTTTTGACAAGTTAAATAACCTCGTCAACATTTGCAGAATGCAAGGTAGCTCTCTCACCATGTTTTTTCTATACGTTTTCATTTTCCTCCTTAATGTGCATCTCTGCTTCAGGAAGGAAACGTACAAAGAACGCTCTGGTTCTCTGCATTGCTTTATTTGATAACTTAGCCAAGTTAGGTGGCTAATAAACCGGTCAAAATTGCCTTTACATGTGAACATAATGCTATGGTTCAGTGCAGGGTGACGTTTAGACTTACTAGTTCAGAAATTGTTATTGTTTCTTTTGTAATGTTGCTTATATTACAAGGCCAACAAAACAGCATTTAGTGCTTGCGTGTGGTAAACGTCTAGAAGCAGGCTGCAGTCATTTGAGACTACTTTTCACAGCATACAGTAACCTCAGTTGGTTATGACAGTCTTCAGTTATTCCTGCCTTGTTTCCTGGGAGTGCAGGGCACCCTCACTGAGCTATGAACATTTTCTACTCAAAGTCAATCATCACGCTTTAGAGGACAGCTTCTTCTCTAGTAACGGAGTTACTCGTAAAAAGTCCCTTGGGCTTTGATGCATTTTCGATTCTCTTCCTGTTGTGATCTTCTGCAGTTCACTTATAACAACCTTCAGGGTGTAGCGTTCAGCTTCCAATTCCAGACACTTAGTAGTTAGAAATAATCTTTTGTATCTACTAGAGATGTAGT
The DNA here is from genome assembly GCA_011076525.1 of Nettapus auritus. Classification (NCBI taxonomy): domain Eukaryota; kingdom Metazoa; phylum Chordata; class Aves; order Anseriformes; family Anatidae; genus Nettapus; species Nettapus auritus. The sequence goes on from CM021765.1 coordinate 194,136,454, forward strand.
TGTCTTGTACAACTGTTGTATCTGCTAAGTTTACCCGTTTGCATAGAGTAGTGTACTGTTTGAATAACAAGCTGTGGTGGTTTCACTGTGCTAGGCGGCTGAACACCACAACCACTCTCTCACTCCCCCTCCTCAGATGAGGAGGGGAAGAAACAAAGGAAAGAACAACTCACGGGCTGAGATAAGGATAATTAAATTAAAGGGAAAAATATATATATATTAAGGAAATATTATTAATTAACAATTCAACTAAAGGGAAAAAGGGAAAAAGGGAAAAAGGGGAAAGGGAGAGGGAAAGGGAACAGCAAAAACAAAACAAGTAAAGGCTATGTGGAAGTGCAGAGGAAAGAAATTATTCTCTACTTCCCGCAAATGAGCGATGCCTGACCACGTCCTTGAAGCAGGGCCTCAACGCACGTAGCCGGTGTTCGCGAGGAGGACAGACATTTTCGCAACGAAAGCCCACCCCTCCCCTCTTCCTCCTTCTTCCACCTTTTATTGCTGAGTGTGACATCATATGGAATGGAATATCTCTTCGGTTGGTTTAGGTCAGCTGTCCTGGTGGTGTTTGTTTCTTTCTCACTTTTTGCCCACCCCCCAGGAGGGTTCGAGAAAGTCCTGATGCTGTGCCAGCACTTCTCAGCAGCAGACACAACACTGGTGTGATAACGCTGCTGTTCTAGCTACAGGTGCAGAGCATGGCACTGTATGGGCTGCTGCAGGGAAAGTTAACATCCCAGCCAGACCCAGTACACAAGCCTTTACATATAAAACAGACCGTGGTTGTTCAGAGGCCTGTATTAATCTTTTTTCCTGTTACTTTCACCGTGATAATAAATACGAGCTGGAAACTCCTACGTGAACGATGGCTAACAGTGTCACTCTGCTCTTCTGGTTTAGGCAGTAATATTAATTTTGGAGACCTGGTCGACAGACCTGGTTCTGAGGGGATGACACTGAGAGTGGAAGACCTCGTCAAGCAGTATTTTCAGACAGCGGAGAAGGTATCCTTATACCTTTTATGATTTTCCCATATAACTGTATGCGTATTCCTGGGTAAAATATACGCCTTAGCTTAACAAGGAATTGTTGCATACGAAGTGTGTAGGATATGTGAACATACGCTGTTTTGATAACATTTGGTAACTCTTCATGTTACTTGCAGTGCCTGTGCTGCACTAATGGATGCCTCCTGTTACAGGAGGAAAGTGTGAGGCAGCATGCTCTGAGAAGCTACCTTAATTTACTTTGGGGTGAATGTGAGGCCATACCAGTTACTTTTACCAACTTGGAATTATTTGTTATCTTGCAAATCATATTTGCATCGTCAAGTGTAGTGCAGTTCAACATTAAAGCAGAGCAGCGAGGTCAAAGAGAGTACCTGATAGTTTGCTTTCTTCCCACTCTTTGGTTAAACCTGATTTATTCCTTCTTCCTGTCTGCAGGGCTGCAAAGTCTCAGAGGTAAAAAAGATAATAATCAGTGAGTCAGCCACCCAAATGCTTGATCCGAATGGTCAGGCATAACTTTCAGAAGCTACTTTAGAACGTGCTTTATAGAAGGTGATTAGACCACGGAAGGGTTCCTGAGGTAAAGATCCCCAAGTTTATTTCATCTCGCCTAACATTAAACATACATTAGGGGCCTTTATTAGGATGGCATAAATTATGCCCTGGAAGGGCTACTTGCCTTTTGAATATGATAGGGAATGTAACCCAGGGTGAGTAGTCCAGAAGTAGGTGGTACTTCAGATGTGAGCCTTCCTTAAACCCCATGGGGAGGAGAAGCAGGGTCAAACACAGGGCACTGTGTTTGTATTTGTGAAAAATAATTTTGCTTTTAATCTATTTGCCTCCCTTATGGTGCAAAAATTGTCCCTCTTAAACCATTCAGCACCTATAAAGACTTGAAAGAATCCGTCAGTGTTCCAGGAAGGCTTGCAGGAGGGGAATAATACATCTTAAGTTAACATCGGTTATGAAGGAAGGTGGGGGTGAAGTATTCTGTGCCCCAAAATTATTTTAGGGGTCTTAAACTTTGTGTTAGGGTAGCTTGTGCTTCAGGTTTGGCTAGACCTGATCTTGTCTGATTAGGGAAACAAACAGGTCCTTGTACCCCGAGGTGGCACAGAGCTGTGGATGGATGTTCAGAATATGTTAAACCAAAAATATCTAACACGCAGCAAACTGTTGAGTTCCACTGTTGCTGGTAAGTCAAGGCCTGGGAATTAAGAGCACTGCTGTTTGTTTCTTCAGTCTGTGGTGTGTTTTTCCCCCTGCTCCAGAAGAAACCTCAATTGCTGAAAGTCCCCATTAACATTCTGCGTCATTACAGTCAGGCTCTCTTCTGAGATGCCTACGTTATTATTTTGTAAACTTATTTTATAATAGCTTTAAAATTGATTCCCCTGTTAAGCATTATTTCAGGGAAGGTTTTACACTTGTGATTCAACCAACAATACAGTTCCTAAAGGACACGTGGAAGGATCAAACAGCATTAAGAAGCACCATGCTTATTACCAAGAAGTTATCTAACAGACAAGAGAAACTGCTATTTCCACATCACTGTCCACATGGGGTTTCTTTCCAGAATGTCTCTTCTTACTGTACTGGGGAGGAAATGTAGAGAAGAGAATGGCTTTGAAATGCCACCAGTAGCTTCTGTTATTTTTATTAATTAGCGTAACATCTGGTAACATCTTGATCTAGAGTATTTTGATGCATATCATCTCACGTGATGAACAAGTGAGAACTATTGATTTCAATAGAGAACTTGATTTCGGTAGAGGAGACTTCTCCTTAATAGCTCTTAATGCTTTGCAGTGATTTACCCAGCTCTGTAACTGCCAAGTTTGACTATCAGAACGTTACAGCAAAACTAAGTAATTTAACATTTGTAATAATGCAGTGCCTGTTTTTGATGGCTTGTTATGTCTTTGCAAGTCTGTCTTCGTTTAGTATCTACGAGGGGGTTGGACTAGGAAAAAATAGATTAGCTTCTTTCTCAGTAATACATTTCAGACAAATTTTAGGTATGATAATCATCATTTCTTTACTGCTTATGAAATGTTTCTTCTTTGACTAATCTGAAAATACTCTGCTAAGTTAGGTGTAACACGCTAGTAGCAAGAGAGTTGTAACTATATTACTAGGAGTAACATTTGCTTGTTGCTGTGCTCTTTTCTGATTGAAATCTTACATGCAGGTTCCTTGTTTTGAAACCAACCAAATGTACTATTTAGTTGGAACAACAGGAATATTTCTCACATTCTTTGGCAGATACTTAACAAACTGTTTTCCCCTTTTATAAAGAAAGTACAGCTTTCACTTCTCACCGAAAGAGGAATGGGAGAAGCAGTGCAGGAGTTCGTGGACAAAGAGGAGAAAGACGCTATAGAAGAGCTTGTGAAATTTCAACTAGAAAAAACACAGAGGTTTCTTAAGGAGCGTCACATTGATGCAGTGGAAGAAAAAATAGATGAGGAGGTAATATTCTGTTACTTTTAACTCTTTAGAAAAGAGGTCAAGACATGGTAGAGAAGTTGGTGCACAAAGCTGATTTAAAAGCTTTGCCTGCGTGAAGGGCACGTGTGACGCTTGCCTCTCGTCATTTTCTGGAATTAGTATGGTAAAATTTCAGATGCAGATTTTAAAAGCTTCTGTTAAGTGTGTTTTATGGTATCCTTATACTGAGTCTCGCTTTATTTGTACGTGCATGAGTAAAAAACCATGTCACTAATGTACAAAGAACTTGCTCTCTGGCTGTGTGCAAGCACTTACTCATACGTGCTATTTCACTGCTATAGTAAGTAATGGTGGATAGAAAAGGAAAACAAATCAATCCCTTCATTTTTTGAAGGGCTGGGGCTGCATTGACCACTTATCTCTAGTGTGAGGAAAGAGAGTAGATTTAGTCTGTTCTTAGTTTTTCATATTGTCAGGGAGAAAGTACACAAACAGCACGGACATAAAGGAAACTTCTACTTCAGGTGCTGTGCTGGTTTCGAACTGCTTGCAGCTTGTGGTCTCTCAGAACCAGGCCTAGTGTCTGTGTAGCTAGTGACCCCTAATAAACTTCTGTGACAACTTGTGGAATTTCCTTGTAAGCTAATATTCAAGCAGGGTAGCACAGGTTGCTCTGCAGTGTAACTTTGCACTGATTTTGCACCAATAATTTGGTGGGGAACTGAGGGGAGAAATGTTCTTCCCACCTGTTTCCTAGCTGGTTGCTTTAATTCATGAGGGGTCTAGAGACAGCAGTCAGCACCTGTAGGCTTTTGATGCTACCTTTGTGTTGTGTTTGTTTGTTTGTTTTGTCTTCTGGACAAATATCTTCTTCCCTCTGTTGTGGGTTATGTGCAGTAGGCAGTTAGGCACCACACAACTGCTCACTCTCTTCCCTTCTCTGGGATGGGAGGAGAATTGGAAAGGTAAAAGTCAGATAACTCTGGGGTTGAGATAAAGACAGATGAATAGGTAAAGCAAAAGCTGCACGTGCAAATAAAGCAAGATAAATAATTCATTCTAATTCATTCGCTGTTTCCCATCAGCAGGCAGGTGTTCTTCTTTTTTATCTGCTCAGCTTTTATTATTGAGCACCGTGTCATGGCATGGGACATCCCTTTGGTCAGTTTGGGTCAGCTCCTGGCTGTGTCCTCTCCCATCTTGTGCACCCCCAGCCCGCTCACTGGCAGGGCAGCAGGAAAAGCAAAAAAGACCTTGATTGTGTTTAAGCACTGTTCAGCAGTAACTAAAACACGGGTGTGTTATCAACACTGTTTTCATCAGAAATGAAAAACATAGCACCATAATATAAATAAAATTACTTCTACCTTATCAAGAACAGAATGCGATCTTACCCATTGTAACTTTTCTGTACTTGACAAGTCGAGCTATCTTAGCTGTACATACATCGCAGTTTCTCTTGATATTGTTGCTTTCTAACTTGCTTCTTCATCTCTGCCTTGTCTTTACAGTTACTCGTGTTTCACTGTCCCTTACTGTCTAGTTATTGTGCTTCTACTGAATGTGATATCTCACGTGCCAACTTTCTTCTTTCCAGTGGTGTAGTTACAGCACAGTTATTAATAGAATGTCAGATTCTTAAACTGTAGCATCACCTATAACGTAGTTAGCCTGAAAAGGCTCTAAACAAACTGGTCAGTTATTCTTAAACTCTTTCTTATGAGGTTTTCACTTCAGAGATCAAGACGCACTGTGTTTTGGTTATTGTATGAAATGGCCTATTATTTTGATGGGAACTTTTCTTTATTCAGGTGCGAAAATTTAGGGAGTGTAGAAGAAAAAATGCTGAAGAGGAGGATGAGGAAGTCCGTGAGGTAACTCCTTTGAGTTTTGGACTTAGATTGAAGAATGGGTTAGTGACTTTTGCCTATGAATGGAGTGACAGACAAGGTCATCCATGTCAAAAAAAAGTCTGTCTGCTTAGGGCAGATGAGAAGTTTTCTCAAAATCATCCTTTGTATAATATGTGCCTAAGCTACTGTGGCCTTTGAAATCTCTTTTCTTGTTGAAATTTGTGAAGCTGAAGGTTCAGTTGCCCTTGCTTTGAACCAGGTGGCTGGCCTTCAGAGCTCTGTCAGCTTAAACTGTGATCCCATCACCAGTGGAGATGTGGATGGGAGTGATATTAACAGAAGAAGGTGGTACAATTGGTGAACCTGGTGGTACTATTGTCCTTATCAGCAAGCCAGATCTTAGATACACCTGAGATTTGCATCTAGATATTGTATATCTTTGCAAAGAGTTCCCAACCACTGACAGCACTGGTGCTCCTTTGTTTTTATAAGCTCTGTGGGACTAGAGTGAATTTTTTGAGCAAAAGAACGCCTGTGGTGAGATTCAGCTCTGCTAATTTCAGATATCTTCATGGGAAGTAGTTGTCTAAGCACCCTCTGTCTTCTGTGGAGGCCAGAGGGTGTGTTATCTAAGGTGTACGTGACCAAAATAAGATGACAAATTGCTCACCAAACTCTGCTGACCACGTGGAGTTTGGTGAACATCCACATTAACCAGCTCCACAGCTAACAGCTACACATCTAAGGTAAATGGAATAAATACTTCCCCGGCATTTTGACAGATTTCATTTGCTCCCATAAAGCTCTGAATTTGGATCTTCTACACCTCAGTTGTTGAATCCTAGTTGTGATAGACAGCGATGTGTTTAATCACTGAGGATTCTTTTTCCTTTAGCATTTACTGTTGCGTTTCAGGCAATGACCAGGGCTAGAGCTCACAGATCTGAAGGCGCAGTTCTTGTGTCAGCCTCCAGCGACGAAGAACTCATGGATACAGGGGTGAAGGCCTCTGGTGATTCAGATGATGACTTTCCTGCAACAGCGACTCGAGGAAGGGGCCGGGGGAGAGGTAGGGCAAGAGGTGCCAGAGGACAAAATTCAACAGTAAGAGGGTCGTCTCGAAGGGGAAGAGGTAAGAAAAAAGCAAATTCTGTGCATTGTAGTTGCTGACTTTTTTTTTTCCTTAAAAGGGGACTCGTCTGTTGCTTAAGAACTCCTATTGGAAAAATAAAATTCTCAGATATTTCTGGTACCGTATGATACCGTTGCCTGCCTTCCAAGGCCTAAGTTGTGACATTTTCACAGGGTGATTAGACTAAACTGATCTTTCTTTGCAGCTATGGAAACATAGTAGACTCGAAAGAGAACCGTTATTGGGAGGTCTGCTATGAAGTGCATGGATAGATCTTTGTTGCTGCTAATAATACGCAACATGATGCGTTTGATCAGTATAGAGAGGAGGTACAGATTGTCTCTGTCTTAATACAGCTTACAAGAGACTTTATTATTGCTGGTGATTGAAAAAATGGGGTGTGTTTCCGAAGCAAAATGAATTAAAGAGCTCCTTGGCTATGTGTGATCGTGTATTTTACGGTGATAGCATTACTTCCTTTACAGCAGTCTATTAAATATAAATAGTTAATATAAATATTACATCACACAGGAAGAGGGAAAAAACTTTATGGGGGGGAAAAAAAAGAGCACTGAACAGATTTGCATGTTGTTTATTGTTCCTACAGGAACCACTAGCCAAGAGTCAGCCACTAGCAGCAGAACCTACAAGTCTGCACCTGCCAAGAATAAGTCGATCATGGATGGTAGGCCTGTGTTCTGCCCGTTACTCTAATCTGCTCTCGTGTTGTAAGGAAGGTGTTTCATGGTGAAGTGCCTTAATTGTCTTCATTTCTCTTAGTCCAATTCAACTGGGAGAGATTGTTTCTAATGAAACTAACTAACTAAACTAATGTTTCTAATTGTTTCTAATGAAACTAACTAAAGGTAACTAACGGTGGTGAGAGGAAGAAAAGAGTAGTTAGGTCCTGCTCTCGCCGGCGCTAAAATGAAATATGCTGGGAATACCTTACTGGATTTGGGAATAGGCAACATCTTTCTGTGTACTGTAAGCATTATTTTAAAGAAATAAACATGGAAAGAAGGTGACTCAAATCATCCTTTCTATGCAGAATATTTTCAGTGGTTAAAAAGCTTAAACTTACAAGTTTAGGAAGCTTTAAGAAAAATACGTGTAGTCTTCTGTTGTAGCAGGTTTTAGAAACACCAGCTTTTAGTAGGGAAGAATAACATATCTGCAGCTTAAGCCACGTATGTGAGAGCAGCCCTTCCTTGCTACAGAGGGCAGACCCTGAGGAAACAGCTTAGGTAATCTGAGTATTATAGGGGAAAAAAAATACTGCTCATATATCTGTACATGAATCCCACACAAAATAATCAAAGGTGTACCCAAAATTTGTGTTGAAATTAATCAGGCTCTCAGCAAATGACCCGAAATACTGCACATAAATCAGCTTTAGCAGATGCGTTAATGTGTGAACTAAACGTTAGACAAAGAGGAATCCCAATAACAGCAATATATTCTCTATGTCGTAACGAGTGCTACTGATAGTCTTTCAGCCAGACTGGGAAGCACGGCGCAGAGTTAGATCGGGGTCATTGAACTCTAGCCAGGACCTAACTTACATTTTATCTGCCAAGGGCCTTTGCTTGTCTTGGGTTGGGGTTTGTTTGCTTGTTTTACTTTTTTTTTCCCTCCTCCACAGGAAACAAACACTGAGTAGATTTTCTCTAATGAAAATAATGATGTAACGTTGCATTTTATTGCATAACCACTTTGAAAATACTACGTTTATTTTATTCTAGCCTTTAAGTCTTTGAGAACAGAGCCCTTCCAGAATTCATCTAAATCTTTCTCTGAGGTAAGAAGCATCTTCCAGGAGTGAAGCTACACAACTACTGCCTTTTGCTCTCTTCTCATTTGAAAAATAAATACAGGGCCAAAACGTTAGCTCAGCCCAGTAGATGATCCTAAGCTATTGGTTCCAGCAGTAAAGTTCTGCATGCTAATTTGTAGACCCGTCTTTTGGTGCAGGGTCTTTCTGAGAAATACTAAGACCTTGTTCTACTTCTGACCATAGCCTAAGGTACAGAGAGTATGTACGTGAGTGGTTTGGGGGTTTTTACAGTATCAAATGTTTGTTTGCATATTATATAGTTTTACTCTGAAGCCCTCTCAGATGTATATTATGGTTAAGTAGTAACTTTTTGTATATAATTTAATCTATATAGCTGTGTGATAGTACTACAGAATTATGTAACTATGTTTTTGAATAAGTTCTGTGTAAAAGCTTTAAAAATGGTGTCTGTTTTTCAGGATATTATAGATGATGACTCAGATATAGAAGAAATTCATATCACTCCTTCTTCCAAAGTAGATCAAAGGTTGGTGTGTTTATTTGGTCTGTGCTATCACAACTGCCTTATTTCTAATTGACAGAATTTAGAGATCTGGTACACTACCTAAAGAAATAGATATATATTTTTTGTAATTCTTAACATTACTTACAGAGTTTATGTAATTTTTTTTGCCTATTAATGTGGGTGATCTTCGTATAACAGTAAGTTGGTCTACTGACGGAGGTAAGCTAGGTAAAAGTATCAGAATTTGTGTGGCAGTTTGAGAATTTGAATCATTCTGCTCATTATTTTTTCTGTTCAGTATTAAACTCCGTATTGATGGTCCAAATATTGATGGTCAAAGTTGAAGGGAAATTTATCCAAAATGTCTGGTATTTGAGAGCATGCTGATAATTTTGTTGTCTTTATATGTTTCAAGGTTCTCAACTATGTCTTCATTTAGTAAAAGAGGTTCACAAAGCCAAACAACATCGAGAGGAGTAGATTTTGAGTCAGATGAGGTATGGTATATAGTGGCCTTTTTTCATGTGTGTGTATCTGAATTTCTATAGCTTTTTTTTTTTTTAAAAAAAAAATAGAACATTTCCAAGTAGAAATTGTCATATTTATTTTTTCCTATCAGGACTAGATTATTATTACCCACTTTAACTAAATATATACATAATTATCAAGAATAAGGCTAAAAGGGACCCCAGGAAAATACCAAGTCTTTTTTGCCTTCAGTTCTTAATCAGTTAATTGTCACTCCTGAAATGTCTTCAGTAAGTTAGATTGACTGGGGAAGAAGTAGTTGTAATCTCTTCTAGTACATGACTTTGTCCTTTCATTTATTTTATTTTACCCTTTTAAAAAGGAAGACTTTCATGTTTTTTGCATTTAAAAAATGGCTGTTTTTCAGAGCTCTTAACTGCTTTAATGTTGCACATCATCAAAATACACTTAAAAAAAAAAAAACAACTACTGTTTTCAGGTTTAAATAGTCTGTTCTTGCAGTATGTATTTGAACTGCTAGGAAGAGTTTTTGTTATCCATAAGATAAATGAGTACAACATCTGTTCACAGTTCTGTCACTGTTCTGACCATTCTGACTTAAGCTCAGCTTCTATTTTCTGCACGTTTGTGTCTTAGACTTTTAAATTGATGATCTCCTTGATACCAAAAACAATAAAAACAGGTTCATCAGAAAACATGAAATAAAGTGACCTGGCTTTCTAGTTTAATCTAAAGGTAACTTGGCTTTTTGTGACTTGGAATCCATGTTACTTGTAGTAATGCCTTATCTGTTTACACATTGCAGGATGATCCATTCCAAAGCGCTGTGGTATCACGAAGAAATAGATGATTGCTGTCTCACTGTAGAGGAGAGACCACAAAAGTTAGTGAAGAAAATGGAAAGTAGTATGCAGGGCATACTGCATATGACATTTCTCAGTAAAAAATGGTTTGCCTTCAATCTTCACTTGCATGAAATGTTTCGGTTTTGTTTCGGTGGCACCAAATTTGGTATAATTTGGGTGTTATGTTACTTTTAGGGCATTAGACTAGAACACCTAATGTTCTGAAGTATTGCCTGAAACTAAATTCTTTCTAAAACTTCTAAGAACTTGTTTTCTTTTGGGGAGGAAAATGTAAATAACGTAATGGTATCTTTTATAGAAAACTCCCTTGGACTTGATTTTTTTTCATATCTGTGAATCTTTAGCAGTATACAAGTATGGATATGGACATGGACTCAGCCAGCAAAACAGAAGTTGTATTTGCTTGTAGTTTTCTACAGTTACAGATGAAAACTCTGAGGAGTAATATTTTAATCCAAAGTTACAGTTTCCAGTAATAAAGCTGGAAAATGTTCTAATACTTTCAACTTAATGGTGGGTTTAGTTCTCCTGTTACACTGTTACTAAATGCCATAGTATGCAGGAATGACTTCTGCTCTATAATTCAAGAACTGCCAAAGAATTCGGATAGAATTGCTTTGTTAGGGTTTACCTTCTTAATAAGATGTAAGAGCTAGAACGTTGCAGCTTCACAAGGAATGCTGCTTGAAAAATAAAGCAGTGAGCCAGTAGCAGGCAAACCACCGCCTCTTATAGTTTTCTTTGCTGATGTTTTTCAGGTGTCTTGCCTCAACTGTCCTAAAATGTCATCACTGTTTTTCCAAATATTTCTCCAAATGAGGCTTTTAAGTGAAGATCCTGTACTCACACTGGGGAAACCACACCTTCTGTCGAAGGAGCCAAGACCTAGGCACACTTCTCCTTCCCCCTTTCCCCACTCCCCTAAAAATGGTGTTCTGCAGCTACAGCCTTTAGAGCTAATCAAGGAGAAGGCTAGAAGCGTTCATCAGCTAACACCCCAGCATGTCAGAGAAATACCAAATACAAGGGGTAACTGAAGCCATACTTCTGCATTTTTATGTTCTCCGTCAAAGCGATGGGATTGGGCATTTACGTTGCTCTGGCTTTTGCTGAGCATGACTGTCGTTACTTTGTCTGCATATATGCTGTAGCGGTGCACCTAAGTGGCCCTTCAGCTTCCTGAAGACTTCCATAAAAATGGTCAAGACCATCAAATTTCTAGTGTAGAGCTCAGTAACAACTTCCAAAGCAGTACAGCTGCATACTGCTGCAGGAAACAATTTGATGTCTGACCGTTGCGTTGGGGGCTATCAAAGCTGTTATAATATTACCTATGCCATTAAAAAGCTGCTGTAAATGCCCTCCAGGATGGGGGTTGTGGTTTTTGTTTTGTTTTTAATAAAGCTATTTCTGTTAAGTAAATTCTGAATGTCAGTTGTATGGAGTACTTTAATCTGAGGGACTGAGTTTTTAAAAATATTTTGGTTCTTCATGTTGCAATCCAAATTAAACCTGTTGTGTTACTAAAAGAAAAAAAATAAATCACCCCGCTTAAAATTGTCAAGGGGATTCTGCCTCTTACAGCTGCATGCATATCCTAGGCAAAGATTCTAGCGAAGTGTATAGGATTAAAAAGAAACATTTCAAAGGTTCTTTTTGACTTTTTCACTTTTTTTTTCACTCGGCTGTCAAATTCATAGCATGTTTCTTTATTTTTTTTTAAACCGCAGCCGTTCCCAGGTTGTCTTTTAGATGATAGAAAAATAGCGTCTTTCAGAGAGAAAAATGTAGCCTGTTGTGCATAGAGAGAGACTTCTGTACAGTAAAAACATCTTACTCCTAATCATCAATGTGATTTGCTTTCATAGAGGGGTAAGACACACAGAAAATCACTGCTAATTGTCAGAGATCCCACTGGATAGTTTTTGAGAAGTCATTTCTCACTCATGCAAACTTCCAATCCACCTGCCCATGGAAAGCTCAAATGTTTGGCAGAGCTGCGTTCCATCAAAGGCTTCCTTGGAAATGGGGTGGAGAGTGCACAGTGAGCAGTTTGGTTTTTAAAATATTCCTGTTCTTGAATGTTTCCAAATTGCATTTTGTAGTTTGTCTGGGTCTTTTTTCGTACTTCTGTTACCGCTGTTTTTTCAATGCCTATTTTCTTAAATCACAGCTTCTGTTGAGAGAGCTGTCAAACAGATGCTTAGAATGACTCGGATGACCTGAGATCTTGAACTGTGTAGCTTTATTTCAAGTGCTTTCAAAATACTTTTTATTTCACAAGGTACTTCAGGTCACTTCACAGATGTCTTTTACTAAAAATAAATACGTATTTTTATGTCTCATTAAATCATGACGTTCCTGTACAGCTGCTTCCTTTTGCTCCCAGTGGATGACGGCTGGGGATGGCGGTGCACGGTGAAATCAGCAGAAGCGGGTGCCAAGCTGTGTTCTGCTGCTTCCCTGACAGCTCCTACAGCCTTTTCTCTAGTAACAACCAGGGAGGTGAGCTGTGCTTCACTGGCCATGAGCAGCTTGTGTGCAAATGTCCAAAACCGATGGAGCATCTGTTCCCGCACGAGCCGGTGCTGCTTGTGGTGGGCCTGTGGCCGAGCCGATTTCTCCGATCACATCTTCATACGTGGGTAGCTTGTGAAGGCTGAGCCCTCCTCATCCTGCTTTTTTTTTTTTCCCAAAAAACTGTAATCGATGTTTTTGTGGTAGGCTTATAAAAACTTTTCTACAGAAGACTGAGTTGCTAGGTGAAGTATTTCAATTACATCAGGAAACTTAATGGTTGTGTAATACAGAGACGCTTTTTTTTTAGCCAGTTTTGTCTTGTGGTGCGAAACTGAAGCTATTGCAAATTCTGTAGCACGTCTTTGCTTCAAAACAGTTAATAGCTTCAACCAGCACACTGTCCTAGATCTATCTGATCTTGAGTCTAGTGTTGTGGGTTGTTTTGGGGTTTTCATTGTTTTTAGGTTTTGTTTTTGTTTGTTTGTTTTGCAGAGACAGGTAAGAACTCTCAAAACTTCTTAATGTTTGGAAAGGGAAGTACCATGCCCTGCTGTGATCCTTCCTTACCTTCCCAGAAAGATAGAAAATAAATCAGTAGCTACATCAGTAAATGTTTCACAGAATCATCTAGGTTGGAAGAGACCTCCAAGACCACCTTGTCCAACCTCTGACCTAACACTAACAAGTCTTCCACTAAGCCATATCACTGAGCTCCACATCTAAACATCTTTTAAATACCACCAGTTCGTTACTTGTGGCTTGAGTTGGAAGAGTTCTGAGCATGTTCATGCCATAGCATGTTTTGCTTTGAAGGTTTTTAACCATTTCAGGAGTTAAAAAGCCATATAAAAGAAACACGTAAATGTTCTGTTAAGATTTTGCTTTTAGAAAGAGGCACGAGGTCTTGAGGGATGAAGGTTTTGTTCTATCCTAACGCATCCCTTGACATACTGACAGCCAGTTATCCTTGTGAAGTTACGAGACAAAGCAGACGAGCTCCTGAGTAGGTCTTGACGGATGGGTTGTTAGGAAGGGGAATGGCTTGTCAGCCTGCTGCTCTGTACCTCCAGTCTGCCTTCTGCTTAATAAAGGAAAGCATTGCAGGTGATGCTATCAGCCTGTAATCATCTGGCAAATATGCAAATTACTTCAATGAGTCTTACCTCTGAGAAAACAGCTGTACCTGCATTCCCTGCCTTCAAAAAATGATAAATAAAAATGAGCTTGAGAACTAGAAAAAACATCTCGGGCAGAGTAGGCTGTTTGAGCAAAGGTGGAAGCGCTGTGTTGCTTTATCCATAAGGCTACAGAGGGAAGAGAGCAGCAAAGAGAAATTAAGATTGCAGGGAAATCTCTCACGCTACTTGTTTGTGGGCAGCGCTTTGGGACAGGAAACGTGTCTGCAGAAGGAAACTGAGCTATTCCTCAGAAGACCTTAGTCCTCGTGCAGAGGCCAGTAGCAGTGAAAAGGAGGGCATCTCCTGGAGCAGCCCTGGGAAAAGAAGAGGGGTGCATGCCACCTGGTTTTCTGTTCAGTCTGAAACCCTTCAGGATACTGCTCTGTCCCACTCCAGCCGCTTCCCCAGATGTTTGTGTCACGTAGTGAGGGAATTTATGTTTTCCTGGCAGCATCAAGGGCATCTTAGCTGGCCACCACCTTCAACGCTCTGCTGCCAGGTGGGTATTTCTGAATGGGACAAGCACAGAAAGAGCTCCTCCTGGACAGCTCTGGGGAAGCCAACGATGCTGGCAGCAGCTTGCCGGGGAGCTCTGTGGATGGGACGTGGTGCCTGTCCAACTGCACTGGCCTCCTGAGGGGTGGAGAGGAGAAAAAACACCTGAATTAGGTCACTGTGGGATCCTGGGCTGTAAATTAATGGCTGAATAAAGCCTCATACGTACAAAACCTGCTCTGGCTCGGGTTAGTTGGCACCACCCAAGCAGATCTGTCCCCAGCCCTCCCTTTTCAGTGTGCCAGCTCTGGGCAGGTTTGTAATCTCCGAAGCCTTAAGCCAGGGAAAAATTAGAGCAGTAGGGCAGCACCTTGCGTAAGTGTATTTTCACCAGCATGGATGTGTGTGCTTCTCTGTGGTGCTCAGGGCTTATTCCTTTGGCCAAGAGGAAATCCCTGCCAAGGGATTTAAATATTTCCCTCCGAGAGGAAAAAAGTCTTTGGAGAAATGCTGTGAGAACAGTAAAAGCAGTGTAAATACACAGATTTTCTGTTCTGTGCTGGTTTGTGACTGTTGAGCTGTGACACAGGCTGAAACTCGCCTGTTGGTCCTGTAAAGCTGAACTTCACTTTGAAACGAGTCCTGGAAGACAGCACGGCTGCTGCGCACGTCGCTGTTCATTAACAGCACCGGATTAGCACGAGTGGGGTTGCAGCAGAGAAAAAGGCTGCTGAGGACTGAAGAGACAGGTTTTGCCTTTCATGCAGAGTGCAGGCGTGCTTGTCTTGGAGTAACGCCTGGGGGGTGTAATCGTGAGGAAAAGCAGCACGTCAGAGCCGGAGCGATGCTACGCAGCCCGGTGGGCAGGGATGCCGGCTGCGAGCTTGTGTAAGAGCACGGAGCCTGCTGAGCCTGCCGGAGCAGCAAAAGTAGCGAGGAGCCGAGCGGGAGAGGAGCCCCGGTGCATGGCAAGCCTCTCTGCCCCAGCACGAGCTGCAAAAAGGGCAGTTCCCAGGTGGCACCTAGCATCACCTGAGGGATGTTGTCCCTTTTCATCTGCTTCTCCCTCCCCTACTTCGTTAACGCCTTCACGACCTCGGGGAAGTTGCCCCTCAACAGAAGCCTTGAGGAGTCTCCAGGAATCTTGACTGCCTCGGGCTCGTTTTCCTGGGATAATGACACGCTGGTGGGCTGGCAGACCCTCGTGGGCAGGAGCCGGCACAGGGCAGACTCGCAGCACGTGGCGGCAAAAGCCCTGCTCGTCGCGGCGTACTCCGTCATCATCGTCATCTCCCTCTTCGGCAACGTCCTGGTCTGCCACGTCGGCGTCAAGAGCAGACGCCTGCGGTCCGCCACCAGCTTGTTCATCGTCAATTTGGCCGTGGCCGACATCATGATCACGCTTCTCAACACACCTTTCACACTGGTAAGGCGGGGGCAGAGGCTTCCCTCTGGTCCTTCTCCGGGGGAGGGATGCGGCAGCAGCGGGGACAGGAGGCAGCTGGAGCGATTGTCATCGCTACGGTAGCTTCGGTAATCTGAAAATTACCCGAGGTGGAAAGAACCTGCTGCTTTTAAAGCATCTTTTGCACAGCAGAAGTCATTCTGTGCCAGAGGCTTGGTAGCTCAGATATATATGCGTGCATATATCTGATATATATATATATAAGTGTGTGTGTGGGTGTGCACGACTGCTAATGGCATCCTGGTTCCAGGCTCGCTTTGTGAACAGCACGTGGATATTCGGGAAGGGGATGTGCCACATCAGTCGGTTTGCCCAGTACTGCTCCCTCCACGTCTCTGCCCTGACCCTCACAGCCATTGCCGTGGACAGGCACCAGGTGAGAGCCCGCTGAGGTAGGCGGCCGGAAAGGATGGGACCGGGATCTGCCTTTACCCATTTCAGTGAAAATTATTTCAGGCTTTCACACGCAGCCTGCAGTCAGTGGGAGCTGGGTGAGGACAGCACGGTTTGCATGCTAAATTTCCATGTCTAGTAATAGACATAAGGCTGGAAGTTAATATGGAAAAATGATACAATTATTCCCTGAAATGGCATAAGCCTGAATATTGGTTTATTTCAAACAGGTTATCATGCACCCTCTGAAGCCTCGCATATCTGCTGCAAAAGGTGTTATCTACATCTCTGTAATTTGGGTCATGGCGGCTTGTTTTTCCCTCCCACACGCCATCTACCAAAAACTCTTTACTTTTGAATACAGGTAAGGATGTTCTTTGCTTTTTCTCTGAAGTCTCATTAAATGCCACATTCCCAATGGTCACACTGGCATCTTCTACTAAAAGCTCTGAACTCATGTTGAAGTCACCCATGTACAGATCTAGGCTGCAATTTACATGTTTCCTTTTGCAGTGGCTAATATCCTCTTCTCATTTATATATATATATTTTAATCTTCATTCTGCCCCACTAATCCTATAAAATAGGGTACAAAGGTAGAGGATCTGGCCTGGACATTCTGTTTCTCCACATTTGCATTTTACATGAGGTACCAATCTGTTTGGGCAGACCAGGAATGACGGAAAACTTAACAGGTTTTAATCGACTCCTGAGCCCTAGGAAAGAGACAGCCTCAGTTGCTTGTTCTGTAAAATGCTGTTGTGAGCAGAGGTATTTGTAAAGTGGTTTAAGCAGTCCTTTATACGAGCAGAGTCTGTGTTTCTGTTCACCACAGGACAGAGCTTCAGTGCAGCTGGAAATCTTGTAATTAATGAAATTCATTAAATTACCATAATGTCATGGATGCCCATGAGTAATTACCGCTGCGCTGCTCACCGGCTGCACCATGGCTCAAATCCTTGGACAACAGAGCTCTGCTTAGCACTGACAAATGTGCATAAATAAAGGGTCTGCCCACAGGTTCTGCTGCATGAGCCCTCTCCCTCTTAGGTCCTTGTTTTTGGGGTACCTCTCCTGCTGTTCCTGGCTCTGTGCACTCATTCCTTGCCCTGTATTTTCGTTCTTGCAGTGAGGAAGTTACCCGGTGCCTGTGTCTCCCAGATTTCCCTGAGCCAGCTGACCTCTTTTGGAAGTACCTCGACCTGACCACCTTCATTTTGCTCTACGTCCTGCCCCTGGTGATCATCTCTGCTGCCTACGTGACGGTGGCCAAGAAGCTCTGGCTGCGCAATGCTATCGGGGATGTCACCACCGAACAGTACTTCGCCCTTCGCAGGAAGAACAAGAAGACTATAAAGATGCTGATGCTCGTGGTCATTCTCTTTGCGGTCTGCTGGTTTCCCTTAAACTGCTACGTCGTCCTCCTCTCCAGCCAGACCATCCGCACCAACAACGCCCTCTACTTCGCATTTCACTGGCTTGCGATGAGCAGCACCTGCTACAACCCGTTCATCTACTGCTGGCTCAACGACAGTTTCCGATCAGAGCTGAAGGCTTTGCTCAACATCTGCAGAAAACCTCCTGGCCCCGCAGAACAGAGGCTTCCCTCCACGCTCCCTTCCTACCGGCTGGCTTGGCCAGAAAACGGCACCTTCAAGAGGCTGCAGGCCTCTCACATCCTGCCCTTGGCCTCCAACCTCCCATCAGGAAAGACAGACATCTCTGCAGTTGAGCCGATAGTAGCCGTGAGCTAAACGATGGCCCTGGGCCACCGAGAAGGACCTCAATTTTGGCTGGAGCTAGGAAGGTGGGAAGACGTGAGGCCCTGGCCTGCATGGTGGCTGTGGCAGCAGCTAGCCTGGCTGTGTGAGAGGCAGCATGAAGGAGCTGCATCTTTGATGCTGGCTGATGGTAACAATATGGAGCCCCAGAAGGGAAGGAAGGAAACTCTTGCTGGGAAGGAGCTCTCTTTTTGTCTTGGTCACGTTTACTTCAGATCTGGTGGCAGGGAGGGATTCTCTGCATGTACGCCGCTGTTATCTGCATGACTGAGTCTTTTTACTGCTGGGGTGGTGTGTGTATTTTGTATTTAAATGCTGAAGCAACAGCCTGATCACATCGAGCCTCCCTCCCCCTTAGTCTTTTGGTAGCACGGCAGAAATGGCAGAGGTAAACCTGGAGGCCTCTGGCTTAAATCCTGCGCACTTGGGTGGGAGGCATCTCTTCCTAAAGGGTCAAGGATTGAGGTCTACTCAGTATGAGTAAATAAATACATCTTAAAAGTCCAATTTCTGTGGAAGTACTTTCTGAGAGGTGGAGGGCTAGACAGCCGTTGAAAATTAGAGTGGTCTTTTGCATCACAGACACTTTTTCTGAGGTAGCGCTGGAGAAAAATCGATGCTTATTCTTTGTGTAAGTAGATGGCAAACACCGACCTGTTAGCTCTGCATCTGTTGCCAGTGCTAAATTGCACAGAATTTTACCTTCATGAATATGCATAAAGCTTTTATTCAAATAGAGAACTAAAACCTTAAAAAAAAGAAAAGAAAAAGAACACATTGAGAGCCATGGATTTATCATCCACAGAGCATTGATGATTAATTGCTTAATCTGAGTTGGGATTAGGACCTTTTGATCAGAGCATCTCTGCGCTGTTCTCAAGTGGTAACTAGAGGATCCCACAGTTTGACTTTTTAATTTGTCTTTGAATGTTGCTCTCTTATCCTGTAAAGCACCCGGGGGCTTCTCAGATCAGACATTTGGGACATTTTATCTTAGCTCAGACATTAGCTCTTTGGAATCAGTTCATAAATAAACTGCTTTGATGATATCTGTGATAGCAAGTAATAAAAGAGGAACATTTCTTGGCGATATATCCCCTGGTCAATGCACAATTTTAGTGCATTTAAAGATGAGTGAGATGTGTTCTTCATGGGATGGCTGTTAAGAAATTGATGTGACTGCAGCTGTCTGGATTATTTTGCAGAACTTAGTGTTCTTAACAGAAAAATATCTGGTTCTGAACGACAAAAAAAAAAGGGGGGGGGGGAGGGGGGGCATTCCAAAAGCTGTACCTTGTATTACACAGGGAAGCAATAACTTTTCCTGTGCTGTGGAAATTAGCTTGAATGTCACACCAGGGTGCCACATTCCACATTCAACTTGCAGCAGCCAGCAGAGAAGTGAGAAAAATCTTCTTTTTATAAATGGGAAGAAAAATAAAAAGGGAGAAAAAAAAAACCAAAAAACTCTTTTTCCTAATGTCCTGTAATAAACTTATTCTGAAATCATTTTAAGTCTTGTGCAGGTTTTTTGCACCTGAGCACATAAAGAGACTGCCGTGCCTGCCCCACCTTGCAGCCAACCCGTACTTGCATGCCTCGCTTCTCCGTATCTCCCTGCTTTTCCTTTCACAAAACAGTATCAGTCTCTCACTTTTAATCCAGCATTATTTTCCTACCCTTTATCAAGGCCCCATGAGTCAGAATGTGTTGTGTCACTGATGGGCAGAATCAAAGTTTTCTTCTGCCTGCTTTGAACCCTGAAGCCAGGTCCCATCCACTCCCCCAGTGCCTGCAATGTGAGGCCCCAGCTCTGCAGGGCCCTTTGGCCACACTCCCCGGTCCGGGGACAGCAGCTTCCCTCTGTTTCCCAGCCCGTAAACCTTTTAGATTGCTGGCTGCATAGTATGCACTTGAAAGAGAGAAGTGATGAGATGGTTTCAGAACTGGCATAACTTCGGCCATGTTCTGCACATCCGACCCCTTCCCTGATCACAGTGCTTCAGCTGTGAGAGACGGAATCCACACAAAGGTCTTTTCATGAAATAATAAATTATATAATTCTGAAGAATCAAGGGCAACCTTTCACAAAGCACGCACGCCTCTGACTTGGAGCACCGTCTTTTATACACAGCTAACTTGTGAAACTCTCTGGCTCCTTCACATTGTTTTAGCTGCCCAATTTATCTCCATTGACCCTGAGCATCACAGAGGGCCAGTGGGAGGGTGGATACCAAATCCCACATTTCCATACATTTACATTTTGATGGGTGTGTTTTTAATATTTTAATGACCCCTAATGAGGAAAAGGTTACCGTGGATCAGTCTGGAGTCTCCCTTCAGCTGTTCTCCATGTTTTCTAACTTGTATCCCTTATCTCCCTTGCTTCTGCTAGCTTGAGGCTACCAGTCTCCCTGTTTTCTTCAGGGTTTCCTTCTTTTCTTCACTGTAAGACTACAATGGGACACTGTAACCTAAACCTGGAGAGACAAGCACATCTCAGTGCCCTGCTGATGAGGAATGTGCTGCCATGGCAGCTCCTGTGTCTTCTGTCACCGTGTCTGGTGTGTGGGCTTGGCTCCTGCTGGGCTTGCTGGGTGTGCTGGCAGCTCCTCCTGAGGGAGCTTTTGCTGTGAGAGGAGTTGCAGGTTAATAGGTCTTCATGGTTTAGTGGGGTGACATTGGTGGTAGGGTGGTGGTTGGACCAGATGATCTTGGAGGTCTCTTCCAACCTTTATGACTCTAAGATCAGTGCCGATGAACAGGCCAGCAGTAGAGGTGAGCCTCAAGAGGTGCTCTGCCGACCCAGTGCTTCAATACAGCTTTGCCACACCAGAACTATTTGGACTGAGATATGACTTAGATCAGAGTTCTTTTCTTCCCTGTCAGTAAACATGATGGTGTTGTTTTCAAGCACATCCACGTTAGATTCTGCAGGCACATCCTTATAGCTTAGCCTTGTGTGGGACCAGGGGCTCATGGTCCAACCTCAGTAACAAGTGCTTTCTTAAGGTGAATGTAAACTTTCAGTATCTTAAAATTCACCTTCTGTAGGTGCAGTTAACATCTTTGAACAACTGCACGTGTAGCAGCTTGCATAACTTCAGCAGCCACGTCCTCCAATGCCCAACCACAGTGGTGTTATCTTCAGGTGGCTCTGAGCAGGGCTCCTGCACTTACAGCTCAGATCCTGAGAGGAAAACCTTCCTCCTCCAGGCTCTGGTTGTGCCCTGCTGGATCCAGGCAAAGAGGGTCTGTAAGAAGTGCTGAAGCTGATGTAGTTACAAGGTCTTGGAGGGATGGATCTGGTAAAAAGAAAAGAGCAATGAGCATTTATGGCCAGTGAACCTGAGCAGCCTGATCTAGGACTGAACTGGTGCTCAGCACCCAGTAGAGGAACAAGATTTTGTGAGGACAGAAGCAGGCAGGAGGACAACAAGCTCATGGCTAAAGCACTAGAATTGGTGCCCTTCAAAACTGCACGTAATACACAGTGCTACAATGTGCTCTGCTTGCCATGGGGTAATTTCTGACGAGCGTTACCTAATCAGCTCTTCTTCATTTCCTTCATATCTGATTTGGGAACCTGGATGAAGGTTTTGCATTCACTGGTGCTGCTGAAAACAGCAGGGGTTGTGTTCTGAGCAGGCAAAGTGCAGCAGGATGCAAAGTATTCTAAAAACATCACATCCTGGGCAATGTAAATTGGACATCCAGGCTTTATGGGTATTTTTTCACCCTGCCTCAGCTCTGTTGTAGATTCTTCTAGAGGATTCTTCTAAGGTGACAAAAAGTGACTGGTGCTTACACAGCATTCAGGTGCCCTCTGGGTGAGTGTGATGGGATGGTCTGAGCAATTAGAAGATATATGTGTATGCGCAGCATGGAGAGTCTTTCATTTTCTCCTTTGTTTATGTTTTCCTGCTGCAGCTATACTTTTTCTGCTACATTTTAATTTTTGTTAAGGTGTGGTGCTTTGAAGCCATCACAGAGGTGGTTTGGTAGCTGCCCTTTTCAAGGCAGATGGGCAAGGACAAGCCTGGGAGGAGATTTTGGTGTGAGAAAGGGTTGGTTGCTCTGGAGCACGGTGAGAATCACACTCTCAGGAGGCTCTTCCTTTACCCTGGGAATGTAAAACATCAGAGCATAGAGTGAGGTCATTTCACTTTATCTGACTTGCAAATTGCTTTTTCCCAGCCCCACAGACACATCCACATGCTCAGCAGCACCAAGAGCTGTGTATCCAGGTGGCCTGGCCAGGCTCACCCCTGTGTGACACAGCTCAGGGGATGCTGGACACCCACTCCTCACTACGCCTCTTGGGTTCCTTTTGTTTGGCAATGAACTAGATTTCAGACAGGTGTTTTTTAATCTTTAGGAATCAACTGTTATTATTGCTACCTTTTCCCTAGGTACCCTACATCTGCTTCTGTAAATCTTAGGCAAGGTCACTGCCTGCTGGCTTTTTTCCCTCTTTTTCATTTCTTTATAGCTGCAGTGCTGTCGGGGTGAAGGCACAGGAAAGGTACAAGTGATGAGCTGTCACCCTGTGGCTGTCCTCCTGTTGCCATCAGACACCAGCTCATCTGCTGCCAGCGCATCTGTGCTGGGATCATATCAGAGCATGGCCCCGAGGTAAAGCAAAGGCTCCCCAGAGCTCACCGGTCTGACTGCTGTCAGTCCTGTCCTTGGTTATCAGTAGAGGTTTTTCTTTTAACCCTGGCTCTGTCCTTTCCTCTGGAGCTTTCACACGTGTGTTTTCATTCCCACACCATCCATCTCCATCCCAATATTTGCATTACAAATCTCTACTGCCTCTCATCGCCAAAGTTGTTTTAAGATGCACAGTGCCAGTACCCAGGCCATGTACGTGGCTGACCACATCAACCAAGCCTTGTAAATGGCCCCAAGGAAACCCTTCTGCCCCTGGCACACACTGCCCACAGCAGAGGAGCACCTATTGGGCAATAAGGTGCACACAGGTCTTGGAGCTGATTGCAGAAGGACCACACAGCCCAACTGCAGGAGTTCTGTGGAAAAACAAAACACGATCTTGTAATTAGAGAATGCATCGTCTGGCCTATGAATAAGAGAGCTCAATTAAGGTCACATTAATGTTGGCATCTCCAAAACTGTGAGTGGTTGGCTCTGTGGTTTTCATGGTTTTAACAGAGTGCTGTGATATTTGTATTCAAAAAACGAAATTATTTTTATTAACAATACTGTTTTAATCCTTTTTTTTGCTTTCCTTGGAAAATGTTGTAGGACAGCTGGCCTTTGAAAATTAACTTACAAGTTCTATGAATTCATGAATTTTAATCCTCTGTTTCTAACAATATTCTATTAATTTCCTCCACAAAGAATTAGACAGAGACCTTGAAAGGGAACAAAGATGATGCCAGGCTGTGTCTGGCAGCTTGTGCTATTCTAAGCAGCACTCAGGGGAGAATAAATCCTTGAAGCCTTTCTTGCACTTGATGTCAGATGAGGTTTTTTCCTTTCAGCTTTCATTCTCTTCCTCCCCTTGTCCCTCTCTCCCTTTGTCCTTCCTTCCTTAAGGCAAGGAAGAGGAATGTCTGCTGGATGGGAAGGGATGTCAGGGCAAAATCTATTCGACTCCTTTGCGTTGAGAAAAGACAGAGTATGTCTTGGATTGCTGCTTGTCCAGCCTCTTTTTAAAAAAGTCTGCTGAAAGAACTTCTGCATCCATCCTGGTACAGATGAGAGGTGCGTCAGCACCAGAGTGTCACGACTCCAGATGTCAGAAAAATAGCTGAAGGGCTATGCCACTGCTGAAACCATGGCATCTGAGAAGTTCTTGTGTCCCATTCGTGCTCCCCTGCTCCATCCCTGCCTTCACCTAAAGCCAGCATCAGTGCAGTGAAGGTAGTACGTCCCTCAAGCCAGGGCTTTCCACATTTGTGGTTAAGCTTTTTCTAGGCATTTAAGCCAACCTGACACTTTTGCACATTAATTTGATGTCTTCTTTTTCATGTCCTTTTAGAAGAGTATCCTCACTTATTTTATTTAGAGAAGACTTTTCTTACTTCTTCCCCCCTCTTCTACAATAATCAGAGTTCTTCCATCTTTCCCTTATAGGTGCCATTTTCCAAGCCTCTCACTTTGTGCACACATTTTTTTCCTGAAAACTGATGTCTGAAACAGACTATTCCAGGTACTCCACAGCTCTTTCCAAGTCAGACAGGAAAGCCATCTCCCATGCCTTAAATCTGGCATTCCTATTACGGTATTCCAGAGGGAAGGGGTAGTTGGGTTTTTGTCACAGCAAAAGCATCACAGTGATAATTTGGTGAGTTTAAATCTCAGTTGTATTTTTTTCCTAAACTCCTAACACCTAGCTGATTATTCCCTGTTTGATTTATCCCTCATAAGAGTAGTTGCTTTGCATTCAGCTTTATTTAATTTCATCTAGTTGAGTTCAGGTCACTTCTCAAATGGGTAGTGCTCAGTAGGACGCCATCCGCTTCAGTACTGAACAGAAGAAGCCTGCAGGGCCCCATTTACAGTGTCTTTCTATTGAATACATGAATTCAAATCTTCTCCAGACTCTGCATCACACTATTTGACATGCACTTACAATAGTCCCATGGGAAGCTGGCCAGTTCATCTTCAAAGTCTTCAGCAGCAGAGCACAAGCTTCAATCTGACATTGCCATGCTCAGCAGGGAAAATACACAGCTTGTTTTATTCCACTATGTGGGTTTCTTTGTGACAGAGAAAGTTCTGCTGCAGACAAATTAATGACAAGGACCAGCTCCTCACTGGATATAAATGGAAGGGGTTTGTTTCACATATGCTTTGCTATTCTGGCCATAATTAGCAATAAACCAGGATGAGAAACTATGGCACAACCATGCTGAGGTGTTGGAGGCTTGGAGAAATTGCAACATAGATTCAGATTTTATTTTTTTACTTTTTTCCAAAAATCAGCTATGGGCTCAGTAGCAAAAGAGAAACTAAACATAAAAATACTGTGTGCTGTTTTCCAACACTAGTGTATTACATCTCATGATGCTTAAGTGGTAATATTAATACTTCATAGCCAAAAGTCAAGTCTTATCCAAAGCAACAGATGGTTGAAGCAATGTCACTGTATCTGCCAGAGGCAGGGATATTTTGGGAGTACAGGCAAAACTGACTGTGCAGAGCATACACAAAGCCTCGCTCTGTAACACTCACAAGGATGCCAAGACTCCTTGAAGCATCCCGAGAACATCAACTAAGGAAAATATTACACATTTATCCTGCATGACATGAATCTCAGCTTCTGTTGGCATCCCCTCTGGGATGCCCACCCGTTCTCCTGTCACCATGGGATGAATATGTTCCCCTCTCCATTGATGGGAATGAGAAGAGAGCAGCTAAAAATACAGTAATTTCCTGGAACTTCAGGAACATTGATGCTATTATCTTATGGGCATTTTCTGAGGGCATCAAGTGCCATCCCCAGTTCCACTGCTCTTACAGGAAAAAATAGCAGGAGCTTCCTGAGACCTGAAAATCACAGTTTCTGATGAGCAGAAACCCCCTGATTTCCTTTGTGAGTGTATTTAGCCAGTTACTGCTAGCTAATACAAAAGAGACTTATATGTCTGGATCTCCAAGCACTTCACAAAGTGTGATCCTCCTGTTTACATTTCTGTACCACAGAGAGATCAGTTACTCACCCCCATCATCTAATTGCCCAGGAAGGTGGTGGAGTCACCGTCTCTGGGGGTGTTCAAGGAAAAGTTGGACGTGGTGCTTAGGGACATGGTTTAGTGGTTGACATTGGTGGTAGGGGGGTGGTTGGACCAGATGATCTTGGAGGGCTTTTCCAACCTTAATATTTCTAATATTCTGTGTTACACTGATCAGATGCTAGAGCCTGATCTGGAAAAGTTCATGTGGGACATGTGGAACAAGGTAGATAAGGCTGCAATTCGCAAGGTCCTGCAGTTTTGGCTTCTAACCTAATCCATAAAAGTGGCCTACAAGAAAGCTGGAGAGGGACTCTATCAGGAAGTGTAGTGATGGAACAAGGAATAATGGCTTTGAACAAATGGAGGGAAGATTTAGATCAGATGTGATGTGAGGAAGAAATCCTTCACTCAGAGCACAAAGCACACATGGGAATTTGGGCTGAAGATGCACCTTGCTTCTGTTCTTTTCTGTAATTATAGAATGAAAATACCTAAAAAACAGGGTCAAAAATAAACACAGGGCACAGGATGGGAGGTGGAGGACAGCCCTTGTGGCCAATGCGCAGCCTTGCTCTGGCCCAGGGGAGCCAGCCCCAGAAAAGGGGCCCTCAGCCCCCCCAGCCCTCCTCCTTCTTCCATGTGAGGGCATCTTCCAGGCCGCTCCCAACACAGCCACCTTTGGCCACGCGTGGGCCACTCCATCACAGAGGTATGCTGAGGTCACAGTGGCCACCACTCTCAGAAAGAGTAGTCGGGCATTGGAGCGGGTTGCCAAGGAAGGCGGTCAAGTCACCATCCCTGGGGGTGTTCAAGGAAATCATAGAATATCCTGAGTTGGAAGGGACCCACAAGGATCATCGAGTCCAACTCCTCGCACCACACAGGTCTACCCCAAAATTCAGACCATGGGACTAAGTGCACAGTCCAAACTCTTCTTGAATTCTGACAGGCTTGGTGCCATGGCTGCATCCCTGGGGAGCCTGTTCCAGTGTGCAACAACCCTCTCAGTGAAGAATCTTTTCATGATATCCAGCCTGAACCTCCCCTGCCTCAGCTTGACACCATTCCCTCGGGTCCTATCGCTGGTCACTAAATAGAATAGGTCGGCACCTGCCCCTCCTCTCCCCCTCATGAGGAAGCTGCAATGATGTCTCCCCTCAGCCACCTCTTTTCCAGGCTAAACAGGTCAAGTGACTTCAGCTGCTCCTTATAAGTCTTCCCCTTTAGGCCCTTCACCATCTTAGTAGCCAAGAAAAGGTTGGACCTGGTGCTTATGGACATCGTTTAGTGGGTAACATTAGTAGCAGGGTGATTGTTGGACCAGATGATCTCGAAGGTCTTTTCCAACCTTAATGTTTCTATGATTCTATGATTGTCAAGGGTCTTCAACATCTACATACTAAAACTCCAAGATATTTTTTTATGTAGTTTGGATAGACCATGATTAACACAGTCTGGCTATGTTCTGCATAAATGTCATCAACAGACCACAGTGCAATAGTCTGACATCTTTTCCAGCTAAGAACTGGCATTTTGTGAAAGCAGAGACTCCCCAGCTCACTCCGAGTTGCAGGCTGCCTTTGTGCAGTGAAGTTACTGAGACAGGGGCTCATGCTGAGCTCAGCATCAGCTGAATGAAGCTGTACAGCTCCTAGACATGAGTAGATACATCTGCATGGCAATGAGCCACAACCCGTGCATGGACTTTCCAGATGAGTTTCAGCTCTGCTTTCTGTACTCATTTGTGTGCTTCAAACACTGAAATGACATGGCTATGGACAGGAATTTAGGCTGCAGTGGACTTAGAAGAAGCAATGAGCTCCTACTGCAAGCTGTTGGCTAGAAGAAACGTGTTCCCAGAGCCTCAGAAATGTCTGATACCTCTAATTAGACCAACCTGGAAACTGTCTCTGGACACGCAGATAAAGCCTTAGAAGAGCAGTTCCCCAGGAGACTGCCTGTTATTCAGGGCTGACTTATTCATAAACCTCTCGAGTGCCAGTGAGCGCAGCCAGCTCCGCTGCTGACGCAGTCTGCCAGCCTTGCAGCAAAGCCACCAAGCTGCGGTGGTTTGCGCCAGCCGAGGCACAGCCACGCTGTAACAGCTCTCAGAGGCTTGGCTGGGAGAACTTGTCACAGCCTGGAACAGCTGGTACCTTCCCAAAGCCCCTGTGCCTGGTACATCATGACTCACAGTGTCACAGGATGGTTGAGGTCAGAAGGAACCTCTGGGTCCATCTGGTCCAACCTAAGCTAAACCAACAGCTCTGTAGAGTTTGGATTTCAGCTGTGGATTGCAGCATCCCCTTGTTTTGCTCACTCATGTATGCCAGTCACTTCACTGTTAGATTCTTCCTTGTGCTACTGCTCTGCTTTAAGCACCTTGGATAACATAAAGATTCACTTCATATCACCACTTGTTCAAGATATTTGACTCGTTCTCTGGAGCCTGAGCCAGCTGCTCTGAAGTCTTTGATTTTAGAGAGAGCAGGTTTGCACTGTCACTAGAGAAACTGAACCAGGAAGATTCCTTGGTCCACCATTTCTTCTCCTGGGAAATGTGTCCTCCACAGCCCGTCCTCTTGGTTTGCAGGCTTGAAGGGCTTTCTGTGAGTCATGGATAGAGTAAATCTCCCAGCTTCTGCCTGAGGCTTAAAGCATTTTGATGATCCTTAGAGAGGCCAGAACGAATTTGGTCATCACCACAATGCCCTGACCAGGAGAAAAACTGTCTTTATAATATCATAGAATAAAATAATAGAATCATTAAGGTTGGAAAAGACCTCTACTATCATCAAGTCCTGTGCTAAACCAGGTTCTTTAGTGCCACCTCCACAAGTCTCTTAAATACCTCCAGGGATGGGAAATCCACCACCTTCCTGGGCAGCCCATTCCAATGCCTGACTGCTCTTTCTGAGAAGAAATTTCTCCTCATTTCCAACCTGAACCTCCCCTGGCACAACTTGAGGCCATTCCCTCTAGTCCTGTCACTGGTAACCTGTGAGAAGAGGCCAACCTCCAGCTCCCCACAGCTTCCTTTCAGGTAGTTGTAGAGAGCAATAAGGTCTCCCCTGAGCCTTCTCTTCTCCAAACCAAACACCCCCAGTTCCCTCAGCCTCTCCTCACAGGACTTGTGCTCCAGACCCTTCACCAGCTTCGTAGCCCTTCTCTGGACATGCTCCAGGGCCTCAATGTCCTTGTGTTGAGGGTCCCAAAGCTGAACACAGTATTCAAGGTGTGGCCTCACCAGTGCTGCATACAGAGGGATGATCACATCCCTAGCCCTGCTGGCTGCACTAGTTCTGTTCTATCTACCAAACAAACACACAGACATTTTTACTTCCTTCAGATCAGTCTGTCAGCCACTTCTTAGGTGTCTCTTTTC
Organism: Nettapus auritus; assembly: GCA_011076525.1. Classification (NCBI taxonomy): domain Eukaryota; kingdom Metazoa; phylum Chordata; class Aves; order Anseriformes; family Anatidae; genus Nettapus; species Nettapus auritus. The sequence goes on from CM021765.1 coordinate 194,165,480, forward strand.
TGCAGGCTATATTTTGCATGCAGAGCCATTCAGGATGACATAGGTTTATCCATCCAGCACAGTAGCTGAAGTCCTACATACAGTTCACAGTTCTGAGGTGTGAACTCCCTCATTTCCACAGTGTGTAGGGCTAGCTCCATCTAGACGTGTGATGGCACATAGCACTTGACTCAGGACCTCTGAGGATATCTCCATGACCCTAAAACATAATTTATATTTTTGTATGCTTTTCAGTTCAAAACACTATAATGTGGCAGGGTTGCCAGAGTAGCTTTCAATAGCATTGAGCTAAAGGACAGGTACTGGCTGTCCTAGAAGCCTGCCAGCAGAGTCTCTGAAGATGTAAAACTGATGGGGTATGTTGGAGGGATGCACAGGCGGTGGGAATCAAGTTGGTATGGTCTCATCCCCACCGTCTTTGGGGAGTTGTTCCTCAAGTGAGGAAACTTGCCCAGAACTTGCCTTGGAGAAAGCCCATTGGAGCAGTTATTACTGCTGGTATTTTACATCCTACTGTACTTGTATTTTAGTACATTCAATCAAATATCTCATTATGAGGAAAAAACAGCTAAAATCCATTCTAATGCTTTGATAACTTTTCTGTCAACCATCCAGTTGGCTGTGATGTGATTGCCTTACACACGCAATGATGTCCAGAAGATCTCTGCCTCTGCAAGCTATATAGTGTCATCCTTGCCATTATGTTCCTCTAAAAAAGCACTTCTCTTCCTAAATTCTGACTCACACTGAAACCTGCTCAGTTCTTCCCCAAAGAGCATCTCCCTCTAGAGGAAATCTGAGAGAAATAACTAAAGGGAGGGCAGGATTTTGGACAGCCTTAACACCAGCAATTGTGTTTGCAGACATTGTAGTCTCGGTGTCTCATCACTGCATGATCTAGATCAAGTAACTCCACCAGCAGCACACTTGCCAAACCAGATAATTTCCTGAGAGGTGAGTAACAATTAGTCACTTCCCAGGGCAATGTTAGAATAATAGAAAAAAAACATTTGAGTGGGAGGATTGCAACCCTTGAGATACTCAAAGAAATCCGTTAGGAAATAACAGCTAAATTAATGTCAAGATTGTATAAAAATTGTACAATTGTATAAAAATCGTACATTGTATAAAAGCCATGATGGTGCAGATGTTCAAAGAAGAGCTTTTAGCTTCTGTATCAAGCTATGAAGTCAAAGATATTGTTGATATCCTTTAAATGAAAAAATCAACTTCCAGTTCTCCTTCACCACTGAAATAGTGCTATGGGGTTTTTCAGTCGAAGGCACACTGTTTCCATGCAGTGCCTGTAAAGACTCTGCAGGCTCAGCTGACAACCATCTCAAACCACTGGCAGATGAGTTTTGTTTTGTACTATGTTACTTTAAGCAGCATTTTCTCTTGGAGAGGGCCAGCAGTCACCAGAAGCATCTAGCTGCAGGAAGGAAAGCAAATCCAAAGGCATGAGGTATTATTTGAATGCTCTGCATAGACACCTTTCCTTTCCTCCCAGTAAGTTTCTCCACCTTGTAGAACCTCATAACCTAAAGTCATGCTTTACCAGACCAGTCAGCCTTGGAGCTCTCTGGACTTGTTTCAGCAGACCATCAGTTAATCATCAGCTAATTTGTCTCATAAAAAAAATAAAAATCACCTTTCACTGTATGTTTCCAGTTTTTACATAATTTTGAATATGTCTTAAATATGTGGAATTTTAAAACCAAGGTGTTTCATTTCATTATTGAAACATATACCTAAGCTGGCTGAATCTATAAAAATCCTGATGTGTTTTAAGTAAAAGCTCATGGATTAAAGTCTTCAGAAAACTTTCGTATAGGAACTTAAAATCCAAATAGCTTTTTGGCAACTGTAGCCTGGCTGAACTTTAGTTCTCCATTACTTCAGCACAAGGCTGGAAAGTGAACATTGTTCCTAATACATTTCCCTGGTGTCCATATTTCTCTGACACCAACAGAAAATTAACTCTACACAGCATTATAATAAACACACAGCTTTTAAAAGAACAGTAATGTAACAAAGTAAAACTACCATTTTGCTCTTACTTTTGTTTTCCCAGTATGACACAACATTCATGTTGTGGGATTACAGGGTACTTTTTCATGATGTTCTGCTCTATCTGGTTCGCAGAAGGTCAGTGTTCAAAAGCAATTAATTTACCACACAGCACTCTCTCATGCTCCCCAGGTGGGATGGGGGAGAGAATAGGAAAGGTAAAAGCATGAGACCTCATGGGTTGAGGTATAGACAGCTTACTAGGTAAAGCAAAAGCCATGCATACAAGCACAGCAAAACAAGGAATTCATTCACTGCTTCTGAGACAGGAAGAAAAGAGCAAGTGCATCTTGCATTTAGGATGCCTGGAATCGAGTCTGATCAGCAACAGTTTGGGGTTTTCATTCCAAGCCAATTCTCCATTCCTCTGTCTCTATTACAGCCACTGTGCCCAAATCTAGCAAAGGATTTCTTTCCCCTGTAGATTTCCATGGTTTGCTTCCCTGACTCTCCTGAGTACAAGAAAAGTATGATCTTTTTAAAAGACTTAAAAACACAGCTGTGACACTAAACCCATGCCTGAATCTATACCAAATTTCACCTTTGAAGTAATGGGGAGAATAATTTAAGCTTTGCAAGTAGAAGTGTGCCAGAATACCTCCCCAGTCTCCTTTATTGTTCTCCAGCTGTCTATCATTTCCTCTTTTGTACATCAACAGACCAGTAGTACTAACTTCAAGGGACATGAGCATGACCCAGGTAACCTTGTTTTCTTTGAATTCAAGAAGACGTGGGTTTTTTCTTTGGCATAATGTCTTTAAAAGTTTCTCTCTTGTATGAAAAGTTTCTCTCTCTGGCAGCTCAGGGAGAGGGTGGTGACCTGAAGAGACCTAGATGTGTGCATACAGGTAGATGTGAACTTTCTGTGTTTTGTTGTTGTTGTTGTTTTTCCTTTTTTTTTTTTTTTTTTTTTTTTTTTCTCTCAGGCAACATTACAGAAAAGCATAGAGACCTGAGATGGTGCTGAGATTCAATAAAGCCCTATTTTCTAAGAAAGGAAGATTTCTGCTCAGTTGCTCTGTTTTGTGGTGATCGAGCTCTCATCCAACAAGAGATTGTGGGTAACTGGCAACACTGGCAAAAATGTTGGAGGAGCTGAAGGCATTCTTTGGCTCCACTTTCAAAAACATCAGCCTGTATACCAAGGTTTTCTTTGAAGCTCTAAGTGAACAGTATTACCTAATGCTGGTTCCAGTGGTCTTTGTAAGGTTCATTCGAGAGGTGTGCTACAGGTGAGGATACTTTGGAGGATATTTTCAGTTCAGAAACAATACTTCTTTTATGGACAAGAACAAAGAGCATATGACAAACATTGGGGTGATCTCTCCTGATCATCAGCCTCAGACGATCCAGCCCTGTCCAGCCCAGAGGGTGGGGACAAAGAGCTGTTCTCTGTGGGGAAGCAGCTCTGGCCAGGAAGGAAAGATTTACATGAACGACCATTGTATCCCAGGTTCTGCTGACCTATGTGGAGAGTGCAGTCTAAGGGTTCTGATGAGGCAGATGTAAGGCCTGTGAAGGGCTCAGACAGGCAGGAGCCTGGGACTTTTATTTTATTAATTTTATTATTTTTATTATTTTTATTAATTTTATTAATTTTATTAATTAATAAAATTAATTAATTAATTTTATCTGGAAATCCTTCTGTATGCCAATCCACACACAGGGCAGAGTCAGAATGGGCAGTAAAAGATTCTCCTAGCTTTTGTTACCAAAGAAGTGGAACGAAGCTTTGGGGAACACCTCGACACACAAGACGGGCAGTCTCTGTTCTTTTGCAAATTTCTTCCAGAGTTTTCGGCCTTGGACCCTGCAGGAGATAAAGGCAGGAAATGCAAATTATGCCTACCTTTCTTTTGTGTCACTCTAAGGTGTGCTGCATAAAGTAGGGCTCAAAGAAAAGATTTCTGGAAAAGTTTACTCCAAAAAGACAGCATTAATTCTTCCCCCCTGCCACGACATTGACTCACCTCTGCCTTCAGTGAGCTGTGCTGCAGGCTTGAGCAGCAGGACAGAAGCTGTCACTTCTCTTTGAGCATTACTTTATTCACCAAAAGCTCCACTTGCTTCTGTGGATCAGGGGTGGTTTTGCAAAGCATAGGTGTGCAGGAAGCCAATGTGCCAGGCTGCATGTAGTGCAGATGCTGGTTACAACATGCTGCAAAATGTTGATAAAGGACCAAGCACATCAGCATGTTAATCAAATCCCATCACAATTTTCCTTGTGGAACTTGTAATTTCCTCATCTAGTGGCCTCAGAAAGGTGGAAGCTGTCTGGGTTTACATAACCGTAGTAGGAGTACATCACAGAAATTGTCTAGTCCCCAAGAATATCCGAATTCATAAGCAGCAACAAAGGTCAAGTTAACCAGCACATAATCACAGAAAACTATCTTAAAAACACAGACTTTCATTTTAGCATTTAGGAAGACTAAATAGGCAGGAGAAATGGCATTTTGCCTCCTCCTGAGGTAAGGCACAGGAGTTTTCATTAGTCTTGACTGTACTCTCTTTGTTAACTAGAGTACTGTACTAAAAATATAGCAGATCACAGGACAGGCATGCAGGGGCCCCACTCTTCCTAGTTAACCTTACTCCTGTAGACCTGTCACTTAAACTGTTCCTCCATCAAGAAAACAGGATCATTTTGCTTGGTTAGCCTTTGGAAAGTACCTGAAAATCCAGGGGACAACTATTGCATAGCTGCTAAGGAGGGGGATAAGAGCTTTACAGGCACATATAAGAAGAAAAGATGGTCTGAAAAGATGTAACATTTGTAGGAAGCATTTTCTGTGGCTGTATTTGTTGTTATGCATCACATATGTTCACGTGCCCCTTCACTTACTGATTTTGTTAGGTTGCATTCTGAAGAGGCAAGTTCTTTATTTAGTTCTCTGCCTATGTCTGCAGCTTACTGAAAAAACGGGGTCTGTTAAGTCTGAGAAATTATATAATTCCTTAACCTCCCTCCTCTCTCAAGCACGCAAAAGTTATTGCTACCTACAATAATTTCTGTCCCTTTCAGAAATATGGCAGCAAATCCGGTCTGTTGTAGAAAACAGTAGGTAGACTACAGACTCATACCCACAAAATGCTACTAAAGAATAAAAATTATTATTATTATTAATAATAATAATAATAAAAGAATTTGGTTTTAGCCAGCTTGTGGTTTGGGTAATTAGTGGTTATTAAAAGTTCATGCTTCAGCTCGACAAATATTCTCTATTGCTCTCAAACCCCACCACTCTTGGACAAAAGTTGACACTTCCAAAGTTCCCAAATCCCACCCTTGTCACCACTTAACTTGCATGCTCTGTAATGAACTGCTTCTTCAATGTGTTTTCTTTGAGGGGACCTGAATAGTGCAAAGGTTTGAAAAAATATCTAGAAATACTAATCATTCCAATGCTTTCCTACATCTAAATCCTAAATTTCCATTGGTTCACACTCAGCTCTAGACATGTTTGGCTGTTTTTTGGTAGCTGGTGTGTCTATGCACAATGTGTACATTGAGAAGCCCTGGAGAGTTCATAAAATTAAACAAAACAGAGTCCTTCCCCAATTAGTAACAAAATCCACATTGTCTGTTTTCAGAGAAAGCTGGAACCACAGATGTGAGCATTTATAGGACTTCAAGCTAAAATAGCATCAAACAACTCTGATGTCTGCCTATGTTTCCCTGTTAAAAGTACAAACCTTCTCTTGAATTTCAGCTTTAATTCAATAATCTTTGGGAATAGGTGCATTTTCCACAAAATTAAGTTCAAATATTTAGTAAGCCTACTGCAGAAATATTGATCCTTGACTCTTAGAAATTTCACCTGAGGGAGTTTCAGCAGTGGGTTACAATCAAACAACCACAAAGAGATAACCCAGTACATTTTTCAGCTGAGATTTTCTGAGCTAGCATATCTGTGTCAGCTGGGCTTAGTCAATGTAAAGATGCAAGAGAATCTTGGTGGTGGAAAGTACCTCCAAGTCGTGTCTTCTGGGACACTAAGGACGAAGAAAGGTCACCTCAGCAGCTGATTCCCTTGGTGATGCTGACTTGGAATGGTAGAAATGGAGGTGAGCAATTGTAGCTCAGAACACCAAGACCATAAAACAGTAGAAAAATAAATGGCCCATACTGGAAAGAAACCTTCAAAACCCATCACATCCAACTTTTAAGATGTTAACTGTTAGTCGAAAATCACCAGAGGAGATAGACAGTTTTTGCACATTTAATTAATCCATGGAGCACCTTGCTGGTAGGAATCACAGGTGTTGGAGGTTTTCATAGGTTCCAAAAGCAGCTGGAGAAATTACTGGACGTAAAATCCACAAGCAAGTGTCACGTACAAAGGTTTAATAAAAGATGCTGTCTTCGGAAAGTCCATGAACAATGTGGTGTCACCATTCTGGGAAAGTATGATGATATACTTGGTCATCCCCTACGACTGCTTGGCCTATGCCTAGTGTTGTCCCCTAGGTAGCTGCTGTTGACTGCTGTGAAAGAAGGGATACCAGGATGGATGGGCTTTAATCCTGATTGTCCTTATGTCTTCTGTAAGAAAGATTTTTATCCAAAGCTAAATCATCCCTCTTTCCACAGAGAAGCTTTTAATGGACAGCTGTCTTAAAAAATAGACATCAGGTTGTCCATTTATTAATAAAATCAGGCTCCATCACAGCTTGTTGAAGTACTAGGAGTGTATGCCAGCTTGACTAATAGCACTTATATTTATTACACAAAAATATTTATTAATAATGTACAAAATATTTATTAATAAATGAAAAATCTGACATAGTCTGACATGGACATGTGCAGGGGAAGGTACAGATTGCTGAAATGATCCCATCCCATGAACTGTATATCTGGGCAGTTCTCCCACTCCAGCACTCAGGACTCTTCACCTGAGGAAAATACACATTTATTTTTTTTTTTATTAGGATTTCTTGCTGCAAGTAGATGAACACATTTTTTTGGTGTGTGTGTGGAATTTTAAAGATCAAGATGAAATGAAAAATAACATATCTGAAAGGGGAGATGATTTTAGTTTTGAATTATAGCGATCCTGTACATTTAAATATGAGATTTTATTCTTCACTAGGTAACAAGTTTAACTATTGTGTTTTGTTTTTAAATTATTATTTATTTTAAAATTTCCTATACCCTTCAAATAAAACCCCATGTCCTGGACCTTTACAAACCTCCAAGTACAAAGAGATTTCCTGAAAAAGTCTAATTCTTTGTCTGATTTCACAGACAGCATGAAGGTTATCCTGTGCTTCTCCTAGCATCTGTTTAATTCTTATTCCAGGAATATTCCAGGGATTTCAACACAAACCACAGCACAGCAAGATACTCCTGAGCACACCAAAGCCACTGAAAGCACTTCTGTTGATTTCTTTCATCTGCTCTTGTTCTGTTTGCAATAATCTGGTTCCCAAAGCAATGTCATATCCACATGAAAACACTTGTGTAGTGATGACAACCATTCAATGAGGGGAATACACTCTGAACTTCATTAAAAGCTGAATTACAAGCTTCCTTAAGATAGGTATAATACTTCACCTATCTTTTAAAACACAGTAATTGGTGTATGCTTTGATCCACGGGTTAGAAGCAAGTTGGACAAGGCTGAGCCTTAAAACACAAGCCTACAGAACAAGCCTAGCTGCAGAACAAAACCTGAAAGGCAGGCTGACAAAATCCTTGTTGGTTTATGAAAGGTTCAAGCTATCACTAATTTCCTTCAGCACATTAGAATACACTGCACTTCTATGAGAGCAGAAACCCTTCAGTGGAAATGCTTTTTATGTAGATTTGACAGAGATTTCTTAAGCAGCATTATTAGAAGAGTATATAATATACAGTTCCTATGGATCAAGGTAAATCATGAGATATGATTAAAATTCCTTACACCAGTTCAGGGAAGGGCAATTCAACTGTAGATGCCTGTGAAGTTTGACAGAGAAGGAACCATATAGCCATGGAAGTACAAGAATGTTGTACACAATGTGAGTTGAGATGACTTAGGATGGGATAAAGCATCTGCATAAGACTTCTCCAGTGTTTCTTAGTCCTCTCCCACCCTTTGGGGCCACACAACTGGCTTACACAGTCACCAAAAAGGCTAGTTCTAGATTTCCAAGCAGGTGTTAACACAGTGCATTCACTTCCTTGGGACACATGCATAAAGCTCAACACAGCAATTAGAAACCAGTAATCTAACTCAGCACCCTCCTGTGTGTCCCTATGGCACAGCCTTCCTGCAACACTGTGCATATATTGATGCCCTTATGAGCTCCTCCACACTCAGCTCATGGCCAGGGTGGTGGTGCTGAGCCATGCCATAGGTGCTTACCAGTTGCCATTGAATCACAGAATCACAGCATTGTTTGGGTTGGAAGGGACCTTAAAGCCCACCCAGTTCCAGCCCCCTGCCATGTGCAGGGACACCTCCCACCAGCCCAGGTTGCTCAAAGCCCCATCCAGCCTGGCCTTGAACACCTCCAGGGATGGGGCATCCACAGCTTCTCTGGGCAGCCTGAGCCAGGGCCTCACCACCCTCTGAGTGAAGAATTTCCTAATATCCAATTTAAATCTCCCCTCTTTCAGTTTTAAACCATTTCCCCTTCCTATCACTATCTGACCCTTCTAGAGTGCATGGCTGTGGGTCTCTCTGATGCCATTTTCCCTTCAGGAGACCTCAAAACCCAATCAGTACCCAAGATCATGAAATCATAATAGATTTCTTAACGAGGACTCAGCCTAGAATAGCAATGAGGCTTCCTGCGGCTTGCACATACTGATGAGGAAGTCTAGTTGATGCAGGCATGATAAGGTTAGATAATTAATTAGTCCACAGTGCATGACAATAGAAATTATTCTTATTAGTTATATGACATTCATTATTTAAAAATGAAGATTTAGATTGAGTGGCTTCCTTCTTAGAAAGTTATAACTCAAACAGAAGCTACTATACACAGCAGACTGTGGTGGTGGGGGGGTTAAAGCCCTCTTAACACTTCGATCTTCAGAAAACCATTCCTAACCTTCTTGATTTCTGTCTTCACAGTCACACAGCACAGCCAGGACATCCTTTGCCCACAAGCTCATTAAATCATGCTATAGGTCTAGACCTAAACTTGGTATCAAAATTCTTACTAAAAACAGTCCTACTGAAAAATTACCCACCACTCAGTGAGAGAAACAACCCACAGACCTAACCATCTACTAAAAAACCTGATATAATTGTTTGTAGAAAGTGTGTAGTGATAAACAGGCTAAAGATGGACCCTTTCCTTATTTGTTAAATTGGAATTCAGCTCATCTTTCTAAAAGGGCAAAATAAGGCAGGAGCTACTACAATAAAAGTAGAACTGAGCCGGGCAGTTGTTGTAATATATCTTAAAACAGCAAGATACAGCTGAAGAGCTCAAATGTGCTGATACTGTGGTTGTATTTTTGACAGTAAATTGCTAGATGGGCTATCTTTCATGTGTTGATGATTTCTCAACAGTTTCTGAAGGTTAAACAAATTTTGAACCAGAACTGTCAAAGCAAGATGAATTAATTATGAGAACAAAAAATAAATGAACACAATTTTAACCACTGTGCAAAGAATTCACCCAAGTTTTAGCATCAGGCTGCATTTCCTGCACTGAGGTTTTTCAGATGTCAACACGTGGCTGTTCCTGGAGCCCCCAGTCACTTACACTGTTGCAGTTCACAAGTTAGTTTTATTTAAATAACCAAGAGTTGATACATGTTTTATTGAACATTTTAGAAGACATCAAAGACTCACTGCAGCAAGTCATATTTTTAAATACAAAAAGGGAATTAGTAAAAGGTAAGGTTCCGATCCAACATGAAATAAAACATATTACTTGAAGGAGCTTCGAGTTTTAACTACGAACTCATTACTTACATCAAACAGTTCAAACACGCCCACATCACAAAATCTTAGTATTGCACTACTGCTCCTTGTTGAAAACAGGCACAGCACATGAAGACAACCAAACAAGTTTCAATGAACAGCAGCCCGGGAGTGTTTGCATTGGAATAAGCAGAGGGGGGTCAACAGCTCATGGCCATGCCACCCAAGGGAAGGGGCTTGTCTTAGTCTTTCAGGAGTATTTGCACACTTGTCTCTGTGAAACACAAAGATTTATCAGAGTTCAGCCACATCAGGGAGCTTTAGGGAAGCTGCCCCCATGAGATAGTCCTTAAGAGTACGAATTACATGGCTGGGTCTGGTTGTGCAAATCCATGTCAGATTACATGTCCAACCAACCATACCAAACCGAGTAGTGCATCTGCTTTACCTACAGATAAAGGGCACCAGCACAGCTGAGAGACACAACCTAGAAGAGGTCAGAGTGGCAGCAGGTTTTACGGGGAGAAGTATGCAGTACAACACAGCAGCTCAGACCAACATAAACCCTGCTGCTTGCTGGTAATACAATAGACAGGGTTGCAGCCATGCTACTGCCTGATATGAGGAGTTAGTATAATACTATGGCTTTAAGACTTTAAGTAAGGCTTGTCTTAGCTGAAAATCGTACAATAACCAAAGTCTTCTTGTAAAAGCAGCACAACGTGTATCATGGTAGCACTTAGGGATCCACTTGTCTAACAGCAGTGGCCCAATTCAAGTAGGTGCATTATCTCTTTGATATCTGCCGCAGCACATAAGAAGCTCAGTGCAAAGGCTGTAACGCCAACTACTTCTTTTTCCCCCCATTCTCAGCAGCACGAAGTATGCTAACAGGCAGGAACAAATCAGCAGATGATACAGATGAACGGGAAAATGGAAGGCTCACCTAGCTACAACAGAGGTACCGCTTATCCTACAAAGATAAGCTGGAAGAGGTGACAGACAAGACATTTCAGTTACAATATCAAAGACAATACAGAAAAGCAAAGGAGCATTTAACATTTATGGAAGATACACACAGTCACTGTGGCAATTAAACTCCCCCTCACTTAACCTGGTATCTAAAATTCAAGACAGAGGTCACTTTAATGTTGACAGAAGGTACAGGTCCTGGACAGGATGGGACGAATGCTACAATAACAAATGGGGACAATTTTCTACTTTACAACCCCCCCACCCCTCTTCCTATGTCTGTCCCAGCTGACTTCAGCATCATACCTTCAATTAAAATTCAGTCACACAGTGTGTGGGGAGAACATTTCTTCATATCCACATCTATGTCACATTGGCTACTGGGTGCTTAGCTCTGCTGAGGCACTCGGATGCTACACTAGCACAAATAGGACTGTCCTCTCAAGTTGGTTTTGGAAAACAGTACAACTAATATTGCATCTGATACTACAAACACAATGAAACAAATTCTAAATGTACAAACATAAAAAAGAACTTCTAAAGACTATTACAAAAATGGAACCAACTTCTCTGATTTTCAGTCCAAACTCCAAGAAGGATACATTAGTCACTAAGACCAAAACAACTGCCAAATAGAAATTAGCCTAACATTTAGCTTACATATAATTTTGTATAAAAAATGTTGACTTTTTTTATCTTATGAATACTTAGAAAAATCAAAATCCCTAAAATCTACTGTACCCCCTTATAATAATACTGTTTGTAGTTTCTTTTTCCATCAGTGCCAAGTGAATAAACCCACACTTCGCTCTTGAGATAACTCATCGAGACATCTTGGGCTGAAGAGAGCAAACCCTATTCTTCCTTTGAAGACACAGCCATTATCAGTGCCCAGCCACACCTGGTACACGGATTAGCTGGACTCAGAAAAACAAACAAACCACACACATAAAATCCCCAACAACCTTTCATAGGATAGAAAGCCCCCAAATGCCTCACTTTCACCCCAGAACCATGATGACTGTGCCGAGTGGAGCAACATGTCAGAATGCAACATGTCCAACCCTTTTTGATATTTACAAGGGTATGTTTCCCACCCCTGTACAGAATAGTGCTCTTTCCTGATGCCAGCTTCACTGGCATTCAATGTTACTCATAACTTGTTACTCATAACAGCGTTTCTTTTGTTCTTCTTGTTTCTTTTCTTTTTTTCTTTTTTTTTTTTTTTTTTTTAATAATGAAAGTCTATAGCATGTTTTTCAGGTATGTGATTGATTGTTCAACAAAGTCTGTAAACCAGTTTGTCCTCTGAGGAGTTGCCAGGCTCCCAGGACAGTTGCACTCGAAGAGCAGCACCTTGTCTTCAGTGTGGCAAAGGCGGAGGAGAAGCCCTCTTGCAGCACAAAACTCCTGCCTGCTGTGGCTGGAAGGCATCAGCACGAAGAATCAATAAGTCTTTGGCGAAGTTTTTTATCTTCTCTCGGGCTCATGTGACCACTTGCTTCATGGTCTGTCAAAACTAAGCAGAAAGTAAACCTTTAAAAGCGAAAAGCCATCAAACCATCAGCTCCTCTCTGTAACACATTTTAACAGAGATTCAAGCATGAGTTTGTTCTGCTCTAAAGACAAGCAAGCCCCAAACCTTTGAAGTGTTTTTGTGAAATGAAAACAGTCTCAGAAGTTCTGCTTTCAGATAAAAAATGAGTCAGATTCTCCATTAGCTTTTTCAGCTTGTTGAGCCCTAGCCTCCATCTAGGGCTCCTATTCCTCCTAGCAGAAGCTGTATTTTCAAAAAGGACACATTTAAAAGGAAGACTATTGTCTGTCAGGAGTACTCCAAACTGCTCTTCTAGAGCTGGCTGCCAGAAGTGTCTCTTCTACAGTATAAAATCATTCTCAATGTTTGTTCTTACTTCCCCTGCTTTATAAATTCACTTCTCCTCCAAGCCTCAGCCTACCAGAAGTGCTTGACCAAAGCACAGTAGTAGTTACCTTCTGAATGATGATGCTTTTTTTTCTATTAAGCACAGGACACGGTTAATTGAAGAGGAAGGTTTCACGTCTTCCTGCTCTTTAACTTGCCCTCAGCATTTTGCCTACTAAGGTCAGCTGCTAAATGTTTTAAAGCATCTTCACTTCTACATGTGAAGGACTTTGTGAAGAGGCAGCCCATGATGTCTGAGCTCCTTCACTGAGAGGATGTTGGTGCTGGTGTCCTGTGGCTTCTGCAGGGACATCTGCAAGAGGGGCCACATTCAAACAGGAAGAAGGATTTCCCATCCCTTTTTGCCTCTATCTGGATATTTAGCTTCTCTTCTGTAGTTTGGCACTTGATAAAAGAACTGGAATCACATTTAAGATATGCCATATTTTTCAGACAGAATCTAACCCCAAGTCTCCTATAACAGGAATTGCTCAGAGCTAGTCATGTCTGGAAACTGATGGGACTATTCAGAGAACACATACACTAATCCAGATCCTGACTCAGACCATTTTGGCAAAAATCACTTTGCAGACTACCTTCCTTTCTCTCTGCTTAAGAAGGAACAAGAGCACATTCGCTGGATCCGGTTCCACTTCCCCTTTTACAACATTTTCTGTTCCTCCACCAGCAGCATTTCTGAATATCAGACTTATTTTTATGTTAATCTAAGCTTTTGCTTTCCCAAGTGCATCATGCAGGCATGTAAATGAAATTACAGCAGTTATATTGCAGAAAACGTAGCAAGGTCTAAGCAGGTCAATTTCCTTGTAGAATACATTAAAACATTTTGGTAGCAATACACACCTAGAAGCAACCTGATTCATTATTACTTTTTCAATAATTAATGGGTTCCTTATACCACCAGATTTCTTGTTCTTTTTTTAAAGAAAGTGCAGGCCACCTTACCTTGTAGCTCTGTTGCATCTTTTTCCAGCTCTTCTACAGGTGTTTCTTCAGGCTTCTCTGGCACAGCTGTCCCTGGTTTCCCATCTACAGTATCTGTCTTAATTGTACCAAGGTTTATCAAAAGTTGCATGACATCAAACTTCTCAGAAACTGCAATGTTCTCTAGCACTTTGAGGCATTTATACGATTTAAGTTCACTCACGTTTTCCTCAAGAAAGAGAAGGTAAAGGCTTAGGTCATCTAAACACTTTGACTTAAGTTTCAGCACATCAAAAGTTGGCAGGATTTCATACACTTTGAGAATGCCTGAATTCCACCGGAAGGGAACAAACATTGCGTACACCACCAGTGGCATCACCAGGAGATAGACTATCAGGTTAATATAGCTGAGTACCTTGAAGACACCAACAGCAATAAGCTTGCACTGAACCACTTCTGGAACAGTTGTGTCATTCTTTAAGATCCCTGTTTTGATGGTGCAAAGGAACTCATCGCTCAAAGAGGAGAGGCTAATGTAGTAGCCCAGATAGAGGCACGCAAGGAAAATAATGACTAGAGTGAGTAAACGGCAGAAAATGTATTTGATTATTAAGCATTTGGAATTCTTCTTTGTCCTCAGGTACTGCTCCACAATTGGGTATTTAAAGTGGCTTTCAGAAATTTCCCACAAACTGGAAGAGAGAAAAAAAATCACAGATCAGATGCTACCATCTTAAATTTCAGGTAAGCCTACTACCCTAAAACACACACAGGACTGGGTTCTCTCTTCCTGGGGTAAAGCAACAGCAGTTCTATTATAGTGGAGGGAAAAAAAGGTTTTTGCTTTTGTTGTTTGCTTGTTGATGTTTTTTTCAGGGGTGGGGTTTGGGGTCTGATGTTGGTGGTGTTTTATTTATTTATTTATTTATTGCTTGTTTGTTTGTCTTTTGCTTTAACCAGAAGCTCTGCAGACCCAGACCTAAAAGGGCAGCAGAAGACAAGTAAAAGGCTCTGCCTCACAGGGTAGGAGCAACTGCCAAGAACATTGAGAAGTGAGGACTGAGGTCCCTTTTGTTTTCTTATGCTCAGTGGGTAAAACTAATTAACAAGTACAGCAACCAGGACGTCTCAGGTAATTAGTAACCTGAAGAGCTAATCAAATATGTTTTTTCACAAAAGAAACCTGTGAGTTCCAGCTCCAAGTGCCCACAGTAATGATTTCTGATGTCTTTTTTTTTTAAAAACAAATTAAAAAAATTAAAATTTAAAAATGTGCGAGGTCGCCATTCAAACCTTTGTTATAAATTTGTTTGTTAATTCACATGTCACATCAGTTCAGAACTTAAAGAAAAGAGCAAAGAAAGCCAAGCCCCAGTACCTTACCTCTGTGTCAAGTTTTCATTAGCAGTTGGAATTAAGTCAGTGGGGTCTCTGGCGTCTCCGCTACGGACGCTGTTAGCAGCTTTGATTGCCCTGTTATAGGCTTTGTCAAGCTCTTCCATAATAAATTTCAGGTCTGAAGAAAGGTGAGGTGCGGCAGTGAAGCGCCAGAATAAACATGGTAGATACAGCAGGATAGCAACTAGCAGAAGGATGTATGGGAAGAACTGAAGGAAGAAAAAGTTCACGTTAGGCTCCACTTGTATATAAAATAAGTCAGCCACCACCTTTTCCTATTAAATTCCCCTAAGCCTATTAAATTCCCCATAAGCCTATTAAATTCCCTATAACTTTATGTAAATGCTTTTACTAAAACATATTTTTGCAGTTATCAGGGACATGCAGGGAAGCCAAATCTCTTTTCAGACAGCTCCAGTAACCTCGCTACTGCTTAAAGCCTTAAAAAAAAAAAAAAAAAAAAAAGCCAACAAACTGAATTAAGTTACCACAGTCCTGATTACATTTTCACTGAGTATTGAGAGCTGCACTGCCTGAAAATGAATCTGAGGCGTTAATCCAGGGAACCACAAATAGCAAAACCAACCATAGAACTTATCAGAGAGGCTGCCTGGAAGGAGAGGGCAGTGTCACGTAACTCACCCTCCTAGATGTGTCACCACTGCTCATAGCACGTTAAATACTCCAAAAGCTGGTGGGGATCTCTCCTGTTACCCATTAATAACCAGGAGGTTAATTATGAGACTTTTTATAGTGCTGTATCTACACACAAGCAGAGATGGCTGTTCAGAGCGCATGGCATACAGACTATAAAGGATATAACTATGGTTGTAAGGGTATTTCAATATTTTTAGGCAACTCCTAAATAGAAACCAAGACATGGCATCAGAATGGTCTGACGATAATGCAGGGCAGAGAAGTCTGCCCTCATACAGTCCCCGTTGCTTAGGGAAAGGGCTGATGCAGCTATAAATCACAACAGCTTGAAGTCTTTCTGTTTTTCTCCTATTCATCACCAAGTAGGAGTTTTCCCACCATGAGATTAAATGTCCAGCTCCCTGCAGTTGCTGGAAAGAAGGTACTTTTTATCTACTGTGACATTATATTCAAGGTGTATATTCATACATAACATTACACTTACATGATATAAGATCTAGTTAGACAAGTAGTTAGTTAATGTAACGTACTGTGCAATTTGACTAGCCTTTAATTCATTACATCCAAGTTTTGATAGTTGCTCTGAACTCAAATCCAGCATCAGTTCCTAAGGACTTTTAAGTTACTTGTGGTAAACAAATTTGAATCAGATTTAAGTTATTGTGCACATTCATTGAAAAAGCTAATGGAGAATTTTAGAAGAAACCTGGGTTGAAATCATTAGTCATCAAGTGGGACAGCTCCACTTACATCAATGGATCTTCAGATATTTAACAGGATGAGAACCTGGGCCTATATTACCTTGTGTTTGCAAAAGAGATTAAAGTTTTGTATGCACAAAATAAATAATCTGATGTTAGTGAGCACATTATCCAGGAAAGCTGCTTCTAATATTCACCATTAAAGCAAAATCCTATGTAATTATTAATACTAGGAAGGTATATGATGTATTAGCACCCAAATAAAAGCTAACTTCTTAAAGAAACTGCATTCAGCAACTGGAGACTGTAATATGAACTGGCTTTCAGGATGTGCATGTTCTCTGCATAGCAGTCACATCGGAAATTGGTGACACACAGTAAGACAAAGCCATGAAAAGAATTAAATAACCACAGGAAACAGAGAATGCTGCATTTAAAGGTTAGCTTTCCCTTGCAACTCTTACAAATTCATAATTTAACTCCTGCTCGGTAGAAACATAATTGACCCTTGGCCAAAATTGCTACTTCGGTCTCTAGGTAAGCCCTTAAGAAATAAAACCTTAAAAAAGGTCCACATTTAATCTGAAGGAGAATGGGGTAATAATGGGCTAACCCTGTAACAGGTTTGTTTTAAGAACCTAGTTAAGTTAACGAAGCAGAGCTGACTGTAATTATACTGTATATCCCACTAGAGGTAGCTCTTCTTCACCAGCAAGGAACGAAAACCAACCCCATGCTGCTGTATTCTGGCTGTGGTCTGTCCCTGATCCACTGCAGGGGACTGACCTCCCAAGCCTGGTGGATCTAGTGGACTCCTCGTGATCTCCTGGCACTGCCTGGGACTGGTAATTTACCCAGTACCCCCTCCAAGTCCATACTACCATCTTCTGCACCACTAAACCACATTCACAGAAAGAGTCGTCTATGGTCACCCTCAGGAACTTCCTCCCTCGAGAGCCCCTTCCTGCACCAGCAGCCAGGACAGCCCTGATGTTGGGTGCTGCTATTTTTTTTTTTTTTTTTTTTTTTTTTTTTTTTTTTGAGCTGCTAAATGATTTTGAGCAAACTGAGCAAGCTCATTCTCTTGAGGTCATGTCCTTAGTGGCAGCTCTCAGCTCTACTTGCTGCACCCTTGACGTGAGCCTTCCCCCACCTACACCAGCCTGTCAAAACTGCACAGAGCTCTGCCATCTCTGCCTTCTCTTTTCCCTCTTTGTACATAGCAGATAACTTCAGATGATCTGCTTTTCTCCAGGTCTATCATTTACAATCCAGGTGTAATACTCTGACATTTCCAATGTGATTTTGTAGACACGCAACCAACAGCTCAAGAATCTGCCCTTACTCATCACTGTGGACACTGCCATCAGGTCTCTCACATCAAAGTCCCAATGTCTGAGGCTGCCCATACCTTTAGGGTCTCATAGCCAGGTTCTTTAAATCCTCAGAAATCTTTATTATCTAGAAATAACCTCCCCTATCTATGAACACACCTAAACCTATCTACACTCCTCAGCCCAGATTGCTGCAGCACCTTTTCCATGGGCTTCGACAAATGTCAGCTTGTAGAAAATTGCTGCTAACACTGCTTGACTTCACTTACTTCTCTGTTATACACCTCTTAACACCCTTACACTGGTGCCAGGCAGGGAAAGAAACAGCATACCTAATTTAGTAGGGAGCCACCAGTGCACCTTACATCAGTTTACACCATTTGGCTTCACCATTCATTCACTTGAAGCTTTACAGGTATTAGAGAACTTATGAATTCCCTTTCTGATCCCCAAAACAGGAAAAAAACACAAGCAGTATCTGATTACTCCTTCAGATCTCTTCACCCAGAGGCCTACAAGAGGCATGGCAAGAGGTAAGATGATTCATACGCTGAAGTCACGGCCCAAAAGCTCCATTGTCCCAATCCCCATGTCTTCCTTCATATCCAGAAAGAGACTCTGGTGGCAGGTTCTGCACTTGTGTGGCAGTGGCATTAGCCCTGCTGCTCTGCCACAGACCTCCTCCAGTCCCATCCATCACCCCTGCCTTGCTCCAGCCTTCTTCCCCTGCACCTCCTCCTCTTCCTGACTCCTTTACCACTACCTCTTCACCCAGAAATATCAGACTACTGGGGCAAAGGCACGTTTGCCATGAACTTCCCCTCCTGAGATTCTTATAACCCCCCCAAAGCCCCAGCTTATGGAAGGATTAGAAGACATATGCAGCTCTTCTCTGCATGGTCTCCAAGCTACAGTAGCAGCACGACCATTATTAGTCCAGCTCTTTTGGTTCGGAAACAAAGCCTGTGTTTGTCAGCCCTTCCACAGCACTTGATGCTAGACTCCATCCTTCTCAGAATCTGACTTTTTTTTAAAAAAAAAGGAATGACATGTTCTATTTGTTAACAGCAGGCTTAGATAACCAGCCAATTGTTCTGAATCATTAAAATTTTGGGTCCTGAACTAGCAGGCAGAAGTGAAAACGCAAAGTCATCTGGCACGAGTCCTAGGTTTTAGAACAACAGACTTGAATTATCCAGCTCATCTGACCACATTTTACAGTCATGCACAAAGACTTCTCATTTTACAAAATGGATTCTGTGGCACTCGCACATGGATAAGCATGTGCAATATGCTTCTCGTTTTTTCATGTTTTATGTAATTACTTCTAAGGCACTGAACACACAAGGAGGAACTCTCCAGTCTTGGAGAGATTGTAGTATTTAGATGAAACAGGAAGTATCACTCACTTCAAGAGCTATACAGTCAAATACATGCCAGGGAAAGTTTCTGCCCTAAAAGTAGAACTCAGTTTATCCTTTGCTGTCTATCAAGTTCCTTTCCAATGCTAAGTTCACAATGTTTGGTTTAAGACAGCATATGACATTGAATAACTGAAGACAGGTCCTCTAAAAGCAGATTAGAAAAGATACAATAGAGTAGATAAAATACCCTGTGGTACAAGATGCCCTTTTCTGAACTTCATCAGTGAGACTACATTAAGGGCTGTGGTACCACACTTCAACCTGGATGCCCTGAACTTTCATTTCCACCCAGCTGCAAGGAGAAAATAAAAGGACAATCAAAATCCCAAGTTTGGCACTCAAATCCTCCTGAAAGCCAAGAGCACCCCATATTTGAGTAGGATGTACAGGAGTGTTTGGATGTAGACCCATCTCAGCAGAGCACGTGGTTTTCAGTCATGTGTTGTGCACTCATAAAAGCAGCCATGAAGGGTATATTTAAAGCAAATCATCTATGCACATCAGAATGCTTACATTTCATAGACTGTGCTGTTTTCTTACATCACTAACCATAAACAGGTAGAGCAGTTTTAAATCAGCACTATCTACTATGAATGGAAAGGAAAAACAACCCTTATGCATGGAGTAGAAACTCCAGAAATGTCCTCCTTAACCCACTGAACTCTCTTGAAGCCATGACCATTTATTCAAGTGCCTGCATTGACTCCTCTCACAAAAATTATCTGCACAAACTGAATGCATATTTTCCAAAATAACTATCTTACTAGGATTTGTGAACAACTGTGTTCAGATAAATATTCAGAATGACACAGACCCTCCTCACTACATTTCGGTTCCCAACGCACATGCGTAGCCTACAGTGTTAAATGCACATATGGTGCTAGCTTTACAAATATTAAAATGAATTCCAAATATTCTCATGGCATGACTTTTATCACCTTTTATTGGAAGGCCAGGGAAATAAGCTGCCAAATTTGTGCCTCCACAAAATGGTATCCATCTGAATCACTGGAGGCTAACACATAGCAACATGCTACTGGCCACACTAAATAGCAGTGATCAGCCAAGCGCCGTACAGATAAAACTGCCAAGGGCTGTGGGGAGAGCCTGACATCTAACACACATAATCACAGCTATTTACAGGAAAGAAAACAGAATCATCCCCAGGCTGCAAAGAAGCTGGAAAGCAGGAGATCCCAAGCTGCCTCCTGCCCTAACAAGCATCCTTCTGAGTTTCTAGAGGTAGACCTGCCTTCTTGAAGACATCTGTTTCAGTCATTTTAAATTAATTGTTTAGAAATCAGCTAGTTCTGTGATCAAAATAGGGGTATGGCTGAAGAAGTGTTGAGTAATCTATTTGCACATGCAGAGAAGACATTGCTACCAAGGAATTGTCTTTTAAAGATACATTAGCACCACACTCTCCTGAAGATGAGGGAAAATCAGACTAAAACCTGAAATAGTCTAATATATAACATCCCCAGCTTCAACTGCACTAAGATCCAGTAAACACGCAGAAAATAAGTCAAAAGGGGTTTTTAAAAAGTTCTTCATATGCTCAAATACGGTTTTGTCATTAAAAGAAAATACAGCTGTCAATGGTGGAGTGGCCCAGAAGGTATTCGATAGAATGTGACCTACAGAAGGCCTGCTGAGATCTGGATAAAGACAGCTGGCAGAAGGTGAGGACCACTTTAGCGACGTTAAGAAAACAACCGCCTTCCAATTTCACTGCATCTTCAGTCCTTATTTATTCTTATTTATTCTTTATCCATTTATTCGCTATTAAAATGACTGCAAATATTCAGATTTATACCATACTTAATAGTGGTAAAACACTACGTTTAAATACAATAATGTACAGCTGTTAAACTGCACTGGTGTAGAGCACAGTCTTGAGAAAATTCATTGGCATGCAGTAATATTAAAAGAAGCACTAAAGTGCTTTTATGGACTTGGGATCAGAATAATTCTCATAAAATAATAAAATCATGATGAGGTGCCAGCTTCTTCAGTTCCTAATTCCTCTCTGCCAACAGGCAGAGCCAAAGCAAAGGAACATGCCCCGAACTGGCTGACAGCAACAAACATTTCCAGAAGCAATATTATTAAGCTCCCTCCGAACAGTGCTGTTCCTATTAGTCAATGGGAAATGTTTCACTGGCTTTCAGGGCAGAACAAGAGCTGTGAATGAGTCATAATTCTAAAGGTTACCATGTGGTTGAGAGGTTATCCTACCTCAGATCGGAAAGTGAATCTCAAACCCTGACTGCACTTTTTTATCCCTCCTGTTACCTGCATTCTGCTATGATAAAGATTAAGAACTGTACTCTTCCATCTTCAATTAGTAAGACTAATGTGACTAAACTAGTGATAACACCACACACTCAAAGAATGGTTTACAAATTCATCTGCATTCAGGTTTTCTTGCGCTGGCAGCCTTTAATCCCTCTGGGTGGGGCTTTATAGGTGAAAGATGAGGAGTCCTCGGCTGACTGAGAAGCTACATAAACACTGAGTAATGAAAACCTGGTAACAACTGTGATTATAATCATACCAACAACAGACTGAAAAACACTCCTTTTTTTAAAAAAAAAATAATATATATATATATATATATATATATTTACAGACAATAACTCAGAAAGCAATCCACAGATCCACAATAAATCTCAGTTCCATTACAAAAAAAAGGTATTTTGAAAAAGGTAAGTTTCAGGTCACACATACAATGACTTCAGACATTTTTTTTGTACAAAATGGTTTGAGATTTTTTGGACAGAATTTTGTACAAAATTCCTCCCACGGCACTTGTCTGCCCTTTAGCAGAGATCTGAGCCAGATGACTGCCTTTTCCCTCCTGTGCCACATGTGAAGACCTCTCCTTTCTGCTCTCAGCCATGCACATAGCAGCGTGCAGATGAACTGTTTGCCTTCATTTCACACCGGTACCAATCCCCTTCTTCTGAAGAACCTACTCTCTTTAGCTCAGCTTTGCTAACTTCCATCTTTCTCCTTGATTCTCCCCAATTAACAGCAGACTAGAACACAGAGGAATTCAAAAAAACTTACAAGATCATAGGCAACTACATCCCAGCAATCTAAATTTAGGGGCTAAGGAGAGGTCATCACTCAATGTCTGACTGTCCCCAAGCTAGCTTGGTTGCCATCATGTCTGGTGGCTATCAAGAGCCAATTAGATGATGTTCACTGTTCTCCTGTGTGCGTTTCTGTAAATTTCTCTGGGCACTCTGGATTAAAAAGGCTTCACAGTACAGTCTTCTCCACTAGATCAGCTACTCACTATGGCCAAAAGCTTATTTCTATTCCAGCTCAAAATCAAGCTGAGTTTTTTTTCAGAATACGCCATCAGGTGGAGTACTCATTTTCAGAGACAATAAACAAACTATCTGCAAAGAAGGAGCAAGTACATGGCTCCTCCATTAGTCTCTCTTTACCACCCACCTTTAGAAAACAGTATCTCTGTTCTGATATTTAGATAGATACAGAAAACCTCTCGAGGGAGTTAAGCCTGAAGGGAAAATCCAAAAAGAAAGTAGAGACAACAGAAGAGCAAACCCTGACCAAGCCCAGTTCCATCAACGACAGTCCTGAAGATGTGCCTTGCCAGAGGACTGTAATATAGGCATTTTGTCAGCTTTCTTGGTGATGCAGAGGAAATCTTAGTGTTAAGCTTAGATTACAGGCAGGGCACACCCCACTGTCTCACTTACACATATCCATTGATTGTTTCTGGAACTGTGCATTTCAGCACACTATCAGTGCAAAGAGTTATTTCAGATCATTGGAAAGTTCAGAAGTCTTGTTCCCCGAGGAGCAGCAGGGTCCAGGGAGGCAGTGGGCACCCTGTAGGGATGTGCAAACCAGCAGGCAGCCCAGAGAGCCCAGAGAGCTGCAGCCCGTTGCTCCTCTCCACTCCAAAACAAGCTTTCCAACCAATTCATTCAAGCCCTGGGAGGTATCTCCTGGGGCACAACTGGCACCAAGTAAACATGCCTGAGCTTTGGGGACTGCCTGAAATGGAGACGTGCATTTACTGATGGAAAAAATAAAATAAAATAAATTCCAGAGCAAACATTTCTCCGAAATAGGAGGGAAATTGGAAGGTTTCAGTTTTTCTACAATACAACCTGCTTTTGATAATCCTTCAGTGCAACCAGACACCTAGAATGAAAGCAGGGCAAGTTGCTGCAAGTTGGCTTCTTCGCCAAGAGACAAAAAGCACCACGGTCCTACTTCCATCCTACACCACCAAACCCTTGTCAGCGCTTCTGACTGAGCACAGAGAATGCCATAACAAAATTTATTCATTTCAATCAGGAACTGGGGCCTACAACCTCAAGCCCCCAAAACCATAAGGTAACACCTCCTTAAGTATCTCTTATGGAGTCTTCCAGCAAGCCAAAAGAGCGAGATGCTAAGTGAGCCAGTATTAAAAAGAATCAGAGGTGCCTTGCAAATAAATGTACTGCTGCCCAGAATGCAGGAAAAAAAGCTTCAAGTGTTGTTTTAAGAAAAACTGGGCCAATGATCCCTGCTGTCCCTGTATGAGCACCCCTGCCCTTGCACTGCAGAGTGACGTTGCTCTCCTCCGAGTTCAGGCAGGCTCCCTTTCCTCAGTAACATCACCTTGCTCCCACAAAGGCTCTTCTCTGCACATTTTAAAAACAACTTAGCAAAATCTAGCCAAAATCTGCAAAGCAATGAGCTTTTATCTGCCTTGCAGCACAGAGCACACACAGGGAGACAGCCAAAGCCCCATGCTCCTGCAGAAGACACCAGCCCATGCTGTACGCCAACCAACAAGTACAGCCGGCTGCAGGCCCTGGATTCAACAAAGTCAACAATCAAATGCCTCCAGATGCCATGGCAGGAATCAAAGGGCTGTGTTAATGCCTGAACACTGCTCCTTGCCCGGAAATTTATTGATGAATGACAAGTGGATGGATATTAACTAATACTGTGTCCTGTGAGGGGAGGCTGAGGAGCGTTGGGGTACCCTGTCAGTAGAGGAGGCCTCACTGTGTCCTGCGGCTCCCTGAGGAGGAAGGCACTGAGGGAAGTGCCGGTCTCTACTCCCTGGGACCGATGGTAGAACACAAGGGAATGGCACAGATCTGCACCAGGGGAGCAGCCTGGGGTTAGCCTGGGCATGAGGAAAAAATTCTGTACCATGAGGGTGGTCAGATGCTGGGACAGGCTTCCTAGGGAGGTGGTTGGTGCCCTGTGCACGTCAGTGCTCAAGAGGCATTTGGATAATGACCTCAATAACATGTTTTAACTTTTAGGTAGCCCTAAAGTGGTCAGGCAGTTGGACTAGATGACATTTGCAGGTCCCTTCAACCTGAACTATTCTGTTCCATTCTATTCCATTCCATTGGCCTCCAAACAGCACATGCAGCTTCCAGTGCCTCGCTCAGTGGAAGGGCTGGTGGCCAAGCTTGGATTTAGGAGGCTAGGACTAGGCACCCTGGCTCAGTTACAACCTCTGACTCAGCTGTTCAGCCATACTGCTCGCAGCCAGTCTGCAGGGTTTTGCAAGGAAACATCACATACCATCAAGCTACCACAGAGGATGGGCCTTGCATCAATTCCTGAGACAGCACTAGTCAGCAAATTAATGTGTGCTGTGTCATAAAAGTATGACACTAAAGCTTATTATCCATGGCTGGCAAACTAAGAGAATTACAGTTGCACTTGCCAGCTATCAGCTGTGTCATAAACTCAATGAATAGAAATCAGGTAACACAAGAACCTGTTTCCTCAGCAGGATGAAGCAACGCATCTAGCTTGCAGGTGGAGGTTCCACCTGCTCAAGCTGACCGCATTGTGAGATGTCCCAGCAGCTTCGGCTGGCCTCTGCTGAAGTGATCTGAAGCACTAATTGAGCCATGATGAGCTCAGGCCAGAAACCAACAATGCTGGCTTTAATATTCATGAAATGGAAGACTATTGGGTTAAAGTTATGAGTGGAACTCATGGGAGAAGGCAGTAGTAAACCCTCACAGTCAGTGATCTGGGTGAGCAAATGTATGAGAGACAGCCCTGAATAGTCTGTCCGAGGAGATCTAACCAGCTGACTGGATCACAAAAGCTGAGGTACAGGATATGCCAGCAGAACCCTGAAATACAAGTGCTGCAGGTCCTGGACCTGAGCTCCTTCTAACAGCAGGTCCTCCCCTGCTCCCTGTCACCAGTGGGGTTATTTGCTGGAGCACAAAGCTGTAGCTTGGATCTGGGAGCAGTACAGCTTCCAGCAGTGCCACTCCCGAGGTAATAAAAGGGCAGCACATAGCAAACCCCCACACCTGCAGAGCTCCAGCAGTAATACTGACTTCAGCATCAGCACTGCTCAAGCAAGGGAGTGAGCTCCAGGCATGGCATTAAGTCAGTCTCTAACTCCTGCCAAAGCTCAGCCAGCTTAAGTATCTCAGTACGTACTGCACTGTTTAGCCATAAAATAGGCCCCTTGCTGTGCCTTCAGTATGATGCTGCTTTACCTGCATTGAAAGACAACTCAATGAGAACCACCTGAGGAAGCTCAGAAGAGTGCACTGAAGGCAGGTGTTAAATGCTTTGGTACCCTTGATGTACTTAATCTCTCCCCAAATCTGTATCTGCCCTGAGTTCAACTCTCTCCACTGGCCAAGTATAACAAAATAAAAACAAGAAATGTTTTTACTACCCTGCTTTCCTAAATTAAGGTTTTGATACAAGCATTAAGTCAGCTGCTGTGTCTTGTGTCTTGGTTTTAAAGTTAAAGTGCCCCGTTAAAGGCACATTGGGATCCAGCTCCAGGGCAGCACATCAACATTATTCTTCAATCAGATAAGTGGTGACATTTGTTATTCTAGCACAACAGATCCTTTATTTAAAAGCAGAAAAGGCCTCCTCCAGCACTGTCCCCCTTAGAAGCAAGGGAAAGAATACACTGTCTCTAAAAACAGTGGAGTCAGAGCCAGGGATTATACCAGAGAACAGGAATGAGAAACGTAAGGCTTCTATGTGAAGCCAATTTTTCCACGAGGAGCCTTGTACGTACTTTATGAAGCCAGAGGGGAATGTTCTCCAGGTTGCTCTGGGATGGCTGCTTTTGCTGCACAGCTGCCCAGCAGTAGGAGTCCACGTAGGCAGCCTGGCGCCAGGAGAAGGAGCTGGGTGCGAAGCAGCTTATCTGGGCACCTAGAAAACAAAGCAGAAGTGATCATTCACTCAGAAGATTTAAAAAAAAAAAAAAAAAAAAAAAAAAAAAGACATCAAGTTTAGAAGGAATAGTTCACACTTGTAATTTTGCTGTATGCCAAGCTACTAAACTAAGTGATGGGAGAAAACACAGCAGCTCTGTGAATCCCCAAATTCTCACAGAACCCAAGCACACTTCTTTTAGGCCTATTTTCATTTTTTTTTTTGGAGGAAGATGGTAACTTCTCTTCCCTCCACTTGCCTGAGGTTGGCCAAAGGGGAGCCAACAGACATAAAGTGTGACCAGATAAAGCTGGTTTCCCAAGGAAATGACCACCACGATGTACCATCATGCTGCTGTGTTTCTCAGCTGCTCAGCCCACAGCTTACACATCTATTGAAACAAGTCCTCAAACACCATTCCCCCAGTCTTGGAGCCCTTGCCTTAACACAAGGGTAGGTGCGTCCCAGCCACTGGTTCTGCCTCTGAGACCATGAACAAGTTTTGAGGGGTTCTGGTTACTCCTATGAAAACAGGAACTCCCTGCTGTAACTCCTGGCAGGACCAAGACCATGACGAGACACAACACAGTCGTCTCCACTTACTCCCAGAGCTTCTCCAGCTGCTCCAGAGCTTCAAATTGAAGATCAAGGTTCTAATTGTCAGCAAGAGCAGCTGTTTAGCCAGCCTCAGCCTTAGGGTCAAATTGTGCTCTAACCAGCTACAGGCACCAGTTAAGTCTTCCTGCAACATATCTCAAGGTACAAGAGTGGTTATTTGATGTGGAGCATCAGTGGCTCCTTAGATGAGAGCTGGTAAAATAGGCTGAAGGGGTTTGTTTTTCTTTCTGAAGCTTTGACAGCAAAAGCCAAAAGTAGTTTCCAGACAGCATTCCTAGAAGCTGAAACAGGATAGCTGTTTCACCAACTGATTACATAAAAAGTGGAGGTAACTCTTCCATGAGCAGCTCTCTTCCAAGAACAGCCTCCAACTCTTCCTCCAACACCTCGCAAATGTCAAAAGAGCAAAATGGGGAAATACTGCTACCTTCTTCGTTCCTTAGCATATTCATCAAAGTTAGTGCTAGAGGGCAATCCTGTGTGTTTGATAGGAATAGGATTTTGTATAAGATTATGTCATTCATTGTGTCTTTCTGCTGCTTAGCTTTTAGAGAATAAAACTGCTTTTGTAACAGATGACTGCACTAGCCTTGTAACTTGTACAGCCTTTTTACAATGCAGTGTAGTGAACAAGCATTATAAATAAAAGCTTTGCTTTATGAATCACTGTTACAATTATTTCTGAGCCTGTAGTATCATAATGACATGGTTTGACCTGTCACAAGCCTCCCTTATGGAAAACAAGTTGCTGTTTATCAGACCAGAGCTCACGTGATTTAACAAACTTGGCACGGCACAACTACTTGCACTCTCCCACAGCTTTGGGAGCTTCTGCTTTCCAGAAAATTCCTAATATCCGTGGAAGCTCAAGAAATATCCTGCAGGGGACAATAATAATAATAAATGATGCAATTGGGGTGTCTCTGTTCTCTGCTGCATGGGGATCATTTTTGCTCTGCTCTCCTTCACAAACCTCCTCCTGCTGCTGGCTGTGCCCTGGGTGAAGCAGCAAGCAAGTGTCCCTTTCAAAGGGTGAGCAAAGGGTTCAGCAAGAAGCTCTGTCCTAGCCGTGTCTGCCTGTCTGCAAAAAGAACAACAATGTGCCTGTTCTCGTGAATGGTTGGGAAACCATTGAAAGTGATGGAGTCTTTAAATCAGCGATGAGCAAAGCAGCCAGCCTCCGTCTCCAGAGAAGTATAAGCACAAGGTCCCACCAGGACAGCTGCAGCAATCTCAGAGCTGCAGCAGACAAGCAAGCCCGGCTCTTCAGATCTCTGGCATTTCAGCAAGGACTTTGGAAACCTTTGTAACTTTCAGTCAGGAGCTCGGCAGAGAAGAGACAAACATCAGCAGAAGCTGGGGACTCTCTGGTTATTGGCCTGGTTTTTAATTAACTTACTGCAGTCCTGGCTGTAAATAATTGTTAATATAAATTACAACCTTGTGCTAACCGCGGTATGCCAAGACTTAAACAGAGAAGGATTTTTTGTGCATAATTTCCACCGAATGCAGCTGAAAATGGTCATAATTTCCACCTTTTCCTTTCCTTCTCCCCTCCGAAGGAGTAACAGCAATAAATCTACACAATTTATGTTTGGACATTCTAGAGGAAGTGAAGATCTGTAGTTTGAACTGGAGGAGAAATTAGGCAAAGGGCTAAATGCCTTTCACCAGAACCACTGTGCACACACGTGCACACAAACACACTTTATAGAAGGCAAATAGTCCCCAGCTATCAAAGGGACAGCCTCCTGACCTAGTCACATGAAGCTACTCCTGTCCCTTTGCTCCCACAAGTAATAGGAAAGCAGGAGCCAAGCCTGTAACACTGACAGGGAGGTGCCATGCACAGCAAGAAAGACGAGGAATTATACACGGCTGCCTTCATTAAGCAGAAGCCACAACACAGTCCTTGGCCAAGTTATCATTACAGACTTTTTTTTAATCATTTCCTGGTACTGATTCAACCCCGGGGAGGGAGTTATGGGGATTTGACTTAGACTTTTGCCAAGAAAGGAGCATAAAAAAAGTAGTGGCTGCCCTAAGGAGAGACCACACGTGAGTGCTGCAGAAAATTAAGGCAGAAGCAGCAGCAGATGAGCACCTGCGTGTGATAAAACGTCATTTTTGCAGCTAGAGTTGGTGCTGACAGCAGGAATTGCACAGGGCAGGCCCGCATCACCACCGCCACCGAGCAGCCAGACGAGCTGCCACCCTGCCCGGCCTCCCTGTGGCTTCACGCCTGCTGTGGCAACAACCCCCAGGTGTTTCCTCTGTGCCTGAGGCAGGAGAAGCCCCATCTCCTGCTGCTGGTTGCTCTGCAGCTCATATCCAGTGCTGGAAAACCCACCATGGGACAGGCCACAGCTGGAGGCCCTGCGCTGGTGACATCTTTCCGAGCTTTGCCTACGTCCTGCAGGCTCATTTGGGACACGTCAGTCATCAGGTGGCTGAGAGAGGATGTCTCCATCCCAGCTGGGATTCCTCAGGGCTCAGCAAGCCCACTCTGTCTCCTTTGGCCCAACTGGAGGTGGAAATACTGCTATTGATGCCAAACGAGCAAGATTCAAGTCAAATCTGCCGCTCCCACCCTGCTGCCCTTGTAGGTGCTTTCCAAAACGGCAGCCTACCTACAAAATACACTTCCAGCCTCCAAAGAAAATCCCAGGTCGGAAGGAGAGGCCCAGTTCCGTATGTGACTGCCTCACTGGTGGGCAAAGTGACACCCACAGTGCCAGCACCCCAGGCCGCACACCCATCCCTCGCCAGGAGGGGATGCCCAGCAAGCAGGACTGGTTCCCTCCCCAGTGGCTCAGCGCCTCCCTTCCTACTTTGGCATCTCATTAAGAAACTAAACTAACAGAGAGTGCTTCCAGGAATCAATGTTAATCATAGGCTGAGACATTTTTCCTGAGCTGAGATCAGGTGGTTTGTAGCTAACAGGATTAAACCTTCAGTAAGCAATTACTTGCTTTCTACTACACTGCAATCACTGTGAAAAGATTTGCATAGGCTTAGATGAAAACCTGGCTATTAATTACTATACAGTGTTGCACTAGGCAAAATGAACCAGCTATGATATGCAAATATCTGTTTTTATCTTGGAGGAATTAGCTACTTTAGCAGCCACTAAAGAAAATCCCACAAACAAGAAAATCAAGCAACATGTACACAATGTACAGAATGCCAGGCACCACCCAATGTACATTCTTTACATTGACATTACAAAAAAAAATAAATAATAATAATTAAAATAAAATGTTCCAATGCATGCCAAAGAAGAAACTGTATGAGTGGGTGTGCACACATGCATCAAAGAGCAGACAGGAAGGAATGGTTTATTAGGTTTATAGATGCTTCTTATGGACCAAAGCGGCACGTTGGGTGAAGGAGAGTAGTCTATGTTTACAAAGGAATTATAGAGAGATACATGGGTGCACAGGAAAAAAAAAAAAAGCCAACAACACTGTTTTGTTCACCAAGGTTTACTTTGAGAGTAGAACATAAAGCCCAGGTGATGCAATATTTAAGTACAGTGGGTCAGAGGAGCCAGAGAGGATCTGTCTCTCTCCTTGGGGCTGCCAGCTATTCCTCAGAGAAGTCTTAAAATCATGCAGTGGAAAAAGAGCAAGGTATTTGTTAGGAATGCCTTCAGAGTGAGATTTTTTTTTTTAATCACAGGAAAAAAAAAATAGTGCATGAAATTCCCACCAGTGAGATATAAAGAAATATTAAAAATTTCCCTTCACCTGAAGAAGGAGCAACTTCTCAGAACAGTGGCTAAGGATCTTTGGCTCCCCTGCCCACATTGCTGTTACCCCAAACCTTTGGCAATGTCAGAGGGCCGTGATGCTTTTAAAATGCATTCTGGCCCCCAAAGCAGCTTTCTGTCATTTCTGTAGGAAATGAAAAGCTGGCTCTGGAGAAGTTAAGCAGAAAAAGTTCTCGTCACCAGCAGATGAAGATGTTCACCCAAAGACAATTTAGACTTGATGTTGAAGCAAATGGTGTTGGAGGTTTGCCCCAGCTCTCTGGGCAGGCTTGTCCCTGATGGCTTTATCTTCTCCTTTTCGCTGAAGGCTCTTTACATGCCAAAGAGTAGCATGGCATAAGCTGCCATGGAAAAACCATAATCAGTAAATATCTGCCACATCCATGGTGACATTAGTGTGTCCTGAATTGTTTCTCTGCACTGGTGGTTTCCAGTCCCTGACCCAAGGCCTGCTCCCAAAAAGGTCTTTAGGGGGAACCAGAGGGCAAAACCAAGAGCAGAGCCTGCAACAGTGAGCTGAAGGTTGCTCTTCTGGGTCGGCACCACTAACACAAGATGCTTTGGAGCTCACACTTTGGAGGGGGCTGAGAAGTGCTGCTCTGGACAAATGCTAGTTGACTCAGGCCCCTCATTACCGCTCCCAGTTTCAGCAACAAAGTGCAAGATGAGCAGAGCTCAGCCTGCTTCGGCAGCACTTGGAAATGCTCTCCGAGCTCCCAACCAGCAGCTGCCACAGTGACAGTCTTTGGCCTAATTACACCCAACTCTTACGGAAGTCACAAGATAGGATTATTTCCCAAAAGACGTCCCGGCAGCTTGTGACCATGAAGGCAGATGCACATCAGCAGGAAGGGTCAGCAAGGGGGTAGCAGCAGAGGCAAGGAGCCTAATCCAAAGTTAAAGCTACTTCTTGCTATATTTGTTATTATTTACTCTCCTTTTTTTTTTTTTTTTTTTTTTTTTTTTTTTCCCCCCCCCCCCTTCCCATCCATTTGATTCTAACAACTGCTTGCTTGAGATATGCAGTTCATTTGCGTAGAGATGTGGGCCCATCTGGAAGCAAAAAGAGGTATGCTGAGCTAATTTCTGTGGATGTGCAACGCTGCTTCAGCAGCACCCACAGAAGCTGCTGAGATGCAGCACACAGACTTCCTCCTAATGTCCTTCATTCCCCGTTTTCTTCTGTCCTAGACACCCCAAAGACTACAGACAGTCATCTGGGGGAGATGAGAACTAAAACAAACAATTTGGAGTGAAAAAAAAGTCCCAGAAACAAAAGTGGAATTTGAGCAGAGCAAAGAAGATCTGTCACCACTTGGAAAGCCCCGACTGGTCAGTGGAGAGATTAACCCCATGGCATGCACAGCATAGCACAGGGCTCCACACCTCCAAGCACCGTCTAGCACAGTAAATCTTCATCTTGACAGATCCGTGCTGCTGCTGTGTGTCAGTCTGAGGCCAAGCACTTCCCAACCCACCATCCTGCCACAACTGGTAGTGCTTCCCAGACCTTCACGCTGATTACACTCAAGTTTCTTGGGTCTCTCTACTAGCACGTGATGATTTCTGGATCCTGGGAATCTTTCCAAGGGCTTTTGTTAAATCATAGAATAAACACAGATGCTAAAATGAGAGGACTAAGTCATGCTAGCAATATATCAGCCACACGCAACCGGTGCCCAGACCAAATACACGGTAGGGACACCAGGTGTCCACCCCAAGCCCATCTTCTCCTGCCCCCAGCCATCTCCCTCCATCCTCATCTCCCTTCCCTGCCAGCAGCTCCAGCATGGAGCCATGGCTGAACTACACACCCTGCTCGCTGCTGTCACACAGAGGGTTAAACGGGACAATCTGGGGACAGCAGCCGCTGGGCTTAAGCACACATGCACAATTCCCAATTCCCTTCCTATGGAAAAGGATGTCAGTATTTGATGCTGAGTGGTCAGCTCCTACATCTGCTTTTCTTCAGCTGTGACCCACGCCAGCCATCGACATTTTTCCCAGAAAGACTTTGGCAGAGAAACAAGCCTCTGCCAAAGCTCGCAGCTTGTTTCGATTTCCTCTCTGTCCAACCTGCTTAGGGTTTCACTTGTTGTCCTGGAAAATACTCTGGATGTGCTGCCTCCCTCCCCGTGGCTCTTCAAAGCCCTCTGCACGCTGAGACACAGTGACAGTCACAGTAGGTGTGCTGGCCGTGGCAAAGAGGGGTTTGAAGACTTTTCTCTCCCCTTCTCCATACAACGACCAAGCTGTCCCAGCTGTAAGATGAGGCACTGAAAGATTTCAACCACCCATGTCTGGCCAGGGGAGTTTCTGCTTCCACTCTGCAATCCCCTGCTCCTTGCAGAGAGAGGCAAAGTTACACCCCGGGATGCAGGATTTCAGCGCCGTGCAAACAAAAATGAGTATTCTGTGACCATAACAAGCGGTGCTTCCCTAACAAATATTTGTGTCTTCAGCTAAATTGTTTACAGTAAGGAAGCAGATCTCAACACCCAGTTTAAAAACTGGAATCTCAACCATGTTTCAAAGCTACTCTTACTAAAGACATAGAGAAAAATGGCATGAATAAACTTACTGATTCTCAGGCTCAGACACTGATGAGGGTGCCCCCATCTTTTTTTTTTCTTTTTTTTCTTTTTTTTTTTTTTTTTCCAGAGGGATGGGTGATGTATCTGTACTTCTGTGGTTTCTGTTACTGCAGTACCTGCCAACCTGTTGTGTATCTGCCCAAAGAGCTGCCAAATAATCTAAGGAAACAACGTAAGGCAGCAATGTAAGTAATGTAAGCACACACAGCACTATTTGAATGTTCACAATCCTAGTGCTATTTCCAAGTTTCCAGTATAAAATGGTATCAGACAGACACAGAGATGGCGGGTGCAGATCTCCAGCCTCCTTTGCCATGTGCTGAGCAGCAAAGCTTTGCAGGGCCCAGCAACACCAGACACAGGGCACAAGGAAGCAACACCAGAACTGGCTTAAAATCATCACAAACCTGCAGCTGATCAGGGTTCTCTGAAATACAGCTAAGAATAAACTCACATCAACTCTCCCTCTCCCCAGAAGGATGCCGGCATGCAGATCTGACACCACATACCTCCTAACCCCGGGGAGATCCTGCAAGGCTCGCTGTTCCCTGCCTGAGCAGCTTTTTTTTCATGCCTCTGGCACAGAAATCCTCCGCAATACGCAATTTGTATCTGTGAATCATTTGTTATCTGAAACTTCTATCAAAACCCAAAGGTACTTGACAGCTTCGGAAGACACCTGTGGCCTTTGTAAACATCTTAAAATCATTTTGCACAATCAACAGCAACCACAGGTGGGATGAACGCTGCAGTTGCCATACACCGTGCTGCAATGAGGCACCAGAAGGGAAGGGGAAGTTGACGGCTAGAGCTGCCGTCCTAGTTTAGGTGGGAAGAACACAACTATCCCAACAGAAATAGGATCTGAGCGCTTGTTTCTGGAAAGTGTGTGCGATTTTTGAACCCAGAGGCAGGGATATTTCCACACAGTGACTCACATGCTCCTTTCACAACCACTTCTGATTTTGGGTCGCTCTTCCTGAGACCTAAAACGCACCCTACCATTTTCGCTAGGTTTAGCAGCCCTGAGCTTTTTCAAAGCACGGTTATTTCAGGAAGTGTTTGAGACAAACACCTGCTTTCCATTTCATCGCTGGCTGAACAGCAGTGCCCACAGAAGACCCGAGACCCGCTGCATCCTTCAAAAACCCTTAATGGGAACATCTCAGCAAACTGCAGCCTGCCTGCTATGCTGTAAGCACTGTGCAGGCCAAAGGCACTAGCTGTCCAGGGGCAGCACGGCTGCCGTACTATCACTTTCTGTATGGAAACCACGTGGTGGAGCTTCAGTGACACCGGAGGCCTGCCATCACACAATTGATTTATTTCTTCTTCAAACAGAAGAGCTGGGTTTTAAACCACAGGTTTTCTTCTAACAGGTTCTCAAGATTACAAGGAAAAAAAAACACGTGGCGTATCCCTGGCATGCAGGATGGAGTGTGCACTTTATTCTTGCTTTGTGAATCTGCTGCAGTTGCAGATTCAATCTGAATCATTTTAATAATGAAAGATGTTATATACACCATGCACCAGGGAGGGAATGTTTGGTTGGTGAACAGGAGAATGTCACTCATTCAAAAAAAAGGAAAGCTTTACCCATCTCTGCAACTCAACCATCACATGTTGGGGCTTTACTTAAAGAAAATGAAAGAAATATTTCTGTAGTGCTCATTAGAGAGACCTTGATACGTAGCTGCTGTTTCAGACTGAGATGAATCCAGAGCTTTTAGAGGGGAAGCAGAAGGAAGAACTGCCAGGTCCACATCCAAGCTCGTTTGTGCACCTGCACAGCTCCCTAATACAACAGCCCTCTTTTTCATTGTTTCAAGGTGAAGAAAAGCACACTGAGTAGCTGATCTAAAATTAAAAGGTTACATTATAGAAATACTTCTGTATCCTTTCAGTCTCTGATTGACCAGAGCTGCCATGGGACATGGATCTGATCCTGGCAATCCCAGCCTGGCTGTCCTCGACTCTTCTGCTTGGTTATTGCAGGTCGCAGGGTTCTGGGTCAAAACCACATCTACTGAAACAGGTGTGCAATTAGATGTGAACGGAATCCCATGCCAGCTTCCAGCCTCTTGTCACTGGCTTTACTCAAAGCTAAATACCACGTACCTTGGGTGTACTGTGCTGAACGCTGACAGGCAGGTACGCACAGTAAATCAAAGTATTCCTGAAAGCGTGGAAGAGGTGTGTTCACCTCGGTCTCTAAACGGACAGCACAGCTTATTCACCTCTGAAATCTCCTTTCACAGAGTGCCATTTAAATGATGAGGAATTGCTATGTGCAGTGGGTTTTCTAAGCAAGCACCCAAGTTACAGACCTTCATCATTTGGGCTTGGAAATCTCCTCGGTCATTTCTGAGACTGGGAAAAGGGCTGGCTATCAGGCTACAGCACAAGCCCTTCTGTAACTTGGGGATGGGGAGGTAAGAAATAGTGCAAAATCCTGGGGAAATTTGGCCCTTCTCACCAACAGCACGGCTTCATTCACCGACCCACAACAGGAGCACGACTGGGGCAGTTGCAGAAGCACAGCAGAGCAGGGGGAAGGCTCGCAGTGCACCCCACCACTGCACACCCCAATTTTTCCAGGGTTCAAAGCCAAGCAGAGAGTTTTCAGCCCTGCCAAGCGGTCTGAGGGGCCTGATCCCTGCCTCCTCTCCCTGCCAGGTGCCGGGCAGGCAATGAGGTCTCCTTCCAAGCCCAGGGCATGGCAGTGTGGCACATGGGCAGCCCTCGAGGCCCAGCTCAGGTGGTCTCCCCTGCCCATGGCTGAGCAGCACCCAGAAACAAAGCGGGTGGTGGGGACCACCTGAGTTCACCCCCACGGGATGAAGGTGCCAGGGGTCTATCTCGGAGGTCTGGGGTGCTCCCAGGGAAGAGGAGGAGGAGGAGGAGGAGGAGGGCAGAGGAAGGCCAGCCTGATGCTCGCTCCATTGCAGTGCTCCCAGGGATGCTTCTCTCCCCTTCCTCACCCCCCCCACTGCCCAAACCCTCCTTCTGCCCCAGTCCCCGAGCGGAAACCCCCCGGGGGGCGGCAGCTGAACCCCACAAAGCACTGCCCTCCCCAAATCCCCCTTTTTAACCCTTCCCTGCCCAGCCCCAGCCCCGCCCCGCCGAAGCCTTTGTCTGCCGAGGCAGGGGGCTGTCGGAGGCTGCCGGTTACCGATGGAGATCTCCTGAGCGAAAGCGAGGGAGATGAGGAGCAGCGGCAGCCCCACGGCGATGCAGGTGACGATCTTGTCCAGCGCCAGCTCCAGCCGCAGCCCCTTGTAGCGCGTCTCCGGCGGCTCCTTCAGCAAAAAGTCCGAGAACACGTACTCGGTGGCGATGTGCGCGATGGCCATGGTGGGCTCGGCTCGACACGGCTCGGCACGGTTTTACAAGGCTCGGCACGGTTTTACAAGGCTCGGCACGGTTTTACACGGCTCAGCTCCGCCCGGCCCGGCTCGGCTCGGCTCCTCCCGGCCCGGCTCGGCAGCGCCCCCGCAGCCCAGCCCGGCCCGGCTCGGCTCGGCTCGGCTCGGCACGACACCGCCCCCGCCGGGCTGCTGGGTGCTCCGGGCCGAGCCGTGCCCAGCCGGGCATCGCCACCTCCACGGGTGGAGCGAGGTTGGAGGGATTGGCCCGGAGAGGCTGTGGGGTGTCCTTGCTCTGGAGGTGTCCCGAACCTGCCTGGGTGCCATCCTGTGCCATGTGCTCCAGGGGGTCCTGCTCGGCAGGGGATGCACTGGGTGGTCCCCAGAGGTCCCAGAGAGTCACCTCTCGTCCTCACCACTGCGAGGAGCCTGCCCCATTCTCACCCCCCTCACACCCTCTCTGCCTCTCCTGCCCCTGGAGGTGCCCCAAGCCCCCAGCCAACCCAACACCATGAGCATTGCCCCAGCCAGAGTGTTTCATCTCCAATGCCACGTCTCAAGTCATTTTTTTTATTTTTTTTAATTATTATTATTATTATTTTTTTAGGAGTAGTCTTTAACAACCCCTAACTGGCTTTACCCCCTCCTTTTTATTTTTATTTTTATTTTATTTTAGCCTCTGTAAGTTCTGACCATCCTCAGCCCAGGAGCTACAGAGGGGGCCATCAGCCCCCTAAAGAGCCACCTCCTCTGCTGTGCTCTGCACATGGCTCTGCCATAGCCCACACTGCTCCAGCCCAAAGGCACAAACCGTTCCCTTCTCAACTCTCTCCTTATAAAACCGCTGGCCTATCTGCTTTCAATTGTCCTTTCTATTTTTCCAAACCCCGATCCAAGGAAATCATTCCTCATATGGAAACAGTTCTGCAACTCTGATTTCCTCTTTTCTGTTTTCTGGGCTGTTCTTGAGCTACCATGTCCTTTCCTCAGACTCACACCACATTCAAGATGCAGGTGCCCCAGACATTTGTATCATGGCACCATGGTCTTTTCTCATTTGCTCTGTGTCTTAATTCCTAATGATTGATGATATTCAGTTGCCTGTGTATATAACAATGTATATGGGACTAGGACTGCTTTTTCCACTGACCAGTGCAGTTGTTATCACTCAGCAGCACAAGGTTCTGTTGTAGCTTTTTACACTCAGCATCATTTTCTTGCTACCTACACTTACATTTGTCACTAAGCTCAGTCACCCTTTTTCACATCACTTACAGAAAGCAGTGAGTAGTGGGGGTCCTTCCAGCACCCCATGAGTGACTTCCACCATGAAATGTGGCCCCTTATTCCATTTTTTAACCAGGTATTTAGCCTCCTTCCTCTAGGCCCAGAGTGATTTCATTTCTTTAAGGATTTTTTACCATGGGCTTTCTCAAATGTCTTATGGAGGTGTAAGCAGGCAACATTCATGCAGTGTCTTATCTACACATGGAGGCTTTAAAAAACCTAATTGGAATAAAATTGCCTTTAAAGAAAAAAAAATAAAATAAAATAAAATATAAAAATAAAATAAAATAATTAAAAAAAAGGATTAGTTCTGCCATGGTCTGTTCTGTTCCTTTGGCCACTCTTCTGTCTTTAAGAGCAGTTTCTGCCAGCTTGTGCTTGTTGGTGCCAGGGCTGCTCATTCCTCACCTCCTAGAGTCCCACTGGGAAGTTTTTCATGGCTGGGACTGCGTTTGTCACCTGCCAAGCTCTTGGTGCTAGAACAGTTCCAAAAATTTTGGACTACATAATCCAGACTTTCAGTCCTCGAGGGCCTGTGACCCTGGATACGTAGTTCTGGTGACTTGCTCCTTTTGTCATCTCATCATCTGGTTGCTTTGCTCTGCGTTCCTGCTGGTGTTTCAGTCCAGCACGGATTCCGTCCTTCATCGCAGGTGCTTTCCACAGCTCCACGATGTGGGGCTGGACTGAGCTGCCTGCTCCAGGCAGACAGGTAATGCAAAACACCACGCTTCATGCTCTCTGTGATGCCTTCTGCTTGCTGTGGCTGCCTGCCTCACCCGGGGAAGCTGCGGTGATGTCCCAAGGCCTTGGGGACCTCTGGAGGCCTCATTCTTGTTTCCCAGCTGCCCTCCAGCTGATAAGTGTGCTGGGTGAAATAAACTGTGCCAGAAGGTTTGTACAAATAACCAGATCTTTATTATCTTTGTCATCACTTTGGCTGGTTACTGTGGTCAGAATATGTTTACAATTCTGTTTCTAAAAAGTCAGACACATTAGCTATTCTAAAAGGGAAAGTACCAAATAATTTCATTTATTAATCACATACATTTAAGTGAAAGGCTTTAATTTGTATCTTTACAGAGAGGAAATGTTCCGTGCAGTGTTTTTGGACAGAACAGAAAACCTCAATTTCAATGTTTACAAAAAGGAAAGGTCACGGGATTTAGTGTATCTATTTTTGTCAGCTCAAAGAGGAGATTTAGTAAATGAGTGTGGAAGTGTTTATTGCTATAGTGTAACTCCTATCTGGGCTCAGTCCTGCAGTTCTACCTCATGTGTGTGCTCTTAAATAACTGGGGAAAACGAGGAATCAGGAAATAACCAAGAAGCACCCAAGAAACTTCTATGTATCAGCTACCTGGACATGGATCCAGGACACTGCTGGGCTGCAGTAAGAGGGATGGGCAGTCAAGTTCCCTAGATTTGAACATACTTCAAAATATAGAGCTGGGAAAAATATAATAAAAAAGAAAGAACAGCAACCTGGATTTACATTCAAAATCCGACTTGGATAAACAGTTTCACAGATGTGTTAGTTCTGGAGTTCCTCTGCAAGAGCTGTAGCTGACAGAAGCAGCTGGCTGGCAAGAGTGAGCACTGTCTAATTAAACATGAGCTATAAACATTCAAGTATCACTAAACACGGCCTGATTCTGTCCTTCTTCCCTGCAGACCACAGACATCAGCCTGCTGCTGGTTTCATTAAAATTAGGGGGGTGAAGTGCTGCTTGGTGCAAAGAAGAGTTAAAGAATCAGGACGACCACAAGGAGCAGCAATTACAAAGCCTAATAACTTTCTGGGAGGTTGCTCAGGGCTAGATTTTTAAAGGGATTAACACAAACTGTAACAGCTGCTGAGCTCCATCAAGTGCTAAAGTATACTGGTCAGTACCTAGGTGCCTTTAAAAACCTGTCCCCAGTATAGTTTCCTCATTTAACAGGGTGGGGAAAAAAAAAGAAAAAAAAAAGAAAAAAAAAGAAAAAGAAAAAAAAAAAAAAGAGAGAATTGGTTAAATGTCAGTGAATCATTGAGCCAGACTCCGGTGTAAGCCTGGATTCCCTTTGGGACACCGCGGGGACTTCCAGACGTACACATGTGCCTTCAGGAGCTGGCACACTAAGACAGTCCCCCACGGTATTTGGTGCAACCCCCGTGCTTCTGCAAAGGGTGCGCTGGTGCAATCCTGCCCGCTCCTTCCTCCCGTGATGAAATCCCCTCGTAGCCAGAGCGTTGGCTAAGAGGTCTGGGCTCGGGCAAAGCTCAGCTGAGAGGCAGTGGGATGGAATGGTGGTGGGTGGCTCTTGGATACCTGTCTGGCAGCTCACGTTTGCTGTCATGAGCGCTGGCTATGCGATGGGGCTGTCGGCGTGGGTCTTGCTCCAGGTGCAGCAGCAGCATGTCATGAAATCTGGCACAGCTCCGTGAACGATGCTAAAATTGGCGCTTACAGGGAGTCTGCTAGAAACACGCTTTTGTCGTGCAGAGCCTGGTACTGGATCCTGCTTCCTTGGCGGGTGGTGAGGCAGAAGAAGGCTAACGTGGTGAGCAGCAGAACAAGTCCAACAAAAACAAAAGCTGCGAACATCAGGCTGGCTGCCCCAGGATTCAAGATTTTGTCCAAAAGAGTGCCTTCTTGGCTGTTATAATCTACCAAAAGAGAAGTAGCTCATGAGGAATCCGCACATGAACCTGAAAAGTTTAAAATTATATGTTAAAAAATCCATACCCTTTGCTGTGGTCCTGTTTTTTGCAGTGATGGTATCATCAGCTACAGTTGTGTCTCCTTCTGAAGGCACTTCCCGTTCTGTGTAGCGAGAGAAAAAATGTAGTTATGTCAAAAGCCTTTTTTTTTTAAAAAAAAAAAAAAAAAAAAAAAAAGAAGGAAAAGCAGCACTATTTTTCTTAGTTCCTCCTACCTTGGTAATCTGAACAGAAATCCTGATTACATCAGCACAGTTATAGGTTGCTCTAGGCAGCTCTGTGGGCAAAGTCCCCCTTCTCTACAGGGATCTATTACTTCACTTCTGCATTTGCTTGTTCATTTGAACAAGCCAGAATAAATATGTGGTAGAAAATAAATACACCTTGGCCAAAGCAGGAGGATTTGGGCTACATTTGATATTACATTTATCCTCCTGCCACTCCAGGACTGTGCAGCCCCTGTGGAAGTATGTGGCAAGCACAGACAGTGCTGCCCCAGGCAGGAGATGCCAGACCCAGGTGTTTGGTGAAATTTTTTGATGTGCAGAGGCTCACAAAACACTTCCGACTCCCTGCACCTCTTCACCATGCCCTACACGGGCATGGGGGATGCTCTTGTGAAGAACCAACTGTTTTCAGGTTGCAGAGCAGAGCCAATGTTCCTGTGCTTGCTGTGCCCTCAGGGCATCGCTAGATGATGCTGGCTGCCCAGGGCAGCAGGCAGTGATTCCTAGGTGCTTCCCACCAGCTGGCATTAGCTATCTTACTTCCCTGCCTTTCATCCAAACTGCTGTGCAATACACCCTCAGAGTCCCAGGATGGATTTCTGGTACTTCACCTGATTTATTGATGGTGTAGGTCGTTTCCATGCCAGCGTGGATGTGGTCAGCTACGTGGCAGTGCAGGAGCCATGTCCCAGGGTTTTCTGCTACCAGCTCAACTGTTTGGAATGTCCCAGGAAAAAGGTCATACACATCTCCTCTGTGGTCCTTATCTGTCTGTGGCAAGGCAAAATCAGCATTGTAAGGGTCTTGCCTTATTGTACTCAAATACCCCCCGGCACTGAAATATTCTAGTCTGACTTTCTGCTCCTTGATTAAATGCAGATTAAATGCTTCTTGTTATATGTTGCCAGTGTGTCCCACTGAGAGAGACGTAGGCCTGTGGACAGCCTTCATTTAATCAATTAATTAACAACAGGAGACTCCTCCTACGGACTTAGGGTGCTGGTTGAGCACAGGTAACAC
Source organism: Nettapus auritus (assembly GCA_011076525.1). Taxonomy (NCBI): domain Eukaryota; kingdom Metazoa; phylum Chordata; class Aves; order Anseriformes; family Anatidae; genus Nettapus; species Nettapus auritus. Next base: position 194,207,563 of record CM021765.1, read on the forward strand.
TTTGAAAGACAATTTTTTCAGGTGATCCTACCAGTATCAGACTGTCACAACATCAAACCATTCTGTAAGCAGACATAACTCTGGTTTCCTCCCTCTGTCTTCCCTTATAGCCATGGAAAAATATGTATTTTAACCTACCTGACCCCTAACAGTGACATTTGTTCAGGTTCTATAACAGAACTTGAGTGGTAAAAGCTTTGCAAGGATCCCCTTCATTTCATATCTCCTTCACGTGCAAACCTCCCCCTGATCTCAGCATCAGCCCAGGGTTGTATGTCCAAGCTGCAAAAATAGGCTAGAACTTGGACTTTTTTTTTTTTTTTAGGAATTTCCCATCACACTGTACAAGTTTTACTTTGATTCATTTTACCAACCTTGAAAATGAAGGTCTGTGCATGGAAGTGGACTGTATGTATATCTACTTCATTACCCATTCCTATCAAATACCAGTTCGTTGTATCACCTTCATTCATTGTTAGACCCAGCAGACTATTATAAATCTTCCCGTTGATTGCTGGAAGAATGACAAAATAGGTCTGATTAATAACTGGCCATAGCATGGGTGATGATAACCTTCAGGCAAGGAGAACAGGTGCCTGACACATGTGTCAAGGCAAGGGCTCTCTGTAGTGACTGCAGGGAGACAGCCACATCTTTGTTTCAGTCCCCAAACAGCTTATCATCTAAGGGGCACAGCAGCAACCACTTAGCTGTCTTGTGAAGCACCAGGTAAGGTTTCCACTTGTTGGGATCAGACTCCTGAACAAACAGGATTTTGGCTGAGAAGCTACATGGGAAAAGAGGGAAGAGTTGTTGCCTCAAATGAGTAGAAATCTAGAGAAGCAGAAGTTTGCTTTGCCAGGGCCATTCCTGTCCCCATTTGTTCTGGCCTCTCTGGCTCCTGGGCTGGTTGTTACCACAGCCACGTTTTAAAAAGTCATCCTTGTGCTCTTGCAAAGCAAGCCAACAAGGAAGGCAGCTCCTAAACCTCAAGGGAAGTCTGTCAGGGCAGCCTCTCCCCATGAGGGTAAGGTTGAATTAGCTTGTCAGAAAAATATCTTGGCTGGACCTCATGAAATCTTTTAGTTTCCAGTTGCTGCAGTTTATAAAGATGTCACATGGGTGCGTAACTGCAGGCCAAGTCAATGTCTTCCTAAAAGGGCTGTGAAAAATAAACCTCTGTCCTCTTGGCTGCTGCCACTGCGTCCTACATACCATGCTTGCTGTTGCCTTCTACAAAGTCCTTAGTGGAATTAAAATCATCATGATTCTTATGAAGGTATGTTTCAATGTTTTCTTTCAAATACCAGGATTTGTTTTCATCAAACACCATAAACAGGAGAGTAAATTCACGAGTAATGTCTTTCCTCGAACCATTTTCATCCAAAATTCCTTTTCTGCAAACTACAAGAGGCCCAATGAGACCACTGTATGTGTCCTGAAATGAAATAAATATATTACAGATGTGTTAGTTCATCCAAATATGAAAAAAAGCACAGATAACCTACACATTAAATAAAGATGAAATTCCTTTTTCCTATTAGGTGAGAAAAAATCATATCTTTCTTCAGACATGTTACTCCCAAAATTTAATGTCCCTGTGTTAATGTATCAAAGCAATGTTTTGTCTTCACCCAAAAAATCCCTTCAACTGTTCTTTGAGAAGGGAATCACATTACCATAGTGTATCCCTGAGGATTTTAGTAGATCATATTACCCAAGCATACACAACTGTTACCAAAGACAACAAAGCATCTAGCTATGTAAAGTCTTCCTCCAGCCCTTGGTCCTTGCAGAAATGAGAAGTGGGATGCTTTCAGAGATATTACGCAAGATAGCATACTTTATCTGAAACTAACTAATCTTTAATGACCATTTCTTGGTTACCTTTACAAAATTTACTGTTGAATAGTAAACCCAAGTGATACAGTTTGGATCTGTTTTACCAGGGCCGGATCGCTCTGGAACATTCCACCTGTAGGTGTTTATTTCCCCTGAAAAAAAAAAAAAAAAAATAAAAATAAAATAAAAGAATTTTACCAAGAACAGCTGGGTATTAGAGGCTTTGAGCAGCATGTAACTGAGACCCGCTACCCTCCTCATCAAAAAATGATCTGCATCAAAACTATCTGTGCAAGAATGCAGGGATGGCATGTGGATGTGTTTCTGCATTCCAGCAGGTCAGCAAGGTTCCAGGGGTGTAAATGAAGACAGATATCACCTGTAAAAGGAGATCTGCAGATGGTGCTGCAACCGGTGGCAAGGGGGAGCAGAGATTCCCTGATCTCTAATTCTAAAAAAAAAACCACCAATTTGATGGGGAAATTATCTGCTTGGGTGAGAATTGGTTCTCTATATTGAACACAAACACACATACATTCAGATGAACTGTCTGTGCTGTGTTTTGCTACTTTTAATTGAATAATTATTTATTTGCTGGTACTCCAGCAAAAAAGGCAGGAGGCCAAGAAGTGGTCAACACCTTGTCCTTCCGAGTGCTGGACAAATGCTGAACCAGATAGTCTGTCTCTTCCCCAAAATTATTCCAGGGTTACAAAACCCAAGAGCAACAGGTAATATGATACAAGTCAAGGGAAAAAAAAAAGGAAATCCTAGAACTGTTGACCGTGGTCTTGGTACAGCCACAATCCAAAAGCTGCCAATGGCTGTGGGCATTGAGAAAAGCAGAGTTTTCAAGCTTAAATGGCTGTGAATTGTCTGAGCTAGCTTTGTGTCACTGAGCCACTGCACAATTTTGGTGGTTCATGCAATAATGGGGCAATAACCACAAATAATAATAATAATAATAATAATAAAAATGATGTCTCTCAAATATCATATTATATAGCATGAGTCTCATGTAAATGAAGCAATACCATTTAATCTTACAAGCACCTTCTGTACATTACAGCATGGTTTATTGACCTCACAGAGATCAAAAGGCTTTTAAGGCACAACACTACAGTAGTAGGACAGAAAACACCAACAAGAAACACATAAGTTTCAGAGGCATTCTTGCCCTGGAGGCAGCCTGTGAGGGCCTTTAGGTGCTGAGGGGAGTGAAGTGCCCAGGCATTATTCTGGTTTCGAGGGATTTCTTCTTGTTGACTGCTGCTTCCAAACGCCTAAGGTGTGCATCCTTACATCTTGCCGAGTCTTTTCCCTTGGCTTCGCGGACACCTTCCCTAGCTCATGCCAAGCCTGCTCCCGTGTGGGCACAGGAGACATTACAGCAGCGAACCCAGCATTGCAGCTCAACCATCGACAAGTTGGGTGTGCAGTAAGGAAGAGGCAGAGTTAATATTGCCAACTGCAACTCTCCCCATGTTCCTATTTTTAAAACTTTGTTAGAGCATCAGTTTGGAGCTAAACGCTGGTTTAGGCTTCACTTGGCCGTGATTATGGGCCTGCTTCTGCATTTTTGGAGGTTGTCCAGTGATACTACATTCCTGCTTCTACCCCTGATAGGAACAAAGGCTTGTTCTTTGCCCCAACATGCTCACTTGATCAAGAACCGACATGCACAGCAACACAGAGAATCATATCTGAATAAACGTTGAGCATATTATGCATGGGAGAGCATATAGGTATGAATAAGCTTGAAAGAGGCAACATCATTCCTGCGTTAAAATACTTTTATATACGGCCTTTGTAGCTCAAAGAAAAAAATATATATACATATGAGCAGCCTTACCTGGGAGGGTAATTGGTGTCTCAGGCTGTTCTTCACAACCCACTTCTTCTACACCATGTGCACTCACTGAATAAGGCCTGCTGGCTTTGTTCTTAAACACGATCAGCACAGAGTCACCAACCTCGGCATGGAGTAATGGCCCTGAATTAAAGCAGAAGATGCCAGTGATTAATGCTGCTCTTCTAAATTTCAACAGTCTTCCAATGGCTTGGCCTCAGAAAGGACACATGGGCTCTCTCAAAACCTTCAGGCTGCTCTGTTCTTTCAGCAAAGCAATCAAAACCGATCTGCTATATCAGCTGATGAAAAGCTACATATATATACATATTGTTTTTTGTTTGTTTGTTTTGTTTTGTTTTGTTTTGCCAGTCAGAATAATATCACTCTGGAAATAATATCACTCTTGAAAACAAGCTGTCTCTGGACAGCTTGTTTTTCAGGAAAACTTTTGTTCATATCTTTCAAAATTGTGTTTCCTAAAGTGGTAATAGTTTTTTGTTTGTTTGTTTGTTTTGCTTGTTTGTTTTCCCAGAGCATTAAAATATTTTTTTTCAGTATTGTACTAGGGAGTATCGACTAATTTATGTTCAGTTTTTGCCTACTTCTCATCACATGAAAAACAGGAGCTGATGCTTATTATATGACATATATAAAATTTTGTCTTGTCCAATTTCAGGTACTAATGTAGCCCTTTAATATTGAGTTAATCTATCTACATAAGCTTCCCCCATAATACACGCTTTGATGTTAAGTTGAATCCTGGAATTTCCATTTTTACATCCTCCCTGTTAGTGGTCCTTCAGAAAGTCCTTATTCCATGTCTGGGAATAAATCATCTCATTTGGAAAGCATCTTTACACTCAGCAGTTATACAGACTGGTTGTATAATCACTGATTGCCTGGAATAGGCATCGATGTTATCTCTTTTCTTTGTTAACAAAGCTGTAAAATCTCTTTTATTTTGGAAATCAACCCTCTCACTTATTATGCTCAGTCTGTCAGCCGTGAGAGCTACTTGCCCAGGATTTCCAGGTGTTCCTCCTCCTCTGTCCGCACTTTACGCTGTGTAAAGTTGCCATTCGTGTACTCCCTGTAAACCACCTTCTTGTATTTTGTACCTATTAGATCTTCGCCTTGGCTCAGAAAAATGTGCCCATAACTGCAAAACAAAAAGGCAAAAATTAAAAACTTATTAAAAACGCTAAAACTTACATGTCTAAAAGCAGGTAAATGTTGCGTTATTCACAGTAGGTGTGACAAGAATATACAGCCTGGTCCGATGTGGTGATAGAAGGGGAAGCCCTGTGTGCTGCAAGAGGTTTTATACAGCCAGTAATAACAGTGATAATCCTCAATAAACGCACGCTGTCTTCAAACAAGTACAGCCAGGGATATATTGTACTCACCACAAACATTTTGGGACACAAATCCTTCAGCATTGCTGACAGACCAGAAACGAGGTTAAAGCTACGTGTGGCTTTAGCTTCTCACTCCAGTGCTTCCTCCACCCCAATAAAAGACATTACCTTTCCCTGCAGACCTGAATCCTGTTACCACGATGCCTGCTTTCACTGGCTTGGATATTAGTCTTATCATGGATATTATGGGCCAGTAGAGGACACTCGCAACCTCTCCTCTGAGCTTGCTGCCTCCTGGCTGCTCTTCTCCAAGCTCCCCCTGGCAGCGGAGTTACAAGGCTGGCTCACAACATACAAAATACAAGCAACAGGTGCCCAGGAGTACAGCTCACTCTAGTGAAATACTGTGCATACAGCAACAGCTTTTTGACAGTGATGTTTTTTGACTGTTAATATTTTCTTTAGGCACTCCTCTATACCTTCAGGTATATTTTCTGCTGACTCCACCATACTCATGTTTTTTTACAGGGTGCAACTTCCCAGACACAATTTCCAGCTTTTTTTTTTTTTTCTTTCTCTCTCTCTCTCTCTTTTTTTTTTTTTTTTTTTTTTTTTTTTTTTAATATGTTTCTTTCTCCTTTATTTATGTATTTATCTAATTATTTATTTATTTCACCAAACAGTGGTCTCAGAGACCACTGGATCATGTGTCTTCTGCACACTTTCTATTCCTTAGCACAGAGCAGTGTGGATGTGGCTCACTCAAGGCTGTTACCACACATGGATTTAGGGACTTGGAAGCCTTCCTGGGTTCAACAGCATGACGAGACACTCAGAGACAAAAACATTTGCATATGATGCCTAGGAATCAGTCTGCTCTGAGAGGTTATCATTTTATAAATGTTTACCTCTTAAAGAGTGCCTCCTAAGAAGTACTAGGCTGGCTTCATGAAAGGAGACATCTACACTCCTCCTTCACCATAAGTGGATCCCACACCCAGCAGCCTTTTTTTTTCCTCACGTACCTTTCCTCATTGCTGCTGACGTTGTAAATGTTTGGTTCTGAGCTCTTATTTGAGGCATAGTCCCACTCCACCTCCTCCGCAGCGATGTAGAAGATCCTCATGGTGTTGTGCTGCTGCTGGGCTCGGGTGGCTTTGCGGCAGCTGCTGACCTCATAGAGGTGTTTCATCCCCCCAACAAAGTGATCAAATGTCCTGCAAACCACCTTGAATGTGCCTGGAAAGGAAAGCTCTTGAGATGTAAGTAATTCTGGAAAATAAACAAGCAGGCTGGAAAATTAGGTCCTGTGCCTTGTACATCCCTGATCTGTCCTCCAAAAGAAAAAGGCCCCTAGTCTGTGATGCTCTATGGAAAGTCAATCAAGGGGGTGTTTATTTCACCCATTTGCTTTGAAAATACTAAGGGGACTGAAAGGGAAACTAGCTGTCAAGATGGATAGATACCAGTCATCTCCTTTAGGTGTCACGTGCTCCTTGGCCCTGAGACATCAGAGGATGGGTGTCTAGGCACACCCATGCCCGTGGAGAACACCAGGAGAAGCAGGGGTAGCGTGGCCATGGCATGGGCTGGCAGCAAGGGGCAAACCTCGTCAGAGGCTGCTGAAAACCACTTAAGTGCTAAGGGACACTTTCCCAAAAGGCTTGAGATGGCTTTAGGTGGCATATGGTTTCTGATGGTGTTGGCTTATGCCTGCTCAGGGCATGGACCCAGTGACTCTTCAGAGCAGCTCTGTGCTTTTGACCATGGAAAGCTTCAAATGAAGTGGTAAATTTGGAGGCCAAACCACCACAGGCTGAGCTTTCTGTGGCTCTGGTGGTATAAGGCTGCAGTAACAGTGGGTATATCTTTTGGCAGGCCCGTGTGCAGATTTTAACATTTGTTCTCCCCCTCCCATTTACTGGAGCAGAAGTTGACCACAGCATGGTCCTGTGTACCTCCACCTGCTAGCACTCTTGTGAAGGAGGAAAGCATTCACACAGCTGTTTTGTGTATGCAAAAGCTGAAAAGTCCACTGAGTTATACATATCCAACTTAATGAGTCAATGATGAAACAAAATTGGAAGCAGAACTTTGTCCTGACTGGATCTCAGTCCATTCCTTGTGTTTCTAGGGCAAAGGTGATGATAATTTGCAGTTAAAAATAAATAAATAAATAAATTTACAGGTGTTGGTGATTGTAAATATCTGATAATTCATTCATTTTCTCTTGTGGTCAGTAGAGGGTTATCTGGCAAAAAATAATGTACTCCCACTTCAATTGTTCAGTGTAATTCCTGCCGTGCAATTTCATGACAGATGGTGGAAAAGTATGGGACAGACACAAGAAAAGAATGTGCTGCCTTGTAGACAGCAGTGCTGGAGGTCCAAACATGACTTCGTGTGTGCGCACACGGCAAACAGATATTTCTATTGGGTGCTCCAGCCAAGGATGGCTTTTGGCAGAGACTTTATGGCAGCTCTCATGATTCCTTTGATTTAAAAACTTGCATCAATGGGAAGAAAAGTAACATTTCACTCTGGCTTAAAGCTTCTCTGAAGTATCTCCAATGAATAAATCACCCCTACAGCTTTGAAGAACGAATCACTGGATTAGACATGAAAATAAAAATATCCTTTATGTATATACTTCTGAAGAACCTCTTAAAGACCAGGTACTACTGAAGTTCTAAACACCTTACATGATGCTGACTATCTGCAAAGCAGTAAATTTTGTCTTTGATAAAAAAACTTTTTTGAGTGTTATGGAAATTCTGTGAGCATCCCATTAGCTATCTGTCTGCCTGTGGCTCTGCTTGTCCCAAGGTCTTCAAAGTCTCTGCTCTTTGGTGCACATTTATATTTGGTTTACAGCACCTTGCCAGAAAATTAGCCCAGCCTGAATTCTCATCTGTGTCAAGTCCCCACAGTCCAGACAGAATCAGAGAATGGTTGAGGTTGGAAGGGACCTCTGGGTCCACCTGGTCCAACCACTGCTCAAGCAGGGATACCCAGAGCAGGCTGCCCAGCACCATGTCCAGGAGGTTTTGAAGATATTCAAGGAGGAGACTCCACAACCTCTGTGGGCAACCTGTGCCAGTGCTCTGACACCTACATAGCTCAGAAGTGCTGCAGTGGTCAGAAGGAACCTCCTGTGTGCCACTTTGTGTCCATTGCCTCTTGTCATGGCACTGGGCACCACTGACAAGAGCCTGGCTCCATCCCCTCTGCATGTCCCCACACTTTCAAGCTCCCTCACACTCCCTGAATAGGGCAGAGCATCTCACTGGCTGTTATTTAGGCTGCCTGATTTCTGCAAGTGCCACAACATCAAGATAAGCTCAAGAACGTACCCACGCGGTCCGGCTGCATCAGTGCTGTTCCTGATAAGTGAGGAAACAAGGCCAGGCCGTCCCTTGTCGTCCCCCTCAGGTCAATGGTGTTTCCTTGAAACTGAACCCCGTGCATGTCGTAGTGACTGCCCAGCCCGATGAGGTGCCAGGAGACCTTGTCATCCTTGCACATGGCCAGGCCTGGCAGGTTACCAAACAAGTAGCCGTTGACAGCTGGAGGAGAAGAAAAGAGCCTGGTCGGTGGCCCGTGGGTTGTTCCTCAACACAGAGCCTCCTGCCACCTCTGCGGCAAGGGGCTCACGACCAAGCAAGTCATAACATTAATTAAAGAGGCATTTTGTGAAGCAAAGGTAGTACTGGATAACACCACATTAATGCTTAAATGCTGTTCTTACAAACTCGTAGCTTCTACATTTCTTTTTAGCATATAAAATACCATAATAGCCCTCAACAGAAATGTAGAGCTGCTTCTCCAATCTTTCCAGGATGCTTCACAGATGCCAGTTAAATATATAAATTTATATATCTTTCATCTTGGAGAAAGATGATTAAAGCCATGGAGTGAGTTTATAAGAAATGAATAAAAGAGGAATGCAAGGTGCCTGATGTTTGGAGACATTGTACCTACAATGTCTTCACACACTTTTTGCTTGGTAGTTAACTGTTCGCTGTCAGCATATATTCTCACTGCTCTCAGGAAAATCCAAGCATGATGAGATTATGTGGTTTGATCAAGTCTGTCACATTGGGGATATATTTGAGGATGTCTGTGCTGAAGTCAGAAATTTACATATAGAAGTGAAATTTTAAACTGTTACTGGCCTTTTCCCTAGTCTTTGTCCCTCTGCCAGAGGTCGCTGCCCAAGTAGAGCTGTCAGAGCAGAGAGGATGAACCTTTGTTATCAGAGTCAGTGCCAAGGCTGGCAGCTAAATTTAAATCACCCATGAACATCATTTTTTTTTCTACAGTTGGTGTTTGACGCTGGCACTATGCCTTTTTATATATCTAAGTGTTGTATCTAAAACCTACACTCTGTTCCTTTTCTCCAGGTGTAGTGGGTAGGTGGATGCAGTCATTGTTAACGTGACAAAGGATTCAACATGCATTCAAAGGACATGGAGAGCTGGCCATACACTGACTGACAGCTTCCACCTCACCCTCCAGGGCATTGCAGTCAGCTGTGAATGACGATAAAATCTGCCAATGATGAATGACGAAAAGGTATCATTAACAGATATCAGATATTTTTTACCATGCATTTTGTTGGATTCCTTGAAATCTTCATCATTTTCATCTACTTTTGAAGGGTCTCCAGTAAATGCTTCGATATTCTTGTTCAGATACCAGCTGTCATTCTCATCAAAGATTGAAAAGAGAAGGTAGAATTCTCTGTCTATTCCTTTCTATAGCCAAGGAGGAAGCCAAGACATTAAAATCAGTCTGTGCAGAAGTAACCAAGTGAAATATATATATATATGTATATAGTAACAAAAAATTACTTTGCCAGAAAGCTGCATCTGCTTTCTTACTATATAGAGGACTGGGGCTGGAGCTTTTGCATCAGCCAGAAGTTTAAAGAAAGTGGCACTTATCATGGAAAAGTGCATTCATTGCTAATGAGTGCATGGAAAACATGAAAAACCTTTCAGGAGTCATTCAGGACAAGCCTGAATACTGGCAAATGCCAGTTTCACCTTCCTAAACACCCCCACAGGTCAGCTTTTAATCTGAGGAATTATATTTTTTTAATCTCTTCAATCTGAGCTGGGAACTGGGCAAATCAGCCTGTAAGGACACATCCCCCCAGTCCACCACCCTGATGTTTCGGGGAGGCCCATCTCCACATTGAGCACCTGCGTCCCATCCTCATTCAGAACATTCTTCCGACAGACCAGCAAAGGCCCCACCAGGCCAGAGTTGGTGTCCTTCACGGCATCAGTGGCCGAGTAGTAGAGATAGGTGAGGCATGGTGGGTCGTTCTCACTTGGACCTCCGTTTTCAGGCACTCTCCATTTGTATGTGAAGGTTTCACCTGCCTTAACATGGGCTCCCGGCTTCATATATCCTGCAGAGAGAAAATTGAGAAGCACCCAGGTCATGGGAAGGTTATGTCCTCCAGAATACAAGCATTGGCTGGGAGTCGGACATAGCCACTGTTTTCTGCAGGTGGGCTCTCCCTTGCAACCACAGCTCAAGCACCATCTTATGGGCTCGTGACTTCTGCCATGGGGACATCTCGCCAGAGCCCAGTGCCCTTGGGACACACTGAGCCATTTCTCGCAGAACAAGTTTAACTACATCACACAGACACTGGCCCGATGCTATCTGGAGGATCTGGGTTCTGTCAGACCAGACGTGCAGAGCTCATCCTTGCTCTTAAATGGCTTCCTCTAATGTCTGTAGCTTTCCTGCCCTATCATGAGATTCATCTGAGGTACGAATGCAGACTCTGACTTTTCATTAAGCACCACGAAGCAATTACCTCAGCGAGTGGAGCTGCAGTTGTGACTGTTTAGAAATTCAGCACAAATCTGATCCTGGTAATTGCTTCTTTTTGATTTTGCAGAAAAGCACAGGAACATCTGTCAGAGTCTCCGAAGGGTGGCTGCTACCACTTTCTTTAGAAGCTAATTTGGGATGATTGTCTGCTGCCCTGCATGGGGTGGCTGTAGCATCACTCATGTAATTTAGCCACTGTAAAAGCATGTCGGTATCCACAGAGAGAGGACTCATAAAAGGGACTGGAAAGGAAAGTTGGGAAAAGGGGTCAGCCCTGCACCCTCAGAAGAAAAAATTACTAAATAACCCTTTTGCTCTTTGCTGTGAGGAAGATCAAACTAGAAATTTTGTTTAAAGTTGAGGCTGGTTGACTGGGTTTTCTCAGCACAGTCAGATGTGTCTGTCAGCAGCATTCTGCACTGATTTGGTTCTCTGTGTGCTGCCAAAAGCCTGGAGTGCCTCATGGAGAATCCTATTGTGAACTTAGACATGAATGAAAATATCAATATTTAACCACATACAATCTGCCACAAACTGCAATACAAAGCAGGGTACTTATGCAGTGCTATCTGATGCTATTAAATTAGTCTTGCAATGGTTCTCAATAAGGAGAAGAACGCTTATGTGGAGGAAAAAAAAAATGAGATTGGACAAGTGTTAAATGCAATATGGAATATTGCAATATGGAATATTACTGAGAGCACAACTGAAAAACAAATTAATAAGCCTTATGTATGTTTATATACAGTATTTTCATATGAATAATCTACACTCAGACAAAGCACAGGCTTTGAAAAATCATTGTCCCTCAGTATACACTTATAGCCCCTGTAGGGACCATATCTATATAATCTTGTAGATGGGTATGATGGAAATCCAAGACACTAGGGTTACAAGGAGAGAAGGGCAGAAAGATTGTTAGGAGGAAATAAATCTGGAGTCCGTTTCCTCTCCAAAGACCCAGAAATGCGCAGTTCATGCTGCTGCTGAATTGTAGGATTTAGGTTGATTTTGCTCCACATTGAAAGGTGCAATGCCAATGGATGCTATTACCAGGGAAGTTTAAACAAAAGCACAACAGGACTGACTGTGAGCAGAGAGAAGAATTTGCTTTTCCATCAGAAAATTATATCTGACATTAGATGTGTACAGGTGACTTCAAGGCTGAAGTGAACCCTGATGTTTCAGGATACAGCTTGGCCTGCTAACAAATTTGTTGCATTGCAAGGTTAGCAAATAGAGTCAACAGAATTTGATTCAAGCTTTTTGTGTCAATGTTATTGTATGGTTTTATGAGTTTTGCATGCTGACCTAATTCTCTTACAGTGCTCAAAAGAGGGATTATGATCTGGGAGTTCCTTTCTGGTGTGTTGCGATGGAAACAAAACAATTCCAACAACAAGAAGGATAACTTTCTCTTCGGTGCTGCAGCTCTTCTAACATAAGCACTCTAAAGCTTGGACGCATGCTCTAACCCTAATCTAGGTTCCTTTGTTAGTCAGGGGAAACAGACATCTCCAGGGGTGACCTATTGTCTCCTGAAGCAGGTGTTCAAAGTAAATGAGACTTCTCACCCTCTGAAGAGGTTGATTTTTGCCTCTGATTGAAGAAGTTGCCTACCAATTAGACATGACACCTTACATCTAATGATTAAACTTCGATGATAAAAATCCCATCTTTACACAAAATGAGAGGAAGCTTTTGGTAAGTGCTCTGTTCTAGCATTTACATAGTTAAGAGGATTAATAAGAATTGTTGCTGCTTCATATTCTGGGTCAATCTGATAAAAGATGCTTGGATGCTGACTATGCTGGCCATGAAAGAAGGGGAATACCAGAACTCTGTTAGAGGATCAGGTGTGAAGCAGCCCAGACCACATGGAGAGCTCTATCCAAAAATTCAGCAGGGTCATCATGCCAGATCCTAAGCAAAAAATTTTTGGAGCGTGTTCAGAGTAGGTCCACTGACTGGAGATGAGTGATATTAGATTAGAACTAAATTAAATTGGATTGGGCTTTTGACTTGTACTCAAAATTAACAGATGGACCACAGCTGGTTTCAGTGACCTTGTCTGGCACATGTCCAAGGGAAAGAACATTTACTGAGGCAGACTGGGGATGTCCCTCAGGTTGTGACATGTAGGGTAGACACAAACTAAATCAAATCATCCTTTCCATTCCTTAATACCCACAAAAAGGGCAAAGCTGCAGAGCAACAGGAGAAGATCTGCAGACTCATGTATTCTGGATGTGACAATACAACAGTTCAGTCAAAACTTACCGTCTAAGTAGGGAGCACCTTCCGACAGTTTGCTGAAGCTTACACCATGGGCCATAATGCTGTAGCTCCTTTTGGCTTTGTTGGCAAAAGTAACTAGCACTGTATCTCCCACTTCAGCTTTTATAACAGGACCTTAAAGAAAGGGATTTAGGGAAGGTGTTAGAACCACCAACAAATATAATTTTATCTAAATAAGATAGTCCTGACTAGCAGCTGAATGCCCCAGATTTCTCTCTGGATCCAAGGGGACTTTTGCTTTCAAAGGATGGGAAAACATTCACCATACCAAGTATTCCCAGGTGCTTCATGTTCTTTGGCTGAATCTTCCTTTTACTGAATGTTGCATCAGTATACTCCACATAGCGAACCTTCCAGTATTGCCCTCCTATTCTGTCAGTCCCTTGTGTGAAATATATTGCAGATTCACTGTGGATTTAACAAATCAGACTGGTTAAATTACTAGAGGTTCAGGCAGAAACCTTTCTTTAGGACAAAGTTATTACCCCAGCCATGGGAGAAATGACCTTCCAAGTTACTAGTTTACATACACTTTTCCAGCAGGCTAGATTAAACATTACTGAGCTGAATTACAGTTACAAATTAGTTAACAAATGGGTATTCATTGTGCATTAGACTTCCATGTTTTTAATTTCAACTTAGGACAAGTGCTCTGTCAACTTACTTCCAACTACCTTAGGGCAAGACCAGTGCTATTACCTGTGCACAATTCATCTTTAATCTTCTTTACTTTTCCTGGGAGATGCTCTAACATAATTCATCTCCATCTTTTATAACAAGGGGGGGAAATCTCCCATTATAGCACCTCTGAGATACACCAAGTGTTAAAACTGCCAAAGGAATCTTGACATAAGGGTTTCCATTCTGCATGAACTTTGCATGCCTCATCAGGGCTCACTTTCTCCATGGACTTAACGATGGAGAGAGATAAGTGCTTCCAGAAGGCAACTCCTAAGCATCGCAGTTACAAATCTAATTTCTCAACAAGGCTGTTTAAATCCTCCCTGCCCCATTCAATTAAAATTAATAACAGTGCAGGACCTAGCCCTGGTGAATCACTGTGGAAGTCTCACCCAGACTCTTGAAATTGAGCACAACAGGAGAGGATGAGAAAGCTTACCTGCCAGTGGCATTTAAGCCCTGCCCAGTGAATTTATCATAACCGTCAGGTCCATAATTCCAGAGCACTTCTTCAGCAGCAATATAATATCTTCTCTTGTGACTGACTGGTGAAGGCTGAGACAGTTTTTCTTGACAGATCTGAACATCATACAGTGCCTCCATGCCACCTGGGAGGAGAAAGAGTCTGGAGACAGTCCTTGGCCAGCTGCGGAGTCACCAAACTTGTGGGTATAAATGAACATTCAGAACCCTCTAGGCAAGAGCTATGTGGATTGGAAAAAATTGCTAGGATCATTTGGGTAAGTTTCTATTTTTAGAGACTTCTGTCTACACTGGGCTAGACACTAGCACTCTTCTCTTGCAAGTGGTACATTGTCCCACAGGTGAAATCCACCAAAATCTATGACACTCTTTAGTGTCATATTTACTTATTTACTCCATTCCTTAATCTGAGTAAGGATGACAGAATGATTTGGGGGATCAGAGTACCTCCTGAAATATGCAACATGGGATCACCTCCCCCTGACTTCCACTGAAATAGAGAGGCTGGTTTATTATCACACTGAAGGAGTTGCTAGCCAGAATCAAGTCTCTGCCTAATAATAATCCCACTGAAATCAACTTGGATGTTCTTAAAAGTAAAAATTTTCACAACTTGTAGCTGTCTCTGATATTATACAGTTCCTGCTGTCACAAACCTAGTTTATGATATGTGGCTTTCAGGTTCTTGCACCACACAAATACAACATTATCATCATCAAATTCCTTTATTTAAAGGTGTCTTAACAAGTTTCTGAGCACACTGCTAATGATTTCTGTAAAAAAAAAGCTATAAAGTGTTCATCTGGTGTGATATTTCTTAAAGTGTACATTTTTATCTACAACAAAAAGTAATGATGAAGGATCTTCTCATTTACCATCAAAATCTCTAACTTATATAGAAAGTGCTGTGTCAACACTGGGTCTACCATGTTTTTCTCACATTAGTTGCTCATATTTGCACAGTTAAGTTATTCATTCGAGCTGAATATTTGGCCCAACATACATAATTTTCACTGGAGACTAAACTCATGATGTTTTTCTGATGACATAGTTTTCAAGCGTTCAGTTTTGGAAACTTGGAGATGGAAACATCTCTCAGTTTTCTTTTCCTAGCATATTTGAGGCTGGAACTTCTGTATTTGATAGGATCAGGAAGATCTATAGCACCATACCTCGCAAATGTTCATTAACCTGGCAAGTTATCAGCCACCTCCCGGGGTTTGCAGGGGTCATCTCTGCTGTGATGAATGTTGCTGGGAACAGACCAACGACATCTGCCCTCTGGTCTCTGTTGGTGAAAGTGTGGCCGTAGAAATATGCAGCGTGGATATCGATCTCACTTCCCATGCCAATCAAGTGCCAGGACATGGGAGTGTCAGCACACATCTCCAAGCCAGGGAGATTTCCGTAAATATAACCATTAAGAGCTAAAAACAAAAAGTAGGAGATTTTATGAGAGGGAAAAGACAAGTGCCAGGTTCCTCTGACCTCCTTTCTAAGAATAATCCTTTCCTGGAAAATAATCTATGAATGTTCACACTGAGTCCGTAGCTGAATTAGGTGCTCATGGGATCCCTGATGGAGAATAACATTTTTGAACAGCCAGCTAACAGCTCAGGATGATCAAATGACCCAAATTCTCTGTCTGGGTCTATGAGAAACTTCCTGAGTCATAATAAGGTATTACAAAGGCCCAGTCATCACAAGAAGTCCTGATAACGAAGTTAATTTGTTCTGCAGGTACTTAGGATGTCTGGAATCTATTCCCTCTAATTCTGAGTCATAAATAACTATTATATAGCTGGGTCAAGCAATTAAGATTTGAAAATTATGATATCAGACAAATCAGTCTTAGTCAGCTCTCTCTTCCTGAACTTCCACATCTGACAATGTTAGGAGAACTTTAGGAGAACAAGATTCATATTTTGCAAAATAATTTATCTCCTAGGCTCCATGGAACAACCAAAATACTGAGAAACATCTGGATTTAACTTCTTACATCAGGTCTCTAAATAGCTCAAAGTACTATTGCCCCAGTGATCTCTGAAGGGCAGGAGTAGCAGTATCAGCCAGCCCACCAGGCCTGAGGCCTTTTGAGAGCCTGAAATGCAGGACTCTTGGAATAAAAACATCTCAAAGTGCTCTGCAGCCTCCTTTTCTCTTTTCACAGCTGGTCAATGAGTCACAAAAAGGCTTATGTCTGTTGCCTAAGATAAAATGCTAAACAAGTGACAGCTGGATGTGAAAGCTGAATCTCCTCACTGCAAACCAGTGTGTTGTACTGTGTTTAGGGAGAGGCCTTTATCAGCACAATACTTCAACATCCCAAACCATTCCATGCTGTCACAGATACAGAAGAGATACCACAAGAGACAGAAAGTCCCAGTGAAAAGAAGAGTCTGATCACTGCTGTAGGTCACCATTTGCTCAAGAGTCCTGCTCACCATGCATACGGTTGCTGGTCTGGAAACCTTCATCCTCTTTGTCAACTGTTGCTGGTTCTAAGCAGAAGGTCTTTATATTTTCATCGAGGTACCAGCTGAAATTTTCATCTACAATGCTAAACATCAGGGCAAAAGCATTAGCAGCACCAGTCCTTCCTATTGGGGTCTCATCTGCAGTTCCTAAATTACAAACGAAAAGGAAAGTGCTAAAAAGAGCCTTGGAGGGGGCTGAACATAAAAAATGACAATAACTTTGGAGCATTCAAGGATATATAGTGGTCTGCCCATGATCTATAGGGCATGTTGAATTTCACCTAGTTTTGCTGCTCCAAGACCCCTTAATCCCCCCTCCCCAACCTTTCAGCAGATGGGTTCCTCCAGTAGGCAGCTCATCTCACCTATGACAAGCTGATATTTAATGATCTGCTGATATGACAAAAGCACAAGCAGCTGCCAAAAGCTGTGGTCCCACCTTTTTTCCATGTTTTTCCCACTGTTCCCAACCCTGCCCACCAGTCAGTATTAACATTTGTTTAGCTATGCAGCGAGCCAGATCAGAAGCCTGATCCAGCTGGAAACCAGTGATTTTGTTTTGGCCAGGAATTAAGGTGAAGCAAGTGGTGGCCCACATTGCTGTTACATGGAAGCAGCTTGTGGAGCATACCCTCAGAACAGCTGGCTAAATGTGGCTCACTCCTCATGGACTAGTGAGGAAGCCTAGACAATTAATTAGGACAAGTTATTTAAATTTTGAAAGCCTTAAGATAGGATGAGTACAATCTATTCAAGCTAATTTGAGTATTGGTATCTGAGTGACCATTTGGGGGGCAACCTGAGACTATAGGAGTGGTGACACTGGATAGTCTATTATTAACCACTGAGGGATTTATATTTCATCTACTTTTCCAGTCTACCTCTGAACCCTTAAAAAAACCTTTTGCTTCCCCAGTGTCCTCTGGGATGGAGCCCCAGAGCCTTGCTGTCAGCCATGTAAGGAGCCACCCACCACCATCAGGGGGAGGAGGCCTAAAGCAGTGGCATTGTGCAGATATCCACCTTGACAAAGTCAAGACCCAAGATGCAGATAAGCTGTCCTTGAGGCTGGGATTGTTTTGAACATGTTGTCTCCTAGCTTCATGCATTATCCTAAAGTTATTGGCTCGGTTTCACATGTTCAGAAAGTTCCCCAAGAGAAAAAAGTCTGAGACATCTTAATTGTGAGTAAAGCTGGACACCATGCCTGCCCTCTCCACACTGAAGTTTTTCTTTTTCTTTTTTTTTTTTTTCTTTTTCTTTTTTTTTTTTTTATTTTTCTGAATATATAAAAACTACTTCTTTATATAAAGTTAGGGCTGGTTTTGTACTGCAGCAGATACAGGAAAGAGGTGGCAGATTTACATGTGTCCCAGGTGGAGAGGGGATGATGGCTCAGCTGACAGAGGGGAGAGAGTTGGTACATGATTCCAACATTTTCAGGCTATAAGTACACGGGATAGGCTGTGACCTCAGCTGTTCAGTGCACATTCCCATATGGCTGTGATATAAAACTTAGACGCAAAATTCCATAAGGGAAAAAAAAATGACAAGGAACATTGGGGTTTCAAGTATGTAAATACCAATGCCGAAGTCACCAGCCCTAATTTCACTTCCTGGGCAATGAGTCCTTCGCTTGTCCTGAAATGATCCCAGTTTTGGAACGTTTATTTTTGGCCTTGACTATGCCCAGCCGGCCACAGAGCATGCTGCAGTCCCTCCACCAGCCGAGGCAAATCTCTTGTGAAACCAAAGGGGAGCGGGAAGGGGGTTGTCCCAGAGCTACAATACCTACCCTGGGGTGCTCCTGGAATGACCCAGCTATTCCTTGCCCCTTTTTATGGGCTATGTAGGGATAGACTCTAGACCATCATGTTTATACCTGTAAGCAAAAATGACTGTTAAGATGCCAAGCTTGGCAGAGGGGCTTGCTTTGTCAGTGTTCCTAGCTCAGTACCTTTTTTACAAACCAGCAGTGGCCCAATTAAACCAGATGCAATATCTCTTGGTGTGTCAATGTGAGAATGGTAAATCCAAGTCAAGCAGTTTGAGTCTGCCAAAGTTGGGGAATAATCTTTCCTTACTGGCCATGTGTACGTGTAATTTCCACCGGGAACAACAAAATCGTCCTCTTTGCTTTTACCGCCGGTTCCATCTGGGTAAAGTGCTCCTAATACATTTAAAAAAAAAAAAAAAAAAAAAAAAAAAAGGGAAGCTTTTAGCTCCTCCTTAACCATTTTCCTTAAATAAATGTGTATTTTCTTCTATTTTATCACAGCTTTCAAAAATAATAACAACACTCACAAACAATTACTGAGAAATTGTGAAAAATTTTCAAAGTTCTGGTTGAAACAGTCAAAAACAGTTGACAGTTAAAATCAACTACTTATCAGTAGATGAAGCTTTTAAAAAGTCTTTAATTTTTCCTTGTCTCTTTACTCTCATCAAACAGTCACGTACACATTTTGTCAGCTAACATTATACATCTTCTCACAGAAAACTGATGAGAGTGATAAATGTATGCAAATCCATACACCTCTAACCAAAATACACATGCATAGGTTTGAGATTCCGAAAATTATATCATGTATGTTATACACCTATAAAGAGAAAAAACATTCACTTACAAGAACTCTATCTATTCAACAGGCTAGAAGTAGGGAGAAGAAAGGAAAATACTTCTGTGACTAATAATTCAGGAAAATAATTCAAGGAAAAAAAGACACACCTAACCTGTTTCAGTGTTGGATTTATCCCAGGCGTCAAAGGTTTGTGGCAAAAAGTTTTAAGAAATGAGGATGTTCCTGGTTTTAGTCATCAGTTGCAGTTACTGATGGGTTTATGAGAGGGTGATCTAAGTCCTCTGATGTCAATGGCCAAAACAATAAATACTTGGACAAACTTGTAGCCCTGACATTCACTATTCCAGGGGAAAAGGAGAAGAAAAGAGAAAGGGCAAACCAGCTTTTACCTTCAGAGTCCTTGTCATAGAAGACCCCATGTGGATGCACTGAGTATGGACGGGAAGCAAAGTTTTTTAAATGGACAATAAAGACATCCTCTTCTTCTGCCTTCAGGACTGGCCCAAGGAATCCCAGCCAGGCTGCTTTGGGGATTTCCTGGGAGTATGTGTCATCAGTGAATTGCCTAAAAATAGCCTTTTTGTACACACGCCCTATCCGGTTGGCTCCTCTTGTTGCATACACGCTTGCAAACCTAGTGTTGAGAAGGGAAAATAATTTAGAGACAAAAAACTCCTTGAAGAGTTGATCAAATAACAGGTGCTTACAGTGCAGATAAATCGTTCCCAGGGACAAATCATGAAGCTAGTGGATCTAAGAGTGAGAAGTCAACCTGGACATCGCTATCAGGGTCCAAGCCCCTTCCTCTGCAGTACTTATCCTGCTTGCAGGTACTACACAAGTACTACACAGGTACTACAAACAAGTCTTCCCTTGAGGACCAGCCACCCAGGACTTTCTGTACAGTTTTAGCACCTTCTCACTCTTTCGCAAGGGCAAAACCTCACATCTAAATGCATGACTGTGCAGGAGAAGAAAAACAAATTAATTCAAAATTTTTTCTAAAGCCAATAAGAACAATTATAATCAACTAGTTTGGCAACCCATAAGAGTAGCATAAGGTGTATTTTGCATGAAAGGCATAATTTCTACTTCCCAGAACCCACATTTTATAGCAACTTCAAGTGACAGAGAACGAACCATATGGTCAGTGGCTGACATGTTGTGGCTATTAAATTCCTGCTCCCTTCAAATCCCAAACTGCATTTGCAGTCTAAAATCATCTAGCTCTATATGCCAACAACTGGTTTCCCATCATGACCTGTCTCAGATCAAAGAGGCCACATACCATCAGGAATTTATTTTCTAGACAGACACTTGCACTAGTTTTAATTAATTGATTAAACTGCCTCTTACCTTTCTTCTGGACAAACCAAATGCACTGACATTCTTTATGCCACAAACCTTCCCTGACATTCTTTTCTGAAAGTCTTCCAATATTTCTCTATCTCTTTTGAAGTCTGAACACAAGAACTTCACATAATATGCAAATAATATTGCAGTTAAAGGTGCTCCCTGTCAATACTTCTTATACAACTAGAAATTAGTTTTGCCCTTTTAACTATAATTTCATACTGGCAACCAATGTTTAGCCCATCTGTCATGATACTAATTTTTTTTTTACTTCTCTCTAGAATACATCTGACAAGTGTGATACACACTCTTCATCCCTAAGTATCCCACACAGTGTCCAAATAACCGCACTTGCCACAGAACGAGGAGTGGACTGTATGACCAACTTCAACAGAGTTGACTGCTCCATGAGTTTTTGCATCCTTTAAATTGTTTGAACTTTCATGCTTCCTGAAACAAGCTCATTAAAAAGTTGAGCTAAGTTTTCCTGAAGTGTAGCTGGCAGAAACATGGCAATTCCATATTTCTATTGACTTTTTGTGGCTGCTCAGTTCACCTTCTTGAACACATTCTGTTTTGCTGTTTCTGTATGCTACCAACAGCATCAGTGCTGGATGTCACATAGGCTGAAAGGTATAATTTATTATAATTTATTCACTATAAGATCCCATGCTTCCCTTTATCAAACCATCTCTCCTTGACACCGTAACTCACAACATCCCCCAAGCATGCCCATTCCACCCCTGTGGCCGCTGGCTAAACCAGATCACTGAAGTGATAGAAACCTGAAAGCCTCCCAGAAGAATGGTTTTTTATTTGAAAAATGTGGTTTATAACACAGACTCCTCAAGAGCTATTTTGGTGCAAATGAAAGCATTGTCAGTGGCACTGCTGTGGGAGAAACAGCTGCCTAGAACAAAAAGGAAAGGACAGAAGCTTCTCAACCTGGTTCATCACTGAATAAAATATGTTAGATAAACACACCCCAAAAAATGTTGTTAAGGAATGAGATGCCAAGAAGTCTGGATCTTCAGCAAATTAGCAGCTCTGTGGTAACTCTGTATGCACAGTGAGACCTGGCAAGTCACCCTGTGCTCGCCCAGGAGAAGATACGTTCCACTGCCTGGGGGAAGAGCTTCTACCACAGAGTAGTAGGTGGTGGTAGTAGCAGTGCAGTGTGAACACCCATGCTGCTTTACCTCATGGCAATGTATTCCTGTGGCTGTGCCCTAATTTGAATTATAAATTGGTGTTTAGAATGGTTTAAAAAAATTTTCTCTAGGGAAAAAAATTCAAATAGATCCTTTTATTTCATAAAGTACTTATTTTCAGCAGGCACAGCATTGGCACTGTGTTTCCGCCATGATGACAGATCTTTTATGGCCCTGGCTATCTGGCCAGACATCATTGCATGCTCTCCCATACTTTCAGACCTCTGGGACACGCTGTCTGCTCTGCTGAACTGTACTCCAAAAAAAACACAATCACTTCTTGGCCTGGCATGTTCAGATGTTTGACATGAGTCTAATTCCTATACATGCACAGAATGGGGAACCTAAAACCCATTAAAGTATTGAGGTTCCTTAGTGCCTAAAGCTGTGCTACAGGTCATCTTAACTAGCATCTCAATTGACCAGATCTGTGCCCATCTCCTATTCAAAAATATCTAGGAGGTAGGAAAAAAAGTATTCTTAGTGCCAGCTTTCTGAAAGGAGGTCCATTCAAATAACTCATCCATTCAGAGCTCTAGAGCCCACTGTCTGTAACAGGTATCATCTCCTGCTAGTCACAAAGCAGGTGATGCTCTTCTATGCTGAGCATCGGGGATGCAAAAGTTATGGAGCCAGCAAGGGATCAGAGCACAGAAGCAGAAACTTAACCTCTTGGGTCTGTTTAACTATGGGTTTTAGTTAACCACAGTCCCAGAGAAAACAACCGATTGACTCTGGGACAAAACCCAACATCACACTGATGCTCTCACCATTGTGTTCCAGTCTCCGACTCACCCACAGCTCCCTTTCCTACCAGACCCACTCTTTCCAAAGGGCAGAACAGCTTCCTGCCCAAAAGGCACTGATGATACCCTCGGACTTTGTTGAAGTGCAAACACTTCAGCCTTACTCCTCCTTCTGTCTGGGAAGGGCTAGATCCCACTTCTTTTGCCTATACAGAGACACGTATTTTCAGCGTGCCCTTTTGGTTGCCCTCCACAACCTGAGAACAGAACATGATGGTTGTTGTGAGTCCCACTCTAGGTGTCCAGGCTTCCCCATTTCATCCAGGAGGACTTCTGGGGTGTCCACCTCGGCCTTTCAAGTATATGGTAGCTCTCTCTGAAACTCTTTACGTGGGTTGCTGTGCTGTACATTACAGTGCTTGGAGTCCTTTGCATAAAGCCTGCCCACACTGGAACTAAAGGTGTGAGCCATAGGTAGCTCATAGAAAGGATGTATGGGCGTTAGTAACTTCTCTTTTGTACCGCCAGATGCTGGAACAATTGGTCACCTCATGAGGACACAGAGTGGGCCTGGTACCTCTACCCAGTGCCACAGTGCAGCCAGAGGGAGCTGGCACAGGTTTGGTCCCATGTCCTCTGCTGCTCCATCAGTGGGACACAGAGGTTTTTCCCCTGTCCCTCTTCTTTCTTTCAGTGAGAGTATCTTCTCAGTGCCCTGTGAAGTCTCTAAAGCTGGTGCAGCACCACTGCACCCAGAGGCACCAGTCCATCTCCCATTTCTGTATTTCTTTCCACCTCCAGAATCCTTCAGAGATTTTCTCTGCTGCAGGATTTCATCTTGAATATTTTACAGCAGCATTCTCAAAGATCATTCTCTGTTTTCTTCTGAGGGTGGAGAAGGATGTTCTTGAAAAATGAAAAAAATATGTTCTTGAAAAAAAGTTCTTCTTTGGGAAGCAGTTCATATCTTCAGCCACCTTGTTAAACATCCCTTGCCCCTGCACCTCCTCCTTTGTTCTTTCCCACTCACTGACTTTCCAATACATTATTGCAGCAGCAACTTCTTCAAATGCTGTAATAGTTAAACATGTCCCGTTCTCTAAATCTGCCTTTGCCTCTTTCTTCCAGTGATCATGATGTGCCTATTCCACTGGGCACCCTCTGTCAAAATGTCTCCTATCTCTCACTTTCCTTTTGCTGCATGCACGCTAAATTCCTGTTGCTTTATGCTCTCCTGCTCACTTCAAATCACTTTATCCTCATCATGCCTTCATGATATCGCTGCCTGAACCTCTTCTATCCTTCAGGTCTTGTGAGGATGTGAGAGCTGCTCTTCTGAACCTTGACTGTCTCTCTAACTCAGTTGTCAGCCTGTATGTACTTCATGGGCAGAAAGTCATGATAACCAGCCAATCCTACTCCTTGTAGGGAAGGTGAACCCTCCATCCCCTGGAGTTGTACCCATGCAAACTTCCTAAATTCCCTTGGAAATTCTTCAGTGGTCCTTCCTTTTCCTCCTGTAAGCAGGCCAGTCTTAAGGGTATGTAGAGAGGTAAGCAGGATTGTAAATCAAGGTGTAAAAATATCTTGTTCTGACCAGGAAAACAATACAAATCCTTCTGTTGTTTCTCTGCCTGATTTCATTTTACCTACAGACCATTCCCAGCAGTTTTTAAACTCCAAGAAAAGATGGCAATGTACATGAGTGGGACAGGGAATTATTAATAGGTGATGCACTCTAATTCCTAAAAATTAATATTAATGTAATTACAGTAATTCCCCTGTGATGATGAGCATTAAAACTCCTCCAAATGATAAAAATAATGAAACAAGAGTATTGTGTAGACTCTTCTTCAACGAATTCAAGAACAGACATGAAGATATTCTGACATCTTAGGGAACGACCTACCTGTTCCTTCTATCACACAGAAAATGTAATTTTCCTGGATTTTTACCATTTTATTTTATGTTACCTGTGACCAGCAGAGATACAATCTAGAGGCTAGATTTTTCATATGGTGCTTATATGAGTACCATGTTACAGTGTACATGAAGAGACGTATATACTGTGCACAGCAAAGCAAACACTACAGGACATGGAGCCAGATCCCTCACTGATACAGTTCTGAAGCTTGCTGAGTTGGCTTGTTATCATAATCACCACTGAAAAATCAACACTTCAAACAATTACCAGATGAAAAGTCTTGAATTTTCTCCTGCAGTTAATGTGCCCAACAGCTGCTGCACGTTCCCGGGTGCATCTGTAAGTAAATGCAAATTCTCTTTTCCTATAATTGCTCCACTAAAGTCCCATAGGTTTTGCAACTGCAATCATTTATGCAAATACACTTATGTGTTTGTTCCCCCAAATCTGTTGGTGAAACCTTATTCTCTACCCTCTTTGCATAATCTATGTCTGAATTTACTACACTTTTTTTTCCCTAAAAATTCTCCAGTTTTCTCATGGCTGGAGTAAGCTACAACAGTGGCCATGGTTTCCCTGTCATTTTAATCCCTGGGTTGTGCAACTTGCTCAGAGTAACACTCTGCTAGTCCTCGCATCCTGTGTTATGGCCAAAGCAATGTCTGTGCTGGAGGGACAGCCGGTGGAGGGGGACCAGCAGTACCAGCTCACGTGTGTAGGTGGTGCCCTGACCGCACACCATCAAACAAGATGAGTTGTGTGTCCTCAAACGACAGAGGTACAATGTCCTCAAAAGACACTTGAGACCTTTTCTGACCCACAATGGCAACTGACAAGGTCAGTAAAACCCAAAAAACTCTAAACGAAGCTCTGAAGTGTCATTGGTTAAGTGTGGATATAATGGTTTCTCTCCTAGGATGAACTTCTCCCTCCACTGAAGCCAGTGACAAGGATTTCACCTTGCGTGCCCTTTTGATGCTGACCCTTCCCACAGTGATGTTCTCTGCTGATGCAATTGGGTCATTTGTCCGCGTAATTACTCAGCCATTAGTTTAGCATCTGTGATGACAGTTTTACCGTCATTTATCTGGGTGGGATCTCCTCATAGGCAAGTTGCACAAACTGTGTTTGATGCTGCGGTAACAAAAAATACCCGTTAGTGTTGGTGGGTGCAAGATTTAGCCCAGATAAACGTACCTTGGTGGCCTAAGGAGAGGGGATGAGTGGTTACATCAGGCAAACTTAATAACATCTACCACCAGCAGAGCAAGATTTAAGTGTCCATCATATAAACTAGCACCAAATTAATTTAAAAGGATTATCAACCAAACTTTAATCCTGAGGGCTGAGCCACAATAAGGAGGGAAAGACTAATGTATGTCAAGCCACAACACCCAAGTGCATTTTTATTTTGAAAGGCCATTGCCTTTGTGGTCATTAAAGTGAGCAGGCAGTGTCTGAGCTCAGCCTCCTGCTGCAGCAATATCCATGTCCTAACCCACGACATCTCACGAGAATCTGCAGCACGTCCAGCAGCACTGACAGCTCTTTGCACCTTGCACGGCCAGTCCACCACGTGGATGTGGTCAGCTTGTGTCAACCCTTCCACCAGTTGTATCAGGTGGGAGGGGATGCTGAAAGCCTTCCAACCTGTATTCAGTGGCTGTAATTTGGATTTATCTCTATTTTCCAAAGTCCTGTGGGTTTCAGAAAAAGCCAACTTGATGTTTGAAGGAAGAACTGAGAGGGATATATTTTAGCCCTGTTTGCAACAATCCAAATTACGAAAACTAGTGGAAGAGCTCGAGGCTTCAAGTAGACTAGACAAAGGGCAGAGGCGAGCAGCCTCATTACTCTCTTTACATGAGAAGCACTGATGCGCAGCAAGATATTTGCTCAGTGCAAGCAGCAGGCTGGCCCTTGAGCATGGCAGCAACACAAATCATCATTGAAATTAACATCCGAGCAGGATAGTTACGCTAACACAGGGCTGTGTTCGGGTTAATCAGCTCTGACGAGAGGCAGACTTTTCACCTCACGCCCAGGGAGGTGCTGAGGCAGCTCCACGGCTTCTGGCTGGGCAGGCAGCTCACTCAGCACCAGCACAGCAGGAACCGAGCAGCCTTGTGCCAGAGCCTGCTCCATGATTTCAGCCCCACGCTTCAGCTGCCGAGGTCTGCTTTCTGTAAAGCAGCCTCATCACTGCTAAGAACTAAAGGCTGAGGAATATGTTATCAGCTTTGGCACAGCAACATTGAAATCATCGTTTGAATCTCACTATCTGATTCAGGTAATGTAACTAACACTTTCCATTACACAATTGCTAATTCAGCATTTTTATTAAGGAGGAAAGAATAAGTGGTTTTGATTGTATCTCTGTGGGCAAGCTGGAATCAAAGGGAACATTCCTTTTTGTATATGCACCTGCCTTGTTAAAGATAATCAGTTTATATGCAAGCTCTTTATCTGCACTTCCCTATCAATTAAACTGGGATTGTGTCCCATCAGACGGATGCTGTGAGGATGCATCACAAGGTGAGAAGTGCTCGGCTCAGCGAGCCCAAGCGTTGCTGCTTGCTGAACACAGCTGCCTCAAAATGCATCCCTGCCCCTACCTAGGAACTGGTCCTTAAACTTCATTAGTGGAATTGCATTTTTCTTGCTATCGATAGGAACCAATTAGTTAGCTGACAGGTAAACCATTAGTATGCAGCTTTAAATTTGCGTTAGAATTCACGTTAAAGAGCTAAATATTCAGAATAACTACAATTGGTTCAAAATTTAGTCCACATACCTATGCAGAGAGACTATTATTCCAGAGTACAGCAGGTTTGTTCTGTTTTAATTCAATACACTTTGGAAATAAAGTAGTTACAGGAATAGTTTTATTATTCTGCAGTAGAGGGCTTTGCATAGGGAGTTAGTTCATCACAAACAGCTCCCAAACTTTGAGTCTACCTTAAAATACAGATTACATTTTCTCTGTGGGTAATCCCCCTGGAATTAGCATTCTCTGATGATTACATTACAACACTGACTGAAGATATAAGCTACCATCTCTCTCTATCATGCTAAGAAAAAGGCATTACATTAAGGTCTCAGTACCTTGATGTTAATACCTAAAGCCAGTACCTCTCTTACTTTAAGGTAAATGTGCCACTTGGTGTTCAGGGAGCTCAAAGTGCAGGTAGCCTTAAAAGTACGTTTTACAGAACAAGTTCCATGTTTTTTCTCTAGTATCAGGGAAATTTTACAGAAAATAGCCTTTCACATAAAGCTCATCTTTTTCCAATGAGAGATCTTCCAATTTAGAGATGAAAGGAAGTTATCCTCTGGCAAAAAGAGTAGGGAAGTGAAAAATACCAGTGTTTAACAGAAGAACAACCTTTCCAGCAATGTTATTCATGGGTTAGGAACAAAATATTACTCTGAATCCTACCTAAAAGAGTAACGTAACACCTGTTGACTTGGATACTATCTGGGTCCTCCAGTTGTTAAGAGCATAAGCATAAGACTTTATTGAAAAATAAAACTCCTTTTTGTCTCCGTCTTGTGGCACAAACTCTTCATATATTAAATCCAACTGATAGTGATTCTAAAGTTACCAACCACTAGAGAAAAGTCCTGCTTCTGCCTAAAACACCAGAGAGGACATTTCCATTTCTAACTCCAGGACACAGCACAGAGCTCCCAGGGTGCCTACAGACACCTGAATCTCCTCCCTCACTCATGGCTCCCATCCCAACCCCAGGCCTAGACTCGGAGGGAGGACCTGTAAACTGTCCCTGGGTTGTCAAAGAAATTAGTCAAATCTTAAAAATACTCCCAGGCATATTTGAAGGCCACACTGTAGAGAGGCAGTGAAGGTTTGTGCCATCTCCTCCTGATGTTCCAGCAAGCTGTCTTGTCACGGCAGCGATACGGAGCCAATGCCAGCAGTGAGGGCACAAGGACAGGTGCCTGTCTGCCTGTTTTCCTCTGGCCGAGGCATGATTCATCACAGAGCTTACCTACGCACTCCATTTTCTGCACAAGACTTCAATGTCATCATACACAGCTGTATGTTTAAGCACCTACCTAAACAGATGTCCTAAACTGAAGTCTCCACAGCCGCATACGTTGCAGGAGTATAGGGATAATTGTCTCTAATCTCATTCATAGGTACTATACATCCGAATTTTACAAAGTTGTACCAATCCGCAACTTCTATCATCTCACCAAGAGCAAAGTCACCAGTGTTTGCCTGTCAAATGCTCCTCTGCATCTCATTGCAAAGAGCTGTGTTTGGTTAAGGTGAAGTTGCAATTTCACTTTGGACAAAGTGTCCCAGAATTTCCTGCCTCTTCATGAAAGACACACACAAGGGATTTTTAACCCCCTTTTGAACCTGTTCTAAAATCTTTCTTTTATATTACCCATAGAAGTTGTGGAGTTTCCTTCTTCAGAGATCTTCAAAAGCCCCCTGGACGTGGTGCTGGGCAGCCTGCTCTGGGTGTCCCTGCTTGAGCAGCAGTTGGACCAGATGGACCCAGAGGTCCCTTCCCACCTCAGTCATGCTGTGATCCTGTAATCTTGGGTGATATTCTGTAATCTTGGACACTATTCTGTAATCTTGGACTACAATGCTTTGACAAATCTCTGGCAAATATCAGCTCCTTAGCATCACCTTCAAATACACAATAGCTATCACGTGGCCTAATAAAGTAAGGTGGAAGAGAAGTCAAACAAATTCTCCTCTTGCCTAGAAGCTGAAATGCTGTCTGTGACAATACCAACAGAAAGAGAGAAGAGAAGAGAAGAGAAGAGAAGAGAAGAGAAGAGAAGAGAAG
>CM021765.1:194237061-194256371 GCA_011076525.1 Nettapus auritus
GAAGAGAAGAGAAGAGAAGAGAAGAGAAGAGAAGAGAAGAGAAGAGAGCCATCTTAAGACATTTATAGAAACTTTAACCACATTAGTCAAATTTGTTTAGGTCCTTCACTATATCTCCAGTTTATGAAAGCCCCCAGTGACTTACTTGTCCTCCAAGAGGTTCTGTCCCGTGATCAGATTTTTCCCAGACGGTGCATAGTCCCAGTTCTCTTCTACAATCCCAAGGTAGTAGGTTCTGATTTTTGTTTCCACCACTGTGAACAGGCAGAGGAACCCAAGAGTGCGAAGGCAGCCACCACCTCGCACAGGAGGCATTTGTAGTTGTGATTGCGAGGCTGGCAGCAGGCAGGCAGCAGCAGGATGCTCAACGGAGAGCTCACCCCTCCCTCCTGGCCCTTGACAAGTTATAAATAAGGAATGGACAGGGCAAAGCTCCTCCTTTTCAGCAGGTTAGGGCTGGGATAGGTAGAGAGCCTCGCTATGCAGAGCAGGTCTAGGGAGGAGGTTGCTGCCATGGTAGGACTCTTGCCAATCCTTCGGTGAATGCATAAATTGCTCATTCCCCTATCCAGGCTAGAGTCAGTTGGTGTTTCTTGGAAGTCTGAATTCTTTTTTTGTCCCCTCTTTTCCAGAGTAGTTGGTGTGGCATATTGGGACAGGGTTTTTTTGGTCCTTTTTTCACCCCTGTCCACTCCCCCTTCCTTTTTAGTTTTATTTTTTTTTATTTTTAATTTCTTTATCATGTCTGAGATTTCTAAAGCCAGCATCTTGTTTCCTTCATTGGGTTTATTCAATTACATAACATTAATTTATAACAGAGCGCTATCAGAGAGAAAGAGAATTTGCCAGTACCTCTCACATTTCTAGTATTTTCTGACCAATTTATGAAGATGAAATGTGGTCTGGATGTATTCAGGTCTGGAGTGCCCAAAACAAGGCACTTTTTAACAAAGATTTCTGAAAAATGGATCCGCTGGAAGGTGCTTCCATTTGGACATTAAGAATGAAGGCAAAAATATTACCTTTTATTAAACTTCCTAATTAACATGCCCACATAGCTCTGTGGAAAATCAGTCTCTTCTTTTGTAACCTGACTTCCTCTAAGAGGACATTGGTATTATCATCTTGGTGAAGCCAGGTGTAAACCTATAAAAGTATGAATTGATAGGGTTTTTGAAACCATTTAGGCAACATCCCCAAAAAATCACCTAGGTGACGAGACACTTAAAGACATACTACCCTTTTATTAGTTTTTAACTGACGAAAGACATTAAATGCTGCATTTCTGTAATGCAGCATTACACCTGAGACTCATTTCCAGCTGTGACAGTTGTGAAATTCCCCTTTCCGCTCCAGAGACATCCGACCTCTTCCCTTTGAAGTTAATGAATGGTCACTCCTTGCTCAGGGTGTCAGAGGCTTCTCAGAGGAACCTGGTGGCCACGGGTTTATCTGCATCAGTAATAACCTATCTCTGTGAAATGAATATGTTTTTATGTGGCAGTTACGTGAGGTATGGACCATGGTGAGTCTTCCTTCAAGACAGACACAGGGTGCGCAGAAACAAGGAGTATCTGACTAAAGAAGCTTTCAGTTTCTTTAGCTGTGAGTACTGGCAGCCCAGTATACATGGGTAAGCATATAGATAATCGCAATCTGTCATCTTAACTTAGCTGTAAAAGCAAGAGACCCTCAGCTGTAAGCTGCTGTCTGATATGTGCTGATGTTCGTTGCCCCAGGTCAATGCAGTGATGAACGATGGGAAAGGTGAGAAGGGACATAATAATACAGATGCTGTACAGAGATCCTAAAGTATGGCACCCAACGTCTTTATGTTAACCTTGAAGATTTTGTTCTTCTCTTCGGTCTTCTGCTGCCAATTCATGCTGCCCAGCTTCTTGGCATCTCACATCAATCTGTGTCCAATCTTTCAAAATAGCAATACTTAAAAAATAATTTTCCACTGCTTTGTTGTGTCACTCAGTTACCCAAATGGTGCCAAGTAATAGCACTGTGATTCTAAAAAGCATAATTAGAAAGCAAAAGAAAAGTCAATGACTGCAGGACAGGCTGAGGCTTTCCAGCTGGTGGCACAGCTTCCAAACATATAAATGTGGTGGAACCAACAGGCCAGCTGGTGGGTTCAGAAGCTGGGAAGAGGCCAAGGTGACACTTGGTTAACAAACTAACACGATCCCACTGTGGTCTTTGCACAGGGCCTGTGACCCTGCAGCCTCCTGTAGCGAATGTCTCCTTCACCCCCAGTAGCTGTCCTGAGCCCAGCAAACTATGAGCAGCTTCTAAAGCACCTGAGTTTACAGAACCAGGAGTCTGTTACGTGAAAGTTTATTGCCATAATATAGTTAGGCTTTTGCATTTGAATAGGACATGTTTGTTTAGAGGATAGCATGCACTTTGAATGAGTTTGTATACAGTTCAGTTGCTTAAATCAAAGATTTGCATGTCATTACAGATACTTAAAGACCAGGTATGGGGCAGAAAGTTTTGGTATAACCTTCTGTCTTTTTGCTTTTTTGTAACTAAAGAATTCTGTTACTTGTTTAACATAAGTCTGTATATGTGGACTCATATAATCCAAAGTGCATCGAGCTAATGGGGAATAGGGAGAGGAAATGTCTAATTCTGAGCTGGCACCTGCCAGCACTACAGTCATAAATACTCGTAGTGCTACGTCCTAGTTTTCCTATTGCTCTTCATGTTCCTGGGATTGGGTCCTGGTTGCTTACTTGCTAGAAGAAAAAACTATTCAAAAGCCAAATACAAAGTTAATTTATTTGTCTTTTACTGGAAAATTCTTTTCTGTAACAGGAATAATGTCCAGACATTAGCACCCTGTATCAGAAACGTGTTGTAAGTCTGGTAAACGCCTTAGCTTGGCTTCAGCATTTACTAGATCTGGCACCTTGTATACCCTTTGCATCCACATATTAACACTTAATTACCTTGTCACATCATTAAAACCAGGCACATTTACATTCCGGAGAGGTGCTGTGGACGTGACTCAGAAAAAGATGAAAGAATAGCTGTTTTGCCCTTGCATCAGGAAAATTTCTGGGAAGTTCCCCTCCGGCAGTGAGGTAATGGGATGAAGTTTGTCCCTTTGTTCAGAATCTTTTCCGCAACAAGGTTGGACACTGGTTTCCCCAAGACTTTCTGTCCCTCTGAAGGCTAAAATTAGTGCATGGCTGAGTTTCAAAGTTTTGTAACTCATTATAATATTCAAGCAATATTCATAGGTCTGAAGAGTGAATACTCGGGAGTATCAGTTTGTGAATGAGCCCTGAGACGTCACTAATGGAGCTTTCTTTTAACTGCATCAGGAAAGATTGTAATCCACTAAAGCCCAGACTTGTGCCACCCAATGTTAATAAGTTAGCTAGAATAACTAAGTGAACTTCATGATAGACATTAGGTCAATGTCCATCAAGGTCAAGAAATTTTGGATGTGCTGATCTTCTGCATTGAGTAGACCTTAGTTCATTTAAGTTAGCTGACATGAGTTCAGAGATAAGCACTTTTATTCAGACCACCTAATACAGAAAGCCAACTTGTATTCTCCTTTGAGCAGATGATGAGTTGATGTTCAAGCAGATTAACTCCCTGGTTCCCTCTGCTTCTTCTTGATAGCAGTACAGTTCCTATTCCTAGATACTCATTCCTGGCCTGCCTGCTATGGCACTTTTGTGTCTGCTCTGCAAGCCTGGTTGGGGAATTACTCACGTGGACAGGTGCAGGTGGACCAGGTAAGACTACCCCCAGCTGGTATTGCCACCAAACCTGGAGCTGTGCCTGTGGTGACTCTCCCAGGATGACAAAGTCCCTTGGCAGGATGGAGACTGAAGCCAGCTAGCTGTCCAGGTTCCACGTCAGAGTCCAAATGGCTCCCCACTGTTGCCATCTGCCAGTTTGGGCTCAGACCATGTGCCCAGCTCAGGGTCACACCTGGACATTTACCACAACATTTGTCCAGAGATCATTACTTTGAATTACAATTACAATTGCAGACAAATCTTGGGCCAAGGCAACCTTGTTTTGGTTGGGATAGAGTTAAATTCCTTCCTAGTAGCTGTTATGGTGCTGTGTTTTGGATTTGAGATGAAAATAACACTGGTAACACTTATTAAACTGTCCTTATGCCAGAACACAAGTTCTTGCAGCTTTCTTTTCGATTCTTTCCCCCACTCCCCTAGCACCAGGGAGTGAGGAAATGGCTGTGTGGTGTGCAGCTGCCTGCTGGTTAAACCACAACTGCGTGAAATTGAAAAGAGGGCTCCAGTTAGGTCAGAACCAAACCACAGATGTTTTCTTTTCCATCGTGTGTTTCAGCCAAAGCCTATATCTGCCACACTGAAGATGCAGGGAGATACCAAAGCTGAGTTTAGACTTTGGAGAAACTCATTGTACGTAGGACAAAAGGACACTTAAAGGTGAAGATTGTAAAGGGATGCAATAATGAGAATTAGGAGTGTACTGAAAGGTGCTGCTAGCTTGAAGAGATTATAATAAATTGCCAAATAGGCTGGGCAAGAGAAATGTGTTCAGCTTCAAAAGCCATTAACGAAAGGCTAAAAAAAAAAAAAAAAAAAAAAAAAAAAAAAAAGGAAGTTTTGATCCTAATTAGGAGAAGCTTCTGTGTGCGGGTAGCTCATGTAACATCTGCACTGTTAAAACAAGGCTAATACCTCAACAGAACTTCAAGGCACATTATTTATGATTTTTTATGGTGATGCCCATTGTAGCACCCAGCAAACATGAAAGAGCTTAACTTTACGTCACCACCGTGGGGCAGAACGTGTTTATTAACCCTATTATACAAATGAGGAAAGAGGAAGGTTAGGTAACTTCCAGGTGCTCACGCAGGAAGGCAGCCCGGTCTCCTGGCTCCCAGTCCAGCACTGGGAGCAGCTGCCCTCCTGCCCCACCGCCATCCCTGTTTGCTTGAATATGATGGAGATGAGGTTCTTGTCGGACTTTTCCTCTTCACAGGAGTGATGGTGTGACCCGTTTGGTTTGTGAAACCCTTTCACACCCACCTTTGCTCCCCACTTGCAGGAACCCCAGCACCAAGAGCCTCACCTCTGCCCCAAGCAGCTCTGCTGCTTGCCCGACCTCCTCCAGCCACCCCACAGGCATCACGGGCTCTGCTTCCAGCCCGCCCCACGGCACTGACCTACTTACTTGCTCTGGAGGGAATGTGTCCCTTTTGTTTTCCTCCTATGAGATCATTGCCCCATTTTCTCCCTAGGTAAATAGGGGAGTTGTGGTGAGAAACACCAGCACTGGAAAACTAACCAGGACTGTTTAAAGCAGATAGCAGAGGAAGGTATCGAGCATTGCAGAGGGGAAAGAAATAAATAAAATAAAAGAAGAAGTAAAGCCAATGCATCTTCACAAGTAGTTTCCATGCTGCAGACTCACCTCAGTCAGGCAAGCCATCCCCAAGAGTGGCATAGACATCCAAAATCCCAGCAGACTTGTGACAGTTCATTCGGGGTCTGCTGATTTAATGGGGAGGTGCTGCTTGTGGAGGACGAGCCAACAGAAATTACCTGTTGTCCTGACTACTCCTGCCCAGTTCCTCCATCTGGAAAGGAGCAAGCAGGGAAAAATGTCACGACCTTGTGGAGGCCTGGATGTCTGCCCACAGGGAGATGGTGTGATTTATGGGATCTGCAGGCGACTGCCAACACTTGTAAAGTCTTTCATTTGTGTCTAGGAGGCTTTGCAATAAAGACTAGACCTGCTGCTCTTCAGTGGCTCTGTTGCTTCCTATTAAAAGAAGCCTATGTTACAACAGAGTGCCATTAGATGGAGTGAAAACTTTTCAGTCCTGGTACTAAAAAAGACAAGGCACAGTCTACAGAAAAAAATAATAAATAAATACATAATGATTAAAACAAAAAACAAACAAACAAACAAACAAAAAAAAAAAAACAAACAAACAAACAAAAAAAAAAAAAAAAAAAAAAAAAAAAAAAACCTCTCCCTTCCACAAACCCAATTATTCTCTCAATAACCCAATGGCACTTGAGAGATCCACTTGAAGAGCTTTCTGTGGTCTCCCATTTGCCTGTGTTTTGGCACCCAAAGCTAGTATTAAGTCATACATAGACCCTTCTGAGGATTTCTCCTGTCCTCTGCCCAGCTCTTGCTCAGCCTTTCCTTTCTGCTGCTGGGTATGATCCCAGGAGGTGTGGGACACGCTTGATATGAGTGAGACCTGTAGGAGACAAGATGACCATGGATTAAGACCGTGATGTTTGTTTGGGGCGCTTGGCACCTTCTTTTGCAAGCAAGGGCTTTTGTACCCCATGGCAGGGAGACAGCCTGGTAAGCCCTCACCAAATTTGTAGCAAATGGAGAAAATTTGCCAGTTCAGTTGGTAATCTCTCTCTGAAAGGGTTATGAAGTGAAAGGCAAATGTGCCTTTGCAGTTGTGGCTGTACCACCCCTCGAACTGAGCTGGCTGCCCCAGGCTGCTTGGAGTGATTCTGCACCAGAGTCCACTTCTGTTTCTGAAACCAGGAATAACTCAGACAGAGCCACTTCTTCCATGCCTGTTCCCAATTATGTGACATGGCATGCGCAGAGCTTCCTTCTCTCCCTGGGCAGGTCAGGAGTTTGACTGGGCATTTTTGTGAATCACAGTGCCCAAAATGCCTCCTCCAGCTCCTGCAGGAGCTCGGGCAGATGGCACAGGTCCGCAGGCTGTGTGCTTCAGAAATAAAAAGCAGACAGCAAACCCCACATTTGGGTGCCTGAGAAAACAGCCTGGGCCTCAGAAGTGCTGAGCAACCTCCCTCAGTGGAGGAAGCATGGGTTCAGCTGACTAACTGTAAGCACTCAGTTAGCCCTTGCTTCTCCGTGTGTGCTCATCTGCAAAGTGGGGATCATTATATCTGACTCCCTCTCTAGGTATTTGGAAGCTAATTTAGCTAAAGCTTGTCAAGCACTTTAAGGTCTTCAGATGAAAGGAGCCGCAGATAGGCAAAGCACTACTATTACTATTAATTATTTCTATTGTGCAAGTAGACATGAAAGCAGCAAGGGTGGTGATTACTTGCTTCCTTTACAAGTGGCAAGACACAGTGCAAATACACAGACAGGGACACTCCCTGCCCTGCAGTGCTCCTAATCTTACCAGCCAGATAAACCAGACAAAGGGCAAGGAAAGAAGCACAAACCCAGGGAAAGGCAGTGCATGTGGTGACTTACCGCACACGTGTTTTTGGCAGCTGCTGCTTATAAAATGTGCTGTTAGCCAAAAAGGACAATATTGCCTTTCTGGACTATTTAAAAATCATAAGTCAGGCTTTTAAAAATAAAAGGTCGTTGTTGTTTTGTTTGGTTGATTGGTTTTTTTGTTGTTGTTGTTTTTTGTGGGTTTTTTTTGTTTGTTTGTTTGTTTTTTTCAGAGAATATAGTAAATGATATTTCTCCTTATTTGGTCTCTGATTTTTGAGCAGATCAGGTTTTCAAGATCTTCTCTGCAGCCAGGAGGGCTGAAAATACCAATGAATAAAAGCTGACCTTCTCAATGTGCAACTTTACGTGAACGTCATTACCAGTGATACCAGGTCACTGTCAGTTGGCTGCTGAGCAGGAAGGAGCACTGGGTGGCCTCTCGTCCTCCTCTCATGTGCCCAGTGAATCCCTCCCCTCTCTTGGATGGATGGGGAAGCTGTCCCAATTAGCTCCCTGCTGTGATGAGATGCTCTGCAGTGATTTGTTTCTTTATCTAAAGCCTGACTAGGCAGATGAATGGATAGAGGAGAAAATAAAAACAAAACAAAACAAAAACAATGTCTCCAGCCTGAATCTGAAACCTCTCACATTTGGCTGCAAAGGCATGGGGTGCTCCGGGGTGAGATGTGCTGATGCGAGGCATCCCACCCTTCCTCCAGAGCATGAAGGTGTTCAGGACATGATTCACCACATCCCAGGTGAATCCAGCAATGACTGAACCCTTGGCTAAATGTCACTGAAATGGTTTCCTCTGACTGCTGTGTGAATCCAAGTAGTTTTCCCATTTGCTTTTTCCCAAGGATTTAAATGCATCCAGTGCATTTAATGCCAGTTGGTGAACAGCCTTGGGACAACATCAGATGCATTTTTTGGTGAACTTA
Organism: Nettapus auritus; assembly: GCA_011076525.1. NCBI lineage: Eukaryota > Metazoa > Chordata > Aves > Anseriformes > Anatidae > Nettapus > Nettapus auritus. The sequence goes on from CM021765.1 coordinate 194,245,209, forward strand.
TTGTGGGAGGAAGATGCCTGAAGCTATCACCAGATATGAGCTGCTATAAAAGTATTAAATGACTCTTAAAAGGATCCCAGTCTCTTTCAAAAAGCAATTCTTACAAGGAAGAGGCAGGTCACAGGGAAGTGCATCCCCATCTCATAACAGCAATATGCAATAATGCAAGCAACATAAGGAGGCTGAAAATAGATTTTAAAAGCTGAACCAGCTGTCTGCCATGCTCTGCCTCAGCTTTCCAGGTCTGCATTTCATCCCGGGGTCACACCAAGCTCCCTCACGGACACAGCCTGTGTGCTTCTTGGCTGGGTAAGCAGTGGGCACAAAAGCCGGGGGGAGCGTGAGGCGAGCTGTGCCTGCCGGAAAAGGCCCTCCAGGTTTTTATTTTCTAAATGTGTGTGGGTTCATCTCTCACCGAGCTCTTTTATGATCCTGTCTCCACCCAATGTCTTCCCTCTCAGCACTTCCCAGGATCCTTCCCCAGCCTCTGCAGACCTGCCGTCATCGCACATCCTGCCCTTAGCTCAACTCGGGTCCACACCCAATGTAAGCAACGGGTGACACCACTCAGGAACAAAAGCAGTGCATGCCAGACACTTTGTTCTCCTTTAAGTCCAGCTTTTTGAAGTCTTCTTCATAGAGGCTGTGGTGGAGCCAGCTTTGCTACGGGGACTGTGTTCCAAAACCCATGGCAGCACAGTGCCACCTCTGCTAACGTGACCGCAGTGCTTGGCATAAAGGGCAGCTCCTGAGCCACACAACGCTTTTCTGTCATCCCTCTTCGGTATATCACAGCCCCTCCCAGAACCACACAATCACAGAGCCTCTGGAGTCATCTGGTTCAAACCCCTGCTCCAGCAGGGCCACATGGAGAAGGCTGCCCCGATGCCCTGGTGGCTTTTGGGCATCTCCATGGATGGAGGTAGTATGTCCCTGAGGATGGGAAGGTGTGTGGGTAAATGGAGAAAGACAGACCACATATTTTCAGAAGACACCAATAATTATGTATATTTTTGATACCTACTTTTAGAAAACAACAACAACAAAAAAGAAAACAACAAAAAAAGGCCACCTTCCTCAACACCCCCTTATCCCCCCAAAAAATCCCTGAAGCTGCCTTCCAGTAGACACAGGAGCAGCAAGGTGTAACTTCTTTGAAGATGGAGATTTCTTCTTTTTGGGGGGGAAAATTCCATGATGTGGCTGTCCATGCAAGCAGTGAATCACTTTCAGAAACCCAGGCAGTGCTAAGAAATTCCCAAAGGCACTTTCCAATTTGGGAAATATTGCTGCAATTGCCTCAGGCCCTGCTGCTACAGGTGATAATGTGGAGGTGTAAAATATTCTCCTGCCCCACCATGAACCCACATGAACAACTTTGGGGCAGAGGGGATGCACTGTCCCCTCTCCAACCAGCCAGCACCAGCTGGAGAAATCTGACAAATTTCAGGAGCTGAAGGAGCTGCATTTCCAAAGTCTACCCAATTTTTCCACAAATATCTGTTTCTCCGATACAGCTGAAGCAGTAAGCAGATATGCTGGCAATCAGTGATTCTGGCTAGAAACCTGACCTCATTTATGTGTTTGAAACATCACAGCTATACCAACACAACTCATATTGATTTTTTAAAATTATTATTCTTTAATTTTTTTGGCACCAAACCAGACGGGGTGCAGGAAGGCAGGACAGTCCCCCTCAGAATAAGAAAACACCTGACGATGGCTGTCAGCCTTTGGGCTGCTGCCCTCCCCTCTCTGCTCCAGTCACTGCTCAAGGAGCCTCACACTAGGGTTTTCAATCTCTCTGGCCAGAAAAGGGTTTCTCCATTTGACCAGAAACACCACCCTGGGCTGCAGGCACCTTCCCTCCTGACAGTGTCTGCTGATTGTGCTCTTTCAAGCACAATCAGCAGTTTTTAACAGAACACGCATTTGTGTGGTATATTCCCAATGTTTGCTCGTCACTGCTGAAGGCTTCCTGGAAGAAAGGTCAAGTTAGGAAGAAAAGAGAGGAATCATCAGCAGAAGTATTGTGTCTCCCCTTCTTCCAGGTAACTAGAGGCATTTCCAGTGGGTCCTGCTTTTAGCCCCAAATTCACCTGCACCCTGAGCACAGACTGGGACAAACCCCAGTGACAAAGCATGAGGCTGAGAAATGCCTCTCAGCCAAAACCAGAAAGAAGTGTTGCATGAAACCAGCAAAATGAAAGCAGAAACCCCTAATTATTTTAATATTGGAGAGCAACAGTGCTGCTCGGTGTGAGGTGCACAAACAACCCTTGGCCACAGGTCACAGTTCATTGCCATTTCAGAAAACAGGGACACTGGCACTGTGCCATCCCTGGTCAAAGCAGCTGAGTAATGAAATAAAATGAGTTTTGGGTTAAATCTAAGGAACACAGACCCATGCAAGCAAGCAGTGGATAAATGCTGTGAAGGTTGGTGTTTTCCAGGTGTCATTTTGGCACTGTTCCCCCGTCCTGGTGTACAGCAGAGCTCGTGCAGAGCATTGTTTGTGCAAACCTGGGTGAGAGTTACTGAATCACAGGGTTCCTTCCCAAAGGACTGCCTCTTGGTGTGGCACAATTGTCCCCAGAGGAAACAATGTGTCAACAGGGGAAAGCTGTACTCAGCAGATTTGGGTGTTATTTCTGGGAGGGGAGAAAGCATAAGGATGTGGGAAAGGGGGTTGTGCATAAAGAGGAGAGATAAGAGAAAAGAAAGAAGGGGGAAAAATGGGAAAATAGATTAAACAGAAGAAAAGGAAAGATCCACCCATATGACACACAAGCTGTCGTCCCCATAAAGCACAAGACCAGAACACACTGTGTATTAGGACCATGTGTGTGATGGTACCCTGCAGTGAAAATACTCCACAAGTGCAGACTTGGTCTGGATCAACTACCATCCCACCTCTTCAGGCTCTCATATGTTCTTATCATAAGCACCATAACCTGCAGCAGGCAATTATTTGATGTTATTTATTACGGCTGTCTCTGGTCTGATTGGAGACGTGAGCCTTTTGGCATGGAGCTCCTGCTCATCTTCCTCTGCGCTCATGTTAGGTTGTCTCTTTGTTAGCTGGGGCTGTGCAGGTCTGGGATACATTGAGTAAATGAAAACCTGAATAATGCCAGTCCTGCCAATTTCACTTTGCTGTTTGTACCTTTACAGGGCACCCTGACTGTCCTGGATACAGGCAGGCCTGCTGATGGGGTACCTGCTGCCAGAGCAGGAGGGCCAGCTGGGGCTCAGGACAGGCTATCTGCAAAAGCTAGCTGATAAACCTTGCTTTGAAAAAGCCTCTTAGCAGTTTGATTCAGCGTAAACAGTGATTCTTCCTTGGGTAAATCAACCTCCCTTTCCTTCAGTGGAAGAAAACATTACCAACAAAATGTCATAGAAAACAACAACAAGAGAACATTTGTGCCCTGGTGCCAAAATTGAATAAATTGAACTGAGCAGAGCATCACTGTGCACCTCTGAGATTTATACTCCAGATTTATACTCAAATAAATGACAGCAGAACTGCCTGGATCCTTTTTGATGCAGAGTATCAACAACAAATAGGGCATTTTCTGTTTAGTGTGCTGCAAATGGGACACATCTATTAATAGACTAAGTGGGCAGTCAGATATGCCCTTCAGAAACCTGCACGGGGCTGTAATTCTTTGGCTTCTAACTCACGTAGTGCACCACCCAGGGAAATTGCAGGGCTGGAACTGTTTTCATTCCCAGCATGATGAACAGGAGGTTTTGCATATTTACATCTCCTCTCTCAGTACCCAGGCTACTACACATAACTGGAAAATTAATAAAGAGTTTGTGGCTAAAAAGATAGACATAAAAGGAGGACCAGAGCTCACACACAACAAGTCAATATAATCAGGAGGCATTGATCAGTGGAACACAAAATGCTTTCATTGCCTTCAAAGTCAATACTGTTAGGGGGAAAAATAGATGTACACAAGTGTATACACTCAGCCTAGCTGCAAAACACTTCACAGACAAAATCCTGTTCTAATTATTTTATGGTTTCTGTTTGTTTGTTTGTTTGTTTCCATTTCTCCAGGGTCAGTCTATCACTTCAAAAACACAGGTAAGAGCTAAGCTCTGCAGCTAACACAAAATTTCTGTTTGGTGATTTAGACAATGTTTCTGTGCTCTGCTTCATTCTGCATTGCTATTCTAAGTACAGTGGAATTCAGTTCAGCAGGATTAAAATGGGCCTGCTCCCACGTTTTTAATTCTTTTCGCTTGGAGATCATAGGGAAGAGCAGAACCGGAACCGTATTTCTGTATTTCAAGCTGGACTGAAAAAGAATTCGGTTTAGTTCTCATCAAGGACAGAATACAGATCCCACTCAGCAATCTGCAAATCTAAAAATATTCCTGAAGATAGAATTGTGTTTAATACAGCTTACCAGCATTTTTATTTTTCTTTAATGCCTAGAAGTTCTAGTCATCGGTTAAGCCCTGGAGTGAAAATTGTTGCACAAACACAGATGAAAGCACTGAACTCATCCTAACATTTTAAAATCTTTGTAGTAGTACAAAAGACAACAGGTTGCTGTAGATTAATTAAAAAGCACAAACTGGAACGATATTGTTTCTGCTCATTATGCACTTGCTTGAAAAACAATTAAGTATTCAGTGGCAAATGGCATGAGAGGTACTTAAGACTAAGAGACACAGTGAAGTCTAGGAATCAAGTCTACACACTAAATGATAAAGTATGGTCAGATGGAATTCCATGGAGTTGAAGCACCACCACATGAAACAGGGTGAAATGCTGTTGCCACTGATACCAGCTGAAGTTTGGGGCACAGATTCAGTAGTTCAGCTGCTTCCCTCACTTTTGCCATTTTTACTGTAATGAAGTTTATTTGCCTGAGATCCCTCTATGGGCTTTTTAAAGGTTTTTCACTACCATGAGTCAGGTTGAAGACGATTTTCCCTGCATTCTTTGATTCTGGTGGTATTAAACATGCAACCTGGGGTCTGGAGTCTCAGCCTTTGCCCCCGTGCTTTTACAGCCATACTGCCACACTTGTAAGTCCTCAGGGGTGGGATCCATCCAACCGCAGATACTACCATCTGTGATTGAATAACTATTGAGATTCCTGCACCTTTGTAACACCTGCATTCGTTGTAACCCTACAGTAGCTCATAGAATAGGTTGGCTGATTTTTCCCTTGAAAGTGCGTGTTCAGGAATAAAGGCATCCTGGTGTGACATTTGCCTCACAGACATCTACAGTCATGTGAGATGGATTCCACCCTACATGACCAATCTTTCACAGTGAGAAATTTTCTCCAAAGACAAGAAGAGGTTACTGAAAGAAGAAAACCAGTGAGGTGAAGAGTGGGAATAATCCCCAAACCACACCTTACTCCCCTGCAAGATTGTTGTCTGGCCTTGTCTCTCACCCCTTGAGCTATCACTCCTACTCTCCCTTTTGGGCTGGAAGCAGCATGCTTTGGAGCAAAGCCAAAGCCAAACTTAAACCAACAAAAGCCTACTGTGCAGAATACAACTATGCACCGACTGATGGAGTTTGCTGTACCCCTGCCTCGTGCTTTGACCGCGCTTTCTGCACAGCACAGGGTGCTCCTTTTCATGTGCCTCTCCTCCCCTCTACAACTGCGTGCAGCTGAAATGGTTTGGGCAGTGAAGAGAGCTCCACCGATCCTAAATTCGTGTCCTGGGGGGCCGAGGCATTGACCACTGGAACGCTGCCCTCAAGTAATCGATCGCGCAGGGTGACACGCAAACCTCGCGCTGGCCAACCAGCAACAAGTTGGGGTATTTCCTCATTCTCTAGAGAGGAACCACTATTTGTTTAGCAAAGGCCATCGCCCGAAAACATCGCTGTGCCTCTCTCAGGCTGCCACGCTCCAGGAAAGGGGAGCTGGGAAGCTGGACGCAGGCCTGGATGCCATTTTAGGCCCGTATAAAAGGTAAGCAATGGTATTTCTTCTCTCAGCATTACAAAACAAAACTTTCTAAAACTCTAGCTTGAAATTAGAAGCTCGCTCTCACCACCTGGCCTAACGAAGCTGCAGAGAGTGCTTTTGTTTGCTGAATTAATAAAGCATTTTGAGCACTTCTGGCAATCCAGAGTGTTTTCCTAAGCTGTAATAACACAGCCAGATCCTCTCTGTGATGAGCACAGGTCACAGAGCTGCATTGATTTTGGTGGTGGAGGACCTCGTTAGATCTGGCGATTGATGGTTGCTTGAATTCTCCTTGCAGTGTGAATTGGTGTAGAGATAGGTCAGGGACAGATCCTTCCCGGCGTAAACCTGCACTCTCCCAGCCAGAGCGGCGTCCTGCTCCTGAGCTCCAGGTGAGAATTAGGCCCTGCGGCTACATGTGAGAGATGCGGAGGAGAGCGTGCAGTTCCCTGACAAGACTGAGCTGTACGAGAGGAGAAAAGGCTGTGCCCATGCTTGTTCGCTCCTCTCTGCGGGGGGAGCAGGTAAAGCTGGGCAAATGAGTGGAAAAGTAAAAGTGGGAATGAAACAGGAGAGCAGGCAAAGGTCAGCATAATAAAAAATACCAAATGCATTTGGCATTTGGGGAAAGATAGTTAAAATACCCTTTACCTTTTCTTTTTTTTTCCCCTTCCATCCCCTCCCTGCTTCATCCTTCCTTTGCACATTGCCATTCTGGTCAGATTTTTATCTTTTTAAGCCAGGGCTTTTTTCCAGATGCTTGCAAAATGCCCTGCCCAATTTTGAGCATTATATAAACAATAGGTAATGACCATCAACCAAGTGAAACGTTCCTTTCTGAAATAGTTTAATGCCAGATAACTTGTTTTAAAGCTGGATTAGAATGCATAATGTGATTATAAAGTACTCAGAAGATAATGCATATAAGCAGAGTGCTCTTATTAAATTCATAGCAACAGAGAACAATGCAATTTTTTGCTGTAGAAATGCAAACTCAGAAGTCTCTGGCAATTGCAGAGCCCTCGCAGCAGTATACTGCATCCCTTCAAATCAGAGGTCTGAGGACACCAGTCTGTCTTCATGCCTTATCTCACCTTTTTGTTGTCTTCGTTCTGTCATCAAAGCTGGATTCGGTCTGTCTCTGGCTGTCTTGAATATCTTCATACTGCCTCCTGCCTGGGCTTTTTTGCTTGGGAACCCAACCTGGATTGATTTCTGTACTCCTAGTCTGCTTAATATCTTCCCAACACCAACTTTTGACACAAAACTTTCAGGATTAGCCAATACACATGACTAAATTGAGGCAGGTTTCACTGTTTACTGCCTTGGCTATTACAAAAACTATTTGCACGTAGCAAGCGTAGGCTTGTGTGCATGCCTGGGTGCGTGTGCCTGTGTAACACAGGTGTGTGTACCAAAATGGTGGGTATCCAGATCATCTTCCTTCTTTTATATTTAAAATGTGCTGTTCATAAACAAAGCCTCTTTCGTCATAAATCGTCAGCTCTCTCTGAGGACAGAAACCTGCAAATGGAAATGTTTACCTTTATGCGTTTGAAAACCTTGAGCTGGAGTGAAGCTATAAAAATCACAGAATGGTTTGGGCTGGAAAGGACCTTAAAGCCCATCCAGTTCCAACCCCTGCCGTGGGCAGGGACACCTCCCACCAGACCAGGTTGCCCAAAGCCCCATCCAAGCCTGGCCTTGAACACCTTCAGGGATGGGGCGTCCACAGCTTTTCTGGGCAGCCTGTGCGAGGGCCTCACCGCCCTCAGAGTGAAGAATTTCTTCCTAATATCTAATCTTAATCTACTCTTTTTTTTTTTTTTTTTTAGTTTGAAACTATTACCCCTTTTCTTGTCACTACAGGCCCTGGTGAAAAGTCTTTCTCCATCTTTCTTATAAGCTGCCTTTAGGCACTGGAAGGCTTCTACAAGGTCTTCACAGAGCCTTCTCTTCTCCAGGCTGAACAACCCCTGATCATGAAGAAGTTATGTTCAGTTTTTTCCATAAGGTTAATGGCACTGTGAAAGTTCAATAACCTCAGTTCTGATAGTCTGAAATTTCCAACCTTCCATGGAGAAATATCTGTGGATCCAGCTTTGTATTGATCAGCCTTCTCTTGTTGGCTATAGATCGCAGCACGGGTGTAGTATGAGCTGGGGTTGTTTACTTTGGTGAAGGGAGATCTAATAGCAGCCTACAGCAGGCTTGGAGGGGAGTGATGAATGTGATGGAGGGGTAGGAGAGGATAAAATGAGGAGCAACTGCAACATTTGCTGCTTGTGAGGCTCATACAAGACAGGAGGAAAGATGTTTTCGCCCAGATGCTGTGGCAGCCCTGCATCAGGTCCTCAAAGGACATCATTTTAGCTCCATCCTAAGGGTGTTTCAGGGCTCAGCCACACAAAGCCATGGCTGATGCAGAGCTCCTGTGTTCGTGGCAGTCCAGCTTTCAGCAAGAGATTGGACTGCAGACCTGCAAAGACCTCTTCCAACCAGAGCCTCATTTGTGTCAATACTTTTATTTTAACAGATGAGTCTTTGATTTTAGAAGAAAAACCTGACCTCTCTGAAGTGCTAAGCTGCAGTTTCACACTCAGCTTGTAGGGGCCTGGGGAGGTTCCCCACTCTGCCTCAGAACCAGAGCAGGACCGAACATCTCTATGGCATTCCTGGTAGTCATATCCTGCTCTACAAGACCTTTAGCACAGGAGATTTCAAATCAGCTTCCCAGGACTGCCATCCCAGGCAACCTGGAGCTCCTACACATGGTCTTAGCCCCACTATGAAGTCTGAAAATAGGGTGTCAATTTGCATGGTCACAGTGGTGTTCCCAATGTTGTCCATTAACAACTAAAGTGTAAATTTTCATTCATCTAATGCCAACTCATTTACTCCTGACAATTTTAATAAATCCAATTAAAGCAATCCAATCTGGAATAATTCCAGTCTAAATAAATACTGTGAAGGGAACTGACACTGTATAACAATATTTCCTGTGTATGTCTGAGCAGAAACATTTCTTGCCTCACCTCTGATTCTTCTTTCATTAGAGAAGAAAACTGCTGAAATCCCATGCTGTAACACCACAGTAACCCAAAATTACCTGCATCTTTCCTCAGCAGCAAGCTACCATGTGCACAGGGAAGTGTTCAAGGTGCATTGGCATCATCCTGTTCCCACTGGCTCTGTGTGCTATAGTCTCCAACATCCTCCTCTACTTCCCCAACGGGCAAGTGCTGCAGCTCAGTGAGATAACCGATCTGGTCTGGTTCTTCCATGGCATTCTTGGAGCTGGGATACTGGTAAGAGAGAAGTGTTGCTTCTCCCTCTTATGTTTTGTTGGACCTCTATTAATTTAACAAAAAATCATAGCAATATTTGTGCACAAATAACTGAGCATCTTAACTGGGAAGATGAGCTATAAGACTGAGAAAGTGCATTCAAGAATGACAGAGACCCCTGTCACAGGAATACAACATATTCCTTAAATTGGGAGCTCCAGGTCAGGAAGAAGCAGTAGGACTGTCTTTCCACTGGGAGAAGGGTGATGTGGGTGTTCATGTCTCAGTAAGTTAAAACAAAGCTGAGCTCCTAAGTTCATCTGGAGACGGTGAGCTTTCACACCTTCCTTGCTCCTCTAACTGATTTTATTCTCACAAAAAAATATTAAGGGCAAAACTGAAATGTGTTTCAGTAGGTGTTCATTAGAGACCCAGCCAATGCTGTGTGAATGCCTCCCATGTTCCTCCACAGCCACCTCCTTCTGGATTGGGTCTGGCTTGTGTGTGATGCTCTGTGACCAGTTCTCCATTCCACCACTCAGGAAAAATTGTTTCCATGTGAATATCCATAACCAGAAGGGAACATGTTTGGGAATACTGATCTTTCCGGTTCATCAGAAAGCTGCTCCTTGTACCTTCTTTGTTACACACCCAAGTGCGGATAAAAAGCCAAGCAAGTGGCATACATATGACAAGTACTGTCTGTTACGCAGCCTAGGCAGATGGTAAATTGGCACAGAGCTAGGTACCTGCACATCAAAAAAACCCTGAATATTTAAGAATAATTAACTTAGAAAGAAGCAAATCTCAGTCAGTCAGCCCATGATGCAGCTTCCACTTAAGTCTATGGAAAACCTACAATGGATGTGGTTCAGACTCACATTGCCCCCAGCAGAAATGTGGTATAGGATCATTCAATAAATTGTTCTCCACCAGCAGCTTGCCTCCTTCTTCTTCCAGCTGCCACTCTGGCACATTACTCACACTGAGCTCGAACGTAGGTATGAGTGTGTGGAAGGCAGCCTAAAGGAAGAAGTGGAACTACATGAGAGACCTGTGGAAAATTCGTATCACTGCAAGCCCAGGAGTCATTGGCGTTCAATGAAAGGAAAGGCAGATGTTAAGCTTGAGAGCATCACAGGTTCATTCAAAATGTGCCTTCTTTCAAGGCCTCCACAGAGGTTTGCCTGTGGCCAGCACTGCATACATCAAAAATGAGAACAGAAAGTGAGAGGGGAGGAAAAAATTGTGCTGACCTTGAAAACTCAGATGGCAGCACTAGGAGTAATTATTGATCCACAAACAACGGCATTGAGTGTACACGTTTTCCAGAAAACAGCGTGACAACTGCCGACAGGTGAAGAATAGAGGAAAGAAAGCATGATCATAAGCTCCTTCTTCCAAGTGTTGGGAGCATGAAAATGGAGACTGGCTTCTGGGCCACTCAGGGAAGAAATGCAAGGGGCAGGAGTTTCCCATGCCCAGAGCCTGGGCTGGATCCTGGCTAACCAGTGAGAGCAGACCAGGCTGCATGGCATTCCCTGATGTCAGGAGACCTGCCTCCACCTGGAGGAGGTGGAATCCACTGTCCAATACCCAGGTCATCAGCACACCCCCTAAGCTGAGCAGAGAGCCCTACTCTTCCCTCTTCATCCACTGTTTCTCTAATGGAAATACATAAGACATGAAAACCTCTCCATTTTCTTATTTCCAAAGTTGAGGGTGTAAAGAGAGGAAGGGTGCCTCTGTGTGTCACAGTAACATCCTTCCTGATGGAAAGCCTAAGTGAAGCACTGGGAAATGCTGTCTGAGCCATGGCTCACACACAGTCCTCATTTTACTGACAGAAGCCAAATCTAGCAAATTCCCATTCTCAGATCAAAAGGCAGGAGTTTATAATCAGGCACTAACAAAAAAAA
>CM021765.1:194256471-194417328 GCA_011076525.1 Nettapus auritus
AGAAAAGAAAAGAAAAGAAAAGAAAAGAAAAGAAAAGAAAAGAAAAGAAAAGAAAAGAAAAGAAAAGAAAAGAAAAGAAAAGAAAAGAAAAGAAAAGAAAAGAAAAGAAAAGAAAAGAAAAGAAAAGAAAAGAAAAGAAAAGAAAAGAAAAGAAAAGAAAGCTGCCAGGCAAACCCTTCTTCCTTAGCCAGGCTAATAAAAGAAGCAATAGTGCCCACAGCTTAGTTGGGAAACCTCTGAAGAAGAAAGACGGCCCTGGAGATAAGGGCAGTGTTAGCTCTCCTGAGAGCCAGACAGTAGCATGCTGGGGCTGGGGATGCCACGGGGATCAGCTGTGATAATTTAAGAGCTGGCTTTTTTTCAGGAAGAGGAAGGTCTTTTAACCTCAGTTCTCTACATCTGCAGGCCTCCAACTGTGGTCCAATGACCGCTGCGGATGCTGGAGGCTGCCTTTGAGAGGTGCACAAAATACAGCTAAGAGGAAATCCACTGGAAAATATTTATGAGCTGCAAGACTAAGCAGGTTTCATAACATTGTCCTACAGAGTAAAACATGGATATTCACACTATAAACATAAATTCCCTGGGCCTCATTCACCTTAGACATTCTGCTCTTCCTCTCCTGCATGGGACAACATCTTTCCAGCATTTAGTCAGGCTGTTTTTTACAGATTTTTCCTTTTCCTTTTTTTTTTTTTTTTTCCTCCTCCATTCATCAGCTTTACAGAGACCATTTCCTAATTTGTCTAATACTTACCTCCTTACATTGCTCTGTGAGATGCCTACACAGACAGTGGTGGGCAGAGGCCAGGCAGCAGGAGTGCTTTGGCTGCACAGCTAGACCAACAAAAGCTTTCTTGCCCTCTAGCTACCAAACCAAATGCAGCCTTTCCTATCTCCAGAACACCTGTGTAAGGTGGCATTATGTCCTGAGACATGGATGATTGCTGACTCAGCTATATCTGTCCAGCTCCACCTGCTCACTACCAAGGAAAAAGCTAATGTGAATTGGGAGTTTCCTGCTGAGTGAAGTCCATCATGTAGGTTTTCCAGAAGCTTAGTACAAAGAAAAGAAGTTAGATGTGTTTCAGGAAGTTTAAGACTGACTTACCAATTGTAATTTAGAGCAGGATGCTCTGAAGATTTAAACTGTCATAACTCTTGCTGCAGAGATGAATAAACTTATTTAGATTCTGCTGAAGTGAAAGTCAAGAGGGAAAGGTTTTCTTCTGCCTCATGGAAATTTATACTCTCTCAAGAAAACATTTTTCTCTTTATTGTTTTTTCATAAACATTCAAAATTTCCATTTCAGAATGGGCAATAACCCAGTGCTTAAAACACTGAACTGAGACAGAGGAGGGAGAGCAAACTCTTCAGCAAGAAGCACCATCACAGCTGGTGCAACTCAGAGAGAAGTGCTCGAAGGTGGTTTGCATTTGAGGAATGGGATGCCCCAGTTCCTAGACTTTAAAAACCGTCCAAACAGAAATACTGCATGCCAATTCTGTGATTCTGTGATTTCTATGAATTAAGATTGTGCTTTTCTCACAGGCTATTCTGCCGGCGTTCATGATGCTGGGAGCAGGCGGAGCAGGATGTTGCGCTAACAGATGTGGGGTAAGTAGGTGTGTTGAAATGGCACTACAGGGTTTGCACAATAGCTCTTAAATGGCTGCTCAGCAGACAGAAACGTACAATGACAAACCATCACACCACCATCAACAGCCAAGTCAGGGAAATGCAGAAGAAGAGCTTGATCTGCAGCGTCCCTGGGCTGCGGCTGAGATCTCAGTTAGCCAACAGGAATGTTATGATGTTACAGCCACTGATATGAGGGAAATCATACTCAGCCAGGGAGGTACAGGAGCATTTAGCCACAGTGCTGAGGGTAGAGGGAGACAAAGATACTCCACCTCACCCTACAAAAAGTAAAGAATGGCTCCATCTTCCTCCTGCTTGAAGTGATCCTAAGAATTGAGACAGCTGCCCATTCCTTCTGCTTTCCTCTGGTCCTCTTTCCTCCATGCCCCTCCATGGCAATTTGCTTTTCCATAGATTCATCCCTGCTTCCCTGTGTATGGTCAGATAATTCACCTGCTTTTCTGGTCCAGGCTAAAAGCCTGAGCCGCTGCTGCTGGCACTGAGGAACCAGCTCTGCTTCCCAGTGTCTGGTCACTGGGCAAGGCTTTGACCCACAGCATGTGTTTGCCCAAGGGTTATGTACATGAGAGGTACAAATGTAATTTGGGCTCTCTGACATCCACACAAAGGCCAGAGAGATTTTTTCCCTTGATAATTAAGAATGAAACAGCATTTTATACAGACATCTTCAACAATCTTCAAGCCCAGAGCACAGACTTTTTGTGGCCATCATTATTAGCAAGAATAAAGTGACTTAGAAATGTTGGGATTTTTTAAAGTCTTCTTCCCTCCCAGAGGCATCCTGTGACAAGAGATTCCATACAATAAAGCATCTCTTCTGTACTCTTCAATTATTATTTAGTTTGACCTGTGAGATGACCTTTACCTCTTCAAGACATTTTACTTTACTTGGTTCATTATTCATAATACCAAAATAACATCATTAGTTGGGATGTCAGCGAGTACATCCCAAGGGACATGTCATTACACTGATTTTACTAGGTGTCCTATGCACAGCAAGGAGGATTTGCTAGTGATGGCCAAGTAGGCCAGTTGCAGGGCTGGGATGTGAGCCTTGGCACGGTGAGCCCAGCGCCACAGCCAGATTCTGACTGACATAGAAAGAAGTGGTGAAAATGGCCGTGCTGTGGGTGTTTCCATGCCCTGCTGAATGTAGTAAGTGGAGAAATTTATCTGGCCTGGGCACAGTTCACATGGCATCTCCAGTCTTCCTTCATCTCAACCCTAAATATTCTGCAGCCAAGAGTTAAATGTCCCAGGACAGGCTGGGTTTGCTCCAAGGTGGCACCACAGTGCTGCCCAGCAGCCCACATGCAGACCTCCACGTGCTCCCCACTACCACTGTTTCACTGCCCAAGATGGTCCTAGCTATGGCCCACGGTGGCCAGGTATCCTGTCTGGACCTTCCCAGCACTAAGAGGTTTTGTACAAATTGTTCCTCTTCTTCCTTGTTTGCCGTTAGAGGAATACAACAAAAACATCGTTGAGGAAATAGTTTATGTTCTACAGTATCTGTAGGAAGAAAGCTAATGGCCAGATGGTGAAGCTACTGACAAAAATATTAGAGAAAAGTCTTGGTGAGGACAATGTATCTTTGAAATGGCTGTCTGGGACTGTGGAAACTGTCCACCTCTTAAAAGTGGAAAAGGGTTGAGACGTACAGGTCATCCTGTGGCTTAAAAGTAAAAATGAGATGAGGGCAGGAGCAAAAGGTGATTTGCTATGGATAGCATTAAAATATTTGCCCTGCACAGCCCTTGGGGAAGAGTGATTTGCAAGAATGGAGAAACATGGGATTTGGACTCAATGTTCCTGGTGGATCTCTTCCGACTCAGGATATTCTGATTCTAAAGAAGATGTAACTTCCGTAGGGAGATCTGAAGACCAATGATGTGTTTCTTCAGAAGAAGAAGCCTTAAGGAAACTTTGTCTTGAGGATAGTGTGAGGACATGTGCAGAGACCCACGGCAGGGTTGCTCAGACACCCTGACCATACGGGCTGCGTACCCAGGGCTGGATGATGTGAGTCACCAGGCTCCAGAGAGCAGAGGAGCTCAGGGGCTGGTTCAAACATGCACCATGGAAGCAGCTTCCTAAGGTGCCAGAGCTCCCTGCAAGGTGCCTCTGGGATGACCTGAAACTGGGCCCCCAGCTTTGGTGTATTGTCAACCAACATCCATCCACTGGCAGAGAAACAGCCCTCACTAGAGCTACTCAGGAGTCACAGTGGTCTGAGGGATAGTTTGGCCACCTTTTTGCTCTTTTAAGCTAAATAAATAAATAAATAAAGCTAAAATAAAGCTAAAAATAGCTAAAAAAATAGTAATTGGAATGACTATTCAATCAGAATAGAACCATTTTCCTTGGGGTTGGGACTCTATCCTATGACAATTTGTGCAATTTGTGGTTTAATAGATCCAGACTTCATCACAGTCTTTACATGCTGCTGAAATATCAACAACAACAGTAAGAATAATTACTATATTTCTCATCCTTTTATTCATCATATTAAGTTGTCCAGTTCACAGTGATTATGTTCTGCATTGAGTAATTTTTTTTTTTTTTCATTAATCCGTTTTAAGTTGTTGCCTGCAAATGCACCTAGATGACTTGTTGTTCTTGCTTTATGAAGTAATGACTTTGGAAAGTGACAGATTTAGAAAGCTTCAGTGTCCTGCAGCTTAGCATGTACACAACTGAAAACACCTGCTGCGCTGGCACAATGAGGAAAAAAGGCCCCTAAAATACCTCACATGTCATTGCATCAGCAAGCATACTCAGTATTTCACTCTACACCTTTCTGAAGAGTTACTAGTAGAACAAGAATAGCCATAGCATCTTTCCAGACCAACAAACCTAGATAAGTGAGATATATGGATAACCAGGCAAGACATTAATTCTTAAAATAAAATAACAATAATAATTAATACATTAGAAAATATAAACAAATAACAGACAGAGAAGAAAGAAAATCTGTATGAGAAAAAGCCAGAGGAAAAAAAGAGCAGTACAGAGCACCATCTGGGACAGGAGGAATTTGATAACTTCACCAAAGCAGCTGATGAAAATGCTCAAGGAATGAGTGCTAGAAATCTTCATTAGCTCCACAAAGACAAACTAATTGTCTGAAGGATAAAGCAAGATAATGGTAAAAGAAAGTTAGCAAAAGTGATCAGCAAAACCTCTGCAAGAGGTAGAGAACAGACCAACACTACTCAAAACTAAATATTTCAACAAACTCAAGCATCTCAGCTTAGACTTCATGTTGCAACTGAAGATCCAAATGAGGAAATAAAAATACAAAATAAAAAAGTGATAAGAGAAAATGGTATAACTAGGAAAAATGTTGAATGGCTGAGATGAGGAGATAGTTTTATTAACTGATCCAACAGTTAATAAAATTGTTGGATGTCCATAGAATATGGGACAAACCTCTAGAAAAGTCTCCAGAAGAGTAAATATAATGGGTGAAACCACCCTGGGTCTAGAAAATGCTGACAAGAGACAATTTAACAGCTGCATCCATTTCAGAGTCCCCTTTCAGGAGCAAGTAAAATAAATCTGTGACTATGTGGTCATAGGTGCAATAAAGGAAATAGGTGAAATGAAGCCAACCATGAAGCCAAGAGTTCCAAATGAGAAAATTGTGTGTCAAAGAACAGTCATGAAAGACAGCACTGACAAGTACTATTGGTACCAGTACTGACCACTATCAAATACAGTAACAGCAAGAGACAATTTGACTTTTTCTATCATGATTGTCATTGGGACTCATGACAATCAATGTCTCATACTGCTGTGTTGTGATGAAACTAATCATTATCATAATTAAGATCATTTAACCAAGATGCAGATGCACAGATGAAGTAAACAGAAAACAGATCAGGAGAAATGGTTCAGCTAGGTAGGAGCTTCAGACATGGTATCAGTCACTCACCTTCACTGCAAGCCATAGCTGGTGATCTTATTATGAGAAGAGGGGCATCAGCTACAACACAGGCACTGCCTTGGTCCAGGACAGTATTCCAGATTATCTACATTTTGCTGACCATGACGCTCTGCTAAAATGCAACTCAGACAGCATGCAGATAAAGACAGAAAGAGTGTCCAGCTTGGCAAAAAAAATAAGACAGAATTATTAATCACTATGATGAAATAAGTCTCATGAGAAATCCCAGCAACTTGTAGCTCAAGGATTGCTTTAGAAGCAAAGAACACACAAAATGAGTCAATTCACACACTGGCAATGGGCAAGAAGGTTCAGAAATTAGTAATGTCATCAGCTGGCAAGTTGGAAATTGCATTCACCAGCTTAAACATGTCTGGATAGCAAGGAGTTTTTGAGACTATGTCACAAATCTCTAAGGTGGACAGTGGATATTTCCATCTGGGTCTGCAGTGCAGAGCTCTGCAGAGCAGCTGACATTAGACCTTCTTTTTGGACTGTTAGATCTCACTGATATTTGCTGGCAAGAGGGAAATGTGAGGTTTGAGGTGCCTGGCTTTGAACCCAAGCCATGGATGGGAGTGTTTCCCATGTGCTTCCTCAGACTTGAAGGCAGTGCTGCTGCCTTGCCTCTCGACCAAGTCTGCTCCTGGCTCTGTCAGTCTGCTCCACAGAGTTTCTGCTCTCTTCTCCTTCTTGGCAGAGCTGCAAACAACCACAAGTCCTTGTTAAGGATTCTTGACTAGACTTGTGGAAAGTCTGCCACAGATACAACGTCAGTAGCACCTGCCTGAGCTTCTTGCTCCTATAAGCAAACTGCAACCGGATATATCCCATCCATTAAGGAAAACAACCCCAACACAGAACAAAAGGAGCACTTCCATGGGAGTAGTGCATCACACATCATTTGAAGTCACCACTGGTTTGTTGCCACACACAGGATAGTTAGATTCTTCAACATGAACAGTGGTAACCACACTTCACGCTGTTACAAAGCGAAGGAAAGGGACAATAAGAAAGGCTCTGTTGCATTCCTCATCTACTGGCAAAAATAACTATTACATCTTCTGTTGCTTTCATACCTGGTTCAATAATTGCTTACCCCTTGGATTCTGTTGGTTCAAGGGCTGAGAAGGCTGCTCTTGGAGAAGAGCTTGAAATGCTAAGGCATGTGATATCATCAGAGAATGGCTTGGGCTGGAAGGGACATTAAGGACTACCCAATTCCATGGGCAGGGACAAGCCCATGTCCATGGTCAGGGACACCTCCCACCAGACCAGGTTGCCCAAAGCCCCATCCAGCCTGGCCTTGAGCACCTCCAGGGATGGGGCATCCACAGCTTCGTTGGGCACAGAGGACCACAGCAAGCCAATATTGCCTTTATATTGCCTTCATACTGGCTTTTTGAAGGAAGACTTATAAGATATATAATAATAAAAAGAAATTATTACAGCTCTGGTCTTAGCCACTTTTAAAAGCAAAACAAGTACAGTCTGAAATCTTTTAACATCTAGGAAAGCTGCACTAGTCAGGAGTCAACTAGTTTTTATCCCACAAACATCATTATATGAGTTTTAGCATATAGTAGGAAACAAATAGTTTCCTGCCCACTAATTGTAAGCTTTCCATGACAGTCAGTGCCTCTGTGCATGTGATGCTGAAGGCCTTTTCCCTTTCAGATGCTGTTGTCGGTGTTTCTGTCCCTTCTGGGACTGGCGGGAGGAGTGTACTGTGCAGTCTTCTCCTCAATGGGGCTGATTGGGGGCCCTCTGTGTGACACGGGTGATGGAGAATACATCTACCCTTTCAGGAACAACACTCTGGAGTGAGTATGACTTGCAGGCTCCTCCAGCCTTGCTTTCCCTGATCCCCAAGTACATTTTCTTAGAGGAAATCTGGATTTTTCTAAAGTGGACTGGTGGTCCACCTTATCTACACCTGAATTCACATTCCTTTGAGCCAATATGTTCCAACTGGTCATCTCCTTGACCAAGGGCTTACATGTGGGCAAGGTGCCCAGGTTTCTTCCATTGTGCTTGTCACCAGCCCTTTGTGCAAGATGCACCACGCTTTCAAAAGGCTGCTGAGCAATGAGCTGTGACTCTCATCAGTCAAAGGAAGTATTTGGCAACTATGCCATGTTAATCTGTTAAATCATCATGAATTGTGTCTACTCTGCTTAATTTTGAAAAGCAAAGCAAAGATCTCCTTTGATTCTTTAAGGTTAACTGTGGCAACCATGATGTTCAAGCCAGAGCTAGAGATGATGGATGGGCTGGGCTGAGGTAACACAGCAGAAATGGAGATTATGGACACCCATTTAAAAACCATTAGGGACCTTTCCCTTTAGTCATTAGCTGTGAAACAAAAGGGAAATTCTTGAGCTTGCAACAAAGTACAGGTGTAACTCTCTTCCCCAGTCATCAATCACAACCCTGCAAAGGGAATCGTAAAGAGAATCACCATCTTTTACCAACTGTAGGAGAACTTGAGACTCACTTCACACTGTGCAAACAAGTTCAGAAAATGTAAACCAGAAAATGCAAAGCCTTTTTGTAATGGCATACAACTGAAAGCATTCTCAAAGTGTAATTTTCTAATACATCGCCAATTATTCTTCTTTATCACAGATACAATTATTTGTTCAACCAGACAACATGGAGCATTTGCAAAGAACCTGAAAACATCATCCTTTGGAATATTGTCCTTTTCTCTATTCTCCTGGCCATTGGTGCGATTGAGGCTGTTCTCTGTTTCATTCAAGTCGCCAATGGACTTATTGGCTTCATATGTGGCACATGTATGAGGAAAAAGGTTGGTATGCAGTAAAAGGTATCAGAATGCTTTGCATTCTTACCACTTCTGTATTTTAGGCTCTGATCACGGTACATGATCAGAGAGATATGCACAGCCCCCGAATGAGAGCCTCTGGAGAGTGGAGGCTGTTCAGATGCATTTGCACATTGTCAGTCTCTCCATCACATTATAGTCTGGGCAGCTCAGCCCTTGGATATTGGAAAACAGCTGAGAAGTGTGATCTATTGGCATACCCAGCATGGTTGTTTTCCTATTCAAGAAGTCTTTTTGATAAAATGTAATGACCCTCCAGTATGTGTAAGTGAGAAAGATGAGGATTTAATTGTTTTTTTTAATTGGTAGTAAACATGTTGTTTCACAAAACAGTAGAAAACCTCTTTACAGTTTTATTTATCACCACTGCTTCCTTTCCACTGTTTATTTTCATTGTACAAGATGTTTGCAATATGTCTGATAGCCCTCAGGAATATTAATCATTTTTCATTCATTGTCTTTCAGACAAATATTTTGGGAATGTGAACAACCGGCAGGGGATGCCAGGACATGCCCTGAACTGCAAATTCATGTTTAGTAAGGATAGTTCATTGTGCTGTATTTATGGGGGGAAGAAAGAAACCCCCAAATATTCAGGAGTTTCAAGAGGGTAATTTTTTTTTTTTTTTTTTTTTTTTTTTTTTAATTAAGAAGTCAAGGTGGAAAAAGGCTAGATCATTTAAATCTGAGACTCCAAATTTTCATCTCTCTAAATAGTCCTTCTAAATCTCAGGTACTGCCAAAACACAGATTTGTCTGGTCGCAATTGCTGTGCTTGTGCTTAAAATGTAAATGTCCTTGGATAAAAGCTCACCGCTTGCCCTCTTGTGTATGGGAAACAACCTCTGACAACGTACACATTTTATCAGCTGCACAAAGCAAGATGCAAATAGCTCTGGATGGATGTAAAGAGCTTCCCATTCCCCCCAAACCTTCCTTAAGCTCACCTGTCTGTTCCTGTTAACTTGCTACCCAGGGACCAAAGTTTACATTAGGATCTGCAGATATGTTGAGCAGCATGAAGGCAAATGAAGTACACACTTTTCAGCCTCCTTCAGCCATGCTGGAGCCAAATACCCTTCTCATTTGGTATCTTGCTGTCACATTTGGCAAAATCCAGTGCAATCCTAAATCAGTTCTTCGGGAGAATCTGATAGACGTGGTGGCCCTTGAGGAGCATTTGGGTCAATGTAGACGATAGGTTTTGGAACAAGAGTTTAACTGTGCAGTTTAACAAAAAGGAGGAGAACCTCAGCATCAATTTTACCCTCATGAGACTGTGTAGGAGTCTCATGAATTTCCACACAGGGCTGTTCTAGAATAGATCACATGCGCAAGCAATTAACTGGTGAAGATAAACATTAAATCAATACTGATAGTAATTACGTGCAGCTTAGTAACAAATAAGAGATACAATCTGCAAGGCAACAAATTGCATCAGTTGTGGTGTTACAGCAACTAGGATCCAAACAAGGATCTGCGTAATTCTCCATCATCAACTAAGATCAAGCCCTTGATGCTGAAGTCCATGACTGGCAAATTTCAGGAACCCCATCAGTTCAACGACTTCCTCCAAGCTCAATTGTAGGACATGCCTCTTATTTCCCTGAGTCAGGCAAATTGTAAGATAATTGTTTTCCATCCTGAATGCATGCACACAGTTATGAAAAACTGAGTATATTTAGAGTACTTGGAATCCATTTTTCAAAAAGAGGCATTTATGTTTTCTCCATCAAATGTTGTTCATATTTCTGCATTGTTGCAAATCATTTGAACAGACGCAGAGTTTCCAGACACACACAGCAGTCTGTGCCATCCTCTGATGCAGCACACAAAACCCTTCACACAACTGATAAAGAAAATGTCAGTTGTGTTAAGTAGAGGAGCACACATACACTTTTTTGAAGCACAGCTTCACTCCTAGAAGCAGGAAACCTGCACTGTAAAGTTTAGAAGCACCTTTTGTAAAACAAGTGTAAGACCCGTGGAGGTTTGTGAACATGACTAGATGCATCCAAACCTGCCAGGTGGCTTAAAAAGCTGATGTGCATTGTAAGTAGTGAAGCCTGGACAATGTACTAACCAAAGCAGATATCAAAATAAAGCCTACTGATTCAGCCAGGAAAAGAGCCAAGGAGGCAGCTAGAAGTAATGTCCAGCATGCAGTCAGACTGAGAGATACTCCACCTGCAGCAGAAAGGCTATTATGAGCTCTTCGTGGTCCTTAACCATCAGCCCTGCCCTCATCCTTTGTCTCCCTGACTTTTATCTCAATGAGAGAGCCAGTTTGGGCTGTGCCAGCACCAGGATATGGAGAGATACCCACTGGTACGTATCATCCCCACCACAATGGGGTAAATGTGCTGCTGCCATCTGTTTGTACCAAGCTGCCCTGCCCTGGGGGTGTTTGGTGCCATGGTCTGTGTACTGGGGATGTTTGGTGCCATGTCTGTGTACTAATGAGGATGCCATCTGTCCTGACCACACTGGCTTGACTGATATTTGTAAATATTAAATATTGTTATTCTGAAGTTATTTTCTGGCTTCATTTGTGTGACCTAAGTGGCTCATGACTTCAAACTAGCTCCCGTAGGAACAAAGACAGAGAATTACACAGAAAGTAAAATTCATCTTGTCTAACTTGAACCACAAAAAAGAGTCAGTTTTTTCTGGGTTGGGAACAAGACACAAAGTCCATGGAGAGGCAGGCTTCCCTGTCCCATAGTGAAAGAGAAGTCTAAGGCAGACAGGAGGAATTGCCTTTCTGGGCAAGATTCATTTGGGCACACTAGACAGGGACATCTGGTGCCATCTGAAGCGCACCAAAGACCCCTGCCCAGCCTCCAGATGCCACTCCAGGTGGCAAGGGTCTCCTGCATGTCCTGTGTCACACCTGAGAGCTCCTCACAGGTTTCCACAGACCCAAATATCTCAGGTGGAGCAGGCAACATGGAGTTCTGGGAAAACAAAACAAATACACTGTTTTTTGCAAACACTATTTCTTGCAAACACACCACACCAAAAATTCCTTTTGACCAGATACCTAAGGATGGTTAGCATTAGGTGAAATAATTTCAGCTGACGACTTCTGGAATCCTTCAAATCATGCTTTACATGCATGTCAAAGCCTGAGTGCTCAGAAATGGCACCAGACCCTTGTCCTGGACCAGTCAGCACATTGTGGTATGGGCAGCTCCTCAACGAGAGCACTGCAAGCTGCCCTCATGGGCAGGGCTTCAAAAGAAGAAATCTACATCATCATCATCATCATCATCACAGCAAATTCAATATGGACAGAGAGCTGACTCAACTAAAGATAAAATATATTTCAGAACTGGGATAATTACAGATTTTAAATGTGGAGTATTTCTTTTCAAAACTGAAAGAGTTATTCCTGTGAAATCTAAAGGCATATTTGACTGAAATATATTTTGTGTTGTACATGTGAAGAATTTAGTAAAACTAAGGGACTCAGTATTACTCTACATCTACCTTTTATCTACCTACCTACCTACCTACCTACCTACATCTGTCTTCACCCTAAAAAATAATGGTCAAAACCTCACACAGGTAAAATGACCACATATTCATTTAATTTTTCTATTTATGAGTCACCATGGAGTCTCACCACACAGATTCACACAAGGACCAAAAATGTGTTACTTCCTAATTGAATTATCCCCCTCCCTTCTGCAATTGTAATTTGTGCAGATCAGCCCCCTGCAGAGCTGTGTAGGTTGGAAATGAAAATACTTATGACAAGTGAGAAAAAATGTGTTTCTGGGATTGATTTGGAATAGGAATAAAACTTTAGGCCAAGCACACTATCTGAAAAGCTGTGTTTAGAGACCAGTGGTCTGGTGTTTTAGCTGCCAGCATCAAGGACATGATTCAGTACTTGGGCTGGAAACCACAGGCTGGTTCACAGGGTCTCATTGCAGGAGGAACCATCTGAACATTTTGATGTAAATGGCTCAGATGCCTCAGGCCCCCATGATCTGTTTCTCTTGACACGCAGAGGGAAGCAAACTAGTTGAAAGGTTGGTCCCTGCAGATATCCTTGTGCCATGGCTTCTGCTCTGCTGTCTTTACCCAGTCTTGTTTCTCTCTCTCAGTGGAGCTGCTCATGGAAATATACTCCTCTGCAAATAAGTTTTAAAAAATCCTGAAGGAAATGATAAATTAAATATATATATATATTTAAAAAAATAATAATAAAAAATAAAAAAACAGATTTTCAAAATACTTTGTTAGGTTTCCCACAGAGAACCAGCTCAGTAGGCTTGTCCCTTTCCAGAGGAGCCACAGGAGACAGCCTCCCTTCTGAAATGCCCCTTCCCCAGGGGACACCTCTCACTCCCTCAGCCACCCTCTTCTCCCATCCCCATGGGTCTCAGAGTGGTGTCTGAAGCTCATCATCAACAGTTAGCACATTTCACCCAGAAAGGCAGGACAAGACCTTTTTTGAAGGCACAAAGGCATTTTGTTCATCTTATTTTCTTCCAGTTGGTTAGCTGCAAAGCTGAGTAGATGTAAGTGCTCTCTACAATGCAGATCAGTTCCAGCATAGACAGAAAACTTCCCTGGCACCCAGGACTCCTCAATATCTTCCAGATACTTGTTCATTTTTATCTGTTTAAATTGCTTACTTCAGAGTTTGTGCCATCAAGGTCAAGTGATAGGGGGACAGTAAGACCCCAGCTGAGTATCCCACTGGTTTATCCTTAGGGCTATAAGAGATATCCCAGAATATCCTGGCTGCAGGTCTAGAAGGGCTTGTGCCTCCCACAGGAGCTCTGCAATATCTGCCTGCCAATGGGGATATCTCAGAGGCTTTAGAGCATCCCAGGTGGCACTAGACATCTCCATATTACCTGCCAAATCAAGCCCTGAAACACCTTCTGGCTACCTCAACACCGCTCTTAAAAGCAGACCTGAGTACAGAGATCTGCCTTCACCCTGTCCTGCCTCGCAGGGTGACCTAAAATAGGTCACTGAATCACAACCCAAAATTGCATATTTCTCCCCCTGAGTTAGGCAGGGATCTCGGAGTGACTGGGGCAGCAGCTGGCACCCTGAGCTGCAGCCCTCCATTGCGAGCAGGAGGTGAACCCAACCTCCCACATCCTTCAATAATTGGGATTTTTTTTATTATTTTTTTTATTTTTTTTAATAGATGCAATAGCTGAGAGTCACCTAGTGGCAAAAGGGCACAACGACAGACTCAATAAAGAATCGGTCTTAATACAATCTGAAGCTTGTACAATCCTTCTTGCGGGCACTATACATCAGCAAAACCACCCCAGCTTCAGGAGGATTACCTTATGCACAATTTGTCTCTAGTCTCTTCCATCCCACTGTGTAGTCTTTGCTTTTTTGCTTGTGTTTTGTCCTACCGCATTTGCCCTACACCCCTCTAAAACCCTTCTTTAAAAGAAGTTTCCTTTCAGATTTCCATGCCTGTTACTTCTCTTTTTTTTTTTTTCTTTTCTTCCCCAAGAAAAAGTGGAATCAGTCTACATGTTTTCTGCAGATGTCAAAGAAGAAATTCAATATTGGTAGACCTGGACATGAAGGATGTCATGCCAGTTATTTCCTTTCAGGTGTTTCTGACTGCAGATAGGGTTTTAAAATATGACTTATTTATTTATTATGAAAAGGACCAAAAAAAAAAAAAAAGGTTTAAAATCCGCTTTGAGCAAAGAACACAGCTCACAGAAACCAATGTCTCCATTGCTACCCACAGCTGCAGTTTCTACTTTTTAGCAGCTACAGTTAAGGTGAAAGATCATGCTTCCAACTATCACTCAGAAAATGTGCCTTTAAACTGTAGTGTCCCTTTTTGTACATAAATAATTAGGTCAGAGTTTAAACCCATCACTCAGTCAAAACTGATTATGAATATAAAGGAATATTTCCTTTCGTGGCAGTTTAGGTCTGCCAGTGTCACTTCCCAGAAGAGCTGCTCCTGGATGTCTGTAGGAGATGGCACAATGCAGAAAGCCTTCCTAAACATTGGGCTTTCGAACTCCTGCTCAAAGCCCCTCTGTGGAGAAGAAATCCGTGATTTCCCATTTAAAGGGGCTATTCACTTCATGGATGAAAGAAAGCTAAGCAAGTGCCCTAAACAGGGCTGGTTTTATATACAGTCATTTTTTTAGAACCACATCTGGACAGATTAAAGGCATTCACAGGGCAACAAAAACTGTATACATGACAACTGTATAAATTAAACCAACTTAATTCCTTAATGCATATAAGAGTTTTTCTCAGTATTTTGTCTGTTTAAAGGGAGCTTCAGAAAGGAGGGAGGGAAAACCCTGCACCTTTCCTGCTGCTTTCTTGTGCAGTATATCAGCACCGTGCTCTGCCACCTGTTTTCAGCAGTGAAACAACGATGTGCTGCCTTCGGATATCAGAACACAGCTCCTCTGGAGTAGTAAATTGTCTTTCCCTGCTCCCTAGCTTTATTTTGGTTATTATTGTGGATTCAGTTCAGTTAACTTTAGAAAAATTCTTAGCTATATCTGCTGTGTTAGCCTTGTACCTAGAACCTAGAGAAATACAGATTATTTTCATACCATTGCATATCAGACAAAATAGAACATTTCCCCCACTTAAGCCAAGCTAGCATTACCCCTCACATCAGTGCTCGCTGCCTCTCAGCAGCACTAATTCCTACTCTCTTGTTCCTTTCTCCCTGTAAGAATTGGGTATTTCCTGAAGAAGGGGAAAGACTGAATTGCCAGCAGTCCTCCAAGACACTCTGCACCCTGTTCTCAAGATTTTTCGCTTTATAGCACTGTTTCATACTGCATAATCTCTTGCAAAGTACAGTAAACTAATACTTAGCAGTTTCTTTATGAGGAAGCACTATTTTTTTTTCTGATTGTGAACTCAAATAATATTGTCATCAATCCACTATCCATCTCTATGACCTAAATTAAGCAACAGAAAATGGCTCTAAATATACCAGGACTGGTATCTTTGAGTGTGTTTTTCACTTTCACGTTGGCTACAGGAATCTGGGCTTCATGGAAAAGCAAAAAGGATCAGCAGAACAGAAACCCAACCGAAATGGCCCTCGTTGGAGGCAGGAATATAAATGTTTGCATTGGATTGTTTACTGCAACTGGTAAGTTTTCTTAAAGGACTTTTTTTAAATTCTTCTTAAAGCACACACATTACACAGATTTGGGGGACTTCTTTTCAAAGCAGGTTACCTCCTTTAATGTCAGGGCAGATTTTACTTGAGTGTGGCTTTAAAGGAGTATGGTTTCATGAATCATTTTGGGATGGATTCTTCTAAACCTCTTCACACTAAGCAGAACCTAATGTTTATGTAGATTCTTTTAAATTAAAGAGCTTAATTTAAGAGTTTAGTTAAGAGTTAAAGAGTTTAATTTAGGAGTGCCTGAAGAATGTGACAGTTTTCATTAAGGAGGAGTGTGGTCTTAATCTTGAACCAGTTTCTGTTATCCAGCATTTTACACCTGTATCAATCTCGTTTTGTGTGGAATAAATCACTCCTGCTGTTGAGCACTGGGGTTTCACCTACTGGGAAATATAAAGATAAGTTTCCCTGCTGACCACTGATCTTTTCTTCCCTTTTCTCTCCTTGCTGTCTGGCATTATCTGAAATTTCCTTTCCTGACTCTTTTTTGTCAAAGGCTGTCCAAGAGATATTTGTCTGGCTAAGACATTTAAGCCTGTGCTGAAGGTTTGCTATTCTGACTGCAACGTCTTCTTAAATTTGTTTTCCTAATGTCTATTTTGTCAGCTTGTGTAAGCAATACTAATGAAGAATGGTCTATCAGTCACAGCACAATAACAAAAGCAATTTTATTTTCTCTAGCAAAAGCATTCCACTGAGAAAAATGAAATGCAAAATAAGTATATTCAAATTGCCTCTAAATGTCTAGACACTGAGCTTTTCCATGCACACATAGATATTAATTTTAACCCTGGGGAATTATGTAGGGTAAGATTCTAACACTGTTACCCTCATTCAGCAGTACATCTCACTATGAGGCTTATGGAAGAAAAGAGGAGCGGGATTAAATTATTGGATGAGAAAAACATTCACAAGCTCTCACTGTTCTACAGGACTAGATGAGGACGCACACCATACGACTTACCTCTGCATCTTTCGTGTTTACAGCCACCTGGGTTGGAGGAGCATATATCAACGGCACAGCTGAAATTGTCTACCTACCTTCAAAAGGACTGCTCTGGGTCCAGGCACCCCTGGGATTTGCCTTGTCCCTTGTCATTGGTAAATAATTCACACAGCAATCAGGACACAAAATCTTAAAAAAAAAAATAAAAAAAAATCACGAGTGTATTAAATTGTGTAACAGAGTCTAGAGTACATTTTAAAGGTGATTTTGTTCCCTCAGTCTCTGATAGATCCAAAATAAGCATTTATAATGCTGTCTTCTGAACTGAAACATAAGAAATCAAGGTAGCTTGCAGCTAGCATAGAGCTTTGTTTAAAACAATTTATGGGATGAAAATCTCATTTGAGAACTTTGGGAGCATGTGTCTATGTGGATATCACTTTTTCAACACAGCCTGTTGGTCAGAGACTACTGAGAGTATCAGGATCATTTACATTTTTTCTTTGAAACTTGTGTGTGACAAAGCAATACCATTTTGATTTCCCCACCGAAGTCTCATCTCAGCATGAACGTGTGATGCATCCAGCTGTGTCTCACCTAACAGCTGTTGAAACTGTGACCCACAGCCTCCTGGGCCAGCTACGTTTGCAATATCCTATATCTGTTCCTAACTCCAAGAATTACTGGGCTCATGCTGAGGTTCAGCTGTCTTGCTGAGAGCAAGGTTTCTTCCAGTCCACACTGGAAGTTTATACCATAACTCTCTAGGGACACAGCAAGATGAAAGTGAGGAGACCTATGTACACCTTGCACAGGGCTTTCAGAAAGAACAATAACCTTTTTTCTCAAGTCAGAGAAAAGAGTGCAACTGACGTGAATATGAATCAGGCTTGGAAATATAGTGCCAGCGTTTCTTATGTGAGTAATTCTTACTAATGAAATTGAGGAGTGCAGGTCTGATCCTGCAATCTTTACTCAGGTCAGTAGTGCCCAGACAAGCAGTCCTGTTGGCTTCAGGCTTAGGCACAATACGTATTCTTTGCTTTTAATGAGACAGCTGCATGACTGAAGACTAATATTTAGATGAAGGTGGGTGAAACTCAGCTCCGTACACAGATTAAAACAACATAATTCTGGGAACAGACAATGAAGCCACCAAAGTGAAAATGTAACCAGAAAAGCAAGGTATATCAACATGTTGCATCACCTGGTCAAGAACAGAAGGATGTACATTTTTAACCAAACAGGTGTTTTCAATACCTCTTTCTGCCAACTGACATTTTCCAGGGGAAGCATTTCAGAAGATTGTGTGTCTTCAGTAGGTCATTGGAGATGAAGTGACTACACACAGGTGTCCTTTGACCTAATGCGTGAGTTTCTGTTAGGGTCAATGGAGATGTCCTCCATACACTCAGTGGAACTAGATTTCAGCTTAGTTTTAGGCAGGCATTTAAGACCAAGTTTCGGTTGCTGAATCATAGATATTTTATGCTATTTGGGATGCCCTAGGGGATGCTATCTGGCCTACAGTAGCCATTCCAGAAACATACCGGTCTGCCAAAAGTGGAGGATCATAACTGCCAGCAGATGTCCCTGATAACCTAGATCTTCTCAGATGGATGAAATCCCCCATTTAAGCAAATTAATTGAGGCCCTGGCACTTCACTGGCTGCATTGTTCCCTGTAACCCTGTATGTACAAATTTCACAGTAACTATAATGGTCTGAAACATACCCTATACTATACTATACTATACTATACTATTCTATATACTACAGTATTCTTACATTTTTCCTGCCATATAACATATGCAAAATTCTACTAAAATGTTATCACTTCTGACAGGTGGTTTCTTCTTTGTAAATCCAATGAGATCCAAGAACTACGTGACAGTCATGGATCCCCTCCAGGAAACATACGGGAATGTGATGGGAAGCTTACTCTTCATTCCTCCACTGCTAGGAGAGATGTTCTGGTTTGCAGCTATTCTGGCATCCCTGGGTAAATAACTGCTTCACTGTTACATTTGTTAAAGGTGATATGGCACTAATAGCAGAGTGTAATACACATATGGCAATTGAGTTGGACAAAGTTGTGTGAAGTTGTGGTTCATGTCTCCTTTCTGAGAGGAACAAAATCATTTCTAAGTTCTAGAAAATATGTTTCTAGATTTAAAACAAGTGATGTCATATCTATGCATGACATTATAACAGAGAGTTCTCGCAATACGATTTATTACCTTCATCTTTCCTGTGGGAGTGAAGAATTAAGTCAGACTGACTTGGCTAAGGTCATGCAGCAAGGTAGTGGCAGAAGCATAAAGGGAACATGGGCTCCCCGGGTCCTCACTCTGCACATTCTCTTCTAGACCATGCACTCCTCAACCAGAATGGTGTGTTGGCATCAAGGGAATAATGTAATCTTATTTATTCTGTAATCTGCATGTATGAAATCTGTGTTAAAATACTTGACCACTAGCTTCTTCTGCAGGAGCAACAATGAGGGTCGTCTTGGATATTGGAAGTTCTTTGGCTATCATCCTCTCAGCATCCACTGTCATACTCTACACTCTACTGGGAGGCCTCTACTCTGTTGCATACACAGATGTCATCCAGTTGGTTTTCATTACCCTCAGTCTGGCAAGTCCTGTGCATTTCTTTGTTACCAGTTTCCTAACCAAGTGACAAAATCCTGCTCTTTTCAGTATGTCTCAGGCCAAAAATAATTCCATCAGTACTGTTCCTTGCCCTACAGATCCTCTTCAGGTCTCTTGAAAGGTCTTACAGTCCTTAGGCATTTTGGACAGTGTTCACACAAGCTATTGGTCTTTCTGGGTGACAAGTTGCTCACACGTAAGGTCAGCAGAGCCTGTCCAGAACAATCTTGGCTGGAAAGGAGAGAGACCTGTCTAATGAAAGCACCAATTGACCTGAATTAGTGACTCATATTCCTGATGATGCAATGAACAAGAAACATGTAAATTTAGGGTAAGGAAGGAGGAAAAGGAAGTCTCTGAGCCTGGGTTTAATCTAATATTTTATATTTTTTCTATACAATGTTTTGTATTCTACATCTAACTTGATTTCAATGTCTGAATAAATTTCCCCAGAACAGGGATCTTGGGGAAATGGCTAACTATTTCCATTTCTTCCCTAGTGGGTCTGTATCCCCTTTGCCATGGTGAACTCTGCAACAGAAAGTATTTATTACACTGCAACTCATAAATATTACCAAGACCCTTGGATTGGAAAAATAGAAAAACAGTATCTTGGAAGGTGGCTGGATGACTTCTTCTACCTGGTATGGAATGTTTCTTGGACAGGTGGTTGGGAGAAGGAAATGTGCAGGAGTTTCTGTATGGAAAGCTTATGGGTTCGTCCAGCTGGTAGCGCTACAATGCACAGTTGGCAGGGGCAGGATGAGGTGTAAAACCTTCTCTCAGCCACTCTGCAGCACACTGAAAGGACTGTGGAGATCCAGGGTTCAGCTCTGGGTAGGAAAGAAGGGGCTGGGATGCTCCATCCTGCACCCATGTATGCGATGTCTTACTCTGGAGTAAGACCATCCAGGCAACTAATTCTATTCCTGGCACTAAATGAGGCAATTTGTACCTTTTAAGAGGTAGGTATTGCAGCCTCAGTCATATGATTTTAACATAATTATGTAAAATTCCCTCTATTTCCAAAAAATCTGTTACAATGGCACTACTGCAGGCCATCAGCAAAGATGGTGCCACTGGTTCCACTGTACAATTCAGCTTTTGAGCTATCAGTATAGCCAAGACTGAAGTGGGTTGTTAAGGTCTCATTATAGTGGTAATAGGGACACATAGAAGCTTGAGTTTGTTTGGTGATGAAAGAATCTTCAGATTTTATCTGATGAAATTAATCTGCTAAGCAAGTGAAAATGGTGACTTTTTAAAAATAATTTCTCTTAAGATTATTCTCTAGCTAACTTTGGTCAGATTTTTATAAAAGCTGCATTCCTGAAAAGCTTCTCTTCTGTTTTCCTTCCTCTGATTCCCTCTCACCATGCCAAACAACCCATTTCTCAGCTTTCTCAGCCTGCTAAAGCTTTGATCTGTTTTGATCAAAATTTCACAACCATTGCAATTAAAACAAAGGAAAAGGACACCCTCAATGAGAAACATTCAGCCTCAATAGCTAAAGTTGGGCAAAGGTTATGCATTTGAAGTGAGATTTTAATCACAGGAAAGAAAGGATGCATGACACCCTACAGCAGTCAGGAATTCAGTGGGGACTGTTGCTAACATCTGGATGTTTCAGGTGCTTGGGAGCATCCCATGGCAAACCTATTTCCAAAGAGTGCTCTCGGCTGCCTCGCCAGGCCAGGCCAGGTTCATCTCCTACCTCTCTGGACTGGGGTGCTTTTTAATGGCCATCCCCGCCGTGCTCATTGGTGCAGTTGCAGCATCAACAGGTAAAACCGAACTGTTTGTCTCTGAATAACAAGCATGTTTTTGTCAAAGGTGATTAAAACAGGACCCAAATAAGTCCTGATTTAGATTTCCACCTATTTCCAAACCAATTGCCCTAAAGACCCACTATGGGAGATGTGGCTTCCAAGCCAGAAGCTGGTACCAGAAATGTGGAGCCCTCTGAGATTCAATGCATGACTACTTACCTTACAACAGCCCCAAAACCTGTTTCAGTCCTTACGGTGAAATGATTTTTCATGCACCTTGTGGTGAGGAAAGAGGAAGGTAGAACCTGTAAAGCATTGCATAATCCTCTTTTCCAAGAAAAGTTAAGTTTGCTTCTGTTAATGTCTTCTGTTAATGTCTTCTGCATGTAAAACCCCATAGTATTACTACAGATTGCTTTTAATATTCAGGAGAAAACCTGCCCAGAGGAATCCAGATGTTCAGTCCCATAAACCTGCAGCCCCTGCCCAGGAGTTCAGTCCTGTGTTGGCTGTGAGCAAGAGTTAAAGAGCAGCCAGATCACCAGAAACTTATAAAAACCACTTGAATTTACATTTTTTTCTGTCATTAGGGACATCAGAGGAAAATTCCCTTCTCCTCTGAGAGACCTCTGATGAGTGAGGTCTAGAAGTCTGATCTATAAAGATCCCATTCATGGAAACACACAGAGCTTGTTCTATAGATATTCATCTATGTCTATAGATATTTCTATAAACTTTTCAGCTATTTCTATAGATGCTACTGGGGAGAAGGAAAACTTCTGATATGGTGAGAGTTGCAACATGCTTAGGGATAAGAGATGATAAGAGAATCCGACCAATGAATAAAAGTCCTAAAATTCTGAGTGGGCTTCAGTCCTTAGCCTTCTTGTGACTGGTCCTGGTGTAAAGGCAGCTTCAGAGAGCTGAAATACCAGTGAAGGTTTTGCTGTGACTTTTCCTTCTTCTATCTTAAAGACTGGAACCAGACAAGCTATGGTCTTCCAAGTCCATATGAGAGAGGAGAATCTGCTATGGTACTGCCGTTTGTTTTACACTATCTCTGCCCAGCATACATCTCCATTGCTGGCTTAGGAGCCATCGCTGCTGCTGCAATGTCTTCTGCAGACTCAGCACTTCTCTCTGCCAGCTCCATGTTCGCTCACAACATCTACAGAAAAATCCTGAGAAAACAGGTACTTGGTTACAGCATTCAGAAGCTTTGGTGTCAGGTTAGATGCTTTAGTTTCAGGAGAGATGTAAATCCACTCTGCATTGTCCGTGATTAGAGGTGTCTGTCCTTCAGCTGCTGAAGTTCTGGGGCCATGAAATGTAGGTCAGGGGTATTCATAGAATCACAGAATCACAGAACAGTTTGGTTTGGAAGGGACCTTAAACCTATCCAGTTCCAAAACCCCCTGTCATGGGCAGGGACACCTCCCACCAGACCAGGTTGCCCGAAGTCCCATCCAGCCTGGCCTTGAACACCTCCAGGGATGGAGCATCCACGGCTTCTCTGGGCAACCTGTGCCAGGGCCTCACCACCCTCTGAGTGAAGAATTTATGTATATCTAATCTAAATCTCCCCTCTTGCAGTTTAAATACATTCCCCTTGTCCTATCACTACACCCCCTGACAAAGAGTCCCTCCCCAGCTTTCTTGTAGACCCCTTTAGGTGCTGGCAGGCCGCTGTAAGGTCTCCCTGGAGCCTTTTCTTCTCCAGGCTGAACAACCCCAACTTCCTCAGCCTGTCTTCATAGGAGAGGTGCTTCAGCCCCTTGATCGTCTTTGTGGCCTTCCTCTGGACCCACTCTAATACTTCCATGTCCTTCTTGTGCTGGAGGCTCCAGAGCTAAACGCAGGGCTCCAGGTGGGACCTCACAAGAGCAGAGCAGAGGGAGACAATCCCCTCCCTCACCCTGCTGGCCACGCTGCTTTTGATGCAGCCCAGGGCATGGCTGGCTTTCTCAGCTGCAAGTGCACATCACCAGCTCAAGCTTCTCATGAACCAGTGCCCCCAGGTCCTTCTCCTCAGGGCTGCTCTCAATCCATTCTCCACCCAGCCTGTGTTTGTGCTTGGGATTGCCCCAGCACAGGTGCAGGGCCTTGCACTTGGCCTTGCTGAACCTCATGACGTTCGCACAGTCCCACCTCTCAGGCCTGCCCAGGTCCCTCTGGATGGCATCCCTTCCTTCCAGCATGTTGACCCCACCACACAGCTTGGTGTCATATACTCAGTAGGGATACAAACACCTACTGCAGTGAGTTTTGCTCTTCATAAAATGAGTGGTAAAAAGTATGGACTAGGATATTTATGGAAATAGCATAAAACCAAAATCCTTAGAATTGCAGAGGGCAGCTCCAGTGCTGTTGGAGCCATGTTCAGAGCAGGAGACCCAGGGTGGCCGTTGGTGGTGCCACATGGAAGCAGCAAGGGTTTGGTGGGAACCAGCCTGGGGCAGGGCAATGCTGTTGTAATGTTACCATCTCCTGTTTTACAGGCTACAGAAGGCGAGGTCTTATGGGCCATGAGGATCTCCACGCTGGTATTTGGGGCTGGGGCTGCTGGTCTGGCTTTTTACTCCAACTCTGTCTATGACCTCTGGTTCCTCAGCGGGGAGCTGGTGTATGCCCTGCTCTTCCCCCAGCTGTGCTGCGCCCTCTTCGTTCCCAGCACCAACACCTACGGCTCGGCTGCTGGCTTCGTGGTTGGCCTCCTCCTGAGGCTGCTAGCGGGAGAGCCTGCCCTGAAAATCTCCCCTGCCATCCACTACCCAGGCTACACCCTTATGAACGGGACCCACACACAGCTCTTCCCCTACAAAACATTCACTGTGCTTCTCACCCTGGGGACAATTGTTGCTGTTTCATACCTGGCTGTGGTTTTGTTTCAGAGAAACCTCCTTCCCCGCAGATGGGATGTTTGCAATGTGCTGGGGGAAACCCGCACCCTCGTCCCCCTGCGCTGGGTGGACAAATGGACAGGTACTCAAACAGTTGCACTGCAAGAGAATCAGGATTAATTGTGGGGCCTTGCT
Organism: Nettapus auritus; assembly: GCA_011076525.1. Taxonomy (NCBI): domain Eukaryota; kingdom Metazoa; phylum Chordata; class Aves; order Anseriformes; family Anatidae; genus Nettapus; species Nettapus auritus. The sequence goes on from CM021765.1 coordinate 194,280,512, forward strand.
TGAAAGGACACACTGCATTCAGCAATTAGCATCTGGCGCTGCTCTTCCCTTTGCTTTCTCCAGCAATGAATTATTTAAAGTCCTCGCAGAGTAATAAAGATTCAATCCATTCATGCAAGGAGAATGAGTGAGCTCAAAGTCTGACGTGATTAAAGGAGTGTGGTGGTGGAGCATGATCGTGTGGCAGTGACCACGGGGCACCACAGGCCCAAGCAGTGGCTGCTCCAGGGTGTCCCTGATTCCCCACCCAAAGGCAAGGCTCCAAAATTTATGGCATTCTCAAGTCACATACTTTTCTCGCTGCCAAGGAGACACATTGATGTTTAATAGATTAGGCATTCTTGATTTAAAGGGAAAAAAAAAAAAAAAAAAAAAAAAAAAAAAAAGTGAGTAAACCTGTTCCCATTTAAACAGCTAGAGTTTTAGTGTAAACTTCCCTGGGGAGAGCATTAGATATAAAACACATTACTGAATGTCGTGCAGTCACCACAGCAGTCAATCAGTAATATCAGTTCTATACTGTTCTTTGTATGCTTTAGAAGCTTTCCCTGATATCACAGTATCTTTTGCATATGCTTCTCCCCAGCTGTGGTCTCAGGTCACGTAGTCAGTCTGCTGTCACATGGCTAAGGAGAAGACATCTCCCCTGACCAGGACCTGGTCTGGCAGAGCAGAGGAGCAAGATCTTAGAAGCACAGCATGGTTTGGCTTGGAAGGGACCTTAAAGTCCACCCATCTCCACCACCCAGCCATGGGCAGGGACACTTCCCACCAGACCAGGTTGCCCAAAGTCCCATCCAGCCTGGCCTTGAACACCTCCAGGGATGGGGCATCCACAGCTTCTCTGGGCAGCCTGTGCCAGGGCCTCACCACCCTCTGAGTGAAGAATTTCATCTGAATATCTAATCTAAATCTCCTCTCTTTTAGTTTAAAGACATTCCCCCTTGTTCTATCACTGTACTCCCTGATAAAGAGTCCTTCTCCAACTTTCTTGTAGGCCCCCTTCAGGTACTGAAAGACAAAGAAAGCGAAAGCCTTTTAATCACTGGATTTTAAAAAAGTGTTACATAGCCACTATTCACAAAAACTCAACCAGCTGGAAAACTGGAGGTGGCTGAGAGACTCATGAACAAGTGAGTTCTCTAACACATCTGGTTAAACCACTTGTGCAAAGCTGTTACCCAAGCTGAATAGGGAGATGCTGTGAGACACCTTCAGAAATTGATGTGCAGAACCTCAGAGGACTGTGATGACAGAACAGTGCTGGGAAGAGGCACTGGGCCTGCCCTCAAGGATATGAAACCCTGAGGGCATGATCCCAAAAGATTCAAGCCACCAAGTCTTTACAGAAAAGCTCCTGGCACCATGTTTGTATAAATTCTTAATGGGTCAGAAAAAAATATGGTCCATTGGGTTTGGTCCATTGCCTGAAGTCTGATGGACTGAAAGCATCCTTCAGTCAAGGGTTGTTAAGATAGGAGCTGAAATAAAGATTCAGAAAGGTCCTGCAGTGATGGCTCGCACAGCTGTACAGTGGCTCACCAGGAGTCAGTCGCAACCCACCCACCACGGCCAGCAGCAACTGGGGAACCCCTCACCACAAAGGAGCAGTGGGAGCTGCTCTGCAGGGAACACCTGGCACTGGAGGGACAACACATAACAGAATGTCCACAATACTCAGAGCAATGGAAAGCCTGCCGAGCTGCAGGGTGTGGTGGTTTTACCCTACTAGGCAGCTGAACACCACAACCGCTCTCTCACTTCCCCTCCTCAGATGAAGAGGGGAAGAAGTAAAGGAGAGAACAACTCACGGGTTGAGATAGGGATAATTTAATTAAAGGGAAATATATATATATATATTAAGGAAATATTATTAATTAACAATTCAACTAAAGGGAAAAGGGGAAAAAGGGAAAGGGGAAAGGGAGGAGGAAAGGGAACAGCAAAACAAAACAAGTAAAGGCTATGTGGAAGTGCAGAGGAAATAAATTATTCTCTACTTCCCACAAATGAGCGATACTTGACCACGTCCTTGAAGCAGGGCCTCAATGCACGTAGCCAGTGTTCGCGAGGAGGACAGACGTTTTTGCAACAAAAGCCCACCTCCCCCCTCTTCCTCCTTCTTCCACCTTTTATTGCTGAGTGTGACATCATATGGTATGGAATATCTCTTTGGTTAGTTTAGGTCAGCTGCCCTGGTGATGTTTCTTTCTCACTTTTTGCCCACCCCCCAGGAGGGTTAGAGAAAGTCCTAATACTGTGCCAGCACTTCTCAGCAGCAGACACAACACCAGTGTGATACCACTGCTGTTCTAGCTACAAGTGCAGAGCATGGCACTGTATGGGCTGATGCAGGGAAAGTTAACATCCCAGCCAGACCCAGTACACAGGGCATGAAAGCAAGACACTGTGAGTTGTGTCCAGCACACGCTGTGCACACATATGGTGAGAAGGGATGCTGCTGCCACCGTGCACTCCTGCAGCAAACTCAGTGAGGAGCCACGTGCTACTCTGAACTGTACCAAGGCAAGGTGCAGTGACTTGGGACAAGGATTGACAGCCCTGGGCACTAGATACAGCCTTGATCACTCTGCCCTTTAAAGCATCCTTTAAAATGCCTTTCCCAGTACCATCCTCAACAGGATGGAGATTCTGCTCCTCATCAGAAAGATTATCACAGTACCTTGTGCTTCACCCTAGTGTTGGTAGACACCTGTGTACAACAGCCTTGTTGACATGCTGTGTTAAATCAAGTCCAGAAATTCTTTCCTGTATCTCTAGAGACTGTCATTAATTGAAATGTGTTTAGAAAGCACAAAAACAAATGTTTTGAAAATTAAAGCCCTAGGCAGTCACCCACTGAAATCTTTCACACCAGTGATTTGAGAGGGAGCATGTGAGGTCGTGCTTAGTTAAGGGAGACAACAAAGCTATCATTACCTCAGCGCCAGAAGAACCACTGTGATTGTTAAATCACAGTTGCTATAGCTCGTTCAGGAATACTCCCCTGATTTAGGGATGACCTAGTTTGGGTACTGGACATCCCTCTTTGTGGAGCAGACCAAAACTTTCCCAATACACTTTTCATAAGGGCCTGCTGCACATCCCAAGTAAAAATGAAACTCCAAATTCCTCATGTCAAGACCAGCATCCCATTCACAGACCACCCTACCCAGCATCTCTGACAGACAAATGACTCAATCTTTCTTCTCAGAAAGAGCAGTCAGTCATTGGGATGGGTTGCCCAGGGAGATGGTGGCATCACCATCCCTGGGAATGGCTAAAGAAAGGTTGGACATGGTGCTCAGGGACATGGTTTCGTGGGTGACAGTGGTGGTAGGGGGATGGTTGGACCAGATGATCTTGAAGGGCTTTTCCAACCTTATGATTCTGTGATTCTATTATCTGGACATATCTTTTCTCTTCACCCCTGTGCCTGGCTTCTCCAGATGTTCCACTGCAGAGTCCCCAAGCTTGTCATTAAATCAGGCGTTTTTCCTGGCAGGCAGTAGATCCCCAGCTCCCTGAGGCAGCACCGAAGTCCAGCACTGTGAGGCAGAACATTGCTGATGAGCATCAGCACCACAGTCACGTCACCACCCAGCATCAGCACAGAAAACTCACAGCGTGTTCAAATAGGAACATCTTTAATGCCGTGGGGGGTGTCTGGCACACTCAGCAGGGACAGTTTGCCCTTACAAAGCTCCTCTGAATTTCATACCGCTGAAACACACTGCTTCGCGTGGAGGGACTAAAATGGCAAAGACACAATGACTGTAACTCCCCGAATGTTTACCATTTTCCATCCTTATATGACTCCCTCCTCAGAACATCCCCCAGCAAGCTTAAAAGGAAAACATTCATCAAGGCCAGGCAAAGTTTTGAAAGAAATTAGCTGCAAGTAAAATAAATATAAAAGCAATTCTAGCCTGTACTTAATGACAAAATGCCTAGTTGTTCCAGTCCAGCACACCCAATGTCCTTGAGGTGCTGCCAGCACAGGGGATAATGACCCAGTGAAATCATTCATCTAGCAGGTTTCTGCCTCCAGTTCACTATACCCTTTGTTTCTTTGCCCCCTCTTCATTAATAATACTAATAATAATAATTTGCTTGGACACTGTAGGGCCCCAATTTGCCCCTCCATTTGTGGGTTTGCCTCCTTTGCATCCTAAATATGCCCATGACACGATGTCTGTACAGTTCCAGTTTTCATTAACTTTTCCCAGTCTACTGGAAAAAAAAAAAAAAAAAAAAAAAAAAAAAAAAAAAAAAAAAGCTACTGCCTTTTTCTGGAATTTTTAAGGTTAATCATATTCTATCTTTTTGAAAAAAAAATGCAATTTGTGAAGGTTTTGGTTTCCAGTGCATAGGCATATCCCTTACATAGATATATATATATATTAGTTCCTATACTGGTAGGAACTATCCCTAGTTCCTCACTAGGAATTCATGGATGCCTGGTTTATATAAATGAGAAAAATAGGAATATGAGACCTCACAAGGGAAATCCATACCTCTTCCTCCTCTCACTTATGCTCAATTTTAGGATTTCCTAAATGTTTCCTCCCTAGAGTATCAGCTGGGACCAGCCAGGGAGCCAAGAAACACTCACAGGTTTGTCAGATATTCCTAACACAGTCAAAGAGATACTTCTACGTGAGCTATGGGTTGTGTGGGGCCAGGATGAACTTTCCTTCATTTCCACAGAAATGCCATGCTCTCTGACTTTATCCCCACATGCCGCACTCCAATCTTCCCTCGCAGTTCTCAGGCTTTATGGTTCCTTCTCGTGACTTGAGCAAAGTCTTTGATGCTGCCTCCCACAACATCCCCACAGGCACTCTGAATAAAAGAAAAAAAACCTCACTTTGCTGATTCTTAAAACTTCTATGCCAGCCATCATCCCCAGGGATGGAAACACTACTGCAGCAGTAGGTGGCTTTCTTTGACCCTCAGGGTCAGACTCTCCTTAGTGGTGCCCAGTGAGAGGACAAGAGCCAACAGTCAAAAGCTGAAGTATGAGATAATCCCTAAGAAAAGTTTTTTCACTGTCAATGTGAGGCAGTGGCATAGGTTGCCCAAAGAGGTTGTGCAGTCTCCATCCTTGGAGATATTCAAAACCAACTGGACACAAGTCTCAGCAACCTCTTCTCACTGATCCTGCTTTGAGCTAAGGTTTGGACTGAGGAATTTCCAGAGGTGCCTTCTCTCCTCTGTAACCTGACCCTAGAAGACTACAATGCCAGATTTATGGCAGAATCAAGAAGTTCCTTCATCAGCAGCATCCCTTTGGTGAGATGGACGGGGCTCCTTTCAGATGCATTCTCACTTTAGTCATCAGTAATAACAAGCAGTTAAATCCTAGAAAGTTTTCATTTTAAGTTTTTCATAAAACTGTGTTTCTATTGCTGTACAGTGGAAAGAAAATTGTCCAAGATAACAGAAGTTCAGCTTAGCTTGCACCGAATGCCCTTGTATACAAAAACTAACAAAAGCTGGGGAAAAAAGGCCAGAACAGTCTGGGCCATCGATGTGAATATAAATGTGATAAGGAGTCTTCAAGGCCCCTTGTGCTGTTGCAGTTTGTGCATGACAAGGAACATAAAGATTCTAAAAATGGGAAACAGGTTAAATTAGTGGTCAGACAGGGTTTTGGTCGGCTACCCTAAGAGAGATGAAGAGCCTCTTGAACATTGCTTGTGCTGGTCCCACGGGGCAGGGAAAGGACCCAGGGGGCTCAAAGGCTGTGTCTACAGGACCAAATGCTGCTGCATGGTGGAGCAGTCCGGGGCCCCTAGCTCAATTTCAGCTCTTTGGAGTGGTCTGGAGTGAACTCTTTCCAGAATGGCAGATGAGTTTTGAGTTGGAAGAAGCCAGTTGATTCACTCCAAAAAAAGATCCTGAGAATGCACTAGCATTCATGCAAAGTTGATAAGCAGTGGCCCATGACCTAGGATGAAATACTTACAGTAGACCTACTTGAAGCAGCAAATACCAGCACCTGGGCAGCATGCCACCATCTCCTGGGCTAGCAGGATGCACTGTGATGCCCTGAGGCTTCCAGCATCTTGGGTTTCCTTGACATTTTTAGACTTCATCTTCTGTGGACCATCTGAGTTGATATCAGATGGCAATTTGATTAAGAAACAAGAACAGAAAAAAAATCAATGCTGTGTACATTAGGTAGATTAAATGGCTAATGAGAGGTCCTGAAGTGTAATTACAAGTACAAAATTGTCGTCCAGTATCTGAATCTGTAGTGAGGCTGATTCTTGGCACTATGCTATTGTACTGCATTTCTCAGTAACTGGGGAAGCAATGAAAAGCAGTCCACTTTTTGTCCTCAGCTGGCCAAACAAATTAGATGCACTTCAGTTCGGGGCTAATGGACAGCCTAACACAGAAGTCTATAGAAAGATCAGGTGAATCACAGTCTAATATTGAGTACAGACACCACCTGAAAAGAAGCCCCAAATGGTGTTATGCATTGTAATGTTGAAAGATAGATGAGATGAATCACTAACAGAGCATGTTCCTGCTACTTTGATAATGCCTCTTTTCTCTCGCAGAGCTTCTGGCAAGGTTACAGAATGGTTGAGTTTGGAAGGACCATAGCTGGAAGTCAAACTAAAAAAAAATCAGACTACAAACAAGGCTCAGCTTTTTAAACTGTAGGGTCCATTAAATGTTAGAGGAATTTGCCAAGGCCTGAGGGGGATTCTTCATCACTGAAAATGCTACAATGAAATTGGAAGCTTTTCTGAAAGTTATCCTCATTAAAGGAGGATAACTTTCATTTGGGGAGCTCTGAATGTCCAGCCCCACATTCAGATTAGAAAACCCCAGTGATGCCTTCTGTTCATTACTCCTGCCAACCCTGAATTCAGGGCTGGAGATGGGAAACCATCCAGGCAACCACTGCCACTTCTAGCTTAATGCCACTGAGTGCTCAGAGCATTGCTATCACACCTGAACCCCAGCCATGGAGATGAAATTAAGACCATAATGAGACTTGGCTTCCTATATAAACTGGTCCTACATCAGCAGAAACCCTGCTGATCCCAAATTGTCTTTGCAAAAGATAACAAAGAGAGTGTGATTATTAAAAAAGAAGAAAGTGGGATTAAAAACTGAAGCATATTTACAGCTCTGGGATTCTTGCTATGCAGCTACAGACTGTGATACTTGCACTGTACTGCAGAAAGGACACAACAGGGTTTTCTTTAATAGACGTGAGATTTATTTCACAAGTTCAGCTGTGCTTTTAATTCAGAAATAACAGACCTTGACCTAATCACAGAATGAGAGAAAAATCTTACCCTATGAAACAAAAGCAAACTGAAAAACTTCCAACTTTTCCACATTTCTACATTTTTTGATGAACTGTGAAATATTGTGTTGTACATCACATAATGCACCTCTGGACAGGGTTCAATTCAGAACAGGATGAGCACAGTCTGATGATTGATATGGAGCAATACTGAATAGGACACTTTGAAACGATGCCTAGCAGAGATTGATTCTCCTTCACGTCCCTTAATCATGCTGTTTCCAAGCCTAACTATGATAATGAATTGCAAAGATTAACTATGTAGTTGATGATTATCGTATTAGATGGAATTAGGAAGGAACAGGTAGGAAACCCTGCCAGTTTGAGAGTTCAGGGAACAGGGAAGGAAACCAGAAAAACAGAAGAGCCACAAACAGGAAACAGAAAGAAACACAAAGAAACAGGATTGTCAAATATCATGCACACTTGACCTGGAATATTATGCACTTGTAATCATGTATTTGGGTAGAGAAACAGAGATAAAGAAAAAGGAACCCATTTAAGTACTCAACTGGCTTTTTGGACTTTTTAATTTCTTGGCCTCACCACCTGGTTACTAAGTCCAAGTATAGGAAACATTTTATGGACAAGGACCTATATATTGGACATTAAATAGAGGTATTTGTTTTCCAGAAGTAAGTTATTTTGTGCTCTACTGATGTGTAGCTTCTTCTTGAATGGATGTGGCTGGTTTGAGACAAGATCTCAAGATGGCTTTGGTAGCACTGCAGTCCCCAGAGGCCACAAAGAAATTCTGCCCTGATATAATTTAGGGTAATTAATGCCCCCTTAGCATGAATACATGCTATTTTGCATGAAAGATTACAGTTCAATCCCATCAAGATATATCTAACTGAACTAACTAACTCAGCTGAAGCTCTCTGGGCTATATAACTCCCTCATCGGGAGGAAACTCACCTTTGCACACACCTGTCTGGGAATAAGACTGTGAAAGAAAGTGGAAATGAGGCTGCAGTCTCTGCCCTGGGGCTCCTTTAGTTCGTCCAACTAAAACACGGGTCCCCCACAACCCTACAACAGGTTTTCCCAAAGCAGGAATCAAACATCAAACATTTAAGAGGTTCAGAGTGAAATGCAGAGTGAATAACAATCATTTTCTCTCTGTAGCTGCATTGAAGTTTCTGCATCAATTAATTGAGACCACCTTTCCAAAGCCCTTCCAGTTTCAGAGAATTGTTAAGATGTTTGAAATAGAAAAGAAGCCTACAGAAAATTTTTGAAGTCTGCTGGATGTAGATGAAGGCTGGGCAAATCTTTCAAGAGCACCAGATGAAGTGCTTCTGCTTGCTGTCCTTGGGACCAAGCACTTCTTTTAATTCCACATGTAACTGGATTTATGGAAGTACCCCCACTCACTTCATCATGATCATTTGATTCAGGAAACAGAGCACAGACTGAGGGCATGGTCTTGCAGTGAGCTTTTTTATTTATTTATTTATATTTTTGGGGTTGAATCAAGCACCATGTCTGAGAGCCCCTGTCCAAATGCAGCATGTGCCAGGACAATGAAACACCCCAGTAGCAAAGGATGCTTACTTTCAACAGGTGGGCATGGGGAGTCTTACTCTTCAAATCAGGTTTTGAGAAAGTACAAAAAAGTTTGGATCATTTAAGATTCTTTTCCCTCAGTCCCTGCAGCCCTTACATGTCCTGTGAGATGTGCCTTGATATATAGGATTGAGTCAACCCTCTCACCACCCTTTACAAAATGTTTTAGGGACAGATTTCTTTGGACACCCAAATTGCAGAGGTGTTAATTATTTACTCTCTAGCACCACCTAAGAGCAGCCCCGAGTAACACAAGCTAGTGCTTCCTTTTAGGAGCATGCCGTTCCCTGCACCCTAAATGCAGCATCCCCAGAATTGTCCTCACCTGGAGATTCAGGCTGCCACCAGGCACCATCACCTGCCACTGGAAAGAAGTGTACCTCCGAAAGGGTCTTGCTGAGAAGCCCACCCAAAGGAGGACTTTGGGACAAGTTGCCCACAGCCCATCCCAGGTTACCACATGCGTTATTGGAAGGTCTTCTGCTGCCTGTGATGGTGCTGCATGACCTCCAGCAGCCACCTACCCACACCACACTCCTACAAATTAGAGGCAAAAATAAATGAAGTTTCCACCACTGGTATGTTCGGGGCAGTTCCCAAGTTCTGCCCACACAAGGGCTGAGGTGGGGAGCTGGAGCCAAGCTCTAATTGACTTGGGGACATCCGTGGTGCTCCACGAGGAAACCACCCCTGGTGCGTGTGCAAGGGGCCGAGCTGTGAGTGCCCTGAGTTACCCACACTTGCTGCCACAGGAAACACCATAATTACATGTGTTGCTCAATCACGGCCATTATTCAAAAGGCCACATGCCTAAAATGCTTCAGCGGTCATTCTGCAGGGCTGGATGGGCTTGACTCGACTGGGTTTGGGGCTGCCTATTCCCAGCTTCCCCCCACGGGTGCCACATCCAGACAGGGGAGCTGTGAGGACAGGGCAAAGGAAATTCTTTGCACCAAATTGACACCAAATGGAATGGAGAGGTGATCGGATGATCCACGTAAAAAGAGCTATTGAGATATTTAAATGGTCCGTTTAAACTAGACTAGTTTAATCATGCTTAATTATTGCCTTGCTTAATTATAACTCAGGATAAATTATTTTTAACTTCTCACCCAATCTGTGCATATCACTACTCCTGCATCTTAGAACAGTGGCTGAATTAGGGAAGGGAGACAGGGGCTCAAGCTCCTGGGACATCCCAGTGTTCAGGATGAAAAAACGTTGCACTAGTCTGGTAATGAAGAGGAGAAAAACAAGACTCACAGGGGAAAAAAGAAAAAAGGAAGATAGAAGAGTTCCGATTTGGAATTTTTTTATTTTTTATTTTTATTTTTTTTAAGAGATGGTTTTCATCCTGCACAGTGGATAGATGTGATGCCATTTCTGCATCTGAAAATATTTACACTGCTACGAATGAATAATGCAAAGTACCAAGGATCAGCAAAGTAGATCTAGAGCATCTTTGGAAATGGTTAGATGATTCTTTTATGTGATAAAAGCTGTTTTATATCTTCTTTGTGTGGTGTAAAACTAGCTAGGCTCTTTTATTTATGAAATAGATAATAACTTCAGATATAGATGTTAAGTGAAGGGTTATATGATTGCTGACCTTCTGGTGTCATGGCCAAACTGGAGCATAAATGTTACTATTTAATTAGAAATGCACTGTTATTTTGCCGGTATTATTTTGTCTTTTTTTTTTTTTTTTTTTTTTTTTTTTAATTAAAACCTAGTTTGTTTTGTGGGGTTAATGTTTCAGGGTAAAAGAACTGGGTATCCAGTTATTCTCTTTCATCCCACCTCACCAGAAGTGTCCACAATTGACCTGCGTCTCCCAGTTATTGGATGAGAGCCTTGCTGTTGAATAAAAACTAAGAGAGGAAAGAGAGTAGGGATTTGGGAGACTAGCCCTGGGAAAAGAATCCTGAAAATATACAGCGCATATTCAGCGCTGGATTCAAATTCTTGATGAAAAATTCATCAAATTAGATGAACCCAATCTAGATTTTGACACAGGATAGATTTACCAACTACTGACATGTGTGATGCCTGGGATTTTTTACACTGCTGTGATTTATAGATCCGGACTATAAAATCTGAGGAGCAAGCCTTCAGGGGGCACATATGCAGCTGTGTGGGAGAGGTGGCATGCCCGTGTCTGCAGGCACAGCACCCCCAAGCTCCCAGGAGATGCACAACAGCCACACCAGCCTTGAAATCCCACCCCAATAGTTTTGGTAAAAGTGATGCACAGATGTAGCCATTGCCTCTGGGAGCACCTTGATGGCAGATCCACACCAGACAAGCAAGATTCACTTCTCATTTTGCAGGATTTGGGTAGGTTTTCATGGTCGCCACATCTGCCCCGATTGGTGCAGTAGCTGCTTCTCTGGATGAAGCCGTTTCTCCTGGCATGATTTGTAGTGCATGAACCACAGATCGCTTCGATCATTTCTGTCCCAATGTCTTAAACACCATCTGCAGGTGCTTGCACTGTGTGATGAACTGGACCAAAAAGAGGGAAGGAAGACAAGGGAAAGAAAAATGAATTGCCGCAGTGGTACAGCAAGTCCTGATACCGCAGCACAAGCCCACAGCCACTGTCGCAGTGCTGGCTGTGCCCTGTGCCCTTGCCGCGCCTTCCGGAGGTGACCCCAGAGACTCAGGAAAGCTGGGGCTTCTGCCACAAGCTTCCCAGAAACCAGCAGCTCCGTTGCTTGGCTTCCCATGGGGGGATCACGATCTCTGTTTCAGAAAGGTGTGGAGGGATGAGGATATTCCTGGTGCTAGTTTTAGAGCCACGTAGCCATAGCCTGCATCGCCACTTACCCTGAGCAGTGCCTGGTGGGCAGTGCAGTCACCCAGACATTCCCTTCTGAATGTGGGCTCTGAGTACCCCTGATTTGATAAATGTTATTTCTAAATGGGGAAGCATCTGTGCATCCTCACGTACACATCTCAGCATCTTTCAAGGTTGAATTTCACTTCATTTTATTTTTTCCTCTGTTCTGTCCCCCCACCTCCCAAACCACAGACCTCAAACCACAGAGAGAATCAGTTCAGATGGCTTAAAAGTGGAGGAATGCTGACAGACCAGGACTGCCGGGGTCTCTCCTGTTACAGCTATTGATTCATCTCGAGTAAGAGAAGGGCTTTTTGTGCCGTACCTCTGCCAAAAAAAATTAAAGGCAGAAAGAAACAACTGACACACAGAGCAAAGATTTGGCCAGGTTCTACTTCAAAGGGCTTTTTTCATCTCATGTGGAAGGAAGGAATGTTTTTACAGACCAAAACCTCCTTGTCCTCCCAATGAATGTCCTTTCCACTTCCAAAAGGCTGGAATAAGGCGAGCCTGGGCTGCTGACTCCATGTGAAAGAGGAGGGTGCAGCAGGATGCTGCCTCTTTTCCTTCTGTACATCCTCTGCATGTTTCTGTTGCTGGTTCAGAAGAAAAAGGGTGAGGAAAAAAAAAAAAAAAAAAAAAAAAAAACAAAGCTCTGTTGAAATGTTGAAAGCATTTCAGAGCACTCATGCTGCATATTAGAGATAGAAAGGAGCTTTCTGGCTCCTATCTGACTGCTGTTGCAGTCATTAATGTGGTTTTGTTCCATTATTAATGACACCAGCAAAAGAAATCAGGCCTTCCAGACAAACCTGAGAGGTTCTCAAAGAACAAAGAGGAGAAGGGAGTGGGGGGGACCCTTAAAATGGTAGAAATAACTGAAGGGAAGGGGGAAAATAAAATTAAAATACTGGAACTAAGCATGGAACAGGTGTCAATAGCACTGTATGGGTGGTGAAATGAATCCTTCTCAACACTTGTAAATCATTCCCAAAGCCTGCTACTTTAAGGGCACTTTATAATTAAACCAGGAAAAACTAATTCCTTGCAGCCTGTGCCTTATTGTTTGATAAGCTCGTGCTTCTAGAGCTGCTGTTTGGCAAACTGATTAAAATAAAACCAGAAGGGCAAGACTAATGGACGAAACCTCTGTAACCCGGAGCGGCGTATCATTACCTCCATCTGAATGTGGTCGGACAGGATTTCAATAAAAAGCTTCGTTAGGAAAATGAGTCAAGAATATGGCGAGGTAAATAATCTCAGCATTAACGCCCCAACCTGGCTTTTTGGTGAAGTTTCTCTGGGTTAGCTGCTCCAGCAGCAAGAGAGGTCTGCTGGATTCCCCCCTTGGCATTTGGGGTGCTGGGAGGCAGACACATGCTGGGGGGAATCGGGGTGCTGACCCCCTTAGGGCTCACCAGAACTCAAGCACCGAGGTTAAATTAGATTAGATTAGCTGCTAGCGAACCACATGGTCATTATAGGTCCTCCTTGGAGTCAAGTGATGTGTGCTGGGGGGCAGGAAGCCCTGGGTTCAAACACTGCTCAGGACATGGATGGTCTTTCTAAAGCCCTTAGAGCCTTGAAGTGATGCTTCTCATGCAAAGCACTAAAATCCTCTGCTTTTTGGAAAGGCGAAGTAGGATTCAGCCTTTGTGGGGGCACACTTATTGCAGCTTTTCAATACTTATAGGAGGCTTACAAAAAAGATAGAGAGCAACTTTTTGCTTGGGCAGATAATGACAAGACAAGGGGAAATGGTTTTAAACTAAAAGAGAGGAGATTTAAATTAGATGTTCAGAGAAAATTCTTCACTCAGAGGGTGGTGAGGCCCTGGCACAGGTTGCCCAGAGAAGCTGTGGATGCTCCATCCCTGGAGGTGTTCAAGGCCAGGCTGGATGGGGCTTTGAGCAACCTGGTCTGGTGGGAGGTGTCCCTGCCCATGGCAGGGGGTTGGAGCTGGGTGGGCTTTAAGGTCCTTTCCAACCCAAACCAATCTATGATTCTCCATCCAAGCTGCCAAGCTGGCCCCTCTCACCAGTCACTGGTAGGTTTCCTCAAGCCATCCAGCCCATGAGGGAGAGAGAAATCAGAGCAGCAGCAGCAAACTCCTCCATGCCAAAGGTTTGTTGCAGAAGTTGCCCAGAGAGGCTCTGGTGATGGTTTTTAAGGCAGAAGACCCTTACTGTGCGAGCTGCAAAGCTATGTAATGAGAAACTCCATAGTGATGTGAGGCAGGAGCCATCAGGCTGGGTTCCCTTCCCAGCCCTGTGTCCCCAACAGCAGCTCTATGTCTCTGAATTGGATTAAATACTTCCTTAATACTGAGCATTTTGTCATGTGTCACAGTGTGTTTCTTGAGGCACAGGCTTGGGGTTTGTTTTTTGCTTGTTTTTGTTTGTTTGTTTAGTTGGTTGGTTGGTTTCGCTTTTAATCTAGATGTTCTGTAATTTTCCCCTTAAAAAGGCAGAATCCAAAATATCGTTGCTGTTAATTACTGATGCTGAAAACAGACACTCACTTCTTATCCCAGGATTGGAAATTTGCCCTACACTCCAAAGCCAAAACTCACAGTGTCTGGGAAGAGCTCGAGACCTGGATTTCAATTTCATAACTACCATCTGTCTTTCCAATGGAGAGAATTAAATCGATGGAACCAGCAGGATACATTTTAAATTACTCAAAGTGCAATTCATTTTATTCAAGCCTATGCCCCATGTGTTGTGCTACCAAAACAGGTCACTGAGCCAAAAGTCCCAAAACAATTTTATAAAGGTTTAAATAGATGAATAAGGGTAATGATGTATAGTCACATCACCATGAGACCTTCTTTAATGCTCTGAGAAATAAAACTGCCATGAAGAGATGGGGTCAGGAAGAAACTTTGCCACTGGGGTTCTCTCCTGGGAGAAGGACTACAGTATGTTTTGCTCTGGTCTCATAAGGCATGGTGCTGGCCTGATGGAGGAAAGGGGATCTGGTGAACCACAGGAGCAGCTCACACAGATGGGGTGGAGGGGCAGCAATTCACAGGCTGTCTTTACAGATAAGGCACCCTCAGACACCCCAGCACCAGGGCATGCCCAGACCAGGGCAGGCTGCAAAACCTGTGCCAGAGCCCATATTCTGGCAGTGAGTTCTCACTGATCTCTCCTTCCCCTGTACCTTCACCTGATTCCCATTGCTTGATCTTAAGAGACGCACCAGATGTCAGAGGAAACGGAGATTTTATTGCATCCTGAACAAAAGCTGGGCCCTGGAGTCCATGCAGGTTGCATCCCCTCTGTGTGTTTTAGCTCACTCCTTGGCTAAGGGGCTTGGACAGACACTGGTGCCCCAGCAAGGTACCCTACCCTACAAGGCAGGGAATCTCCTTTTCCTCTCACCCATGAAGAGAGCTAATGGACAGACCAAGGTGTCTATCTCTTCTACACACCACACTATGGAAATATTCAGGAGAGGGAAACATGAGGGGAAGCATGGAATAATTACAGAAGTGGCACCACTCTGTATGACCCTTTATTAGTCATGGGGTGGCTCTCCTGGCAGCATCCATCTTTGAGCAAGGATCAATTTTCAGGATTGGGGCATTTATATGTTTTCAAATCATGTTTCTGCCTATCTTGTGCTATCCCAGACTTTCTGAAAGAACAACATGCATTTGGGGGGGAGCTTCTGGAAGATGATCAAAAGGAGGAACACCCAGTGCCTGTGCTGGATACAGTAGGATGGGAACGGGACTGTCAGCTCTTGTCCCATCACTGGGCACCACTAAGGAGAGTCTGGCCCTGTCTTCTTTTCTCCCCCAGCCATCAGCTATTAATTCATGTTAACAAAATTGCCCTGAGCCATCCCTTCTCCAGGATGAAGACTCCATGCTCCTGCAGCCTCTCTTTGCATGACAGGTGCTCCAAACCCTCAATCTTCCTCATAGTCCTTCACCAGGCTCGTTCCAGCGTGTCCATCTCTCCCCATTTCTCCCCTCGTCCAGGTGCCTGGCCGTGCAGCCAGCTCTCCGTGCACCTCGCTCTCTGCTTCCCTCACCCCAACCCCATCAGTGTGCCCGTGGGGATGCTGTGGGGCAGCATCAAAGGCTTTGCTCGAGTCACCATGAGAAAGACCCGCAGGTGGTGCGGGGCTGGGAGCCCAGCTGGCCGGGCAAACTGCCCTCCAGCTCTGACCAGAAGCTGCTGCAAAACCAGTGCTCTCCAGGTATAATGGGGCTTTCTCCTCAAAATCCTGCCTGGAGTCACCTAAAGTGCTGTCTCCTTCCCTAAAGGTTTGGGATCATGGAGCACAGGGGTGTCCATCGAGCTGCCCGAGGTGCCCCTCAGCCCCCCGGAGCACGCCGCCCTCAGCACCCCGCTGCCGTGCCCTCACCGGGGGGCAGCACAGCCCCTCAACCCGAAGGCAGCCCTCCCCTGCCGGCTCCCCCGGGTTCCCCACGGCTCCCCCGGGTTCCCCAGGGACCAGCCGAGCTCCTCGGCCCGGCCCCGCCGCCCTGCCCGGGGCCCTGCCCCGCCGCGGGCCGGGGGCCGCCCCTCAGCGCTCATTTCCTGGCGGCGGCGGCGGCCGGGCCCCGGAGCGGCTTCGTGTCCTCAAACCCGCCTCGGGGGGGGGGGGGGGGGGGGGGGCCAAGCCCCGGTGCCGGGGGAGGAAGAGGAGGGAGGGAGGAAGGCCGGGAAGGAGGGAGAGGCCCCGCAGCTTCTTCCCTCGGGCCGGGCTGGCCCGCCCCGAGGGGTCGATGCGAGCCCCCGGGCTGCTGGCTGATGAGACCTCCGCGGGGCTGCCGGAGGCGCGGAGTCGTCGTGGGCACCGTCACCCTGTGCCTGGCCGCCGGGTGGGCTCTGCAGAGTAAGTGTGCGGCCCCCGCTGCGCCCCCGGGCTCCCGTCCCCTCCTCATACTCCTCCTCTCATCCTCCTCCTCATCATCATCCTCCTTTAATCTTCCTCTCCTCCTCCTCTGAACCTCCTTATCCTTGTCTCCTCTTCCTCTGCCTCTTTCTCTCCTCCTCATCTTCATCCTCCTCTCATCCTCATCCTCTTCCTCCTTCTTCTCCTCTTTCTCATACTCCTCTCCTCCTCCTCTTCCTCCTCTCCTCTTCCTCCTCTCCTTCTTCTCCTCTTCCTCCTCTTTTCATTATCCTCCTCTTCCTCCTACTTTCATCCTCCTCTTCCTCTCCCCCTTTCTGGCCTCCACTCGGACTGCTCGGAAGATTTTTTTGGGACCAGGACGAGCCCCCCAGCACCCACATGGAGGAATTAGGGTGGGCAGTGCTGTGGGTGGCTGTGGGTTTGGCCACTGTGCACTGCCTCCTTCCTCACCAAGGCAGCACACGAGCAGGACACCGCCGGGTGGATGTCCTGTCCTCGGAGACCCTTCTCTGGGGACCAGCAGCGCTCAACCCCAGAGCTCCACGTGAGCAGCACCAGCCTCATCGCCACCAGCAAGCCCAGATGGTGCAGCTATCGCAAGGTCTGGGACACAAAGGATAGTGTCCAGCTCGGGCTCCTGGCCAGACAAAGGGTTCATGGTGCAGCAGTATGCCAGCAAACAGGCAGTATCTGTACCCCCTTCTCCTCGTCCTGTATCTGTACCCCCTTCTCCTCGTCCTGCCTCGTGCCGGGCCGTAAGGGTCTGTAGGTGCAGCCAGCAGCGCGCGGCGGCGTTGCACAGGGTGCTGCAGGTGGGTGCGATGTTTGCTCTCAGGGCTGATGCGGCTCTGCTTAGCCCAGACCGGTTCAGGTGACCCAGGCAGACTGCCTGTTAAAAATGGGTTTCAGTGTTTAGATACTGCGTTGTCACATTGGCTTTGCGTGCTAGATGGAGACACATGCAAATAATTTATTTATTTTTAAGGAAATTTATTTATTTTTACCTTTACCTTGCAGTCGCATATTGAAAACAAAGTCCTGCCTTTATCAAAGCATAAAAGAGACGCTGTAGTGAGACACTCAGCTCCTGTATGGACAGAAACACAGCAAAAAGCCTTTAACTGAACACACGGAACAGAAAACAATTGGAACACTTTGTAGCAATTACCAGAAGTTCCCATCCGTTCTGTTTATCTAGCTGTCACAAATCCCTTTTTCACAGGTCTGCTTAGTCTCTCATGCAGGCAGGGTGAAACTGAGAACACAGCTGAGCTGAAGGTGGAAAGCACGGTGTCCCTGCAGCAGCAGCGGGCAGCACGAGCACGACACAGTACCATGGCGGGAGAACCCCAGGGATCTTATCCTGGAAAAAGCCTACACCCCATCTGGTCAAAAATCAGGGAGGCTGGGGCTTTCTCCTGTGCTGGTCCCATAGATGAAGATCTAGGAATCAAACCAGCTTCCGCACTTTCCCTGGCTTACTTTAGCTAGTAGCTTCTGAATCCTGTTAGAGGGATCCTAAACAGAGGGGAGTCAGCTTGAAATTCACTTAGCCCTCTCCTCTCCATTTGTGCTTGCTCAGGGGTATCATTGGCCCAGAGGGTTATTAACTTAAAAAAAAAAAAAAAAAATTCCCTTGGAGATGTTTTTCTTTGCTTTTTTTAAGCTTTCTTTCTCCTGAAGCCCCCATGCAGCCTCCAGGAGGCATTTCCCCAGGGTCTTGCTTTGCTCACACCCTCAGCACGGTTGAGGGACTCACCCTCTTGCCCCTCTGGGTTCAATATTTGCAGACCACCACTGCTCCTTGGCTCAGCAATAGCACTTGGGATGTGCCCACATCACGAGAGCAAGCTGGTGAGCTCCTCCAAGCTGAACCAGGAAAAGGCGTTTGATGGTAGGGCTTACTCTGTGCTTTATCTGCCATCTGTCTGCTTTGATTGCTGGGGATAACAGGCTTTCAGCCTCTAGCCAAGTGTCTGAAACAGGCTACTAATTCAAAAACTATGTACACCGATTGAAACTGGGATGTTTGGTGTTCTTCCAAATCTTCAGGCTGAAAAACGCCCGCGCAAGCCGAACTATTGCAGTTACGCATTAAACTGAATAATCAGTTCAGTTTAGCAGTTCTGAACAGCTCCACGATCACATTAGCGTGTATTGTGTTAGAATTAAGTATTCTCCTGTATCCATTTTTGCCAAGAAATCTGTGTTTCCCATGAAACAAGGTACCTCTGATCACATGCAGTTTATCTGCACCGGCCAACAGCTGGCTCCCTTGATGTAGCTGTTGTCTCAAACGTTGCTAACACTTCATTTCTGATTTAAAGTCTACTTGATATCACAAGCAGCCTGCTCTGTCCTTCTCATCCTGCAAACATAATGAAGTCCTTGCCAAGTCCTCACATGTTTAAGCCTGCTCTTGCTTTTTGGGGATGATAATTAACTGATATAGTAGGTTACCTTGACCATGGAAGTTAAGCTTTCCATTTAAATGCAGGATTTTGAAGGCAAGCCAGATGAACAAAAAAGCCTTACTCTTGATCCATGGCGTGAGGTAAATAAGCCAGGTTTTATATAATCTTATTTCTTCAAACTGTTCCTTGCCATTTTAGTGGGGACATTAGGCTGACTTGGCTCGTCTAAGGTCCCCATAAACTGGAACATTGTGATTGAAATTACAAATGCCATCTTTTTTTTTATTATTATTATTTTGAGTAAGTACTCAGCATTTAAGTTGTAAATACCTTACTGTGAAGCCTGTTGGCTTTGGGGGACATAAGAGAGATGGGAGGTGAAGACTGGTCAGTTCATTTAACCTCCAAGGAAAGAGGTGGGTTGCAGGGACATGAGAAGAGACAGCAGCACGATGGTAGGGAGTGCCTACAGCAGGGA
Organism: Nettapus auritus; assembly: GCA_011076525.1. NCBI lineage: Eukaryota > Metazoa > Chordata > Aves > Anseriformes > Anatidae > Nettapus > Nettapus auritus. The sequence goes on from CM021765.1 coordinate 194,300,023, forward strand.
TCTTCAACTTACCAAGCAAATGCAGCTCCTATTTTCCCCATACATTTACACAGAAAATTTGATTGTTGAAATGTATTAAGGATATGATTTATGAAAGCAAGATGTGATTTCCATTCCTCCATTTGAGGTATATTCAGAGATCAGAGATTTCAGAAAATGTTATGCTCCCTTCCCCAGAAAGACTCTTCCAAAGCGTCTCCTCTTGGGTATCAAAACACTGAAAGCAAGCAATTACTTGTCCTGTAAGATAGACAAATTTCTCCTGGTTATAACCAAATAAAACGTGTGTTTAGTCTTAAGTTAGATGTGTATGTTCCTTCCACAGTCAGCAGAGAGAGAAAGTGCAGAGGATAATCCCTCCTCTTCTAGAACAGATCTCAAGTACAGGAAGATTTGCCCCCCAAGAGGTCCCATCCTGCCCAGGACACTTACTGCTGCATCACCTCCACACTTACTGCCTCCTTTCTCTTTCAGCCCCTGGAGGAGTATCGTTAACTGTCCCACAGCCCAACATCAACGCAACGGTGGCACAAAATATCCTCCTCTCAGTTGAATACTCTTGCAGAGGCGTCGCCACCATTGAGTGGAAGCATGTGTCGAGCTGGGGCACCACCAAAATTGTGGAGTGGAAAAGCGGGAATTATGTTAATGTATCCGCTGTCTACAAGGACAGAGTGACTGTTTTTGAAAATGGCTCTATACAGCTTCTGAACGTGGGCATGAGAGATGCTGGCTACTATTTTGTCACTGTCACAGAGGAGTATGGAACCAACACCTACGGTGCCATCATAGTCAATGTTTATGGTATGAACTTCCGTGGAGTTCTTAGCTTTACCCTGTGTTTAAACATTGATCTGCTCATAAACAATTTTCTAATGATATATTTCTGTCTTCCCTGCAGAGATTATCTACGAAGATATACATTTTGTAGCGGTTCTCTTTGCATTTCTCGCTGCAGTATCTGCCATTTTGATCTGCTTCATGTGGCTGTGTAATAAATCCCTGCATCTATTCCAGAAGACGACACATAAGCTCTCAGGTATCTAAGAGTGCAGTCAAGGTACAGGGTTCTCAAATCTGAATTTTGAGCTAAAAATTCACTCACAGTTTGAGCTGTAAAGGCGCTAAGCAGTGACAGAGAAATAAAACTGGGTGGGCTCCGCTAAGTTATCCTGTTCAACTCTCTACTAACACAGGCAATAGAATAATAGATACTTAGTTCAGAGAGATCCACGGGATATTTACCTTATACATTTTACATCAGAAACCACAAAATACTTCCCAACTTAGTTAAAAACTTAGCAATTAAAAACTGCAAAACTTAGGGAGAAAAGGCAAGAGCTGCAATAACTGCCCCCCATCACAGGACATGAGCCAAAGTGCACCAGCAACATGTTCAGGTTCTGCAGAAGGGTGTCTCCAAGGGGAAAATACTCAAATGGCCCTTGGAGTGATCCCCACCTCACATCATGGAGGACTGCACCACTTCCTCACCTTCCAAAACCTTCCTTTAATCCATCCTCATGGCTGACCCAGTTGCAGACTTAAATGAGCATTGACTAATATTAAAATCAGGCTCCTAACATGAGTCGAAGGCACCAGCCATGGAAAGCAGAGTTGACAGATCAAGAGAACAGAAGGAACACACTGACAGGAGCTTTCATGTATTAGAAAAGAAACTTTCCAGCCACAGCCTGGGATATACTGCCTAGGTAGCAAGAGAAGATGTCATGCTACAGGCACGGGCTCAAGCTCTAGGCAAATCCTTGGATGGGTGGTTTCTTTTACCACTTCAAAACATTTCAGCCATTCGCCTCCATTTTTTGTAAGTGAAAATCCATTTGTGGTCTCTTGCCCTGTAGGTAAAATGTCTATGTTTCTTCTTGAAGTGCTGCTTAAGCTGTTACATGTCAAGCAGCCAAAATGTCAATATTTCACCAGGTCAACACAGATGCTCAGGAATCCTAATCCTCCTTGCCCAGACTTCATGTCAACTCTGCAAAACTTGATGTGAAAAGAGATCAAGTTTGGCTTAAGCTCTTCCTTTCTGCTGCTCACTATGGCTCTAAGGGCTGCTGATGTTTCTTCAGTGCACACACAGCTCATGAGCTTCTGTAGCTACTGAAAATTTTCATATCATGCCAGAATACAGTCTTATTTGGATAAAACCTCTCCTTCTTCCAGTTAAAGCCAATGTTTCTATAGAGCCAGAGTCTTACAAAGTCTGAATCCCATACGTTATTTGGCAGGCTTTAGGAATACTGCAGTACTGGACACCTGCTCTGTCCTCATCCAGAACAGGATCCAACCAGGGACATTTTTGTCCTGATTCCACCTTACAATCATAAAGAAAAGAAGTCATAAAGAAAAGTATAATGGCCCTATAGCCTTTGTTTTAGTTTTCAGGGTGCCTTTAGTCTTGTACTTGACAAAACCAGAGTCACATTCAGCACGGGGAGGGACTCTTTATGCAAATATTTGGAAAAGATGTCTTGTATTTAAAACCCAATTGTAGATGAGCAAGCATGAGCTAATATTAAAAAGTTCAGAATGTTTTAGCTATTAACACAGAGTTGTTAATTTTGGAGTGGCGACCTTCCCATCCATTTGCCAATCAATAATAATATCCTTTCATTTGCAGCAAGTACAACTGAAGAGATTGAATTGGAAACCATTGAATGTTAGCCAAGGACTGTCTCATAACAAAAATAACAATTCTACCTCAGGAGAAGGTATTGGAAAGGAAAGCAAGAAGAAACTTATAAGGTAAAGTGTCTGTGACTACTGTAGAAACTGTTGGCTTGCAAAGCTGCTAGGACACAAAGCGAGCTGCATCTGATGGAGCTGTTTTGACCTGTTACAATTTCAGCTCTGCTAGTCATTGTCAAAGTAAAAGCGTAAGCTTTCATGGCTGAGCACAAACACATTTTTGTGGCTAACTAATAAAATCTACAGCCTCTACCACTCTTAAGAACAACCACCCAAATAGTATCAACCCATAAAGGAAATGATCGTGCTCTTGAAGGACGCCGGCATTTTGGCCACAGCAAGTACCCTGCTCTAGACCAACCAGCCATTAGGATAATTCAACGTAAATTTATTATGTCTAATTACAGTATTACATTAAAAAAATTAACTGCAAGGATTGAATCCTGTTTATTGTGCATATGCTGCTACTTTCAGTCATAAGGAATTTCCTGAAGGTCTGAACACAAACTGTAATTCTTCTGGAGACAAAACTGACTTTGAAATTATGCCAAGCTGGTCAAAGTTCTGCCACTTACATTTCCAATTGTTTACATTGCCCAGGGATATTAACACACATTTTATTACATTACTAGGAAAGGTTGTTAAATGGGGAACTGCACACAGGCACTGAAGATGACTATAACGATTAGAGTGGGCAGAAAAAATTCGTGTTACACCTGTGGCATGGCAGAAATACCAGTTTCCTTGTGAAAGATGTCGAGCCCTTTACAAACAGAGCCCACTGATGAACAGCCTATCTAGGAAGAAAAAACAGCATTACTTTGAAACTTAGTATTTACAATTATAGTTCTGAAATCACTCTAGTTAAGAGAAGACACCTTTGCTTTCCTATTCAGTAGAAAAAAAGAAGTAAGCTAGCTAGTGTTTGCATTAATCCGCATGCTACACTTGAATTCTCCACCTGCAGATCTTCTGGGTGGCTTTTGTGAGAGAGAAAGCACTAAACTAATGAATCTTCAAATTACCCCTCTTTGTTTTTGTAAAGCAGTGTGAAATAAACATTGAAAATGTAAGAGACTGCAGGCTAATCTCCATCTACAGATGCCATGTGGCTTTTTGAGCTCAACTGCTGCTGCTACTTCTCTCACACTGCCGCTCACTCATTCTCATGCAGCTTTTACAAGTCATGCCGACAGCTTCCCCTCCCTCTGCTCAAGGACTACTGTGCTCAGGTGCAGAGATTAGACCTGTAAAAACGACGACTTTCTTGCCAGGTGCATAATAAAGTAGATAGGTGCTAGAAAACATTTTCCAAAGCATCCTGAACATAGTACTTTTAAAGAGTCAGCTCCAGATTGAACAGGCCGTTTGTAGTACGAAGGGCCTGACATCCACTCATAAATTCACATGCTAGATTCAGCTGGCTGCTCTTTCCTTCGTCAAGGAGGAAAGAAACTAAAAATAAAATTAAATTAAAATCCCAGCTACAGCACAGCTTTGTAAAGGAACAATTTGTTCCAATTCTTCACGTTAAGTATGTATTTATTACCAGTCTTCTGTATCTTTGAGTGAAGCAAGCTTTGAATTCACAGAAGCTAAAAGTGTCTGCTTCAACTAGCAAGCTTGCAGTACTCAGTGAGGTATCCGTATAGCATATGGAATATACATATTTTTTTCAGTTTATCTATTTCAGATTATTATTTTTCAGTCCCTAAATCATAGAACTTGAAGTTATTCACTATGCTGAGCATATAGCAGGCACATTGCCAGACTTGCTTAGAACGTACAGTTAAGTGCAGCTTACACGTCAAACCATTATTATCTAACATCTACTTGAATAATGTAATTGTCAAAGTCAGCAAACATATGCAGGCATAAATGACCTTTTGAATTCATTGCTCTAATCATAGAGATTGCTTTCACTTCTAAACTACAATACTGGAAAGTTAGGGTAAAAGTAGTAAGTGACCATTTTAAATCCTTACAATTTAGATGTGCTGTAACAGCAGTATGAAGTTTCTGACTAGAATGGTTCTACCTGTCAGCTTGGCTAAAGATAAAGCAATTTCAGGCACCAGTCCTTGGTTATTGATGCTGCTGCCACCAATCTTGCTTTTAAGTAGTGATATCCTAGATGAACAAGGGGGATTCAAAGAACATTCGGTGATCCCATACAGCAGTTAGCTTATGCACTGCTTTGCTCCTAGATAATTCCTTGCAGGAAAAAATTATCCAAAATGCAACACGATTACAGGTACTGTAACAAAATAATTCACATTCTGTGAAACTGGTATTTGTCAGTATGCATCATCCTTGTCAATAGTATGTTATATACAATAAGTGAGGCTGTTGGGAGCAGTCCCTTGCTACACAGGGGGTGGCAGAACTTAGTTTTACTGCAAGCTTTTAAAAATGGAAGATTCGAAATTAAATAGCAACTCTTATTCCACTCATAAACTGCATGCAAAACTGCAGCAAAAGCAAATACTTAGAACATTCCAAGTGATCAAAGGGATTCAACCATTTTACATTTAAACTTTTTAATTAAAGAGATGTCCAAGTTCATAAGATTGCTTTGGCAATCAAGTGTAAAGGTCTTATTCATCCATTAAAGTCTCCATCTCATGCTTAAAGACATACAACCAAAAATTCCAAGACTGTCTGTTGTTAGAAGTCGTATCAGTCTGTTTTTTCATTGGCACTGAATACACAGGAATTCCTAATTTGAAAAGACACTTTGAAGGTTTCAAATCATCTTGTGGGTTGTTTTTTAATAACAGCTAAGCCTGAAAGTCTATAACTGAAGATACCCATCTGATGTGTAGTGCTCACACTCCTGGAATAGGAGAAATGATCACCTTGCGTGTGTTGTTTTTAATTTTTTCCCCCTTCCCAGAAGGAAACATACCCTGCAACCATAAGAACTTAATAGTTCCACAGTGATTATTTGGTAACGAAGTGCTTATTTGACAAAAAGACTACTGCTACATGCAGACACATCAGTTGGAGTTACATTTATCTGTATACTTCACTGTCTTTAAGTTTCGTACACTCAGCTTATAATTTTGATTGAGAGATGTTGCATTGCTAAAACAGCCTCATTGCAACCAGATGCATGAAAAACAGAGGCTGAAGGGGACAAAACCCGTCTCTGCCTGTAATCCTACAGCTTCTGCTAGCCAAGCAATGTAGCAACAGGCATCTCAGGTGTTAGCTACGACTCGCCCATCTCAAGAAGATCAAGACATATGTGCTATTTTCAACTATTTGTTTTCCATGAATTATCAAAGAATGTGAGAAAAGCCTTTCTCTCCCACAGTTCATTTGCACAGAAGAAAATATTTCGATGAACTGCAATAACAGCCTGTTCCACACTGTAAAATTCCAACATAAGTACAGTGGCTGCTTTGGATGTGCACTGAACAGCAGCTTGCCCCAAGCAGTTGCTTAATACACACTTCTAACAGCTATTCCATATTGCTCAAGAAGACCAAAATAACAGCTGTCACTACAGAAGTACGATGCTTTAATTCAAGCACAGCCTATGTGCAGGAGTTCTCATGTATATACACACACACCTCATCACACAATACGGATTTAAGTCTAAACCAGCTTATACAGACAGGTTTTAAAAAAACTTTCAGCAATTAATCATCACACAAAAGAAGAGCTCTGTGCAACACCTTAGCAGAAGCTTCAAGAAGGCTACAATTACAACCAAAAAGGAAAGAAAAAAGCAAACATATTACCTCTTTGTTTTAGGACCTCAAAAGAGCTGATCTCCATAAGAATAATAATGTTTTCTTAGGTGGCAGTTGATGCCAGGGCAGAGAGGGAGGGGGGAAAACGCGTGACTGTGGAGTTCCAAGGTCTACTGCATGTGAGCTACCTGTTCTTCCTCTCTGTTCCTGCTCTATTCTTCTCAGACATTAATTTACACCCCCTCCCCAAAAAATATACACAAATTCAGTCAGAACTTTACATGCAGATAAAGACTTGTTCCTCTACGTGCCTGACCGCAAAGTAACATACACTGCAGACACTCATCAGAAGCTGTGGCTCTGTAGTGTTCTCAACCTAAATCACTGCTGTATCTCTCAGGAGGAAATGAAACAGGCAACCCAGAGGCCACATCGCTCTACAGCTGATGTACACCATCAACCCCCAACCCAAAAACATCACACAGTGAAGACCGGTTACTTGAATTGTAAATAATTTTAAGTTTCTTTGTGATGTAGGTCACTAAAAGGCTTATTGATTGCACAATTTATTCCGAATTTTCCTCTTTCAGAAACATTTGCAACAATCGGATTCAGAAAAAGTAGAGGCTGGGAAGAAAAGGGTATCACTTCGAGCAGACACCTTTCATACAGCACAGGACTACCGAATTTCATATTTTTAGAAGAAAAAACATTAATTAGGTGTGTTAATCTAGGTAGAGCAATATGCAAAGCTACAGCTGAAAAGAACTTTTTGAAAAGTCATGTTCTCTGTGCCATTGAAAACAGTTTATTATAAATGCTACAACAGACAGATCTGTACAGGAAATACATTTTTGTTTTCTTGTGTTGCCCCGTAGGCTCCATTTCCCTTTGTTGCGTGGGCAGCAAACTTTCGCAGCACAGCGCTGACTCCAAGCCCCCACGGACAGACCGACAGATTATTAGCATGGAGTCAGGGCTGCCATGAGGAGCTCCATTTTGTACACGAAGTTACGCCCTTCCATTTTATTCCACTGAACTTCCTTGAAGGGCCCTCGGAGATGATTCCACTTGTTATCTTGCAGCACATCACCCTTGGGGAGATCCTTGCACTGACTCCGTGGAAACTGAACCATAACTTTGCTGCCACTTTCAGGACCGTTACGTACTGTGAAGAACAGAGATTTTATGAGTGTTTTTACACTTTAGAAATTCATGTTAAATATCCTTCCTCATGCATGCTATATGTTACTACCTAGACAATTCCAAACTTACTGGAAAAAAAACTACCATACTTTTTTTTTTTTTAATAAAGAGTTTTTCCTCTTTTTTTTGCTTTCTCTGGCTTCCCACTTCTCTATTACTTCAGTTATGTTAGCACTGCACACTCTTGGCTACACTGAATCAGAGAAAAACATTTGACCAAAACAGAACAACAACAAAAAACCCCTCACACATGCATTTATTTTTTTCGTAAAAGTTTCAAGAACACCAAGTTTTTTTTCTCCCCCTCTCTATTTGATGTACTCCTCACCACTCCATTCAAAATAAGTATATTCTAAGTCTTTTGAAATAAATCTGTAAAAGTGAGGATTCCTGTTGCTTTTATCACAAAACTGCAAGATCAGTGGTGTTCTTTTTGTGTGGTTAAGGGATTTTTAACAATTTCCAGTCAGGTTTTGAGTATTTCCAGAGATGGGGACTGCCCAACATTTCTGGGCAACCTGTTTCAGGGCCTGACCACCCTCACAGTAAAAAAGACATTTATTATTATTAATATACTAATTCTGCTTAGGTGTCAATTCCAGGTACAAGAGATTGTTTCTAGAATGTTTTGCTGTAAGTTGGTGTTACTCTATAAATCCCAGAGACTGGCTTTAGAAAAAGACTTAAAAAACCTTTAGAACACATTTAAGAATTTTAAGAATTTTAAATACCTTTGGAATAGGAAAAAGTTACCTGAAATGGCATAGTCTCCGTTTGGTGATGCTACAGTTATCGCTGATGCATTGCCAATGCTCTCCACTGGCCCCAGACCAACATGGTTACTGAAACTCAGCACGTGCCATCCCATAACTTTTGCAAGCTGCTGAACCGCATGTACTTGGTGCTGTGACATCTGAAAGGTAACAAAAAGTTCAGCTTCTCATCAATACTTGCACACCACAGAATGAACTGAATACTGGTTTTACCAAGCTTTTTCTTCTGCTGCTGGACAGTAGCTATTTGTAAAAGTGACTTTATCTTACGTTCTCAAGTTTTGGAGGAACTATTTTTTAATATGCTATGTATGTCAGTAGTGCTTCCTTCCAGTTAGACTATCTCCTTTGCAGACAGAGACCACTGTATTAAGCACACTACACACGATTTTTTCATAGGTATATGCCTTATATGCCCTTTTTTTTAAAGTATTGCTTTCAATTAACACCTAACTGAAGTGCTATGAGTAGGATAATTAAATATTTTTTCTTGGTCAGGAGATGAGAACTCTGCTCTAAAATACCTAAAATATCTGTGCAAATAACCATTATGGCAAACTCAAATAAATAAAAGCTGAGGTTCTCGGGCACATGATTATCTCCATTAGTGCTCGAGTGCTTTAAGCATTGAGCCTGAACAACTTAGAAGATTAGAAACTTATGTTTTTCGGTATGAAAATTTAATGCTCATTCCAAGGAAGAGCCTAGCACTGTTAGCAGTTCTCTGAAAAAGCCTGAAAACACTTGATCAAAAAGAGATACCGTCAGCAGAACCTGTTTCAACTTGTTTTCCTTTGTGTCGTGGAGTTTCATGTTACTGCAACATGCCAACCATTGTTATTAAAGGCCTGTATTCTGGCTATTTATAATGCATATTAGCGAGACTGTCACTTCTGAACAAAACCAGCAGCTTGCTCCACACAATTAAGAAACCACGGTTCAAATATCAGCTGATTTAGTAATGGCTGCTGCAAAGCAAACATTAACATGACAGCGCTGAAATGACAGTAATTGTGGAGTCATTACAATCTCTACCGTAAATTGGATTTGGTTAGAGCAAGCTTCATATATTGAATACCTTGTAGTCTGCTGTGACTCTTGCTTGCTTGGTCTGAAGTCAGCAAAAAATCTTAGTGCTCTGATACTGAGTAGCATAAACAAATGCAATTCAATGGGAGAGCAAAAACTGATTGCTGCTGGTGACCTTTGTAAAAACTGGCATCCTGTTTAAAGTCACCACACAAACATACTGAAAAAAAGTCATCCACCTTCCTATTTGGAATACCTTTATTTCAAGTTTTCTTATGTTTTTCACAAAGATAAAGGTGAGATTTTTACTTCTCCCCTTCCCCAAACACTACTAGAAATAGAAGAATAACGTATATAAGCCTACCTGAGATAAAAGGAAATCCTGCAGTTCTTGCTCCTGATGGGACAAGGTAATAACTCTTCCATCTCTATGCACTACTCTGATTTGTTCAACTCCAATATTCAGTTGTAGTTGAATGGACCTTTGAAGACAAGATGCACGTTTATTCAAAATGTGTTACAAAACTTCTGCAAACAGGAAGCTTGCTCTAGAACACAGAATCCCTCCCATTAATTTATAAGAACTAACATGAGGGTGGTGCAAAGCCCACAGAATACAACAGCAACTCAAAATATCTCAATTTCATCATTCACCTCAACGCCTCCCTCTATACTGCAGGACATGGCATGCTCCCAGAGCCAGTCCGCTGCTTGTTCAGGTCAAGGAAGCTCCCAAGGTGCCCCACAGCTCCCTCCCCGCCACGCTGCCCAAGCTTCCTTCCAGAGGTGCATGGGAACATGACGGTTCCTGTTCTACCTAAGTCTTGAGCAGCAGGTGTCTCTGGAACCAAGACTGCAAATTGTACCAGTGACCACAACCTGCTCCGCAGCGTGGAAGCAGCCAGAAAGGAGTGCTCAAAATGGGAAAATGGCGCTAAAGCAACTAGTCCGTCCACTTGTCCATATAGTTAATTTGCTGCTGGTCAGCATGTAGACATTCGTTTCTGGCACGATGTCTCATATTTCAATGTCAAGGTAATAACAGCATAAATTGCATGAGCTTCACATTTCAGTTCCTATGTAAACAAGCTAGGACTGAGCAGCAACCAGCTCTCCGTGACCAAATTGGAAGCTTAGAATCCAGTACATAAAGAAAAACTTTATACTCAGCTATCTCCATCTGAACTAAATCCTCCTCAGCGACCACTTTCTGTTTCAATTCCTCCCTTAAGGAAACTCTGCTTAATAAGTTTCCTTCCCACCACTCAGAAAAATAAAATACCTGTACGCAAAAAAGCTGTCTTAAATCTGGAAAGAACTTAAATACTCTCTGCCATTGCAGCATCAATTTACAGCTAGAAAGATTCACACATTCACACTTTCATACTTACTTGCATATCTGTTCATATCCTTGAGACGTTATTAGAACTTTAACACTGGATTCATAAACATCATTTATGTTTGACCAGTGGGCCTGAATCTGAGGATCCTCAATACGGCTAGCCAGACTGTCAATGGTTCGAGCAGTTCTAGAAGAGAAAGACACATTCCACCCAAAATAATCTTGCCAGTTCGTGTTGTTATTTTATTTCTTATTTTTAGCATTCCACCAGCTACTAGGAGGAAACTGTCCTAACTGAAACCAGGACATTAAGGAAATGAATAGGTTATGAGTTTGATTTTCTTTGTGCCACACAAAAAGCTTGCCAGTTTTACAGAACCACGCAGATCAAAGTTCTATTTCAGCACCATTCAGGTGCAAATGAAGCACACGCTTACTCCATTTCACAGATATTCTGCAGAAATACTGAAGTGGTATTACTCAGTATCAGCTACTGTACGGCAAAGAATACTAAAAAGGATTTATGCAGTATAACGAAAGTAGAGACAACAACCAGCAGCCTACATTACAGCTGCCACATATCTCAGAAATCTGTCTTTTTTATAAAACTAGGGAAGTGTTTACTCATACTTCGTTATCTGTTCTTAGTACTTCAAAATAAATAGTCAAGTTTTAAGAACACTGAAAAAAGATCAATCATGTTTTACATGGATATACTTTACTGCAACCTGAATAAGAATAGCCTGTGACCTACCTGCGTCTCAGAAAGATGTGTTTTGCCTGCTTTATTATCTTTTCCAGAAGTCCTTCGTTTGACTGTAAAGCACTGATTTCATTTTTATCAAAAGCCTGGGGTCCTGCGAGTCTCATTCTCTTATGGCCGAAAGGTGCACTGGCTGGATGGGGCATCACTGTTGAGCTCAGGGTTTGCTTGTGACACTGCAAACAAACAACAGCTGTTGTAAGAGAAAGTGCACCTGCAAGAAGTGGTACGTATACTACAACTTTCTGTTTCACATTGAGTCTTAGACAGCACTTTATATAAAACCAGCTTTATAATCACACTTTGCCTCCCTGTTTAGGCCCGTCTTTCAAACCTTGATGAAAGGAGAAACTGATTTAAGCAAAAAAAAAAAGTTACCAGTTAACAAAAATGTGGTAGTATAGCAGTGGCTCCCACTAACAAGTCTGCAGTTTAAAACTAAAGGAAGCATTTAGAGATGAAAACTGAGGAACAAAAAGTTTAAAGTCACAAAACCAAATTCACAACAGAGCGGGGCACTAAGCCAAAGCTTCAAGTACCTTAGCTCGGTGTTTAAAAACATGGGACTGTTCCACATGACTCCATGACTTGTGGAGCCATGCTCTAAGGATGCAAACGCTCTCAGAAGCATGGCTTCACAACAACTTAGGTATCTGCAATTTGTCTGATTTGTTCAGGAGGGGAGCATATCTCAACCTCCTGCCCCAGGTCCTTCCACTTGATTACATGAGAATCTAAAATGCTGAAGCAAGAAGTGGACCTCAAACAAAGCAAAGTATTATTATTATTATCGTAATTGATTCTTCCTTCCTCATGGGAGTATGGCCTGAACCAATGCTCAGTTCAAGTACTTGACAAACACTCATCAGACACAAAGGAGAACGGGAGACCGAGGAGCTGTACTGAAAAGACCTCGCATGGCTTTTCTGAAGCAAGCAGCAAGGCCTGAGGTTAAGTCCAGAACTACTGTTCCAAGAAAGCATAACTGCAACTCCCTCATCTCCCAGCACACCAGAACTGATCGGCAGGCTGCCTCGCACAAATGGATGGGAGTTTGCTGGCCTCTAGTGGCTTTCTGTTGTACTACGTGCAAGCATAAACAAAAGCCAAAATACTGGACCATAAACACATTACCTCTCTGATAAGCTGATGCAAATTATGCTCCAGAACATAGAGGTGATCCTCTGGATTCTGTTTTTCGGCAGCAGACTTCTGTGATTTTTTGTCATTGGAAGAGTGACACAGAGAAATAGACAACTGCAAACCTGTGCAAGCAGATTCAAAAAAAATTAAGGATACTAAAAGTTCTCGAGCCTGCTGCTGAGACCTTATTCTTCACCAACCAACATTCATCATCTTTTTCTAAAAAAAAGGTTCAAGCGATACAGAAACATTTTCCCTAAGATATAATTAGTTGTATACCCCTTTTTAGTCTTAATTCTTCTGAAAATCCATTAGCTAAGGTCTTCAGTTTCTCCTGAATGAAATCCAGGAGCAATGATAGGCACAGCTCCAAACTGCTACGTGCGTGTATCATTACAGCTGACAACATTAAATTATGCTGTCAAAATAACAAATCAGGAACAAATTAAAATGCATACAATAAAATACTAGTAAGTCAGAAACTAAAAATTGTTAATTCAATCTTAGTACAATTAGTAAGCAAAATTCTGGGAAACTCGTTTTCAAATTCTTTGAGTAGAAAGATTAACACACTGTTCATTTGGGTCTTGTTTGTTTTTTAAGTCACTTCAAACAGAATTTCAGTCTATAGTTAAACAAATAGTCTTACCTGGGAAAGGCTGGGAGATGATCTGGTTTTTCACAACAATGTGAGGAATTTGTGATTTAATTTGAACAGCTTCTCGTGACAGCTGGGCGAAGATTTCTTTACATAAGAGAACGTTCTGTGCAGTCTCCAATTTTGTCTGCCAGTGTGGAGAACCTTAAAAATATGAATTAATGTTTTCAGAAGAGTAAAGAGAAGTTACCTTAATTTTTTTCCCTTCAGCTATCAGATATTCTGCAGTAGCTGCGAGACGTGGCCTGAATGCAATTGCTATAGCAGCAAGGCAGTTTGTATATTCTATCCAAACTGAGCATTTTCCAAAGTTTTATCTGTTAAGCAATGACTTTTAGGTAACACTGCTGGATTTTATTTTGTTTTATATGTATATTAAACGTATATATGTACATACATACATATACATTTATAAAAAACAATTATAAATTGCTAGTCCCTTCTATAACTGCCATTATATTCCCAGATCTTTCGTGAATTCTGCTTGTGAACCTCAGTTTCTTAAGTTGCTATTTACTTCTAAAGAAGCTTCTGGCTTTATTTAACTCACTCTGCAACAAACTAACAAAATATTTTTAAATATGTACTTCCAAACTATTTATAGGTCCAAAATTCTTGGAAGATTCTGGTCTATACTGTAGCCTGAATGCTGTATGAAATATCTACATAACATAGCATCATGTCTACGTTCAAAGCAGCACACACACCACTGTGAAGTGAAATCCTGCCAGAAACAAGTTCTTTCTTAATCCTAAACAACTAAAAATGAGTTTATAATCCAAAGGCTTACAGCTACAGATGCTGGCGTGTATCAAGTTAACCAAGCTGCTGCCAGGTAAGCTGTCAGTAAAGACATGCTGCCCAGCACCTTTCAGATTCAGAGAAAATACATGAGCCACAGCAACAAACGATGCGTTTGGGGCAAAATTAAGAGCAAACAGTCCTTCGGTTCAGTTGAGCTAAACGGGCTGTAACTGGCTGAACCACAGCACCTTGATGTACTTTCAGTTACATGCTCAAGGCACTGAGGTATACTTAAATACAAATTCAGGGATTTTATTTCAGAAGCTGCGTAAACACGTGTAAAACACGGAAGGAGTACCCTTTGAAAATGTCCTGTTTCCAAAGCCCAGACAGAGAATTTCAGTTTAAGTTAGAATATTCTTGTTCAGTCTTCTGTCAAGCTCTGTTCAAGAATTTCCCCATTTCATGATAACGTGTTCAGAAAGCAAGATGGAGCTATAAATATACCTGGTTTGGATTTTGGCATGGGTCTTTTAAAGAGATTCACTGTCCCAAGGTCACCAATGTCTGGAGCTTGTTTCTGAATAGAAACCTATGTGGGGGAAAAAAAAGTTTTTGATGTCTTTTTGTTGTAAGTATACATAACACATAACATAAAACCCTTGCTGTATTATTAAAGATACTGACAAACCTTTATGTAGGCTGATCCCTCTAAGTCACTTGGAATTTGAACGTCCAAAGGACAGTAATCCTCAGGGATCTTTTTATCCAGGTCAATATCAGTGTTCTTGATCACCTCAAACGTGCCATGATGAAGAAAAAGGGAACCTAATCAAGGCAGAACAGAGACATGCATATTGCAATCATAGAATCATCCAGGGTGGAAAAGACCTTCAGGCTCACCAAGTTGAACCATCAACCTGTCCTACTGAGTGCCACCACTAAACCAGGTCCCTTAGTGCCACGTCCACACCAGCTCTGTTGCTTCTCTCTGCACACACGGGAGCAACTCAACGTCCTTCTTGTAGTGAGGGGCCCAGACCTGAACACAGCACTCGAGGTGTGGCCTCACCAGTGCCATGTACAAGGGGACAATCACCTCCCCCGTCCTGCTGGCCACACTAGTTGTGATACAAGCCAGGATGCCGTTGGCTTTCTTGCACACCTTACACAAGACTGGCTCATGTTCAGCCAGCTGTCAGCCAGCTCCCCTAAGCCCTTTTCTGCCAGGCAGCTTTCCAACCTCTCTTCGCCCAGCCCATAGAGCTGCACGGGGCTGTTGTGCCCCAGGAGCAGCACCCGGCACTTGCCCTTGCTGGATGTCACAAAATTGGCCTCAGCCCATCGGTCCACCTAACCCAATCCCTCTGCAGGGCCTTCCTACCCTCAAGCAGATCAGCACTCCCACCTTACCTGCAAATTTCCTGAGTGAGCATCTGACCCCCTCCTGCCGATCTATGTTAAAATGTTAAACAAAGCTGGCTCTGACACAGCCCTGGGGAATGCTGCTGGTGACCAGCCACCAACAGGACCAAACTCCATTCATTACGGCTCCTTGAGCCTGGCCATCCGGCCCGTTCTTCCCCCAATAAACCATACACCTGTCCAAGCCATGAGCAGACAGAGGAATAGCATGGGAAAGTGTCAAACACTTTGCTAAAAACTGAAGTAAAGGATGTCCACAGCCTTTCCCTCATCTATTAAGCAGCTCATCTTGTCGTAGAAAGAGATCGGGTTAGTCAGGCAACACGTGCCCTTCATAAACCCATGCTGGCTGCTTGTGAGCACTCAGTTGTCCCTTATGTGCCACAAAATGACATTCAAGGTAACATCACAGTGATGCGATCTTGAATTTCATGTGAATGTCATCTTGATGTGATTCAGATTCACTGTGACGTGAATCACCACAGATGATTCAGCTCCACAGCCTTCCCTGTGCCCAAGGTCAGGCTGACAGGCCTGTCGTTCCCTGGATCCTCCTCCCTGCCCTTCTGATAGATCGAAATCATTTGTGCTGAACTTCGGTCAACTGGGCCCTCCCTGGTTAGCCAGGGCTGCTGGCAGGTTATCGAAAGCTGCCTGGTGAGCACTTCTGCCAGCTCCTCCTTGGATAAATCCCAGCTGGACCCATCAACCTGGGAACATTCACAGCACGGAGGAGGTCCCCTGCAGGTTCCCAGTGGGGTTACAGAGGCTTCGTCTCGCCCCCTGTCACTACCTCCCAGCTCAGGGGGCTGGGTACCCTGACAACTGGCCTTACCAACACGCATGGAGGCAAAAAAGGCTTTAAGCCTCTCAGCCTTATCCTTTCACCACCGTATTTCCCCTCATATCCAATAAAGGATGGAGATACTCCTTAACCCTCCTTTTGCTGTTGATATATTTATAAAACTTTTGAGTTCCAGCTGGGCTTTGGCCTTCCTGTTTTTCTCCCTGCACAACCTGACAGCAGCTCTAGAGCCCTCCCAAGTTGTCTGCCCCTTCTTCCACAGCTCATAATTTTTTTTTTCTTCTCAAGTTCCCCAAGAAACTCTCCGTTCATCCAGGCTTGTGTTCTCCTTCACCTGCTTCAGTGTGGGTGCATTAGGATGGCCTGCTCCTGGGCCTTTAAGATTTCATTCCCCAAGAAGGCCCAGCCTTCCTAAACTCCTTTACCCTTACGAGCCACCTCACCCAAAGGACCATCAGCCAGGCCTCTCAATAGGCCCAAGTCTGCCCTCTAGAAATCCACACAGCAGTTCTGCTAACCTTCCTTCCTTCAGCAAGGATCAAAAACTCTTCGTTTTGCAATTGCTGTGATCTCCGCCAAGAATCAAAACCTCACCATTTTGTGACTGCTGTGCCCAAGACAGTCTCCAACCATCGCATCACCCACAAGTCCTTCCCTGTTTGCAAACAGCAGGACAAGTGGGGCACCTTCCCTAGTTAGCTCCCTCACCGTTTGTGTCAAGTTATCCTCCACACACTCCAGGAATTTCCTGGACTGTTTCTTCCCTGCCATATTGTATTTGCAGCACACACCTAGGAAGATGAAGTCTCCCATGACAGCAAGGGTTAGCAATTGTGAGACCTCTCCTAGTTGCTTGCAGAGTATTTTGTCTACCTCATCACCCTGCTTGGGTGGTCTACAACACATCCCCACCACGATATCTGTCCTACTGGCCTTTCTCTTCACTCTCACCCAGACAAATCTCCATTGCCCAGCTCCACGCAGTCAAGGCACTCCCTAACATACAAGGTTAACCCACTTCTTCCCTGCATCTCTCTCCTGTAGAGCCTATAACCATCCATCACAGCACTCAAGGCATGTGAGTTGTTCCACCACGTCTCTCTGAGGCCAACAACGTCACAGCCCTGAGACTACACAGCATCTCCTGCAAACAACAAAGTCCAAACCTCTTTTTCAGAATGCGTCTATGACTCCAGAGCTCCATAGTTTACACTCAACTCCAATTTCTTAATCAAATGTTTAAAAGATATACGTAATTTAGAAAGTTCATTTCAGCACAGCAGCATCTCTGTCCTCAAACGTGTGATACGTAATATACTACAAAAAGTTAGCAAGTAAAGGTGCAACACCTGATTTAAAGCAATGCTTCTTATGTTTGGCCTGCAGTTTAACAGCCACGTCAGGGTTCGGTCTGCAAAAAGCAACCACACAGCCTGCCACTCAAGGCAAGACCGATAGAGGCAGGTGTCCACATCTGCAACCCTGTTACATCTAGGGCCTGTTTCATCTTCTTTCAGATAAATCATCAAGAAGAGACACACACACAGCTTCTTCAATAACACAAGATGAATAGCCCTAAGTTTCTCTTTCCTCTCCTTCACAGACTACATCAGGTGCCCAATATAACCAGCTTAGAGGCCTGCTTTGTATTTACAAATTGTATTTATTCTGCATTCACTCCTCCATTCCATATTCAGCTCTAGACTCTAGATGTGTTAACCCCTCTTACTGAAACTCATGTAACAATGCATATTCTCAGTATCAGTTCTCAGAAATAATGAATCAGTGTTCAGATAAAAATACAAGATGCTCCTCAATGTTTTAAAACGCTTCGCATTCCAAATGTAGACAAAAGCCAAAGAGTTGCAATGTCTACTTGTCAACTGATCAACCCTACTGCCAACACAGAATTGTTCTACAAAGCAACCTTTACTAAAAGTCAGCCAGCTTTAAGGTCACTTACCTGTTTCTCTTGATAACACCAGGATATTTTCCCTGATAATAAATCAAGTTTCCTCCTTTTGTAGTTTTGTCACATAATTATTTGCTATTAACCATTAATCATTATTAAAGATATCCCCTGTGTTTTCCCAGCTTAAAAATACTTTGTGAAATATAAGTTTCCATTCTTGGTAATAATAATAAAATAAAAAAACACTACTGTATACCTGCACTTCTGTAGCTCAGATCACCAAGAATTTTGTCGCCCACTTTTCTCAGCTTCCAGTGTTGTCTCAGTCTCAACAGCTCAGAGTTGAAGTCTCTTTGTCGCTTATTTTCCTGGTTTTCTGCCACTGATTTGGATAACCTTTCCGCTCCTTTCAGCAGGATTTGAGCAGCTCCAGCTAATGACTTCTTTTTGGAAATCAACTGCAGGAACTGAGGATTCTAAAAGGAAAAAAAAGGTTGTATTTTAAGTCACGTGAAATTATTATTAGTAAAAAGTAACTGACAGCAACTGACAACGGGTTTTGCTGTATGTTGAGTAGCTGATTTAGAATCACTTTCACATCAGCATTGTGCATACAGAAGAAGCACTTTAACATACAGGCCTGGCAAAGAAATCAGCCTCGCCTCCCATTCTTAGCCTTCCCACTCACCCATACAGCACTGAACCAGGACATGATGTGGAATGCTCTAGTATATTTTGCATATAACACACATTAAATTATTTAGAATCACTTTCACTTCAGTATTGTGCATACAGAAGAAGCACTGGGACTTACAGCCCTGACAAAGAGGCCTTTGAAATCAACCTCGCCTCCCATTCTTAGTCTTCCCACTCACCCATACAGCACTGAACCAGGACATGGTGTGGAATGCTCTAGTACCTTTTGCATGTAACACACATGAAAAAGCCTCAATGAAATCAGATCTTTGGTATCGACTCATACGATCTACAACAGGAGCTGCGCCGTACCTGTTTGGGAGGAGGGGGATCCTGCACGACTGGATCCAGGGTCATGAACTTCTTATCCTTGACGATGCTGAGGACATCGTACAGCACGCACATCTCCGTCAGGGCGCTTCTCAGGTTGTTCCTCACCGAGTCCCAAGGCCAGAGGGACGGCTGGAACTTCACCAACCCTAAAAACGAAAGGCTTGTAAGAAGATACAAAGGCGCAAGCCTCCCTGTCGGCACATTCCACGAAAACAAGGCGGGTTCCGAGTCTTTTCGCCCCTCTCCCACCGCGATTTGGTGGCGGCCCCTCACCTTCCTCATCCTCCGCCTCGCCCGGCTCGGCCCAGGCGCGGCCCGCGGAGCCCGGCTCGTCCTCCTCGGAGCCGGAGCCCTGGCTGAAGTCGATGCGCTGCGCCAGGCGGGCCAGGTTCTGCGACATGGAGAGGGGCTGCAGGTAGGTCTCGCTGCCATCCAGCCCCACCTCCTGCACCTGCTTCTCGCACGCCGACTCGATGCTGATGCGCACGGCCTGCACGCCCGCCATCTTGGAGGCCTCCCCGCCCCTCTCCTCCGCCGCCGCCACCGCCGGGCGGGGCCGAGAACGCGCTCGGGAGAGGCGGGGCGCGCCGGGAGGGGCCGCCCTTTGCGAAGCTCCCGTCATTTATGGTGTCCCTCATGAAGTCATTGGGGTCGGAATGGCCCCCCAAAATCATCTGTTCCAACCACCTCCCTGCCACCAGTGTCACCACTAAACCATGTCCCTAAGCACCACGTCCAACCTTTCCTTGAACACCCCCAGGGACGGGGACTCCACCACCTCCCCGGGCAACCCGTCCCAATGCCTGGCTGCTCGTTCTGAGGAGAAATGTCTCCTCATTTCCAACCTGAACCTCCCCTGGCACAACTTGAGGCCATTCCCTCTAGTCCTAGCGCTAGTTATCTGTGAGAAGAGATACTTCTTTACAGAAGGGGTTGTTAGACATTGGAACGGGCTGCTCAGGGAAGTGGTGGAGTCACCATCCCTGGAGGTCTTTAAAAGTCATTTAGATGTAGAGCTTAGGGATATGGTTTAGTGGGGACTGTTAGTGTTAGGTCAGAGGTTGGACTCGATGATCTTGAGGTCTCTTCCAACCTAGAAATTCTGTGATTCTGTGAAGAGGCTGACCCCCAGCTCCCCACACCTTCCTTTCAGACAGAGCAGAGAGCAATGAGCCTCCTCTCCCCTGAGTCTCCTCTTCTCCAGACCAAAGAACCCCAGTTCCCTCAGCTGTTCCTTACGGGACTTGTGTTCCAGACCCTTCACCAGCTTCGTACACGTTCCAGGGCCTCGATATCCTTCTTGTACCGAGGGCCCCAAAACAGAACACAGGACTCAAAGGTGCGGCCTCACCAGAGCAGAGTACAGGGGGATGACCACCTCCCTGGTCCTGCTGACTGCACTACTCCAGACACAAGACAGGATGCCGTTGGCCTTCTTGCTGGCTCATAGGGCTGTTGTGACCAAAGTGTAGGACCTGGCACTTAGCCATGATGAACCTCATCCCATCGCCCTCTGCCCATCGACCCAACCTGCCCAGGTCCCTCTGCAGGGCCTTCTGACCCTCCCACAGATCAACACTTCCCCCCAGCTTGGTGTTGTCTACAACAAAACATCATCAATCATCAGCAACAACCATGCAAGAAGAGGAACCGAACAGCAAAAAATACATTATTAATAATACTCCAGTGAAATTACTGCTTGAATTCAGCCATAACCACTCCAATTCAAAATAAACTCTGATTTTCTCTCCTTAACAAATCTAAAAGGCTGGAAGTTTATTGCTGTCATATTTGTTCTTGACTTTGATAAATATGTGTGTAATTAAAAGCATTACAAAAATCAGCATTTTTACTTAACAAAGTTAAATTGCTACGCCTTCATTAAAGCCTCCCTGTGGACGAGCCAGCTTAGTCTCTGCCAACCATGTGTGTCTCCTTGGGCCTGTCGATACGGAAGAGAAGCTCCGCAGGCACGAAATACCCGCAGTACTGCACACTGTCTGGCGTGGTGTCGTTGTGGTAGTGCCCTCCTTCCCCGTGGGCGCTGAAGCAGTGCGTGTGCTCCGTGCGCAGGTCAAAACCCTGTGATTAAAGAAAAGCCTGTGAGCATGTTTTCCTGGAATCAGTATTATAAAGTACTTGGATAAGCTCGCATTTGTATTTCCATGGATCTCAAAGGATGCTACAGCCATTAAGCAATGAAAGCTTGCAAGGTGCTTGTGAAACTAACAGTAAGAAAAACGAAGAGGAGCTATATGCGTCCGTACCACAGGACAGAAAAGAATTTAGAAACCCTGTGAGCCCCCAGCTTTTGGTGTTAATCTCCCAGAGATTTCCTTTTTTCTTTTCTAATTTGGGATTAAATCAGACCTATCAAGAAAGCCCTACTGGAAATCAGAACCACTCTGCACTGAATACCATAGAAACATGTAATAAAGGGACAATCTCTTCTCCAACTCTGAGGGCCAGCTTGGATGAAAACAGGAAGAATAGCAAATAAAATAACAACCAGCATCCTCACCAGTGACATCACCCCTATCAATTTTATATATCCAGAGGATACTGATGAGAAATGCTATGGCATTTGAATGCAAGGAACAGAACAGTTCGTTAACGCAGGATTAAAGCTGTCTTCCACTGTTAACTCTGTGATGGCATTCACGCATTTCCAAAGGCACTGCCCCAGCTGAGTGCTGTTGTGCTTCCAATGGATACTGCTAAGAATGCTCCAGCTGCATCCACTACACAACTCGTACTGATTCGGAACAGAGCAGCTGTTGGCAGCTGTTTTCCAAGTACTCAGCATTAGATTCTGGGAAGATGCACACAATTTACTCTTCAGCCAAAAAAAAGACACAACAAAGTCACACCACTGAGCGTGTTCAAGCCTACAGCATGCCTCATTTCACTCTGGAAGTTTTAATTATTTATTATAACATTGTTATTTTAAAAAGTAACTTTCATCTATGGCTTCCTGGTTTTCTCTGAACACAGTCTTCCTGACGGTGAATATCTTAATGGCTTTTGGAACCTGATTGCTTTTTATCCTGAATTGTTTGTTTTTGATTTTAGTGCTTGTGCAAGATGCTAGGTATCTTTCTAACATAAGGAATTGCAGGCTTTAATTTGCACCAGCAATTGAGACAGATGCTGTACACATTTTGACACAGCATTGGCAAGAGACTTCTTCTAAAAGTGAATACAGGAACACGTGGCTGAAGCTTCTGTGCTCTCGACATTCCTCCTGCTGTGCCTAGCTGTAAATGCAAACCGTGCTGTTAGGTTTGGGATGCAAACTCTTGCACACTTGCAATTGGAACAGAAGCATTAACCTCAATCCTCTATGAACACCCACTACATTCCCAAATTGATTGACTGAGTCTAAATTTCAAACCAATGACAGAAATGAGAAGCTTGTACTTCATCACACCCGCTCTGGAAGCATTTAAGACAATATATACACACTCCTGTTCTTAAAGTGAAAATCATATCCAAGATAAACTCCATCACAAGCCTTAGTTTACACTTAGAAATGAGGAAGAGACTCACTGGATCCCTGGAAACGATTACTGGCTGACAAACCAGCGGAGCCTTCATTTCAAAGAATTTGAGCCAGTTATTCACATCCTCATCGGTGTTCAGAGGACAGGCAGAAAATTCTGGAGGCTACAGCAAAAAACAAAAACTTTCAGTGAGATAGAGTTCCTTTTACCAAGACGCTTTTTCCTCCAGAAACTTTCTTTCACCTTTCCCCACCTCACTATTTTGTTCAAATTACTTCTTGCCTTGCAGAAGCTCACCCATGACTGTTTCTGCCAGAAACAATAGTGATCAGAATATTACGTTGTTCATCGCAGATGCTTAGTGGGAAAGCTGCTGAAGTGAGGGTTCTCCTCCTAGGGTAAGTTAGAAGCTCAAATTGTTTGTTTGTTTTAATGTTTATTTAATGTTTTAATGTCTATTGCTTTCTCAGTGCCTGTATTTCATTTAATTTCACTTCACAACAGTTGTACAGTTCCTTCTCTGGTTGCACACGGATTTCAAAAGAAAAGATCACAGTATTAAGGCCAAGTAATACAGCATCATTAGTTATGGGATGTCAGTTTTGTAATATCAGCCTCTTAGTTTAACATGCTGCTTACCCTAACAGTTTACACATAAATTTAAAAATACGAAGAAAAAGTCAGGGCACTGAGAGGTTACGCCTTGATTTATACTTCTGTTTTCAGAAGAATGAAGGAAGTGGTATGAATTGAGAGCAACTTACCATAATGTGAATCTTTGCTTTCCCCTTCTGAATGACAAATGTACCACCCATCCCAACTGGCTTTTCTCCATAGTGTTTCTCTAAAATTTGTCTCAGACAAGAGACGAAATTCAGTTCCCCAGTTCTTCCATTGGCTTTCACTTCAATGACCTGGAGAATGAAGTTATTTCATCACTGCTATCTTCTTCCAGCAACAGCCTGCAGCGGTCTGTGAAAGCTGCTCTGAAACTCTCCCACACTCATAACCCAAGATTTCTGTTTCACAGCATGACTTTCCCCACAGCTGTTGCTCCATGTCCTTTCAGTACCTGCTCAACTTTGTTCAACACTAACTTTGTGAAGGGTACTGGGCCACAAGTCATTTAACCCACACGTGAAACAATGGTATAAGCAACCCCCTTCTATCCACCAGCTGGCTTCAGCTCTTAGAAGCTCCTAATTGAAAAGACTGCTCAGCTTCCATGCAGTAAACAGCTTTTTTGGCTGCTCTGCCAACGCTGCTTTGTGCTAGCTGTGCTGGGGGCAACACACCTACAAAAAATAGGTAAGTGCACAGAAATGATTTACGCAAGTCAGTCATTGTACAGCAATAACCTTAAGTCACTGCATGTTGGGACTAGATTTGGATGGATGATTTATAAGCGAAAAGTTTAACTAAACTATTACTTATTCCTCAAAAATCCAAACACTTCTCTGTCTCCACCAATTTTCCTCTTTGTTCACCAACAGCAGCTTCTTCTGTTTGGATATTTCTTTCATAGAATTGCTTCTTTACTGTTATCATAGAAAACTGACTTAAGAACACTGAAACATGGATTTCCCTTCAGCCACAAAGCTCCGCAAGCAAAGTCACCTTTGATCCAAGTACGCACCTTTCCAGGTTGGCCCTCGCTGGCATAAAGGTTGGCCAACAGCCCAAACTCGCAGTCAGTGTATTTACTGCTGTACTTCTCGAGCAGGCACCCTTTGTCTGCAGGATTTATCTGAGCGATGTAGCTCCCATTTACAGCAGGCTTCTTATCGCTCTGAGCTTGAACAATAGGGATAAGCTGAGAAAAAGAATATGTAATAAGTCAAAATAAGTTAATAAGAACACTTAAGAGTCAGTCTAATGAACGTAAGTGTAAGCGTTGGACCATGATCCCATGAAATAATCCCCTTCATCACATGCCCTTCATCTCTCAGGATGAGGAAAATGTGCTAATATTGTAACGCCATAGAACCTCCAGAAATCAGTCTTACTTTCTCTGAAGAGCTAAGCGTAATGTTTTCTGGAGGTGAAAGTTAGTGTTAAAAAAGACCAGCCTTTGAGGTCCAAGGCCTGCCATGCAAGCAATGGAATTCAACATAATACTTTCTCGAATTGTACCTTAATGAGCACTATTATAGTGGTCCAAATTTAATGCTGAGATACTCTCTCTCTCCTGCCAGTAAATTAACGGGGGTGGCAAGGCCAGGGATCTAAGCTTGAAAGGACTCTGACTAACTAAAAGCCTCCACAGGCAGCGGTTTTCGTCCCCTGCCTCTCTTGCAGGTAAACATTTTGAATGTGGAAACTTTAAAATGTAAAACGGTAAAACAGTCACTTAGGAAGGCAAAAGGCAGGAGGCATTTCAAAGGCATTTACAGGTAACTTGGACAGACATTTCTAAAACATGTCGGCAATAAGTTTCAAGAAAACCATGTTTCCTGTGTGCTTCAAATCAATCACATGCTTTCTGGAGAACTACAAGTTAAAAATCAATTTGTATGATATTGGCAGTATGCATCTCATTAGATGGCTCCCATCCAATTCCTTCTCATGTGGTTTACGTGCTTTTGTCAGGAAAAGTGCACATCAAATGATCATTTTGTGGTAAATGGGAAACACTGAGCATGATACTGTTCTACTATTTTGATACTTCCAGGAATTCAGTGAGAACTGTCACAGTTTTTGTTACCGACCTCAGCATTTACACCAAGAATCCTAGATGAAGCAGCTCCAGCTCCAAGAATGAAGGCTCCAGGTAGCTCTATGTCTTTTGCAACTGTATTGAGATCATAAACCTGCAAGAGACACAAATCTTTGATTGCAGTGTTCTGCTCTGAGTTATCATTCTGTTCACTGTAACCTCTGGATGCA
This sequence comes from Nettapus auritus, assembly GCA_011076525.1. Classification (NCBI taxonomy): domain Eukaryota; kingdom Metazoa; phylum Chordata; class Aves; order Anseriformes; family Anatidae; genus Nettapus; species Nettapus auritus. The sequence goes on from CM021765.1 coordinate 194,325,651, forward strand.
TTTCATTCACAACACCTCATTAGTATTTTGGATAATTGGGATGAATACAGCTCCCAAGTCTGAACAACACATTTAGTACTGACAGATTGGGTATAGCCCTGATCGTTTTGTGAGAGAGAGTCTGCCTGTATGTTCCCCTGCCGTTTTACCCAAAAAGTGAATTACTGTTTCTATTGAAAATTGTGTTTGTATAAAATAAAAATCACATGGAAGAGAATATCATATAGAGATAGATAGGGCCAGGTATCGGAAAGAAGAATTATATTATTGGAAAAGAACAGTAATGTGAAACCAGTGTTGGCTAGAAAATGCAAATGCAGCCAGTTTTTACAAAGAAGCACGGCTGTGACTTGAAATCACTGACTTCAACAAGCCATATATAAATACGCAGACAAGCCCCTTGTTTAGTATTTCTTTCCATGGTTCCTGTCACAAATTGTTTGCTTTCAATACTATCTGGTATTTGAAGGCAGAGATGAACTGCCAGATACCAGACAGTATATGAAATTTTTGCTAAGATCTGTAAGATTTCCTGATATGGTCTGTGCTTAACATACATCAGGATCAATCTAACAGAACGGTGAAAGAAAACGAACATTCTTTCACAAGTGGAATCTTATAGTAGCCATTAGTCCTTGGTTTTGTTTTTATTTCAACAAGATAGCCCTTTTCTATTAAAAACGTATTAAAACCCCACAGCTACAGAAAAATACTCACTTTTTCTTTCTGTACGATGGGTATGAGGTAAGGAACGCCTCCCACATCTGCTATTCTAGGCTTTCCGCAGATTCCTGGAAGAATACAGACAGTTAGCTCGGTAAAATGTTTTCTGTGAAATTCTCAAGTAAGCACGCAGTCTAATGCACCAAGGAACAGGTTCCTCAAACTTCTTTAGAAAGTCAAACTCAAAGTTTAGAAGGGATGCATCACCTTCTCAAGGTGCTTCTTTACCTACGTTGATGACAAAGGGTACTCAGATGAGTACCACTTGAGGAATCTGTCTTTTAGACAGCTCATGTCAAAGACAAGGAATCCAACTCAAACTAAGACAGTCTCATTTCACAGGCACACATGGATGGCAGGAATTTACACCAAACAGAAGCGCAGCTCCTTAGGTTCAGATAGTGATTGGCATGGATCAGAAACATTTCTCCAGCTGGAAGATAACTTCATTTCAAAACCTTTTAATTTGAATAAATAAAGCTTATTTCCTAAGTGTGTATTGCAATCATAGGTTAAGAAAGAAAATGACGACAAGTGCTTGAATGATTTGTCCTTGCGCGTACATCAACTAGGAAGCAAATCCAAGAGTAAAATGTAGCTTTCCTCTCACGCATATTCTGTACCTGAAAAATGACCCAAGCTTTCCTAACATCTTTAGAAGATCAAAACCAAGTACAATCAGGTAGCAAGAACTGCAGAAGGCTTTGTGGAAGATGGGAATGCTAGGTTACCTTTAACAGGAAAGTTGAAAGGTTCCTGAGTCAGATCAGGACAGTCTACAACAGAGACTTGAGCATCAGCAAAGTTTTCTTTAAGCCCTTTCTGCAAAACTGTAACAAAAAAGTAATGGCAAAGTTATTGGTGATGAAACATCGCCGAGGGGTTGACAAGTTAACTACCAGCACGAAATATTTTTAGGCTTTATTTCAGCAAGATACTTTAAGTAAATCTATTTCAAATCTATTGATTTAAATGTTAGTACCTATAAGTGCATTGTTTCTCAAGCCAGAACACTGGAGAAGATCAAGAGCTTATTCAGAGAATTATTAGTTACCACATTAATTATGAATTTTACAAAGCTTTTAATTAACATACTGTAGCTGTGAAGTAACATGGATAACCTTAAACTACACTCAGCAGTGTTTTTGCTTCACAAGGGCAGGAAATTATGATCACAGTCAAGTATGATATGAAAGCAAAGAAGGAAGTAAGTTTTAGCTGACGAGGCAATGGCTTTTTGAAATACATGAACTAGATTGTTTGCAATTGCTTGATTATGATCTCCAGACACAGTCTGGAAGCGTCTGCTCTTACAGGATATTGCCTGTCATGTTTCCATTCATGTGAAGATTATCTGGCGAGATTTTGGGGGGGGAAGGGGAGGTGTCATTTGTTTTAAAGAACAGTGTATTAAAAAAAAAACTGCTTTTCTTTACATCCTAGTGTGCTAACAGCAAGAACATTCTGCATGTATTAGCTATAGAGAGGATATGATAAAAGCTTTAAATTAAGTTTGAAGAGCACATTTTAAGTTTATAAAAAGTTACACTCTCTGCATGACTTACCTCCAGCAAGCTCCTCCAGGCTTGGAACATGAAAAGCAAACCTTTCAACTTTGGCCATTTCCTAATCGTTACTGATTTCTTCAGGTAAGAAATACCACACACTGTAGAAGTGACTGATCTGTCAACAAGGGTAATGGTTTAGTGATTAAAACTGTCTGTTTTCAATATGTTACTTATTTTTCAAATTCATGCAAGAATACATAGACAACAGTAGAATTGCAAGGGAAAGACTAACAGCTTCGGGGTTACTGTTAATTTTCTTATGTGCTTTGGAAGAAGCCATAATTTCTTTTGAAAGAAAACTGGGCTTTTCTAAAGGACGTTACTTGCCTCCCCAGGTCTTCCCTACGTTAATGTTTACTCTTTCGAGCATTGGTGACTGCGGACTTTCAACCTTGGCTGTGACATGGTCTCCACTTGCTTATGGGCACGTGCTTCCCTTTCCAGAGGGAAACAGGCTAGCAGCACATCTCAAAACAGAAAACAACAGCAGCAAGTTCTACCGTATTGGGCTCATATATATATGTACCCATAACAAAAAGTTCTGTTTGGAACATAAATGTAAAAGTCCATTTTGAAATGAACTCTCTTTCAGTTAGCCTTGCAACAGCAAAGTCAGCTACTAGGGCAAACCACCAGCTCTGGGCAAAAACATCTGATTATACACTATCTGTAATTCAGTCACAGCAATCATTAACTCCTTAAGCACGTGTCTGCTGCACATAACAAAAAAAGAAAATGGGCCCCACTCTTCCAGATCTTAGGCTTTGTGGGAAAAAGCCAAAAAATCAAACTGCATTCCCAGATCTCACAGAGCTTTTGTTACAGAGGACTATGACATGAGCTACCTGCTAATATATACTTTTAGCTTCTATTTAAAAAAAAAAAAAAAAAACAAAAAACAAAAAACAAAACAACAACAACAACAAAAAACAGCTTTTACGACTGACAAAAATATTTTTTGGAAAAAAAAAAAAAAAAGAAACAAACAAAAAACACTGTCCTCATATAACTGTCCTCTTGAGTCTGCACTAGGAAAAAAAAATCAGGAAGAAAAAAAATAAAAAAGAAAAAGGAAAAAGTTGGGAGACTGAAGCAGTCATCTAACTGAAGTCTTTGAGCATAAAGTTCAGTCATCACAAATCACTGCTGGCATGACCAGTAGAGAAAGGAAGAAAGAAAGCTATCTATGTATAGTAATTTTCATCTTCGTTGGTCTTATCCATCTCCATGAGTGACCCTCTCTGTCCCTTCTTTGGCTTGTGGAAGAGAAGGTACCACACTGGATTTGGTGCCTCTGGTAGAAGCCTACCAAGATGGATTGTATCTGACTCCAGGACTTTAAGTGTGCACTGAACACAGAAAGAGTGAAAATGGATTTGGCAGCATTGCTTTAAGTCATCCTCATTCTCTCAAGAACCTTTTGTCAAGTCCAAAGGAAGCTGTGCCAGAACTCAAGAAACTAGTTGGAAAAATCATGAAATAGATTGAGAAGACAGGCTAGACCTGGTATTGTGCAAAGGACTGAAGCAAGACATGGACACAGTTGAAACAAGTAGGCTCAAATGTAACACCCAGACCATCACCTGCAGTTTAAAGGACAGTAGTCAGCTCACCACAGTCAGGGAACAGAAAAACTGGATAAAGCTCAGTGTCCCATAAAAACCACCATCTGATTGCTATGTAGAAGTTGACCTGGAAGCAAGCAAAAAGAGAAGTAGATCAGTTAGTCACCAGCCTAAGGACAGCATTTGCAGGGAGCTTGTGTGGTGTGGATGAGGGAGAACAGGGAAGGAGACAATGGACAATGAAATCCATTGGAGGGGACTTCCAGTGTGGAGTTAGTACAGGAGGCTTTCAAAGTTGATGTGTCACAGACAGAAATGCTAAAGGAATAGTGAGGTTATTAGGAAAAGGACTGGAATGGTGGAGTAAGACCTGAGACAAGCATGTAAAAAAGACTTTTTAGTTTTTCTTTTCAAGCATCTGAGATTTGGTAAGGGCCAGGAGAACACAGATACATAGGAAGCATGCTCATAGGGTGGGGAGTGCCTGGTATCAAAACCTGGATTAAAACTAATTTGAAAGGCAGAAAACCAGAAAGGAAAAGTTACAGGCGGGCTAAAAATGTTGTGGGGGGAGAGAAGTGAGGTCTCAGGGAAACTTTGAAGATGACAGCCAGTGAGAGAAGAGAGCCAGAGAGAGAAGAAGACACCAAGCAGAGCAGAACATCTGTGGATGTGTCTGCAGAAATGTTCCTCGGCTGAGGGGATGCAGGGGGCTGCGGGGACAGCTCGGGGACGGGACCGGGAGAGGAGCGATCAGGGATCCCTGAGGGACCATCAGGCAGAGGCGAGGAAACGCGGCGGAGAGAAAGGGAACAGCAAAGCCGCCGCTGAAGTCTGCAGGGGAAGCAAGAAGGGGTTATTGAGGCCGGGCAGCTGAGGGAAGGAGGCGGGGAAGCAGCAGCACGGCTCCGTTCCCTGCCCGCCCGTCACACAGCGAGCCCCCGGTTACCGCCAGGAGCCGCAGAGCCAAACCTGCGCGACCGGCGCCTCTCCACAGTCCCACAGCGAGCGGGGAAAGCCCGGCAGCTGTGCCCGTGTCAGGCTGGGCTACGATAAGGGACCGGGCTGGCTCCTCCTGAGACACAGGGAGATCGCCGGGCCCCTACCACCGCCTCACGGGGAGTCCCTCCCCCGACTGGGCTGCCCGGAGGCGGCACCGCCACCCCCCTCCATGACGCCTCCAAACCCGACCCTCCCAGCCTCCGTCCATGCCTCCTCCTTCCCCTCCCTCCTCCGCAGCTCCTCTCGCGAGAGCCGACCGCTATTTAGTCCCCGGGGCGGCCATTTCGAGCCCTTTGCGGCCCCGGAGCGTGAGGTGAGAGGGGCAAAGGGGAGCGCGGCTCCCGCCGCCATTTGGCGGGCGAGGCGCCCGGCTGAGGGGAGGCTGAGGCGATGGCCGCTCCCTCCTGCTCGCCCAGCGCTTGCAGCCAGGAGCCTGCTTGAGGAGCGAGCCCGGGGAAGGGGCGAGTTTGGGGAAGGGGCCGGGGATCGCCTTGAGGAGCGGGCAGGGCGGGGGCGAGCTTCCCTCACGGCTGCCGGGGCGTCCCCGGGCTGTGGTAAGGGCGGGTGGCCGCGCACAAAATGTCCGCCCCGGGGCCGGGCTGGGCGCCTTTCGGTAGTTATTTGGCTCTCCTGAGGGAAAGGATCCGTGAATGTGCAATGAGTGGATTGGTTTTCTTTTTCAGGGAGCTGCTTGGCATGCCGGGTGGTGAGAGAGACGAAGCAGAAGCTGGTGCTTAGCCCCTAATTGTAAGTATTATCTGCAGTCGAGTAGGGAAAGCTGGAGTTGTTGCATGTGCTTTTTTTTGTTCTGGAGTTGGCGTTGTTCAGGCCTTGCATGGATGGCCACAAGCAGCAGGGCAGCCATGTGGCTGCTCTGGCAGCAAATGTGGCACGTTTGGCCCCTCTGCCGCTTCTGGAACCGCACTGGGGTGAGTTTCAGCTCCGCAGTACTCCTACACCTGCATTTAGTGCGGGTTTATAAACAAATTACTTCAGTTTTGAAAAAAAAATGCAAGGAAATAGGTTCTACCTTGAATGGTTACATTATACAAAAACTCTTTTCCAAATTGAAACAGACATAAAATGTACAAACTAAAAGAGATTGCTGGGTTGTATCGGCCTCACTCATTGGGAGCCTTGGCTCTGATCACAAGAGTGAGGAAGAGCTTACCTGAAGAGGTAACGCGGTGCCCTAAAGCAGAGCTTAAAAAAAATAGCTGAGCTTATAAAGAGCAAATCTGGTGATAGAGTTAAATAATGACTAAGCATGTACAAAAATGGAAAGGGGAAAAGTACACCCCTCAGAAGACTGAGCCTTAATCAAAAAGACCCCAGAATGCGACTACCAGAGGGCACTGCGCATGTGAGAGTAGGAGGGACAATATGATGATTAGTTCTGAGAAAGCATTAATGTTAAATGCTTCCCTTGGAAATTGTGTGAATATGTATATCTCTCAACTATAAATAAGTACTCGTTGTGCTTGGGTGCATGTGTTTTGTTGAATTATCCCCCATGTACCCGGTGCTGTTAATAAGAATACCTGCTTTTCTAATTCTCTGGAATGAGTCTTGGAAAGTTACAGTGCCTTTTTGCCTTTCATCTTGCCCCAAAGGAGGGTTCGTTTGGTCCCTCTGCTGCTTCTGAAACTCCGTTAGGGCACTTCAGTTCTGCTATACCCTCACACCTGTGTTTAGTGCAGGTTGATAATTAAATGACTTCAATTTTGAAGAAAAAAAAAAGGTGTAAGGAAGAATGTTTTACCTTGAACAGTTATATGATGCAAAGATTCAATCCCAAATGCAGGCTGTTTAAAACTTAATTGCTGATGCGCAGTGATACTGATAGATGTCTTGGCCTGAATAATACTGATATTAGCATGGGAGGAACCTTGCACTATACATCCTGCCTCGTGAGGAATTTTGTATTACATGTTCTGCTTAGTTAAGCACTAATAAAGTTAAAAGAAGCGGAGGAGGGGTCACAACGTAAGAAAGAAATGAAAGAGCATGCGTAACTCAGCTGGCACATCAGCAAAACAACACTATTTAAGGAAGAAATAGTGAAAAAGGGCATCAGGGTTAATCAAAAGACAAAGATGAAGAGGCCACAAGAACCACCATGACCACTGCTTCAGTTCATTGAGTGTGCAGATGGGACATAGCCTGTGCACATACATATATAACTTCAGTAAACCGGTAGTAATATGTATGACTTCTTCAAGAAATGTAATAAATATGTAAACCTTGTGATTATCTTTTTTTTTTTGGTCAGCGTTGAGAAGGCAAATGCACTTTGGCAGAGCAATCCATGCGTGTCTCCAGTGCCGCAGCTGTGATAGTAAAGAATGCCCACTTTCTGAGATGCCAAAATAGGTCTTGGAGAGTTTTATTTGCTGCTTTTATGGTAACAGCAGCTGCAGTAGACTTGTGGTGTTTGTCACATTTGTTCTGATGATACTTGTAGCTGTATGGGTTGGGGAGAAAATGGAACTTGGTCCCGAGTAGTCACAGCTGCTTAAGTCCTGTAACCATTTGTTTTGGCATGCTAATCTTATCTATTACTGCTGGTTTATATATGTAAAAAACATGTAAAAATTCCCCAGATAGAGCACTAGAGGTTAGTAAATGACTAGAATACAGGTAAAATGACTCTAGGCTGTTACGCAGTGAGGGCAGGTTCCTCTGCTGTGTGTTCCAGCCTATTTTGTATAGATTTATGCAGCTCAAGGGGTGGGTTGTGTTGCAGATTCATCTGAAAATTTGGGGGGCAAGTCTTCATTTTTGTTGCTTATCAGTAAACAAAATGTTGACAGAGCAGGAAGCCTTAAAGAACAAGGAAATTGCGATGTTTCTCATGCCAACAGTCCTGGGTAAGTTCATAATTATTATAAGCTACAGTGAAGTGGGTGTTTGGGTATGACTTAGAACTGCAGCATCCTTTAAAGTTAAGCTGCTGGCTTACATGCATGTGTCCATACACGGGAGAACTTCCATGTCCAATTTTGCTCATAAATTGCTTAAAGTTAACCCTGTGAAATGGAGCTGGGAAGGTTTGCCTGATTAACACTGGATTTTCTTTAATTTCTTGAGTGTTTGTTGATTTTAGGACAGATTGAAACATGACTGATACAGATGAATCCCAGGCTTCTGGTTCCGATTACCCTGACGCCCAAGATCTCATATGCACTCGACAGAAAGAAACGTACACGTTAAATGAGCGTGCGACAAATAAGCAAAAGAAACGATCACGATCAAGGCAGAAGGGTGCCACTCCTGAGGAGTCTCCAGTTGAGGTCATCCTGGACAGCAGTGATTCAGAAATGTGAGTTTTTATTGCTAGTTAGAGAACTTCTCATGCACAAAACCTGCATGATACATCATAAATGTACGCATTCTGTTGAAAGTAAATGTTTCTTTGGTGACCTTTCTGCTTCTAGTGGCAGTGAGTACCACACCAAGTGCTCCGTTGCACCTTCAAAGCAAAAAAGGAGATCACAACCTTCAAGGCAACAAGTGGAAGCTGTTGTAACAGTGCCTGATGATGAAAGTTCAGATTCTTCTCCGTCTCCTCTGAGTCCGGTGAAGCTACCTGAACCCTCCAAAGAGAAGAAATCCAAGCTTAATTTGAAAGCCATTTTTGCCTATCACTTCAGGGGAAGGAAGTTTAAAACTGCTGCACACCGAAATTTTCGGAGTACATCGAGGAAGAGGAAGAGGAAGGCTGCGACGGAGACAAAGACGAGGCGTGAGCGCACATACGTGCCTACTGGGAGGCCGCCACTGACAGCCTCGCCAGAAGAGCAAAAGAAAAGGCTTCTACATCGGGGTTTTCAATTCCCTTTCGTTGAAAAACATTATGGGACAAAACATATTCCCTTAAAGATGGTTCTTGACTATGAGGTGAGTCCTGTTTTACTGGAGAAATGTTTTATTTTTGCATTTATTTAAAAACAGGGAATGTAGATTGGCTGTTCTCTGTTCCTACCTGATGTGCTACGTACAGTGAAACAAATCTGGTTTTATTTTTGTTCGGATGCTTGCTGTTTTCTGTTCAATACCTTAAAAGCACAGCTGCAATAAGGGTGTCAGTTTAACATTGCAATTCGGTTGATATTATAAATACTTTATTTCTGTGCTTTATTATAGTGGTATTTTTAAGATCTTGACTGATATATATATTTTTTTTCCTTAGCAAGCAGCTACAAAGGGATATTTACGGTACATTGAAGTGCTCAAATATGAAGAACACCTGAAAAAGGCTTTAAAAGCACTTCAAGCTAGCGAAGACTTAGAAAGAGAATGTCTGGCAGTACGGAAACACAAGTACTTAGATGATGAAGGTCCCATTTCACCTATCCAGGAGACGAAGTAAGTACACCTTATGTTTTTAGGAAGTAAAAAGCTTGCTGTTTTGTTCTCAACTGAAACACAGATTCGAGTATACGCCATCAGTGTCTTTATCAACAGGTAGATGCATGACTTTGATCGGTGAAATGAGTAGGTACTCCTGGAAGGCAGTAACACACGTGGTGGTTTAACACTGAACAGCTGAGCCACCACGATGGCATGGTAACAGAAAGCTCCTGTGTTACAACAAGGACAGGGAGATCCCTCACCACTTAGTGTCACATGCAAAACTCAGTATAGGGAGACTAATGTAATTTAACACCTACTGCTGACAAGCTAGAGGAGTGAGAAACTGAAGAAATGAACTAAAGCCACCTTCCTCCCATCCACCCTCTTCCACCTCCTCCCCCGGAGTAGCACAGGGGAACAGGGAATGGGGACAAGACCAAGCCCCTGGTATTTGTTGCTGAACCTGATGCTACACAGCATGAAATCAGCCTTCGGTCAGCTGAGGTGGGCTCTCTTGCTGTGTCCACCTCCTGTTTATTTCTTGCTCCTGTTTCTTGCTTGGGATTGGGGTAGGTGGAACAGAATGAGGAAGGGGAAAGGTGTGGAGCTGTCCAGGCGCTGTTCAGCAACAGACAAAAAACTTGCAGTCACAAATGCAAACCAGAGCGCCGTATGGGCTGCTACAAAGAAAGCTACCGCAGCCAGATCCAGGACAGTGTGCTACACCTCGAGCTGAGTAATTCAGGAGGAGGTACAGTTGTCTGTAACTGTGTGTGATTTTTGTGATCCAGCTGTAGCTGTACTGAGCTCAGATCTACCCTTTTTGTTAACCTGTATCAACGTCATGCAATCGAAATGGGATTGACTGAAATCTTTAATTTGGGGAAATCCTTCCTGAAATACTTGCCTGAATGAAATATTTCCTGTTCTTCTACAGTTATCTCAAATAAAGCCAAGCATTTTATGGTATAAAAGGTGTATCTTAGGTCTTTACGGTCAAAACAGTTTGCTTACACACATGAAGTACTAAAAGACTTAGTTTTGAAGCAAGTTGTCCTGTGCCACTTGTTGTGCCGCTTGCTGTGGTTTAACCCAGCTGGCAGCTGAGCTCACCCTCCTCCCTCCCTCTCTGGGATGGGGGAGAGAATCAGAAAGAAATAGAAGCCAGGGGGTTTGGGGTCAGCTGGCCTGGGTCTGCCCCCTCCCAGCTCCTGCTGCACCCCTGGCCTGCCTGCTGGCGACAGTGTGACAAGCTGAAAAGTCCTCGCCTTAGTGTAAGCTCTGCTCTGCAACAGTTACAACATCAGCATCAACATTCTTCTCATCCTAAATCCCAAACACAGCACCCTCCCAGCTCCTAGGAGGAAAATTAACTATTCTAGGTGAAACCGGGGCAATAGGACTAAAACTGTCCCAGCTTTCTGGGAAGTTGTCTTGCTGTAAAAACTTGGGAGCCATAGTGGAAATTAATTTGTCCTGCCTGTGCTGGTAGCTGGGATGTAATTGTGTTGCCAGAAACTCAGCTGAGAACAGCCTCCTGTAAAAGCAGTAGGATCTGACACCCACGAGCTCTGGCACTTCCATACGCATTACGAGAAACCAGGGATCGTGATAGGAAAATAGCATGACTGTGTTAGGCTACTGTGAGTAGAGGTTGATTTAAATTTTGTATTTTGCAGTGATGATAACAGCGTGGGTGCTGATAATCAAGACGACTTTGATGTCAGAGTAGTGGTGAGTAAATACTCCTTAACTTCAAAGACTCCGTAACCTTCTGAGGTTAAAGTTGTAGTTAATGTCCTTATCAAAGCCAAGTGTCTCAAAATTAGACTTGTGAATACGCTGTCTTTCATTGATTCAGGACAAGAGCTGTTTCATTTTAAGCAGCAACTTTCCCAGTAAGAAGAAATCCAAGACAGAAAAAAAACGTGCAAAATCAACGAGAGTGGTGCAAGTAGAAAAGAAAGACCGTGCTGCTGCTAAGTCTGGGCGTCGGCAAGGTTCACTGGAACGGAAAACGGCTAAATGAGGTGGCAGCAGTCACTCTTCGGATACCTTGTTAAGGCCTACGTGGTTTAAAGTGTTGGTCTGAAGACCACATGGAGCTATCGACTCAGCAACCTAGTCAGATTGGGTTTAAGGTGAGTGTATTGGGTTTATTTGCGTCTGACCGTTAGGAAACAAGTATAATCGTTTTGCTGAGTGTTTCCACATCAGCTATCTAATTTCCTTGATGCAGTGGCTGGTAATCCTGTTTAAATACTAGCTTCTGTGACTTAACTTGTGGAACCAATGGATCAGAGAATTGCAAAACTAAGAAATGTTCAAAATCTTGTAATTTGGCAGCAGCAGGGTCTATAAGTGCGTGTGCACACAAACAGATGTGGTCATGTTATTAAGGGGAACTTAAAGACCCTTTTCATAGCTTTGTAGAGGATGCTTGAGGTTTCTCTATTGCAACGTGGTAGCTCTAGGGAGTAAGACTGAGTGATACTTGATGGATTATTCTTCAGTATCTCAAGGAAACGCAGACTGTGTTTGAAAATACTTTGAGAGCTGAGCAAAGGTTGAAGACAGAATTGAAGCTTAATGCTAATCTGTGTTCCAGCAGTAAAAAACACTGAAGTGGTTGGTTAGTTTCAACAAGGCCACTACAAAATGCTGTTGATAGGTTTGAAAGATGGTAATTCTTAGAACTGAAGTTGTCTGTTTTTCAGTGTAGGATAACTCTTAAGTTTAAGGATTTCTTTAATGGGGTCCCGTGAATGTAACTAAGCAGAAGTAGGAAGCTCTCTAGGGCGATAGTACTTAACAAGTGCTGCCTCAAATCCAAATCTCCTTCCTGAAAGGTGTTTGAGACCGTAGGAAACATGACTGATGAGTGTTAAGTGATAACTCTTAGATCACAAGGCTGTCTTGATAGTGCTAGAAATAAATTTTTTTTTAAAAAAAGCTACATTTAAAAATCTTACCTGTAAATCAAGGAGATGTACATGAGCAATGGGTTCAGCCCCAAACATTCTGTAGTAGCCAAGTTGCTGTCAGGAACAAATGAACAGCTGTTCAGCAGGTAAAAGTTGTCGATGCTGAATGGGGATCCAAAATAAAAAAGGCAGGCTATCTGCTCATCTTAGCGGCTGGGGAGATTTACTGCGGGTGCTCAGTACAGAGGATTGGTCAAATTGCGTTCCTTACTTGCTTGAATTAAGGTTTCAAGTCTCTGAAGATTTTGTTTGAGGTTTCCCTGTTGCAACTTAATAGCTGTAGGGAATAAGACTACCAAAATGTACGCTTCAGTGGTCCAAAATGAATGACTAAATGTAACTCTTTCAGGCATCTACCCGAGAAATACTCTGTATTCATCTACCTGACAAATACTCTGTGTATTCATCTACCCAAGAAATACTCTACAGCTTCACAGACTCATCCTGGATCTGGGAGCGGGGTTCCTGCTGGGTAAGGCACAGCGAGGTGGTGTGTGGAGTGCTGCTCATTCTGCAGTTCACGTGATGAATTTTTCTGTTCAACTGCTGAGTGACTCAGAAATGAACTAAATTTCAATTCTGATTAGAACTGGGTTTGTACACGTGAAAAGCCAGCTTGGTACAGCTGTTAAATTGATTGCTGAAACGCAGCTTTTGGCTTTAGGAATCTCACGTTACTTCATCATATCTAATGGTTCTTACCCCTTTCCTTTTTTTCCAGTTTACATTGCTTTTGGATAATAAAATACCGGTCAACTGATGCGGGAGGTAAGCTGTTACTTGGTTTGCAGTTGCTATTTTCTTCAGGTAGCTTTTGCTTTACTTCACAAAATGCTTTTGAAAAAAAGTCAAGTGTGAAGAAATTAAATTTTCAGGTGAATAAATTAAATTTCACTGCCGTGTGTGAAACCTCGAGATAAAGTTCAGAGTAACACTTCTTTTATCAGCCTAACCAAAATTAGAGGCTGTAGCTTCTGCTTGAGTGGAAAGTAAGATAATTCTGTAGTACCTGCATATTAAAGGCAGTTTTCTTGGAAGTCACATATGGAAACACTTCTGTTTAACCTGGTGTTGAATGCCGCAGGGCCTCTCAACTGAGGACAAACTTGATTTGTTTTGGATATTACCTGGAGCCTCCTGTGCTGAGGAAGTTGGAGAGCTGCTGTGCGCTTAGTCTCCTGGTGGTGCCCCACCAACAGTTTCTGTACGGGCGGGTGTCATGCTGCTGCGGCTTGTGATTGCTTCCCTCTGGTAAAATCCCACCGTAATGCATGTTCTGTGTCTTGGGAACATCAGAAGGGAGGTAGTCAAGAGATGTAGCTGAGCGAAGCTGAGTGAGGGTACTGGCCTAGAGAACTTGTGCTGGGTCAGATGGATTTCTGCAACAGCATGTCTGATTCTGAACCCCCTGCCCCAGTTACCGTAGTCCAAATTACACCTGTCTAAAAACAGAAGGCGTGGTATGAAAGGTGACAGTTGTTATAAGTATATAGGAGACTGAGAAATTGAGCTTGATTTGTGCGCTCTTCAAATACAGTCTAAAAATAGTGAAAAACAAGGAGAAAGCCGATGCCTTCAGTTTGTGTCAGCACGTGTTCAGTTTTTGTCTGGTGCTGTAGACAAAAACCTGGAACCTAGTGCTTAAAAAAACCCCTTCTTCGCAACCCACAGCTGATGCATGTATTGGTTGTGTTACTTATATGAAGGGACAATCTTTGCATTTATTCAAGCGGTATTTAATGTAAATCCTGAATCAGGACAGGAATTTTGTATTGCCTGTGCAAAAATACAGTCCAGTTGCATTGTTTCCTTCCCAGACCTTGCGGATGAATTCACCGGCTTGGCAGCACTGAGCAGTTTTGGGGTTTTTTTTTTGGACTGTTTGAATTCTTGACAACTGTTGGCTGACCTCAGCGCGCTGCTGTGGAACACGTTAGGGAAAGAGGTAAGCGATGCATTTCTGCTGAGCTTCAGCACCAGAGAATTAAACTTTTTCAGAGAAGTACGCTGAATACTGTGATAAGTAATCAGCCTGGAAGCTGCATGGCATGTGTACCCAGCAGTGTCTTTCTGGTGACGCGTTCAGAAGCGGCACTGCGATGTTTCAGCTGCTGGCATCATGGTTTTCATGTGGACATGCTCATTTAACTTGGTGTTCCTGTTGAAAACAAGTAGATGAAAAAATTATTGGAACTGTTAGATGATCATATTTTGTTCCAAAACTTTTCTTGCAGTGGGAGGTATCTGAGGAAGTAGTTGTGTTCTGAAACACAAATCCAGGTATCAGAAAGTTAACTGGCTGAGCTTCAGAAACAGAAGTTACTTTCCAGGCATAGTGAAGCGTTGTTACGCCTCGTTTTTCAGCAAATGGACACCTCACCGTGTGTCTGAATTGAACAACGTGGCTAGAACAGCAACAGGTTGTGCTTTCCTCACTGTAAGGCTCATTGCAGTGGAGACAATGAGGCCTGTAACAGGCTTACTTAGTGAAATCAATATGCAAGCGTGGCCCAAAATATACCTACAGTAGAACAAAACCCCAAGGGTTGGCTTGTTTTCCTTCTGAATTTGGCTTCCTGCCTACAGAGGGAGGCTAGCTACAAGAAAGGCATGCAGCGCTCCAGTCCTGCAAACGGTCCACTAAAGCATGTTTGGAAGCTGCCTTAAAGTGGCGTCTCATAATGTTTGCTTTACATCCCAGTACCAGTCGATGTAGGTAACTCCCCTGCTTGCATGTCATGTGCCGTAGCGTTCCCATTTCTTACATTGCAGGTAGATGCTGTTGATAGTTTTGTGACAGACCGGGCCATGTCTCTGATCTCAAAAGAAATGTTTGATACCGCATATAAGAAGACCTGAGTCTTAAAATTATTAACACGTGGCACTCAGAACTGGTTCTCAGATCCTGTAACTTGCTTGCTTTTCAGGAAGCCCACCCACTGGTCCAGTCTGAAGGAATGCCTTGGAAAGTTGGTTTGATAGCAAATTCTAATGACTGTTGAGGAATGCAAATGAGCCGTCTTCCTTCAATCCGTTGAGCTGGTACATGGCTGTTTTTTTTTCTTACTGGAAAGATGCAGTGTTGCTGCGTCAGATACTCACCTTTCTCTGAAGTTGAGAGTATGGTAAAATACTTGTTGTGATGATTGGCAAAATGTTCAACTGCTCTGAAGAGAGTGAGTGAAATAGCCTTTCTGAACAACCAGTGAAGTGTTTTTCATCTCGCTCTATTCTGCGTGGCCACGCTGAATATTTAACAAGCGGTGTTTTGTCAGTGAGTAAGGATAACGGCTGGCTTTTTATTAATGAAGTTGTCAAATTACATAGCTATATTTAATATTCAGACGTAGTAGCTTTCAGCGTGATTCCAGTGAGAGAGGTTATCAGAAATGCCCGTGTGATTAGAAATCACTTAAGTACCGTTGTAGGCTCTGCGTGTTTGTATGCACATACACGTCACTTTGTAACCCCGTAACCATGTTGCTTTTGCAGGTGGCACATACTCAGAGACAATGAGGAAAAACAAAGCCGTTTTGCAGGAGTATGAACCGGCCTGCAGGTCAGTGTGCCATCTGGGGGTGTGCCAGTTCCTTAGTGCTTGGGGGGCTCTGGGTGTCGGCGGCCGAACTGTTTACCAAGTCAGGCTTAGTGCGTTGTGGAGTGTCTCAGGAACTTTTCTCCGTAGTTAATTTCCTCTGTTAATTACCATTCAGGTATTACTAGCTTTTAATATTAAACCAGCTGCTGATATGAAGGAGTTATTACTGCATCTTATCCAAATATTAGTGCATCGTTTCCCTTCCTTCTTCCCCTAAATTTCTTGAAAAAAAAGTAAAAAGGCACTTTAGGAGCAACTACTATACTCTGCTTCTGGTCTGCTTTACTTCTGCCTGGTGTATTAGTTCATGGTGAGAGCAGTGGTGAGGTCTATCCCGATGGGATCTCTGCTGTAGGTTCATGTCGTTGGAAACGCCTCACAGAACAAACTTGTGGTTTAGTTTTACCCATGGAACTACCTGTTAGCTCTGTGGGATAAAACTACAAGACAAATCTTCGTTTACCATTTGAGGACTAAAAATAATGTGTTATGTTCTCCTTCAGGTACTGGCTTCTGCATTTGACACAAATGAAAAGTGGTGCAAATGGAGAAGCTTGGTAAGAGTCAAAAGATGTGTTCGGAGGTTTTGGGTGTAACTAACATGGTTAATTACATGGCTTGAATGGCAGCCAATTTATTTTTTTGTTAGGTATCAAAATTATTGTTGCTTGTGGGTTGAGTTTTCTTGTCTTGGAACAGGCTATTCCAGCTTTAATCCTAAAGCAGTTATTTACTAGGTCTTGGTTTGGTTGCTGCAGCTTTTTAAAAAGAAAAAGCCAGCACTCTGGTGTCTGGTCTTGGCATAACTTCTTAACATGTTGGATTTCTGTTCCGTTATGTAACTGAGCATAAATACTGCTTTTCTGTCTTTAAGCTTCAAATTCTTCAAATGTTTAAGAGTTAAATTCCGAGCTTCTCAGCCAGTTTACTACAATACTGTTAAAATTCCTGCATTCTGTTCTACAGAATATAGCTTAAAGCAAAACAAGCAAAATGCTCTGGAAAAAGGAAACACTTGCAAGTTCTGAAGCTGCTGAAATTGATGGAATCTCTTCTCTCTTAAACGCATGACAGCTTTTGTGGAGTGGGTGTAGAAAGAGCTTGAACCTTAACGCGTGCAGTGGTGGATTGAGCTGTTGAATCGGTTGCACTGTATGGTATCTGCACCCAGCAGCATTCCTCTGATGGGGTGTTCAAAAAACAGTGCTACAGCAGTTCGGCATTTGGCATCGTTGGTTTTCATTCTGCCGTGTTTGTTAGACCTGGTATTTCTGCTGATACAAAGCTCGCCCTCTTCAAGGATCTGAGTGCACTCCTTATTCCAGCTTCCCAGCGTGAGGGCTGGTTCCCCCAGCTGTACTCAGTTTCTTTTCTTTTTGTAACAGGTGATGTGGAATACAGAACGAAGGGAACTCTGTTACAAAAGGATTAGCTGTGGAAGAAGATAATGACCTGTTTGACCGGTAAGCACGGAGTTACTTGTCAATTCAGAAGGTTTCAGGCAATTTTACTGCAGATGTTAACTTGTTAGCGCTTGAAATAAACTGTCCAGTGAAGAACAGAAATCCTTGTCTAGTAGCGGACAGTCCTGGATGTTGGCAGTACGTGCACAAGCTGCTTCATCCACAGTTCAAACCTGGGTGTTTGTGTAACTTGAGTGGATGTCACGGGGTTAGGCAGTGATTTGTTGCTCCCGAAGCAAAGGCTGTTGCTGGTCAGGATTAATTCTTTTTTGGAGCATTTAGCATTCTAGGCTTGTTGGTACGCAGCCTGGCTTAACTTCAATATTGGCATGATTTTCATGGTCCTTAAAAAAAAAAAGGATGGAAAACATAAATATTGGTTCTAGTCCCACATTTAAGTCGGTGGTAATAGCAGTGAGAATCTGGTCGAATCTGGTCATTACCAAGGCTGCTGGGATGTTGCGTTTCTGGTGAGCTGTGGACATGACCGTAAAGCAAGCCCATCAGACTCTTGAACTGCCACCTTGGTGGCACTAGGTCTGCTGGGAATAAAGCTGTAACGGAGGTCAGACACGTGCTCCCTTCTGCTGGAAACTGAGCAGGTTCCTGCCGAGGTGTTGATAGGTACGTGGCCCTACTGTCGGGCAGCTCTGACACTTGGGCTACCAAGGAATCAGAGTTTCAGAATCTCAACTGTTAATCCAGGCTCCAAAAATTATTGTGAAGAGAGTTGTCACGCATATAGACCAGGGAGAACAAACGGCTGCTCCGTGCAGTCTGCATCCAGCTGCAGTGTGCTGTAGCTCTTGGTGTGCACTAACAATCTGACTTCTTAGCCTGTAGTGTCAGTTACTGAGTCGCTGAACATCGGAGGGGTGAAAAACACCACTTGAGAGCTGCCAGAGCAAGTCCAAAGGTAAGGTGCTTACCAGAATGGCCGGTACTAAGCCCAGGGTCACTTCAAAGAGGGTTTGCATGGCTGAAAAACCGGCAGCTCTTAACGCAGTGACCGTACATTGAAATCCTCTGCAGGATGCTGTGGACACGTTGTGTGTGCTGTGGTCTATTTCTGAGGAGATAAAACCTGACGCAGTGAAGCTGCTGAGAGTGGAAAAAGTTTCTCTACTGCCCCGTCACCTTTCTGAGGTGCTGATGGAGAGAGGACGCTGCTTCCTTCTGTCTTGGGGGGTGTGACGTGTGCCTAGGGCTGCATGGAAGTCTTGGAGTAGATCCAAAATAGGTGAGGGAGGGGATGGAAGTGCAGGACTGGAATGCTGTGGACAGTGGCTATAAGCAAATTATAATCAGAGCTGGCATTGGAAATGTTTTTTTGCCCATGAACATTTTCATTAGTTGCTTCACACTCCAGGAAAACACAAAGGCAGCAGTTCAAATGCCTTTTCTCTGAAATTATGGTGCTAACGCGTGCTCTTCTCTTTCAGGTCCTGCCGGGATGTTGCTGCATGTTTGTTGCAAGGAAGAACAGAGCAGTTCTTAAATACAGAAAAGATGCTCGTGTTAATTGCAGTAATTTAATGCCATTTTAACTTTCCTTCCTGTTCTGTAAACTGAAATAGTGTGTTACAAACTGCTTTTCCCCTACTTCTCCATTATGTGAAGTCAACTATATTCAGGCTTGGGGGGGGGTTGTTTATTCTGTATGTCACAGCATTTAAATAAAAGTAATTTCTGAAAGGAGCAGCTGCAGCCAGGGATTATTTCTTAACCCTCTACTATAAAAGATGAAGTTGGTTTGTTTTTTTCCCTGTATGTGGAAGGAACAAGAATATTCAAGTGTAAGAGGGAACAGCCCTTTAAAAGCATTAGGGTGAAGGTGAGAGTAGAGCCTCCCCCCTTCAACTACAGAACTGATCCCTCAACACTGCAGCAACCCTCTGTGTTGCTTAATTCCAGGGAATGACACGACCGGCTGTGGTTGGTTTATGCCCCCTAAGGAGGGGGTAGCAGTTTGAAAGTCTCTTCAGCTCCAGAAAGCACTATCAGTGCTTTCTGGAACAAAAAAAGCAGCTAATTCTTTAAAGAGAAGCTCCTTCAGCTTCCACCCTTCTGAGACTTAGCCAGGGCCAGATTTCATAGAGCTACCCAGGTACTCTGCCTACGCATAACAAAATTCAGCCTTGCATGAGCAGCTGAGCTTACTCTTTGTGCTATAAGTAAACTTGAACTACCTAAAGATGTAGCTTTTCAGAAGGAAGACACAGAGTGAGTTTTTTAAAAAGAACCTTTATTTTTACACAATTTGTATTACTAGCACAAGTTCTTAGAACCAAAAATGTACATCAAAAGAGACTTAGAGCATTGTCATTCTAGTAACGTGTGCCACAGGTTAAAAGTAATTAATTGCTGTAAGGTTATACCCCAGGTATTACACAGACACCGGAGTTAAAGATTTTACTGCTGAGTGCTTGCTCTTCTGAATTGTACCAAGCCCATAAAGAAGATTGCTCAAAGGCTTCTGCCAGTCAAGGTGTTTTCCCTGTCTTCTTGGCTCGTAATTTTTCCAGCATTTTCTGTAAGTAAGAAAATCATGAGACAACAGTAACGGAGCTGAAGTAGTCATACTAAAAATGTAAAGCAAAAAATGGAGGTACTGCGTGGGTGTAGCCTGAACATGGCTAACAGCAGCTGTATAACTTCTGCATACAGCAGCTCCTGTTACAGGCAAATCCAGACAGGAACCTTGCCACCTTAACCTCAGGGATTCTCAGCTCAGTAGAAACTGAACTTACCTGGAACAGCCAAAGGCAATTTTCTTAGGAGAAAATTTCAGCCCCAAGAAGTGCTCTGAATGTACAAACACAGTGACTGTGTCCACTGGGGCAGTCTTAAGTGTGATATGCCAGTAACAACGCCTACAAAATCTTTAAAAGCTCTGCTGAGTTACTAAAGGTTAGGTAACAACTCCCCAGAAGCTAGGCTGAAATATTCCGACTCGGTCTGCAGTCTGTTCAGTCACACATCACAGAACTGTCGCTGATTGGAAGCTCAGTGAAATGAGACCTGACCAGCACAAGATAGCATGTAACATTATTTTACCTTTTGAAACTCCTTAGCCTTTTTTCTGTTTTTAGCGTAAGTTTCTTGCCTTCTCTTTTCCTCCCTTCTGGTTTTTACTTCTTCAAGCTGATTATAAAGTCTGTCAAAACAATGGGAAAATGTTGTCAGGAAGCAAAGTGGCAAAGCAGGAGTACGTTACCATTAAGGGAGTCTGTCTCAATCACTAGAAATTAAGAAAAAAAAATGTTTTTGATTTCGCTATCCAGTAACTGAGTCACTTAAAATTCCTCTCCTGCTCCCTGACCTAACAAAACCCCTTCTGGAGCTGTCAGGGTCTGGTAATTGTGAGCTGCAGCTGAGCAGGCTGCCAGCCCTGATAATTAAAGGAAGCTCTGCAAGGGAATTCCCCCCAGTATACACCTGCCTCAAACACTTGGCTCCCCTCTCCCAATAATTTCACGTTAAGCTGCGTTTCTTTAAAGTCCAGCTGGAAGACCACAAAGTGCTGTCACAAAACAAACTACTTCTGTTTGTTTAATCCAAACTTCTCTGTGTACACGCAGTACCTTGAAGTACGCTGATGCATTTCCACTTCTCCAGCCTTCCTGTCTTCTGGAGAAGATACTTTCACTTCTCCTACTTTCTTCAGCTGGTTGACAACTGCACCTTTTTTTCCTTCAAAAGACACGGAAAATGGATTTTAATCTAGCTAATCCCTACATTCGTAGAAAGCTGCACTGTGCCCCAGTGAAGGCTTACCCAATTTAAGAAGTTGACTCAACACTGGTTGCAAAATACCAAGGAATGTCAATGACAGGGTGTTTCAGTACAGGAGTACTCAAAAACACAAGAGGTTTCAAAGACTGAAAGATGAAACTACAACAAAGGAAAGCTAGAAGAATGGAAACAATGGAGATTAAGCTTTCTGTTGAAATTAAGTCTCTCTTTTCTTTAGGCTACCGCTTCTCAACAGCCGACTTCCAAACCCCTATTAACAGACAGCAGAGATGAATTTGTTCTCTAAATACAGTCATGAGAGACACCTTATGACCTCACATGTACGAAGCAGACTGTTAAGGGCCTTTACATCACTGAAGACGTAGCCAAAGAGTGGGGAAAAAGAATTCCCCACATCCCTGAGATGCCTGCAAAAGCAAGAGTGAAAGAAATGGGAGAGCTGTTCTCTGGTATTACACAGCGACTAAAAGCACACCTACGTCGTGTCCCCAGACAAACATACCAGAGGGAAGCAGAGACTCCTTCTGCCTGCTTAACTTCTCAGACTTTCTGCTTTGAAACTGGCTGGCTTCTGGCTTTTCATTTTTTCTCTCCTTGTTTTTGATTTCTTCTACTCTTTCCAGAGATTTCTGGATGAAGCCCTTCTTTCTTTTCAAAAAAGATTCTTGCAAACTCCCTGATGCAGAAGGAAACTCTAGGAGCATCACTGAGAAAGAAAAGGAGAAGACCGAACATTTTCCACTTTCAGCAAAGAACGTTGTCACCTCTAATAACTCACATATTTCAATCCATTTCTTATGAAACTCTGACCTTGACTGCTTTGATAAATAGCGCCATGAGAATGACGTGAATAATGAATGGTGCAAAATAAGCAGCAATTCAGAGCTACGCAATCTAGTACCTGTAAGCAGTACTGCCAAGACAAATACTGTAATAATTACTGCATCAAAAGCATCTTGAAGCCTCAAAACATACCAAAGACCTGAGAAGCTTCTCATTAATTACCTGCAGTCTGATGTGATGGATGCTGTCTGTCACTGGGACTCTGGGCTCTGTAGGAACTGTCAGGCCTTACAAACATGGAATAATCTGTGTCTGGAACTAGTGGTAGAAATTCTCTTTCCTGTCTCAAAAAGAATCATTAGTTAAAAATGCATCAAATCCACCCCAAGTTGAAGTCAAGCAGCAGTACTGCACCAATAACGCAGACCAGAGAGAAATAAAAGGCGTGCTTTTGTCTTTAGATACAAGACAAAACATCAGGAATGGATCTTGACAGTAAGAATTCGGAAGTGTGTTTCTAAAAGCATTCAGAAACTTTAAAAATAAATCCAGTGGAGTCCCTTCGCCCACTAGATCTCAACTGCAGAATTACAGTAATTAAGACTCACCTCAGTAAAATCATTAAGGTCAGACTTATCTGCACGTGCTGGGTTACCGCTTTTATCCTCTTCACTTTTTTCTTGGTTCGTATGCTCAGCATCTGATTCCACAACACTGATGTCATTTGAGCTTATCAGAGTGAGGTCAGGTTCCTCCATAATACCATGCCCTGACTCAGTTTCCTAGCGAACAGATTACACAAGACCTCAGTTTAAAAGATATAACATATATGTATACATTGTTTACATTTAAAAATATATCTTAATGTTAAGTATATATATATATTTTAAAAAATCACCACTATTTTCAGCAATAGCAACATACAGCTAGTAGCTTGTCCCAAAGACGAGGCTCATTCAACACATAGGAAAAAAAATCTGCCCCAAGCACTAAGGAAAGAGAGCACCTTGCCTGGGAGGTTTGTTAATTGATGGATGCAAACCCTGCAACCTAAATCCAATGCATGTTTTGTTTTGTTTTCCTAAACACCGCTAAATAAAAACAAATAACCCAAAGAACCAAACAAGAAAATCACCTCTTCCACCCCTCAAGTTTAATTACGTCTGAAATCTATTTTCATTCAAGCCACGCTTTAAAAAAAAAAAACAATAAATAAATAAAAACACACCAATTTGTCAAACCTTTTTTTTTTTTTTTTTTTAAAGATTACTTATGCTTTGGTTAAATTATTTAACCCCTTTCTCAACTGGGGTAGGGCTGTTCAGTTAAGTATGATCCAGCTCTACTTAGCTACTGCTGATTACTTCAGCGCTTCGATCTGAAAGAGCAAGCAGGAGAGCAGAAGTCCAGGAAATACTTAAGTCAAACTGGAACCATAAAGTAAATATTTGCCAAGTTTTCTGATATTAAAGGCATAAAATAGCTTGGTTTTAAAAAAAAAAAAAAAAGGTAAACAAACGAAATACCTGCACAAATTAAAAAAATAATCCGTATTACGTACCCAGACTGGAATACGACACGAGCTTCCAGGCACAGAACTGGAATGTTTTTCACGTCTTCCCAGGAAAGAAACGTTCTGTTGTACAACAGCCTGTAAATGAACGCCTGGGACTTCCAAGCTGGTTTCCCTGGTAAACCTTGGGGATATCTGTACTTCTGGAAATCCTTGATCTGGCTCCTTTACATTGCTATCGCACTGAGAATCCACTGCCACAGCTTTATTTGCTTCGTGCACACGAAGAAATTTTTCAGGAAGCTTCACGTACTGCCTATCAAACGCCTCGACAGGCAGTTTTTCAGAAGACAGAGCCTCTTGCCTGAACGTTACACTGTCTTTGAATAAGTGTTGAGGGGAAGCTTCTTCCACTGGAGAAGGCATGGTATTTAGCTGATAAAATGACTTTTGCTCTTCCAGTGAACTCAGACTTTTGTTTCGTGTCTCTTCGACTGAACCCTGCAGACTAACACACTCCATGTTTCTTGCCAGTTCTTCATACTCTCTGGCAGATGAAATACAGTTCTCGTTGCCTCTTGTTTTAATCCCGGGATTTTGTCCCAAAGACTTCTCTAACATAAGGTTACAGTCCTCTGGCTGATCAGCGTTCTCACTGCGATCGCTCAGAGAAGATTCTACTCGCAGTGGGTGGAAAGAGTCATCTGAACCTGTTTCAAAAAGTTAAGAGTCAGAATTCTATCTTAACATAAGAGGGGAGATTTAGATTTAGATTTTTAGACAAGGAAGAAATTCTTCACTCAGAGGGTGGTGAGGCCCTGGCACAGGCTGCCCAGAGAAGCTGTGGATGCCCCATCCTTGGAGGTGTTCAAGGCCAGGCTGGATGGGGCTCTGGGCAGCCTGGTGTGGTGGGAGGTGTCCCTGCTCATGGCAGGGGGGTGGGACTGGGTGGGCTTTGAGGTCCTTTCCAACCCAAACCATCCTATGTTTCCTAAAAGTTACCGTATTGAACCCTAAATTATCTTTCCCTTAGATCCTCAACATACAAAACAATTTTTTTTTTTCCAGAAGAAGCTACGGAAGGAGAAAAATAGGGTGTAAACATTTTAATCAGTGGGGAGGCATTTCAGTACTACAGCATCTACCAAACAAACAAGGTTTCTTTAAATACACACACATTTTTAATAAGCCTCTGACATAAGATTGATAAAACCAGTTACACAGACTCCAGCATCACATTATTAATTTTTTTTTGGTGGTAGTGTTTTTTTGGTTTGTTTTGTATATTGATAGCAATACATCATCTAAACCTTTAAGCACTTCTGTTTGAGAAGTTTTTGTGTTGTTTAACAAGATAGCTGGCATTATATGCATAAGGAATATTGTCTCCGCATAAACAGCAGTTATTAAAATATTAAAAGAGACTACAGGGAGGGAGGAAATTACCCTGCAGTATCAGCTATCACTAGAAGATTCTCCAGATGACGAAACTAAAATCTCAACCTACCTCAAACTGCCAACCTGAATTAGCCTTTGATTTCTTATCCTGTTATTTTTTTTTCTTAATGCACAAGAATAATTGGTTTGGGATCATAAAAAGAAGAAAGATGGGGAAATATAAGAGAGAAGTTTAAAGCGTGGAGATTGTTTCTATGAGCAATTTAGAAAGCGAGTGTCACAGCTAGCAGGAGTTTCCTAAATCCCCTTTGCTGTCACTACAGGCAGTCTCAGTGTAAGCTTTTTTTTTGTACTAGTACCTGCTATCTAAAGTGAAAGCAGCATAATAAACCTAGCACGTTGCTCGCAGCTTCAAACATGACCAGTATGTTTTTCCCAAAACTATGTGGACATATATGCAAATAACAAGGATAATTAACCAGGAACGTTTATATTATTAATACATCCACTACGTAAATGCTGTGTTACTTTTACTGTTATTGATCACTTTCTGTTGGAGCACCGCTATGCCAAATCTTGGTAACTTAGAGCTTCAGAAATACTTCTATCGCTACTAACAGCATTCGGAACGTCAGAGCAGTTCTTTCTTTACGTTACAGACTAAGTTTATTTAAATAATTCAACGGCAGAACATAAACCAAAAAACTTTCCCAGTTACGAGCTGCTGTTAGCTTAGTGCTGCTGTAGGATCATAAGCTTTTAATCTACTGATTACCACACTGTCATCTGAAAGTTGATTTTGTAAGCGTAGATCAGACTACACTGTACATACCCAGAATACCATTTTCTTTAAAAGACTCTTCTTCTGATGTAATGGTGTTGGGTTGGTTTGTTTCAAGACTAGAAGGCAGATTGCCTCTTCGTATATTGAGACTGGAGTTTCTCCCATGCAGAAAGGCAGACACGTCTTGACTTCCCGTTGAAAATGCTGAAGTCTAGTGGCAGAAAAAATCCCGATTAAGATTCCATTTTCTCAGGAATATGAAGGATAAAAAGTCAATGGCATTTTTTGCTTTTTGTATCACATTTCTCCTTGCTAATAGTAAAAATGCTTCCAGTTCTACACACATTAAAAATTATTACTGTGTTTCATATAAACAGAGCACAATATAGGGATTACGTGATTCAATCTTCCATAAATTTTAAGCCAGAATTTTTCTGTAGTACCTTCCTAAATTCTCTGTTGTCTTGGGAAATCTTGTATTGAGAAATGGATGATGAAATATCAAAGTCGAGACTTGGTTCCAAAGGCTGAAAGAGCTGATGACGGGAGTTAGGAAAATGCCTCTCCATTTCAGGAAAATCAAGCTCAGCTGCTAGAGCTATAAGAGAAGAGGTTATTTTTCAGATGGAATAAGTGGATCACATAGAATTCTGCAGGTATACAAATCGTAGTTTGAAGAAAAAGAAGAATACAATATCCATTTCTTACAATGTAGGAACAAACAGCAGCAAGAAAGTGCTGATTTTATTTTGTTTTTAAATGAAAATCTACAGTCAAGAAGCTCTCTGTTAAGCACCTGCAAGACTGCATAAGAAGCACTGTGTCCCATGTAGGGCTTCCCAGTATGAGAAGTACACACTGACACAATGGAGCAAGTCCAGTGAGGAGACACTACGATGGTTAGAGGAAGGATGAAGCACACTGTGTTCAAATAGAAGCTTAAAAACTGGGTTTGTTCGGTTTTACAAAAAGGCTTGAGTGTGGGAGAAGAGGTGAGGAACAGAAGTCTCTGGCATTTACAACATCTTAGAAGAAAGTAGACGATGCAGTCATACTGCAAGTCATCTTGAATATGCCCAGTGAAAGAAGAAAAGAGAATTGACAAAAGATGGAACACGGGAAATTCTGGTTAGGCACAAAGAAAAAGTTCCCAGTGAAGGCTGTTAAGCAAGCTGCCGGGTGGTATGGAATCTCTGCCACTGGAGATAATCAGAACTTGGCTCGACAAGGCCTTAAGCAACCTGGTGTAAACTGGCTCTGCTTTGAGCAGGAAGGAGAATTTGGATCACAAGAAGTCCCTTCTTTAGGTGAATCTAAAGTTCTGCGTTTCTACGTTTCCAAAGACATTGCAGAAGGAAGTAGTTCAAACTAAAACACTGGAGTTACCTCCACGACATCTAATAAAGACGTTTTTATTTTCATGAATCATTAAACGTGCACATTTAGAGAGCACAGAACTGTGCACACTGGAGAGCACGGACCTTCTGGCAGCCTGTTAATTGGTGATCAGATGAGATGGATAGTGATTCAGATAGGGTTGATAGTTGCTAAGTATTATATATTGTTATCTGCTCTGAATCCCTTAATACGGAGTTATAGATACACAAGCAATAAGATAAGCACAGACAACAGAAGCAGTCTAGCCATGGGAGCAGGAAGCTGCACAGAACACAATCAGATGTCTGATCAGATTATCTTTCTGTTGCACTATCCTATGCAGACATACACACAAAGCAAAGGACGATGAACATCATTAAAGCAGTTCTCATGTGTACAACACATTGACAATGAAATGTAAGCCCAATATACTACAGAAATGCATAACCCCGATTAATCTCCTCTTTCTCTATGACAGTGTAGCACATAAATGCTTTAAAATAGCCGATACCTTGGAAATGCGTATTGTTCTCTGATGAAGAGTTCAAGTCTCCACCACATTTCTCCAAGACCTGCTGAAGCTCACTGCCCTTATAAAGGTACACTTCCCCTTCTGACAACCAGGTTTCAGGTGCTCTTGACAGATTCTCTTGCCTCTGCTGCGAGGTAAAAGGCAGCAAGGAGCTCCAAGGGCAGCTGGCCGTTTTTTTCAAAATCCCGTCTTCTGTACTGTCGGAAGACAATCCTGAAATAAGAAGCTAGATGTTCACACAGTTTTTCATACAAACCACTGCCATGAACTCGCCTGAAAACACACTGCTTAATATCCGGAAATACCCCTAACAGCTGGATTCTTGGTTGTTGTTTTTTTTCAGTTTTGTGTTTTGTTTTGTAAGCTGTCGCCTGTCAATACTGACACCCTACTTTTTTTTACAACTAAAAACAATGGGAAAGAAAGGCTGTAAGCAAATGATCTTAAAGAGTTTGAGCTTTACATAAGGAAGACACAATTTGATGCAAGTTACAAAGTTTATTACTCAAAATGCCACTTACGCATTCAGAACATTGGAGTTAAACTAGAGCCAGCCTGAGACTTCAGTGGCTCAAGAACTGGAATCTTCAAAAATTGGTTTATGAACATGGAATAACTCATACACATACATGGGTATGAATGAGATCAGACACCGTTCAGATTAAGACATTAAGCCTTAAAGTGAATAAACCTGCAGGTCACTACATAATCACTTTCCAACCCACCTTCCACGTTCAGAGGTGATAAAGCCAGCGTATAGAGGAATGACTATACATTATAAAGATATCATTTTTCATTTTATAAAAAGCTAACATAAGATGAAGAGGCAGCCTGCAAGCAAAAAGCCATATGAACACATTTTCAATTCAACATTGCATCAAAAGTGGCATTTTTACAAGATATTGGAAATTACTACGGTAACACTTTGGTGCAACAAGATACTGACACAATTCTCCTACCAGCAGGACAACTATCATCACTCTACAAACTGAGGGTGTATACTGACTGGAAAACTTCCATCAGCGTATTGTTTGGGGATCATATTATCTAATAACTGTGCCACCTGAAAATTGCTACTGTTACAGTTGCTTATTAAAATATCCTTGGCAAACCTGATGTGTTACAAGGCTAAATTCTAAGTTAAAAAAGCTCAAAAGCACGGAATGCGTATCTTCCAGTTGCAGTCTAAAACATGTATCGACAATTCCTAAGTGAAGTTCCGTATTAACCTTTTTCAGACACACTGATGTCCGGTCAGCCAGATCCATTCTGCTATGAAACGAGGTTGAGAACACAATTTTTCATTTCCAAAAATCACACAACCCCAACACTTACCAGTGTCAACAGGGCTGGCATCCAACGTCTCGCTGGTCAAAAAGCTTCCAGTGGAAATTGTTGAAGATAAATCACAGGGTATTGCCTGCATGAAAGCCTCTGAACCCAAATCTGGGGACACTGCCTTAGAAAGCACTTCCTAGGAGGAAGTAACGTATCTGTTACCTGGTATTCAGACACTGTCATCGAAACTTTAAAACCACAGCTTTTATTCTGAGCTCAGTTCAAGTGTAGAAGCCTTCATTTTTGGCAGTCAGGCAAAGAGGAACTCATCATTGCTCAGCACAGAGCATTCACAGCCCACACCCCAGCCCCAAATGCCCCCCGGCAGCCCCCACCCCCCAACACACACACACCACACACACACTCACACCAAGCCTCTCAGAACTGTCTACAAATCATTGCACCCGGAAGATTATTCTATCTCCTGGTGGTCAGATTTGGCTATTTCTCATCACAGACCTACTTCAGTGGAATTGTAGATCTCAGAGGAACATAAATGCGATACACGAAAAAGTCAGGAATTTTACCAGTACCTTCAAGTCTGTGCCTTCTGAATACAGCAGAGTGACTTTGTTTAATTCTACTTTTACAGCTAAATATACAAAATATTCCAAAATACTGTCTTCCTGAATTTTGAAGAAAGCCCTACAGTCACAAAGTACGGAACGAGGGCACTCAGGCTTCCAAATTTTGAAGGATGAGACACTAACGTTTTATTTCTCACAAACTTCGAATTAAAACATACATTAAGACAGAAACCTAACAAACCCATTCCATCCACTGTTTTCATTTATATTAAATATTTATACAAGGCAGCGTGTACATATGTATGTACACACACACACAAATACGCATACTGTTTGCATAAATGTTTCCATACATCTATAAACAGTAATTTTTAAATACTATTTTTATTCACTGACAAAATGGATCTTCGGATGAAGAAAAGCTGGGGATATCATTGACACAGCTGACCCTGCTGCAAGCAAGAGGTTGAAACAGGGACCTTCCAAGGTCCCTTCTAATCTTAATTATCATATGATTGTACTGAATCCTATCAGTTCCTGAGCAATCTGGCAATACAAGATAAAATCCTCAGAAGCCTGACTCAAGGCAACAAGAACATGACAATATTTGCCTTTCTGTGCATCATCTTAGCGTTCCAGCTAAACACATCACAAAGATTAAATTATGTCACACAGTTATTTGATACAACTAACCGCATGAATGCTTCTGAACGATGGTCCAGAACGTGGTGTTCCCTCTCCAACTTCAACAGCAGGAACTGGCGAATCTTGAGCCACGAGAGAATCTTGGGACTGAGCTGAACCAAGAATACAAAGCGGTTGTTAGTGTTGTTTTGTTTTTGTTTTTTAACACCAGATGGCAGTAATACTCTACTGCTGCTGTCCTCACTGTTAGGCACTGATTTTTGCCCATTCTTACCTCTTTCTTCTCACTTACGTTACACGTTCTGTTCCACTGTACCGTAATTTATGATTAGCATGACTGATCTCTGCAGACAATGCATGAAGAGCTAGAATCTCTGCAGGCCATGCATGAAGAGCTAGAAATTCATGCTTTGGCTTTGCAGGACGAAATATGTCTTTGGCAGTGTTCCTACAACCATTTAATTGGGGCGGAGGAATCCTTCTGCCCTCTACCATTACAATGATTACAAAGGAAAGCAGATCACAGAAATCAGAAACAATGAATTACCTAACTAACTTTTTATTACTTTTTAAACATTACCTAATTTTTGGTGCAGCCCAGGATACATTCGGCTTTCTGGGCTGCAAGCACACATTGCCAGCTCATGTTGAGCTTCTCATCCACCAACACCCCCGGGTCCTTCTCTT
Source organism: Nettapus auritus (assembly GCA_011076525.1). Lineage (NCBI taxonomy): Eukaryota > Metazoa > Chordata > Aves > Anseriformes > Anatidae > Nettapus > Nettapus auritus. The sequence continues at coordinate 194,356,250 of CM021765.1, forward strand.
CAGGGCTGCTCTCAATTCATCAGGTCTGCTCTCACTTTTTCAAGGAAAAGTGTTGAATATCCAGCAGAAATTTAAGTCAAACTGGGGAAGTTAAGAACACACATTTTCTTCAATTCTGCCAGGGCTGCTACCGACAGAGAGATTTCAAATCTCCAGCATCTCTAAGGCTCTATCCTTAGGTAGATCTCCTAACACCATGACTTCTAACATTAATGTGTCCCTTGTATGAACTGAAACTCCATTTCTTACTAGAAGATGGAACCCAGATGTTTCTGGTTTTCCTACTATACACAGCGGGAGAAGTTCCCTGTGTGAGGCAAATCAGTGGAATACCTGTACAATGCAATACTTAAGTATCTAAGTCAGTATGAAACACTCTGAAACTCATTTCAGGAAAAAAAAGAGAAAAAATAACAACCCAAGGTTTCCTCTAGCCACTATCACCCAGCACACTGCTAGGAGGAAGTACAAGAAATGAAAGGAAATAACATCTAAAATATACTTACTTAAATTAAGAGAGACATTAACTTATTCTTAATTCATTTACTATGTTATTATTTTAAATGGTAGATGACAGATCTCAAAATAAAGGGTAAAAGTTCTCAGGACTTCCCTCATCAGTTCTCCAAAGTTTCTAGTATGCCTGATCTGATCACTTATGGCATTTTGATAAGTTACTGAACAGGGCCATTGCCAAAAGAATTTGCAAATAACAAAGACTGGAAGAATGACAAACACAGTGGCACTGCAACTGTAAAAACTATCTTGGCTTTATGCAAATCTGGGTCTGTTAAACAATGCTGCTGCAGTACAGGTAAAAACCTAAGTCAAGTGCATGCCAACGGTCTTCAGGTTCATGGGAAAGATGACTTGAAGTTTGAGCAGGACAAGGTGGCAGCGAGCTCCTTGGCTGTCAGTAGCGTAATCCAGTCCAGGTTCACGGCACAAGTCTGCTGTTCTTCTTGGGAGCATAATATAGGAGGCGGGTGACCGTGAGAATAACCAAGGCCTTGAAAAAAATGTCCTTTAATCTAAACCTCACAGAACGTTGTAACAAGAAGCAGGGGCAAGAAATGGCTGTAAGACATATAGGAACTGGAAATAGACCGCTTATTTTAGAACAATTAACTGCTGAAGCAAGCTACCGTGGAGAGCACTGAGTTCTTTTTCCTGATATCTTTACATCAAGATTCGACAGTTCTCTGAAATAAATGCTTTATTTTATAAAGCCTATCAGAGTGACAGGCAGTAATTTAGGATACATACGAGAGGAGATTCCAGTATCTGATCCTCTTTTATATAAATTCTATTAAAAGCCATTCAGCAAACATTTTATTCCCATACTGCAACAACCTGCATTGTTCTGTGATTAAAATACAAGGGACAAACAGCAGCAATTCCATGCCATAAACCAAGCTAATTACTGATTTCAGAGCTAAAAATACAACATGCTCATATCTCAACTCTTTATTACAGTAATATCCTTAAAAGCTGTATTTGGTGACTCACAAAGAGACTTTTTTTTTTTAATTCTTTCCTCCTCCCTCCAAAATAACAGTGCAAGGTTCTTGTTCCTCACAGTTTCCTGACATCTACACGGGACTTTCACGTTCTAAACTCCCAGCCACCACAGTGTTTAAAATGTGTTTAAAAAATGAGGCTGTAATACCCAGAATGCCATTTATTCAACTGAAATTGCAGAAAAATAGTAACAGCAATAATTTTACTGCGCAATTGAAAAGCAGAAGACTGAGCGACAAATCATTTGTGAAGACAATGAAAAGCAGGGACCAGTCCAAACCCAACCACAGGGGGAAAAAGAGTTGTACTGCACACTAGTTTGCTGAATTGGTGATGGTTAAGAGCCTGTTGTAATAATGAATTATGGACAAATATTTGGGATTATTAAAAATAAACTGAAGTCTTAGCTTACACAAAATATAATAATGGAATAACATCTCTGTTTAGGGTAGCAGTACACTGCAACGCTGCTCAAGGAGACTCAAAGCCCAAGATGAATAAATAGAAAGGGTTGTTGACAGGCAGGGAAGGAGAACTGTGAAAAAGCTGTATGCATCAAGTCTAGGCACTATTTCCAAGATGATTTCCCTAAGGAAATAAGGTTTATGCAATCAAACTGTCTCATCTGTAGGACTGCTCTGCAATTCCCTATTAACAATTTACGTTCTATTAGTCCATTTTAACCGAACTGGATTTAGAAGAAGAAATCTCAAATCTGTTGAGTTTCTAACTCAGCTTGTGAGACATCAGTGGCGTGGTAAGAGAGAGCAATCTGAATCAGTGCCACCGGCGAGGCAAATCCTGCAACATCACTACCAGTCACCTGTCCCCTCTGCCTGCCAACCGGCTGACCAGTTTGTGTGGCACTTGTGACCACTCAGCATGGAGGGCAGGGATTTAGGGGTTCATCCTTCCCTAACCAGAAGCAGTCCTTGAGACCGTCCTTACATCCAGATGTGTCTGCCTCTAAATTGGAGAGGGTTCTTTTTTCCTTCTTGTAACAACTGGAGGAAAGAAAGACAGATACTTAGGGAAATCCCCCAAAAAAGAATATGCCTGCCACCCAATGACAAAGCTTATACCAAATGAAACACCTTTATTGATAAAGTATCCAAATGAGTTTACCAAGTTCATCTTTTTCAGAACCTGTATGACCCTGACCTTTCTATTTCTAATGCTTTACTTTGAAAAGGCAAGTGAACAATGATTAATAGGATCTGTGCGCATCTGGTAGTCCTTTAACTACAAAGCAGTGCAACTTGCAAGCTGTAAAGCTATACATTAAAGCTAGAAACCACCACGAATCTCCCCTTAAAGGGTAAGGTCAAGATCACACACAGAAAGCACTCGTTTGCTCTTATCTTTGGAGAGACAATTATGTCTCTTGAAAACGGTCTGAATTTGGGGGTAGACCTCTGTGGTGCCAGGAGTTGGACCCGATGATCCTTGTGGGTCCCTTCCAACTCGGAACATTCTATGAAAACACAGGACAACTGCAAACACCATCTAGGTAGAATCAAGCAGAAAAATGAATTCACAGCTACCATCGTTAAGTTGCAACTTCAAAAGCAGCCTAACTTTCCATCTTTAAAATCTTTAAGAAAAACTAGATTTTCTTGCTGAAAATACTGTACTGGTTACTCAAAGTGCCATTAAGTGCTTTACCGACTTCAAATTACAAAGAAGATATTGTTGAACTGCTCAAGAGGACAATGCTCCTAAATAGTCACATAAAGCTTTGCTTTTCTCTATCAAAATGGATGTTCACATGATGGATCCTAATCCTAATCTTACATAAACCATTACGCTGTTCATATATAATCACAGATGCACAGAATCATCTAGGTTGGAAGAGACCTCCATGATCACCGAGTCCAATCTCTAAAAAGAGACTACAGTATGGCATTTTATGTTAATTTGGAAACCAGTGATGTAGCAACACTTCTAAAACTTACTCAGAAAATCTTGTCTCCAAATATTGTTAAAAAACAAAATTATTTGCTGATAATTTAAATACACCTACATTTCAAAAAGATTGTTCTAAGAATTAAAGGAGGCAATTGAAAGAATGTGAGCTAATGTACTTAGGTGTACTGATTTAAAGGAGTTCAATTCCTATTAAATCTTTACTGAGCTGAAATAGATGTCTCAGCACAAACTAATTAAAAGTTACCTTAAGATTTGGGGCAGCAGTGAAAATCCTAGCAAAAACAAGAGGTGCATAGCACATAGCTGTATTGCGCATAAAGACATACAAACATGGCAGCGAAGTCGCTGAAAACAACCCATTAGCAGCTCTAATAACGTATTTATTTTGGATGGATGCTGAAAATTAACAGACAATGAGGTGCTGTCATCTTGTATTAAACTTCACATTGCTCAAACAAGTGTTTCACACACTTCCAGTAAGAGTTCACAGCAAGTCAAGCGTGCCATTTTTCAATGGAACTACAACAAACTGCATTTCAACCTGCAGAAGTTTCAGGAGCAATGAAATGCAACTGGAAGTCCTGGAGCCTTTGAGCTAACTATTCCAAGACTAAAGAGACAAACTGAATCTCTTATGGGCAGGGAAAAACTGTAGGATTTAAACCCCTTGACATCCACTTGTTAGTCCAAATGCTTGAAAAACTTTATAGAAACCTGCTTTACTTGTTTACCTAAGACCAGTCACCTCTGTCCTTTTATAAGCCAGCTAAGCTACCCATAAAGTGTTTAGTAGGTTTCAACAACCCTGTAATAAAATTCTTTTGAACATCCACAGCTTGCTTTATTTGTGATAACCAAAACAACTGCTACTGATGGAATCCTAGTAACTTTGTTACCTGTGGACAAAGACCAGCCTCAAAAGCGTAGTTTCTAATAAAAGCTCTTCCAGAGATTAACAGACAATAGCAGAATTCAGATAATCCTTAATTATCGCATTGTTTGTCTCTCTGTCCTTGCTACCAGCTGTTTCTTTCAAGGTTGTTTCTCTAAGCTAATGGTTACGCTCAGCCTTCTAGTTTGCCTCAACTAAACTTTTAAGCAATTTCTTACAGAAAGAGCACTTTCTGTGGATGTCTCAGTATATTGGTGTATTATATGTATCCTATCAGTATATTAACACTCCACAGTTCTCTTTAAATATAAATTTCCTTCGTGTCTGTAAAGGAATCACTGGGTACTGACTCAGGCCCACCAGTGGGCTGCTCAGAACAGGTTCCCACCTGGTGAAGCTGCCCACCTGAGCACCCTACAAACAATCTGGGCAGAAGGTACCTCTCTTAGGAGAGAAAACACAGCTTCTGCAGCTTTCTCTAGCAGTTCGCTCCCTATGCATGCATGAGATGCTGATGGAAAAGGCAGAGCAAGATTCGAAGCACATGCGTTGGATGAAACTCTTGACTAGCAGTGCAGATCACTATAGCATGAACACAGATTACCAGAATCGTAGTAGATCACAAGAAAAAAAATCAAACCCCCAAATTCAGTCCTTCTAAGACACACGCTTATTGAAATTCCATTCTTTACACTGGAAATTAAACTGTTTTTAAATAACGCTGCATGTTCTTTAACAAGTCAGGATACGTGCTGCAGATAAATAGCAGTGAGATTAGCAGTGCAGAATGGTACTCACACAGTTCCACAAAGGAAGAGCATTTCCTCACCTGAATCGTACGAATTTTCAGCGTTCATCAGCAACAGCTTTTGTAATAACCCAGACTGTTTCCTTTGCCTTGGACTTTCACTAGAAATTCGTTCCTCACAGCTTGTTATGCTCCCAGGCGAGCTGCCATCCTTCCAAAGAGCAGGACTGTAACAATTCACGTACGCAAACTCCCCACCAGTTGAAACGGTAGAAGATTCTCCACCAACAGAATCTGTTTTACCTGGATTTAAAGCACTGAATCAGTTTAGATATAGTTATGCAACACAAATTCTCTGCTCTGGATTAAGATCTCCTTTTCTCCCCAACCCTTTCACCCCACCAACAGCCCCTTGTGGCCACCCAATCCAATTAAAAAACTCAAGTTCAATTTGTTATTATCTAACACAACTAACAGATAAATAATAATGGAATAAATCACCTGTGGATCAGAAGGGGATTTACAGAGCATGTAAGCATTCTCTACTCTAGTATGTTACTGGCTAATATTTCAGAAGCATTTTTAAGTATGTATTTTGATATTTTTTTAATGAAAATGTGTAATACCAAGTCAAGTGCTTTGAAGAATGTAAACATATTCTTCAATCAAACCCTTCACCAACAGGAATTTGTTATTTAATCAAGACACCAAATTGGCCCGACAAGAGTTATTCTGCATAAACTGATGCTAGCATTAATTACTTTGCTTTAATTAAAAAATGTCCCATATCAGCTGTTTCATTATTTTGCTCAAGATCAATGCCAGTCTGACAGGTCTGTAATTACTTGGACTGTTCTGCTTCACTCTTTTAGAAACAACTAGCACAATATTAAAGCTTTGTAAAATATTCATTAGACTTTAGCTGCAAAGAAACTTGGGGGAATTGAGGTGTGGGGGTAAGAATTAAATGTTTGCATCTAGAAAAGGTGAGTTTGTTGTACCTCTTACTTAATGTTCCTTACAAAGAATTACTAAGTACTGCATACAGATGGTAACAAAACCAGTAACTGCTTTGTGTGGTTGTTCTGAAACTGTTACACAGTGTTCTGTAATTGAAAAAACTAATGAGCTTATATAAAATTCTGTAGAAACGAGACACTAGCTCCTTATTTTAAAGATTTCACTTGTTCTGGCTATGCTCCAAAGCTAAACTTTCAAACACCTTCCATCAGCTCTGATGGTTCTTTTTGCAGTGAATTGATGTGTTCGCATCTGATTAAACCCTCAGAGTAAACAATGAATAAAATGAATAGCTACATAAGACTTCATTCTGCACTCAATCTCGTATCTTTGATATGAAAGGAATTTTTAACATAGACCCTGCAAATTTTATCATATGCTCAACAGAAAAATCAACAGGAAACTTCAGTCCCGTAATTACAGTGAATTTTCTTTTCTCATTGGATTTTTATTTTGGATATATTTTTCTAGTCAGACCCTGATAGGATAAGTTTTTCTCGACAATAGCTCTCTAGGATGGTGTATAAATTATACCTTAGGACAACAGTATCAGCTATTATTTTACAATCAATCAGCTCAGAGGCTTCAGAAAAGATTCACTTCCTCCAATCTCTATTTCTTAAAATCATTTGTCACATGTGTGTGTATGTGTGTGTGTGTGTGTGTGTGTGTGTAAATACGACATATTTTATCAAAGATGTATTTTACCTGCAAAAGAAATGTTGCAACTCCTCGGTGTGTCTACCTCCGGAATAACGCTAAGTTCATGCTGTTCCAAATCAAGCCCTAACTTGACTTTTGTCACGGGTGGTTTGGAAGATCTCCATTTCTGTTCTCTGCGTAGAACTTTCTCATGCTGCTCTGGAAGATAAAGTTTTGTGGATTAAAATCCCCGAGCATGTTACAACCTATCTATCAAATCACCTTGGGCAAATGGAAAAGAACTGCAACTCAGCAGCAAAAAGAGAAAAAAAAATTGTAATAAAAAAATGCTGTAACAGCCTTACCAGTTTGCCCAGCTAGATCGATGTACTGCGAAATCATTTCATTTCTGTGAATTTTACTCGTGCCACAGTTCCCTTGCTGATAGTTTTCTGAGTCTTGGAAAATGTCGCTCCTGTTAATCCAGTCAGGCGTTAGTGCCTCTGTCATTTCTTCATTTGTGCTAACACTTCTCACCTTAAATAGAAAAAAAAAAGGCAGCATTACTTAAGATTATATTTATACTCATTTATTAAGCCAGCATTTTCTTGCGTGTATATTTTTCAATACTAAGCTTTCTGCTTTGAGAAAGAAATTCAAGTGCCTTTTATATCTTACTGAAACATTTGGGCACACCGATAGTATATTTAGCTCTACAACCCTAGCGTGATAAAACAACTGGCTACGTTTTCAAGGCATTTGTTAGATTTCATTAGAACAATCAGCATTTTTAAGAGGAATAATTCCTGAAAGGTCTGCTTGTATTTTTTTCCATGCCTGAGTTCAGGAATTTTAGCTGTATGAAGACTGCAGTAGCAAGGCTCGAGGAAACAGTTACTTTTTCTAAGATGGCTTCAGGTTAAAAAAAGAGCAGAAGGAGCTTCGTTAGGAACTCCAAAATAAACTTTTTTTTTTTTTTAAAAAAAAAAAAAAAAAAAACATTGAAAAAGCGTTTTTCTTCAATTACCCAGAAATTAGCAAAATTACAAGCCAGGAGTGCAACTATCAAAACAGTTCCTTAATGTGTACATGTAACAAGAACTTTTTGAAATAAGAAGTTATGGGAAAGAACTACAGACCACAAATCACAAGTCCTAATTAAAATTTTCATTATGGGATCCTACCGTTCACCCTACAGCCTTATCATCTACTAGATGACTCACCATGCAAAGCGTTCATGAAGCTTACCTGCTTGTTCAGAAATTCTTTCAAGGCCTCTTGTTGTCTCTGCATCTGTTCTCTCAATTTATCCTGCTTCTGTAAAAGCAGTTGTTCTTGTATTTTCTGTCGAGAAAGAAGAGCTTCTCTATGTGCATCTAGCTGCTCCTGCAGTTCTTTCAAATACCATTGCTGAGCCTGGATGCTTTCTGCTGAGGCCAACATCCTATCCCTTAAACTCAGTATTCCAGAATAATTTAACAAAGATGCCTCTCCACTTTTTGATGTCAAGATTTCCTCAACGCCTTCTTCGTGAGATAAAGTCACAGGTTCAGTATGAGCGGCGGGCTCAAGGCTTGTTTTGGTGGTGCTCCCTACAGACCCCTGCTGACCTGCCAAAAAATCAGCTGTGGCTGCCTGCACCACACGAGATCCTTCTGCGGCTGGCATAAGGGGTGCTGTGAGTGGAGGCTCCTCTACAGCTTCTGTTTCTGCGTGATGGTCAGACATCATCTGAGATGGTTCCTGAAAGTGCTCTGCTTCTGAGGGCTCAGAGGAATCTTCTGCAGGCAAAGCAAACCTAACCTGCTGCACACGTGCTTCTGGCTGCGTTCTGACTGCAGGAACACCTTGTGTGGCTATGGCTGACAGTAACTGGAACGGAGATGGCTCTCTGACCTGGTCAGGGGAGGTTTCCAACGGGCTCACTGGTTCCTGCAAAGGACAGCTCCATGGCAAGTTAAACTCTCCATACTGCAATTGTGATGTTTCTAGAGGCTGTGCATGCCTACCAGGACAAACACGATGCATTTGCTCCTTGTGATTTTGTGATGATGTGTTTTCAGGAATATTACATAGGCTGGAAAAAACAGGTGGTGACCGTGCATGGTCTTCTGCACGAACTTGTTCGGGTGACTGGTGCTGTGCACGCTGCACTCTTTGCCTCTGTAGAACTGGTTCCAAGACAGGCTTTTCATTCATTGATTTTGTTTCCACAGAGCTTGAAGGTGTTACAGAAGCAGCCGAGTATCTTTGCTTCAGTTTATTCTGATACTCCTGTAGACGCTTTCTGGCTTCTTCAGTTGTCTGTTTGTGTAGCCTAAACACACAGAAAACATGAATCTTTCCAGACTGGTGCAAAGACCAACATCATTTTCAATAATCAAAGCCATTTAAATTATTTTGAAGCAGGCAAAGTCAGAACTTTCATTTCGTAAAGTCATTTACCTATTTTGCTGTAGAAGACGCTGTTGATAATTACGAATCATCTGTAAATGGCTGTCTTCTCTAGGGCTCCTAGTTTCTGACACAGCAGTACTTCCAAACTAACAAAATTGAATAGTTTTAAGTAGAAATATACAAATAACTCACAGAAAACCGTTAAGGCAACAATCTTAAACTGTATCTTTGTTCTCCCGAGTCTACAGAAACCTCCCTGTACCACCACTTGAAGTCTGGGAGATTTCAGCCTCAGGCACTGAAGCTAAAGCAGTTTTTGGAACACGTGGCCTACAGCTACAGTCTCTCTTGGCAAGTCTAGCACATACCATCAAAGTCAGCGTGCTTAGCTCAAGGGGGTAAGCGTACCCAGTGGCAAAGTGAGGGAGAAATGATCCAACATTTGCTTTTACAAGGCAAACAGATTATATGAAGAATGAATGTTGTGCAAATGGTTCAAGATTAAAAAAAAATAACTATAAATAAAAGCTACTTTCCCTCAATATCCACAATAAATATTCCCTTCATTTAAGTGAATGTTTAGGATTTAGACAGAGACAAAAAGGTGTAGGTGCTTTTTTCTTTTCTTTCTTCCTAAGATTTTTTTTCATTCAAAAAGAAGGATATTTGTACACACATAATCATTACATAACTCTGATCAGATTTTACTAGCAGGTGTTTTATACATACTTGCTGTTCTGAGAACTGTGCACAGATAATCAAATATTCAAAGTGTTTATCTGGTATCATGGGAAATACAAGCTTCCAGATTAGACAAAAAAGCTGTGGTCTTTATGTACAAGAGCTTCAGATTCATGGCCTGAGGACTAAACACGAAGTTGTGATTGATAGAATTTAGAACTAGCTGTTGGTGCTCTGGATTCTTATAAAATAAAAAATATTTCACACACACACAACTTTCTACAATTCTTTACCTCCTGTTCCACTTCCTTCTGTCGATCTGGAGAAGGAACGCTGCAGCTATGTACTGGCTGACCTTTCTCCTCCTCCTCCTCCTCTTTGTTCTTAGCCTCCTCCAAACGGGTTTGCATTTGGATCTTCAGAAAATCAGCCTCCAAACGTGCTTTCTTTTCTTCGATTTGTTTTAGCAAGGCCAGCTGTTCCTGTTTCTGTTGCTCTATTTGCTCAATCTATTGAAAATAAAAATCTACATAACTTGAGGGAAAAAACACCCACACCACCACATGAAAAACTTTGCTCCAACATGCAACTTGCACCAGAAATTTTATTGCTTATGTATGACAGGCTTTTCCAAATTGTATGAGACCTTAAAAAATAATTCCAAAGTTTACAAGAATACTTTTAGTTGCCTGGCTAGGTATCTCTAATAGTCCCTGAATCCATTTGTTATTGTGCTATTCTGATCTACCCATTAACAGAATGGATAAAAATCAAAATGTAATCATTCAAGATAAATTATGATTTTGAGAAGGAAGAGAAGGAAGTCCTTCTTTTAAACTGTATTCAGAAGCCTATTTGCATTTTATAGAGCTTTTCATCAAGATTTCAATGCATTTAAATGTTAATTTGAGTCTAACGGAATTTTTAAAATTGCTAATGTATAACCAGTTTAAGAGCACTCCATAAATCTCTGAAGTGCTTTGTTTATTTTTATTCTCTTTCCAAGTGTCTTTCATCTACAAATCACTTCTATCCACACGGAGCAACAGCACATAGCATTTTAGAATGGAAGTGAAGAAAAATTTCAAAGCACTGACAAAGATGAGGTGGACAACAATTTATAGTGACAGTCTGAATGGGGATGTGAGGAAGAGCAACCTGAGGAAGCCTTAGAACAATAGACCTGAGAACAGTTACTGCAGACATGGACATAAATATGCCTGGACAGGTGCAAAGAGGGAGAAAACAGATGTTAAAGCAGCAGAACGTTGGCAAAAGTTTGGTTACTCCCCCCAACACACACCTCTAACAGAACACTATGCTGACAAATGTTTCCTGAACTTCTGAACTTTAACTCTACAATTTAACTAGGAGCTGAATTTCTTGAATTTCTATTTTTTTTTTAATTGATAAAAACCACCATGTAATAGCTGGCAGGTCTCTAAATATCTATGATACTATGAAAATGTAATGGAATACATACACTATGCATATACTGTATATAATGAACAAAGCTATTATTCTCCAAATATAGCATTCATATAGATACAGAAGACTTCTTGCATTTGATTTTTTTTTTAATTAACTAGGAAACAAAATAATCTGTAAGCTTTGCCTGTCACTCTAAACAATCCCAGAGACTTTCCAGTATTATTACACAGGGTTTCAAAGTTGTGTATTGTTGGCTACATTTTCCCTAAGCCAAAAAGGTATATATACAATTGGAATTCTCATTAAAAGTTCATTTAAATGTTCGCAGCATGTTAAAAGGGCCTATCACAGCTTTATAAGCTGGAACGTCTTCTGTAAATCACTTTTTTACATCATAACTAAGACAAGAAAAGTACATATACACACACTTACCAACTTCTTTCTCTCATTTTCCATTCTGATTTTAGGTGCTTGTTCCTGAGGATGGATCAGAACCGAACTTTCAGCTGCAGCTGTATGTTCCAACGCTTCCACAGAGTCTAAAATATATACGTTATTTAACTGTAAATGCAGTCAGAAAGAGTTTTGGATCATGTTTACATCTTGCTTTACAGTTTCCCAGCCTCTCTAAACAAAAATGCACAAGCAGGTCTTGACAAGATTACCACCTTCATATAAATTCACCAATTTCAGCATTCACCTAACAAAAAGAGCACAGGCGCAGAACAAGAAGGAACCCAAACTGCTTGGGCTACCAAGCAAAATGGAACACTTGACTGCTCTAAATTCCAGTTTTAAACTGGGGCCTTTTGGAATGGTGCCTTGAGACCAGGAAAAATACATCACTACAGACACATCACTTCATGCTTGTCTTAAGCATTTTGAGCTGTGAATCTCTGAAGCATTCAGCTCTTGCGATTTAACAGGGATGGAACTTCAACAACCAATTTTGCACTGAGAATTCTCCTCCTGGGAGCCTTTTAGAACACGGCAGCACCAAGTGTGGCAAAAAATGGGCAAGATTTACAAGATAAAGGTATTTAGACATCTTTCCTCCAACAGATCTTTATGGGCAAGGTGAATAAATGAGCAAAAGCCTATTTGGGTTTTCTACAAGTCTACAAGACAAGGGGAGAGATGAGAGAACTGTATTTACTCTCTAGCACCAAGATAAAATACCACCACTGAAAAATTCATTAAAACTATACAACTTTATTACAGTCCATCCTCGTAGATCTTTTTGTTCCTACACAACATGTAAGTATGTATTACCTACCTTTGGCTTCACATACTGAATTTTTGTGTTGTTCAGGGTCAAGTTCTAAATCACAGAGCTGTCTCTCCTCGCTAGGAATTGTGCCTGACTCAATAGTCTCAACTTCACTTGGAACCCCTCCCTCATTTTTTGACGTCCATTCCTCTTTTTGGCTTCTAATCTTGTTCAGCAACTTCTTTAAGGCAAGCTTTGATTGAGATTGATGAGTTTTCGCCTCTTCGTGTTCTGTAAGGAACATACACCTTTAAGAGTTTGGGGTAATGACAATCCTCATGTCATAGAAAACAAAAAATCTTTATTTTTTTTTTAAATTGCTCACACAATTGGACAAATAGCTCAGCTATACTGTCAAGCTGTCAAGGCTTAACAAGTATTTTCTCTTGCTTGAAAGAAGGAAGCAACGATTTGTCTCAGGATGCTATGAAAGGAAGGCTCAGCCGCTTGCAGTATTTCAGAGTAAGATTAATCCCAGACTCCACTGTTGCAGAAACCAGCTGCACGATTCCCCTAGTCCGTATGCTTCCACCCCTTCCTGTGCATTAACACCAGCACCATAACGCATCACAGACCAAAATATGGATAATGCCAACAAAGGGACATGGAAAAAATGCTTGGGCACACAGCGATGTTCACTAACACACCTTGTTCACGTTATCCTGTCGATGTCACAAGCAAAAAGTACACACACACTACATGCAATTATTGTGGCCTACTCACAAGATGAAGCAACTCGACCACAAACCTGAGCATAAAGGACATAGAGTAAGTGGACTTTCACACCAAGTCAAACTTTAACATGGCTATTCACTGGACTAATAGTTCAAAACAAACAAAACCTATTTAAGTTCATATACCAGAGCCATGCCATCATTTGGGATAATTATATAACTAACGCAGCTACCAAAAGTGTAGTTCTTACAGCACTTAAAATTATGCTCAGTATACTAACAAACTGAATAACATTAGAAAAAGAAGTCACATTTCTATTTTAAATTTGTATTTCATAGAATAGTTTGGGTTGGATGGGACCTTAAAGATCATCTAATTCCGCCCCCCCTGCCATAGGCAGGGACACCTCCCACCAGCCCAGGTTGCTCACAGCCCCATCCAGCCTGGCCTTGAACAATTCCAGGGATGGGGCATTTGTTAGAATATTATCATCCACAGTAAACGTCATAAATCACTCAATTCTGAAATATTTCATAGTTGTTAAAGCATTTTAGTGCTTATACGTTGTAGTTATTACTAAAGTTAATTCATTTCATATATTAAACTGTAATCTCTTTTCTTCTACTATAAAACCAAACAGGCTACATTAAAATTTAAAAGCCTTACTTTCTGATTCAGCAGGGACCTCCCCTTCTGTCATCTGTTCTGATTCTTGTCGATTGTCACTGGCAGATTCTTGCTCCAAAGAGAGATCAAGATCATTATCCTGAGATCTATCAGAAGGGGCTGGCAAAGGTTGTGGCTCAAACTGCAAAATCAGGTCTCCTTTCATTTCTAATTAAAGGAACATAACCACAAAAAATGACCAATCCGAATAAAAAGCAAACGCTGCAAGACACTGAGAAATTCCAACATCAATCTGTTTCACAACGTATTTAATCCAACTACTTTTTCCCCCAAAACAGAAGACTTAAAACCATTTGGGCCGTTAGGTCTTTTTAATTCAGAACTTCTCCAGTGTTTTCCAGTAAAAGATGCTGCGTATTTCAAAATAAAAGGTTTGAAAATAACAGGCTCATCTCCATGCAAAAAGCAGCACGTAGAACCGTTGCAGGAGAATCCCAACAAACTCATCAGAAAAAAGGAGCACCCTGACCTGGCTGTTCACAGGTGTGTCACATGAGGGACACCAGTCCCGTGGTCCAGGTGCAAAATCCTGGAAGATGAATCCATGGGAGAGGATTCAGGATCTCCTTACTGACTGAGGGGTTACTGCCTACGAGGGGTGTGGGACACATGGGAAGAGCGCTCTAGGATTGTACTAGACTTATTACGGACAGTTAGCGAAAAAAAGCAGGGAAAGGGAAGGATTAGCAAGTCTTAGGAGAAAACAGAGGAATAAGAGCATGAAAGAGGCCAGTGAGTACGCTGGTCTGATCATATGCAGGCTGGTTCCTGACAACCTGTCCTGTCTTCTTGCTAAATTCCATTTTTATCTGTTTTCCCAGGTGAGGAACTCTCTACTTTGTATGCATGCACATGTACAGGTGTGTAACAGCCAGCAAGTGGAGCGTAAAAAAGAATGTGTGCATACTACATGGGCATACGTATCAGTGTGCAATGACTAGCAAACAGCAAGCCAGACTAGCCAGTGAGAACAGCAAGAGGCTTGGGAGCTGGGTATCGAAGGAGCCCTACGACTGGGTTGGATACTGGGAAGGACAGAGGATTTACAGCTTGGCCACTGGAGGGATCAGGAGATCCAAGCCAGCTAGAGGGGAGACTGCAGGAGGCTCAGGCTCAACTAAGAAACCTGCTGGCACATGCACATAAATTTCTTTAACAGACAACTGAGGGTATCTGCTGGGTAGACTAAGTATTTAGAGTCAGTTATTGCAGGCATTCACAGTGGGTGCATGTATTTGCACATACAGGGGGTCTGTGTATCACTAAGGAGCAGAGCAGAAAACCTCAGCTGTTGGCATGCTCAGGAGCCAGCAAGTGGGAGGCTGAGGAACCAGGGCCCACTGCTTGTCCAATGAGTATCTAAAGCCACCTTTGTGAGGGATCCATTGCATGTATTGAGGGTAACAGGGCACGTGTGGACATGCAAGGTAACTGGAGGGCTGCAGGGTCCTTGAACAATTCTGGACAGACTGGGTATGTAAGACCCATTTCTGAGGAATCTGAGGGGGACAGAAGGTGTATGTACGTGTAGCTGTGAGTGAGGGTGTCCAAGCATGAGCAGCTAGAGTGGGGCTGGAAACTTCAGGGATGTATGTCTGGGCAGAGCTGGGGTGCAGGGACCAGCTACTGGGCTGAGTGAGTGTCTGAGACAGGAGGGATCTGTACTGTATATGTACAGACATTTCCCATCAAGCAGCCTTCAGCCTGTTCAGCCAGAGCAGGGAACAGAATGAGACAATGCGTGCTGTTTGTGATTAATGCACAGTGCTGTGTTTTCTACGCCAGCCTGCACAGCCAGCTGCAGGTATCTGTACTTAATCCTGGTTTGCATCATCTACCAGGAATAAACACACAGCCCCCCTGCTTGCTGTGCCCAGAACAGGCAGCTGCAGCAGCCTCCCACAGATAACTCACTTCTGTCCTCACTGTACATATCTTCAAAGGCAAACTCCAGCTCTCTCTGCCAGTCCTCTTTTATTTCCACACGTTTGTATGCAGGTACAAAAAGCTGAGGTGGCATCTGCGCTACCATCTGCCTCCTGCGCATCCGATCCACGTTCTGCATTTGTTCAAGCTCTTTCAGTAGCCTCTCCCTGTCCTTCAAGGAAAGGGGTAAGAAAGATTGTGTGTTAACATTGGGAGAGCTGTATGTCAGGACTGATAAAATACTTCCAATTTGGTTACCATGAAGTTTGTTTAATCCTAAACAATTTGTTAATTTTATTCTAGAGAGCAAGTCTGAGAGCATATCTGACCTTTAAACACAGTCAAACACTAGCTAAATGATCTAAGGTAAATGAAGAACAGAGTTGTACACTGTAAGCCAACTTTCCTAAACAGAATTAAATCTTCTGCTTCCGAAGTAAATGAGTACTTCCTTCAATAAGCCATTTTCATTAGTATATCTTAAAAATAAGAGTTGCTGAAGTAAGTTAATACTGTTGGTGCAGTACAATCATACATTAAAGCTATTTAAAAAAGCCTTATTTGAAGGGTTTTTTGTTGTTGTTGTTAACAGTGAACATCAGTAATGTAATTTTCACAGTTCCCCAAATTAGTTAAGTTACTCATTTAGGTCCAATCACAACTCAATTAAAAAACCACAGGAAGCTGTGTTATTTGAAATATTCGTGTTATTGTCTGTTACTGTCACAGACTTCGAAGTACAAAACCCTTTCTCAACAGTTGCTTTTACTTCTTAAGGAAAACAACATCAATTTTTCCAGTCTTCTACACTAGCAGAACATTAATTTAAGTAATAACGTTTTAATTTTGGGGGAAAAATAATCAACAAGTGTCGCTTTTTCATAAGAAATATTAATAATTTATGAGAATCTCCTAGATACTTTGAGATGTGCCATGATAAAGTCATGATGAAGCTCAATTTTATTCAGCACAAGCTTTGGGTACAACACAATAACGAAGCGGTATGCCCACAATCAATATCAAACAGTATTGAATAGTTTCCTCTCCTGTACACGCGTTTAATAAAACAAGTTTTACACCAACAACAGATTGAGCATAACTGCAAAGACACCCAATTTGAATCCAAGTATGGATCTGAAGACAGACTATCAGCATTTGTACCAGCTCCTGTCAGTACAAACATGACGATCTCTGCACTTCAGATAAGGACTGAATTCTTTCCTATTAGATATAAATACACACGGTGCATTCTTACACGTTTCGCATGCTGTTATTTCGTCTGATTTCTGCCTTAAAGTTTTTCAGACACACAAAAAAATCATGCATGATTGACAAGACGTAGCAATACCAGAAATTTTAAACATATACACAGACACACCAGAAACAAAGGTGTTAAAAAAAAAAAAAAAAAGCTGTGGAAAAAAGCTATTGCAACTTTGTAGAACCTCAGATAACTAACAAGGAAAAAAAAAAAAGAGATGGAGGCAGCTTAAAAATGACACTGGAAGAAGGGTACGTATCTAAGTGTATGCATTCACTGCATATACACTTAGGTAAGTACAAGCAGTGTATTATTTGAAGAAGACTCTAATCTGTTCCATGAACAGATTATGTCTGGTGCTCCAAAGAGCGTTCTCCAGAAATCCTTGGAGTTGAGGAAGAGTAAGTTCAGGCTTACTGGCATCTCTTGCTGTCTTTTGCTAGTAAAAGGTCCTCACGCCCTTCATAAAAAGCAGGGTATAAAGGTGAGGAAATAATGTGGGAGAAGCACCGACCCACAGCTGAATGCTTTGAATACTTATTTAAAATGTTTACGTAAAATAAGCTGAACGTAAGGGAGGGAGGACTGATAAGCCTATAGATTTCAACTTTCTCAGAAGCACATTAGTCACATTTAGGGTGACTGACATTCTTACAGGTGCTTTGCAAAAGCACCATCATTCTGGTCTTAATTTAAAGACGTTTTATGCTTTTTTTCTTTCTCACACAGCAATTAAGTAAACAAGTTTCTAAAAACAATGGCTACAGGAACTGTTGATGAAATTAAAACTTTGAAATTGTTGATCTTCCAGGCAGAAGGGTTCTATCGTTACCTTTACCATTAATTATCTAAATACTTCAAGCAGTTAACTCACAAGGTATTACTTCACCTCATTCCTTTATAGGAAAAGACAAGCAAAACAAGGTCCTGAAGTACAGAACTCACAACTTTGTCAAGTATAAATTTTTTTCATGCTATCATGTATTTAAAAAATAAGAACTCCATTTCTACTTCTCATTGAACTGACAGTGGATTACCCTGACCTCTGCTAACAAGAACAAGAGAAAAAAAGACTTATTTCAAACAAAGGCACTGTCATACTAGTCCCTGTAAGAGCTGTGGCATTGAGTGAGAAAAAAAGATTACCTGCAGTGTCTGTCTACGCTGCTTCCAAACATATTTCTAATTTATCTTTGTCAAAAATGTTTCTTGTCTTATAAGACAGCTTCCAGACAGCCAAAATTAAGATGAGCTTGATGGTTTTTTGAAAGCATTCTGAAAACTCTATTTAGTCCACCTCCTGAAACCACAACCCCTTAGGAAACCTATAGCTTACTTAACACTTTGACATGAAAAACAGGCACAATGTTTATCTTCACCTACCTGAGCCAAATGGACCTTCTTCAAGGCATGGCTTCCTCTGAGATGGGCCTTTGCAACCTGCTCTCTTTTGTCCCTCTCTGCCTCTCTGTGCAGCTCCTCCAAGCGCTTCACTTCCTCTTCAGCAGCTAACCGAGCATCTGGCTGGCGGTCAATTAATAGTTTAGTCCATCAAGTGCTTGCAGTAGTTTAAAGTATATGCTCTGCTACAGAATTATTTATTGTTACCACTTTAAAAAGGTATACAATACCATATGAACACTCGCAGAAGTTTTATAGTACTCAGCTGCAAGCAAAACCAAACTGTATTTATACATTTGGGGAAAAAAAATGCATATTTACACATTTGTTAAGTGTTAGGCGTCAAATCATTCTAGTTCCTAACTCCACTAGGGACAACCGTTTGTATGATTTATTCATTATAGCAGAGTAGTTATTTTTCCTACAATACAAGCTAAAATGAATAATGTAATCAATATTACTGATTCACTACTTCTGTGCTCACGAGTTTGTTTTAAACAAGAAGGCCACAAGTTTCTTCATTTTCATTTGGGAAACAAGAAAAAAGTCTGCCATGTTTAACTAAAAACAATCTTACTAACACTTTAATAAATACTCGAGTAAAAGAGTTGCACATAAGCCAGGAAGAAGACTGACATTTAGGAATTTTCTCATATAAAGCTCAAACCACAGCATCTGCTCTTATTGTTTAGACCTAGTCCTTTAAAGGTCAAGAAAACCTTAAACTTCATGAATGAAAACAAAGCCACTAGAGAGAACGTTCCCAAAGAGAAGCTTATTGACTGTAGAGAGCCTAGTCTAAAAGAGGCTGATCCCAAACGAGAACTTAGACTGTGATCTCACGTCACGGACAAACCCAACAACAGATCATCACCTCTAAAAGCTAAGTTCTTACTCCATCTCTCACTTGTCCAGATCCTCCCCTTCTTCTGATCTGACTTGAGCCTTTGTCTGATTGTGCTGTGAAGCTGAGTAAACCTTTTCACTCGGCATAGCTCTGTTCATCATTCTTTTTCTCAAATCAGACCTTTGCCATTTTGGCAAGCTGAAACTGTTGACTGAATGAACAGATGAACGTGAATATGAGGTAAACACTGGGTGAACACAACTAAAAGAGGAAACAAGCAGGGTAACCGCAACTATTGTTTTAACATAAGACAAAACAGAAGATTGGGGTGCCCTAACACGCCAGTCTTGTGAACTCATCCCCATTCAGAGGCCTACTCATGCTAAAAGGACTGTCAGGAGTAATCCTGGCAACAACTGAGCACAAAACAGTCCTCACAAGTTCCCATCAGCTAGGATTCTGATTATTAATTCATATGAAGGCTGCTTTATGCAAGTTTCTATTTTAAAACAAGTTCTAGGAACTGACCTGCTGATACCTGATAGCCAGACACAATGTGCAATATAAAGATACACGGATGCATGTATCACAAACACTTAATCACCTGTTCTCCATCCATTTCTCTGTCCACATAAGGTTCTAAAATATGGTAACGTGTAACGGAGAAGCTGCCAGCACCATAGGCCTTCACTGCAGGAACCTTTTTCACTTCAAAATTCTAGAAAGAAAAGTACAAATAAGCACAGCCTTATCACAGAACAGTTGTCTCTGGCAAAGCAACTAAACAAAAGAGAAGTGAGTTCCACACTTTAATTAGTAACAGAAGAAAGCTAAAAATTAAAAGCAAACACAGAATTCTCTCCTGAAAGCATTGTCATTTCAATATTCGCATCCAATTAATAATTAATCACATCAGCCCAAGGAATACCTAGAGGGCTTAAGGACTGAGAGCATCTCGCTGCCTACAGCAAACGTCTCCCCACAAATTGACATTCAGCACAGAGCTCTGCCTTCCTGTTTCAACAGCATTACCTTAACACAAAAGCACTTGAGCTTTAATGTACGAACACAAAACCCACTTACAACAGCTGACACATCCATCTCAAAGCAGGGCAAGCACAGATCCGTAATATAATTATACATAACGGCAAAACAACATTTCTCAAGTACAGACTTCGCTTATAGAACTCAGAACCTATTATTTCCAGTTTATTAGATGATCAGAGAAAAGAGCATTTTCCATAGCCTCACTGAAAAAGCATTTACACACACTGTACAAAGCATTTCTTTTCAGGAGGGGGAGTTTTGGGTACACTATTAAAGAAAAAAATGCAATACTACTGTATTTTTACAGCAGAAGGCTGAGGTGGCAGGTACGTGTTGGGATAGATAACTACGGAGTTTAACATCACTACAGCTAGTAAGTGAAAAGGAAAACACGAGGATTAAAGCACACATTAACCATAAAAAAGGAGATCTCACATGTTTGTGGGTTTTTTTTGTTTTTTTTTTGTTTTGTTTTTTTAAATCAAGAGATCAGAAAAAGACAGTTACCAAAGTTTAGTAGAAGACTGTTAATAAATATTTCATTAAATTTCACTGAACCACTCTCCTTACAGCACGCAAACAGCACTTTCAGATAGCCCACTGTGAGGAGTCAAACCAATAAATAAAGCCTTGTATTGATACGGCATCCTGAAATTATGATCACTGTGGATACGTACCTCAAGAGGATGTGGCAGAGGAGGTGGTAGGCTTGCAACTTTTGCTGCTCTTTCTCTTTCCACGTCCAGAGCATGCTTGCGTGCATTTATTCGTCTAGTAAATAAATGGGGAGAGAGGAGGAAAAATAATTCAAGCAACAACAGCACTGTGTAAAATAAAAGGAAAACCTACAAATACAATCATTGACTCCATTTAATTTTTGGGAGACAGGAACAGGCAAGCACACCGAAGAGTCAACAGAACTTATGCTGAAAGGCAGCACTGAAAAGTTAACTTTTGAAGTAATGCAAAAACATTAATAACACACAAGCTTCTCCAGATCAAATCAAAATCCTGCTTTTCTGAAAGCTCTGCATCACTTCAACATATTTTAATCACTGAAGTGTGCACAAAGCTAAGTACTTAATCAATAGGTGTCAACTCTACTCAAGCTCAGCTATCCCCAAGAGTACACAAGTTATTTTTCACGTCAGCCCAAGTTTGGACCAATTTGTTCCCCCCTTTTTTTTTTTTCATGAAGAGATAAGGAAGACGGTGTCAAATGCAATAGGTCCTCTTTTCAAAGGAGTAACTTTCCACCATGAGCTGGACTAAGAACATCTCATTTCATCTGTCACTAAATGGCTGCCAATAACCTGGACTGAAAATAGTAATAGAGGTGACAGGATTCCTGGCCATTGAGAGTCAATCAGATCAACTTGTGTACTTGACAAGGGGATCTTGGCTTTAAAACTACAAAGTTTTATCAAAATCCATCGGTTTGTCCACAAGCTAGTATCCTTTAACATACACAAAAAAAATGAAAATTAAAAAGCTGCAAACAAGCATTGTGATTTTTGCTTTCACCACGTAACACCATGAAGCACACTCTACGCTTAACGAAACTCAATATATATTGCATACCGGGCTTGCTCACGAAGTAATTTCTCCTTCTGGAACTTCTGCTCTTTCAAGGCTTTCCTATGTCTCTTCTCTGCTCTTTGCTTCCTTTCTTCTGCCTGCTTTGCCAGAGCTTCTAAATCAGGCTCCTTCATAAAATATTGCAAGCAATTAATCCAAGACTTACTTCTCATACCATCAGTGCTATATTTCAAATTAAATATTGCAGGTAAGAATCAAAAACCTGAAATTCCTTTCTGTCATATCAGAGTAAAAATCCACCAAATAATCACTTTTTCTTCCCTGCTATCTTCTTTATTCTTATTGTCTACCACCAACAGCAGTAAGTTTGCCATATTCCTCAGCCAATGGAACCAAAGACGGATGGGAAACCTTAGCTTCTCTCTTTATGAAGAAGACAGTAATATACATTTTAAATGCTTATTAAATGCTTTAAATACTGATTAAACTGTACAGCAAAAGCACCTTACTCTCTTTCAGCCATTAATTACAACAATTGCCTATTGATGCAAATCCAGAGATTTCCACTGAACAACCTCAGCTACCTCTCAAACCAGCCCTACACAAGTTACAGTTTTGAAGTGGAGACAGTTTGCAGTTGCAGAATTAAGTGATGACAGTTCACCATCTGTGCAAAAGCCTCTGAAGTCCTTATCATGACCGTCACTGAAGGTCTAAAGCACTGAAGAAAAAAAAACAGTTCATCTTCTTAATCATAGAAACTATTAGATGGCAGAGAAACAAAGTTACTATGTTTAATGGCGTATTTGGGACAGCTCGCCATGTGCAATTTGGACAAACTATTATCTTAATATACAGTATCACATAAGCAAATGTGATATTGTACACACAGCTTAGGAGTTTGCACAGCAAAAGCCTCAGCACATTGGTCTGCTAGAAAAGTTAATGCAGTATTCTCCAACCACAGCAAGACTGTACAAAACTACTTGGAAAAAAACAGACAAAATCATGCAGACTCTTAAACTTCTAAAAATAATTCAATAGGCTATTCATGCTTAGATGTCTAAGCGTTTCCATCCAGCAACAATGGGTCTATAAATCTTTCCCAATAAAAAGTGTATATTCCTTCTCACCATGCATGGTCTCATGGATAAATATCTGCAAAAAAACAGGTGAACATTTAAACATTTCTACCTTCCAGATATTAGGACTTCAAAATCAGGAATATTAAAAAAGCAAAAAACAGCAACCTTGGTATTTCTAGAACATCAAGGTATTTCTGTGAAAACATCATTAAGCTGCATGCTTACGTTCTCCTTGGCTTGTCGGTGACCCTCACCAACAGCTCTTAAGCTTGATAAAAACAGTTTTTCTAAGGCCTTTATCTTCTCATCTTGTTCCTTCTGCCATTCAGCTCTCAGTGCCTCCTCCAACTGATGCAGCTGTTCTTCCCTCTTCTGCTTTACTTTCTGTCTTATCTGTAAGGCAATGTACTTCTGCTGCTCTCTAACCTGTATAAATAGCATTTATGTTTTGTCAGTAACTTAGTAAAAGCACAGTGTTTTTGCAGCAATTACTTCCACAACACAGGTTCCCCTCCTTGTTAGATTAGATGGAAAGATACATAAAAAAATCTGTCCAGAAAATACTTTAAAGTTGCCATTACCCTTTCCCAAAATTAATACTATATACCAAATTTAATCTTTGTTAAAAGTTTTACTTAAAGTGAAAGAGTAATACATAGCTGATAAACAAAACGTAGTAACTGTTTGAAATAGACTTCTTGCCAAAAATACAGCACTATAATTTATTACTCTCATTATGATGCAACACACTGTAAAGAGAAATGGCAATTATACTGCTAAATTAATGCCTTAGAGGACAGCACAGTGGAAGGTAAGGGGTAAAAAGTAAAAGGAAATGGAAAAATAGCCTTGTGTCCTAACAACAGCACAACATAACAGAAATGGAAGAAAGCTGAGATAAGGAACAGACAGGTAATTCTGAAAGGAGCAGTACTTAAAGCATTAAGAGCTGTGACACTGTAACGAGCTGGTTGATCTAGTAGAAAGCTAGATCTCTATTTGCCATGAGTGGCTTATTTCTTCTCCATTATCTGCTGTGTAACACATCAGTAAAAAGAGGTATCTGTATGCTGATAGACAAAAAAAGAAGATAGATACAGTGAAGTTGGCAGGGATGAAGAGGTTCTGGAACAAAGGCCCATATGAATCTAATGGAGACAGTATCATAAGAAAGTTATCTATTTACTAGTAAATGAACATGACAACAGAAACTACTCCTCAAGCTAAGTATACACCTAATGTTACTATATTGTGAACAGTTAGCTTATATAAAGTATAATTAGGTTGATTTTACTAAATCATTTGTCACAACTTTAAATGATATAGACAACTTGAAAAAATAGAGGCATACTTGCTGTAGCCTCAGTTTTCTTCTTCTTTCATATTCTTCTTTCAGAAGCATGGTTTCTTCATTAGGACTGAGCCTCAATTTCCCAACTTTTGCCACTTTTCTCTTCATCTTTGGTAACACTGAATAATCAACTTCTATGAGAAGATGAAAAACAGAAATTTGAGCATAAGTGATGTAAGCAAAGACAGCTATATTAAAAAAAAAAAAAAAGCCATAAACTTGTTGACAATTTTTTGTGTGAGTTTTCTTAAGCAGCAAGTTCAAATTATATTTGCCAGTAGATTTTACTGTGGACCTGAACCTGCAAGTTTTGCAGATCATTTCCTATTTTCCTCACACTTATCATTTCTATTTTTTCCAGAAGAAAAAACAAACCTTTTTTCAGCCTGACACGTAGCCTGCCCCAAAGTCGCTCAACTCAGTAAAAAATAAATACATCTGTATTTGATCTTTAAATATCTTATCCTTGAAAACACTGTCCTGAAACAAACCAATAAAAAACTTTTAAAAGATAGTTTCATTATAAAAATCAAAGATGTCTTAGTAGTGAACAATCTAGGTAGCACAACCCACATGAGGTAGTGTTACAACTAGAAACTTCTCAGTACCATAAGCAAGTCATTCTTAGAAATAAATACACTTTTTAGTAAGATAAATAACTGAAGTAATCAGGCGAGGTGGAAAAACACAATAATTACCTACAAGATATTAACACAGGGTTGTTGAGCCAGTGCATCCCAAGTCCACTACAGGATAAAGAAAGGACTGTGGCTGCTGCTAACCATCCCTTATTCAATTGTTGGAATAAGGAAGGAAAATTTGGGGTGCAAATCAAAATAAGAGGATTTAATACGGGGAATCACAGCAGTCGGGGTGGGAAGGGATCTTTACAGATCACCTCGTCCAACCCCTGCCATGGGCAGGCCCCTCTCTCACAGGCTGTGACCAAAAGCAGACCCCAGGCTGAGGCTGTCTCCGCCAGCACGGCCCCAACGGCCGCACAGGGCACCCAGAGCACACGGCGGGTAAAACCAGCCAGGTTTCTCGGCAACGCCGCACAGGCTCTAGTAGGCAACGCCTCCAGGGAGACCCAGTGACCTCGACACCTCCCCCCTCCAGCCAGAATTCTGCTCAGGGCCCTCTCCGGTCACTGGAAACCGGGGCAAAAAGGCTGCAGCACGCCGCGCTGAGGGAAAATGAGGCGGAGGAGGAGAGTCCACCCCCCTCTTACGGCCCACCCGCCCGCCGCCGCCATTAGTGCGCAGCCCCCTGCACCTACCCGCCGGCCGCCGCCGCTCCGCGCCAGCCAGCCAATCAGCGCGGGCGCGGCGGGAAACGCAGCGCCCCGGCGGAGCTGGCCCTCCGCGCGTGCGCGCCGCTTCCCGCCGCTTCCCGCCGCTTCCCGCTGCAGCATGGCCACGCAGGCGCCGTTGCGCCCGGCCGTGCGCAGTCCTGGGGGGGCGGGGGAGGGGTTCCGTGTTCCCTCACAGCCGCCTGCCCATGGCCGCGGTTGGAACTGGGTGGTTCTTAAGGTCCCTGTCGACCCAAACCGTTCTGTGATTCCATAATTCAGTCGTTCCATGATTCCAACCACGAAGGCTTGGGTGTTGGCTAACCTGGAGATGACAGGGAGACCAAAGCTTAGCATTGCTGCTTCACTCACGTACTTCTCCATGGCAAAATTTAACATAAGTGTTCAAAGTGACTTTGGGGTGTACTGTACAACTAAAAGGAGTAGATTTAGGCACTGGTAGTACAGCTGGATGGGCAGTGCTGCTCTGCCTGTCTTCCAGGTGTGCTTCCAGCTTGTTAAGTGGATCTTTTAATTAACAGCTACCACAACCTGTAATTAGTTCTGGTTTTTCTTTTATAAACCACTTTTTAACTAATGGCCACACGTTTCAAGCCTGATACAATACTTGTTTGCTTCTGTGCTTTCATCCTTATGTTTTAGTTTCCTTTATGAGAGTGACCATTTATTATACTTGTGAGACTTAGATCAGTTGGGACTTGAAAGCGAAGTCACCCTTGATTTATGAGGAAAATTTGTTATTCACATTGAGAGAAACAATTCTGCAGCACAAACAGATGAAGCAAGAAGGGCTATGCTGGAGTATTTCTTTGCATTGAATATTTTCCTAAGGTCTGAGCTGCTGCTGCAAGAAGGGAAGTAACTGGTGACAAAGGATATAATAAATGGTCTTATGCTGAAATCATAGAACCATAGAATGGTTTGGGTTGGAAGGGACCTGAAATACCATCCATTTCCAACCCCCTGCCATGGGCAGGGACACCTCCCACCAGACCAGGTTGCCCAAAGCCCCATCCAGCCTGGCCTTGAACACCTCCAGGGATGGGGCATCCACAGCTTCTCTGGGCAGCCTGTGCCAGGCCTTCACCACCCTCTGCGTGAAAAATTTCCTCCTAACCTCTAACCTAAATCTCCCTTCTTTTAGTTTTAAACCATTACCCCTTGTCCAATTTCTATACTTCCTGATAAAGAGTCCTCCCCATCTTTCCAGCAGTCCCCCTTTAAATGCTAGTGCAAAACACAACTGCTTTCTGTGTCGTTTTCCTCTAGAGAAAGGAAGAACCAATCTTTTACTATAAGCAAACCAGCATAGTAAATCATTATACTGTGCCCTACAGGACTGAAATCAGGCAAGCTGAGATTACTTGGTAAAACTTAAATGTTGTGGTGCATTTGGATGCATGGCTGCACATGAAATACACTGAAAATTACAGGATTGCAAAACAAAAGACATAAGCATAGGAAGGTTACACAGCAGTTAAATGTGCTTTCTTCCCTGTCTTCTGCATTTTAGTGCTAAACTGTCTTCTGATTCAAAGACTTCTGTGCTATGGGATCAGTTAGGCAGATAATTTGTTTTCTATCAAGTGCTTGCAACTTCCTGCAAACTGCTGACTGTAATAGCTGGTACAAAGTTAACACCTGATTGTACATTAAAGACACCCAGATGTTTCACAGTATGCACATCGAATAAATTAAACTTGAGCAGTGTGCTTCCAAATGTGTTTTCCAGTCTCCTTATTGGATTTTTTTGTCCTTCAGCATTTTCATTATGGCAGCGCTCTCCACAATAACATCTCTTCTAAATAGCTTTATCCTGCAGGTCAACAGGTAAGAAAACAATTGAAGACAGTCTATTAAGAGAGCAATTGAGATTATAGATTTTAGAGTCCTCTACTTAGAAGATGTGAAAGAGGTCAAATATATGCTCTAGAATGATAGTATTGGAAAAAAAGGCTTATGAAGCCTACGTGTGCTGGGTAAGAACTTTATTTCAAGGGTGTTTTCTAGTCAACGTATTGCAGAATTATTTCTGCTGCCACCTAATTTACATGCATAAAAACAGGTATTTAGCAAACAGTCATTTTAATATGGTGACACTTTCCACTTTTTAATACACCTGTTTGAATTACAGTATTACAGGCCTCCATTAATTCCTCCCTCTTATGAAGTCAATGTGTTCCTTTTATAAAAGCTGAAGGGTGATGCAGTGATATCAGTACATCTAGCCAGGCATACATAAAACTGGAGATCGTAGCTCCCCTGGGGTTCATCTACCAGTCATATTTCTCCTGGGGGCAAAGAAAGGTACTTAGAGGAGTTATCTACAAATTCTCAGAATAGTTAGGGGAAAATCTGAATATATTTTCAGGACAGAATTCATTCTGTATGTAAAAAAGCATCCCACAGAGTGAATCTACTTGAAAACACAATTTAAAAGAATATATATATATATATTAATTTTGCATGTTTGAAGTTGAAGAGGGGTTGTATGACTGAAGTCCACTGCTGAAGCAGCCTGCAGCCTGTGGTCAGGAGCTGAAAGGACGATACAAAAAATGCCCCAAAATCTTGAGGATGTCCCTACTTCCCTGTCACAGAGAATGCTTGTTCGATCAGCAGATGACCCGTTGTGAGAGATCCTGGCACAGACATGTTGTCTTGGTGTGCTCTGTGGGTTGTTGTGTCTGGATATATGATCTGTCTGGAAATAAAAATCAGAAGGGAGTTGCCTTGAGTTGAATAGATTACGTGCAGGGTGAATATACCAGCACCTGCGTATCTCTTACAGCCAGCTGGGAGTGCTTGCTCCTTTCTTCACTAGAAATTCCTTGCTGGATGCTCATCTCTCTCTCTCTTACAGGGGAAGGGTGGGCTTCGCAGACTTTTCTGCATCTTTAGCAGGAAAGCACTGGTTTATAGGTTTTCTGAGATCTGCTAATGGAACAGCGCAACCACCTGACATCTCACCCTTGCGCAGGACTCTGCACCCTGCAAGAATTAGTATTCTCCTTGATAAACTCTGAAGGAAGAGCTTTAAAGAAGGTGTCAGATTCAGACACTAGCCCCCCCACTCTCTGCCCCTGGTGCTCCAGCACCTCATTAGACGGTAATACAGCTTTCTTGTCTCCTTCTTGCTGATTGCTGAAATACCCCGATAAAATGAGAGCTTCTCTCAGTTTGAACTGGCCATTCTCTGCATTCAGTGTTCCTCAATGTCACATAGCCAATTATCACATCTTCTTAAATGTTTTCCTATGGTTCATTTTGTTGTGATCTGTGATTGCTTCTCTCATGCTGTTTTATCTCTTTTAGCACCTGACAATGGACGTGTAATTATAATGACCACCGGGAACTAGCAGGACTTGGTTTTAGCAAGGTTTGTAATCCTCCAGATACAGGATCTCAAATCCACAGTTTGCTTTTGTTAAACAGTTTGCATTAAGTGCAATTTTTACACGTAAGCTTTGCAAACACAGGTGTTTCCTGATCTTTATTTTAGAGACTGACTAATACACTACGTTCAGCCCATGCAAGCACAGCCTGTAATAGTCTCTGCCTGAGAATGGTTTTGGAGATAAATTTTCTTGACAGACGTGGAAGAGTAGCTTTCGTTATTACGCTTCATGTCATGTAAAAGAGGTCTGCAGAGCTACACTTTCCAGTACCAAAGCAACTATACCCAGAGCCATGCCTGTATAAATTCTCATCTTGCAGTTTCTATTCATAAAAAAAAGATGCCACGTGTTAAAGCAAAACAAAATAAAGCAAAACAAAAGGAAACAACAACCCCCCCCCAAAACAAACAAACAAACAACAAAAAACAACCCCACAGAGCAAAAAAATGAGACATGAAAAGTTAAATAGTTGTTGAAAGGGTTATCACATGTAATTCAATTAAAGACTATGTACAACCTAAAATTAGTGTGAACGG
This sequence comes from Nettapus auritus, assembly GCA_011076525.1. Lineage (NCBI taxonomy): Eukaryota > Metazoa > Chordata > Aves > Anseriformes > Anatidae > Nettapus > Nettapus auritus. The sequence continues at coordinate 194,385,846 of CM021765.1, forward strand.
CGAGACAAAGAAATGCCTAAAAAATCAGAGTTGATTTTGGATATAAACAGTGTTGGCTTAGAGAAAAAACAAACAAACAAACAAACAGAACAAACAAAAAATGCTTTCTTATGATATTAGTCCAGAAGCCCTTATGGTCTTTTCCAACTTTCATGATTCTATGATTAGGGAACCAACAGTAAGCTTGTGCAATGCCCGTTCTCTATCCCTAGGAATTTACCCAGAGTTCTTAATTGGCACAGCAGTTTGGGATCCTGGAAAAGAGCCAGGGATGATAGGATTAGCACCAAAAACGTGTAAGAACACCATTGTTGATGTATGAAACTTGATGCTGTACGAGATCATTTTAAAATGGGCTCTCAAACTCTCAAACAAATGATCTCTCTCTGAGTTGGAGGCCAACAGAACAGAGCTGAGTTCAGGTTTCTCTACAGGAACCTTGTGTATTTACTGTTGTGTGTACCCAGTCTGTGTAATTACTCAGAAATACCAACATATGCAGAATTCTACAGCACAAACTTGGTACGTGCATATTCGTTTTACTAAAATTCCTGTAGTCTGTGTTCAGCCTTTTAAAATATATGGAAACTATGCACAGAATTTTCTGCAGTTGTTACAACGTGCGTAGTAATTATGTTCACAAATAGGACAATTACGAGTTTACAGCTGGTCTTTGCCAGTTTTTACTAACTACCGTGCCATATCTTGTTTGGCTAAAATTCACTTGTTTCTTCTTGTAATATCTACTTTTATTCAATTTCTGAGCCTAAACTGAACATTACTTGCTTTATTGCAGGTACTTTCAAGCAGAAAATAGAACAGTGCTGGCTTTTCTGGTATTTTCTTTAAGTAGTGCAAGCAAGATGTCTTGAATAGTTTAATTTCTTACCTAGCAGAAAAAGACCTCTTTATATCATTAAAACTGTTTGTTTGGTTTATTTAAATTTGTTTATTTTAGTCCCTTGTCAGCGGTAAGCAGCATGTTTTCAGCATGCATACAAGTGAAACTGGGAGAAAACTTTTTTTTTTTTTTTTTTTTTTTTTTTTTTTTTTCCCATTCCTAATTTTAAAATGATTACTTTTTTCTCTAACCTAATTTGGCTTGATTTGTACTGTTTGCCTCTCCATTTAGTTGCTTATGTTTATTACGTGGAGGAAGACTAACAAAAGCAATTAGAAACAGCCAGCGGAGAATGTTTTTTTTTGGCACGAACTCTCTCTTGGCATCGTCCAGCACATGGAGCACATATTGAAAGGTGTCTGCTGGAGTTTTCACAAGCTTCAGATTCTCTCAGAAGTGCATCCAAATGCTGTATAGGAAGCAATAAAATTCATGTAATAACACTTTGAAAAATAGCTTAAGGCTTCGAGTCTACCAATTGCTGAAGGAAAGGTTAAAAGTTCTGGATGAAATCATTAAAAGAAAAATAGTCCTGCCAATATAATGAATGATGAAAAGAGTTCAGTCAGAATAGCTTTTGAGGTCTCAATTGTCATTTATGCATAAAGCAACTAACACTATGTCCTAGGTGCTCCTTTTCCCAGCTGCTGGTTTCTGCCATCTCTGACAACTTCTGCACAGAGTGGCATGCAAAGTAAGATATAAAATATGGGTTCCTCTCAAAAAATGGTCATGACATTATCCTCAGATATCTGTTAAAATGCCGTAATACTCTTTATGAAAGACCAGCAGAATATTCACAGTGAAAAGAGTGGATCCTGGCTTGATCAGGCCCTTTACGGTCTGAATCAAACAGACTATATGATGAGACAGACCTGTGATGTACCAAGTTATGGTTCTATCACAAATTAGCTTTGATGTTTTCTTTAGCAGAAAGAAACTGATTATATAGATGGAGTCATTAAGAGGCTTTATGGAAGAACTGCATTTCAAAGAGAACCTTACAAAAGAAAAAGTTGGTAAAGAAAAATTTACAAGGAGTGAGAATGAATTTGCACCAAGAGAAGAAACTTGGAAAAAGCTGCATAGAGTGAACAAACTAGTATTTAGAAGAAATCAGTGAACATGGAAAAGTGATATATTAATTCCTCCCATTTTGCTCTTTTTGACAGAAACCAATCTCTCTACAGACATGGAGACAATTTGCTGCCATGATTTTACTAAATAATAGGGAAACCAAGGAGGGATCAAAGAACAAAGGGTCATTAGTGGCTGAAAAGAGGTAAATTTAGAATAAAATCTGAGAGAAGACAGTGTGGAAGGGAAGCAGACTCATGACTTAGATGCTAGTTTGGTAAACTGGAATCTGAGCTTCAGTTTCCTGTGACACCGTAGATTTAGGGGCATGCAATCTTGGCTTAGTCTCTTAGGGCCTGATCTGATAAATACAACTGAGTCCCAGAATCCTGATTTTGAAAAGCCTAGCTAAGCTGATGAAGTCTAGAAGTCAACATTTTTTAATCCTAAGAGTCCCTGAGCTTCTAGATTTGCTCACCTTTACATGCTAAAGCTGTTCTGATGTCAACTGTTTGGTTGGGGGTGAACAACTCAGAATCTAAACTTGAATGAGATCAGGAATTACTTTTTGGGGGGATGTAGGTTGACATCTATTATACTCAATGCACAGATAACATTTCAACTGCTCAGGGTCTGCACAAAACATGCTACTGTATTCCTTGGTGATTGGGCAGAAGTGATTGGAGACCAGGCCTCCCATTTTCCATGTTTTTGTTTGAAAAACCTGATTAGAGCGTCATCTGCTCTATCTCTCCATGGCCAAATTAATACTGAATTATTATTTGCACAGTGAAAGGAAAAGGCAGACAATCCTCATTAGCCTGCTTTCCTAGAAAGAGCTATACCTGACGGTTAGAACATCTCTGTGAGAGCTGACTCTGAGCTGTATTCAAAACATTGAATCTTTCCTCCTCCCTCCACAAGGGCTGTAGCCACCAAACTGCTGTTAAGTAATGCAGTTCCTACCATCTACTCCTGTTAGGGGGAAAAAAAAAGCTTTGCTCAGCCTTTTTTTTGAAGGCATGGCTTCCTATCCTATATTTCGTAGAGATTTGAGGCTGAAGGTATATTTTCTGAAAAGTATGTCCCTACAGGTCCAAGGTGTGGGATTTAAGCTATATTCCTTTTGTCAGCAGTTCCTATCAGCTAGTTGTAGGTAGCTGCAGCTTTGACTTTAAGTGGCTGCCTAAAAGCGTTCTCACATTCTTAGATCATACCTTGAGTTTCCAATAATGTCTGGGTGCTGCAGAGGAAGGAGACATACCCACCACTGTGATCCTACATCAGCCCTAAAATTGGAGCCTTTTATTGAATCAGTCCCTTTGATTCAGATAATAAAATAATACTGAAATCAGTGAAGGGGACAGAAGCATTAGTGGAGAAAGACATGGGTAGCAGCATTATTTGCCCCAGTAACGTCCTTGGTAAAGGAAAAACATTTTTTTTTTTTTTTTTTCCCACTGGCCCAGTAAAATTACCTCAATCTATTTCCTTGGGTGATCAATGCTCATCTGGATTTTTATCACTGTCCTTTTTAGAGGATAATTTAATTGTTTTACATTTATAGAGGCAAGGTAATAACCTTAGATTTACATAGAGCTAATTTCTTTCTTTGTGAGTGGGTTCTGCAGGATGTGAGCAATTAAGCTTCTGTGGGAGTATACAGGAAACATGATTAATGGATCAAAGAGACACCATCTAAGGGAAATGGCTATAATACCAAGGGAGATAATGCTCCATTTCATAATAGTTATGCAAATATGCCAAATGTTGGAGAATTCAATTAATATTTGACAAATTGATTTTCTGTGATGCTGAGTAAACACATACAGGGGAAAAAATAAACCTCTGTTGCACGTTATCTATCAGCTTCTTCTCACGCAGCCTGGGTTGGCTGATCAGGCATCTCATTCCACTGCAGGTGGCAAAGAAGAGCTAGGCATGAATCAGCATCACACAGTGATACATTTTGGTTGAAAGAGATTGACCAAGGTTAAATTTTATGCACAAAAGACCAATCAGCACTTATTGTGCTTAGGTCTATTGCTCAGTCCTCTGCTAAAAGCTAAATTTGATTCCTTGTAAACAAGAAGTTGTTTCATAATAAAAGAGACAGAATTACACAACATTTATGTTCTTGGTTTTCTTTTTAAATTCTCTTACCTGTAAAACCAATATTTGTAGGAAAAAAAAAGACAACATTTAAATAAGAACAGAATACCTGAGCTAGTGGAAGACACTCGGTTGGGACTCAAAACACCTGAGCCTCATTTATCCAAGTATGAAATGAGGTTAATAGCTGTGAGATATATGGGTAATGACTCATTTAGATAGTGTAGTGATGGGAGATGCACAGGTATCTAGATTTACAGAAAATAGAAGTTTCTTGTTTGTTTCCCAGTTTTCATACTGGATGTGGTATTTTAAGCTCTATTCTAAAGCATTCTGTTCATGTACTGAAGATTTAATAAGAGGTTTCATAAAACCACAGAATGGTTCAGGCTGGAAGTGACCTCTGGAGGTCATCTGGTCCAGCCCCTGGTTGGGGGGGGGGTTGTTCCTCCCAAGGTGCAGGACTTTGTACTCGTTGAACTTCAAGAGATTCTTAGCCCACATCTCCAGCCTGCCGAGGTTCCTGTGGATGGCAGCATGGCCCTCTGAACAGTCAGCCACTCTTCTCAGTTTTGTGTCATCTCTGGGTTTACTAAGGGTGCACTCAATCATGCAGATCATTAATAAAGATGTTAAATAGGACTGGATTCAGTATTGATCCCTGGGATGCTCCACTTGTTACTGATCTCCAACTAGATATTGTGCCACTGACTACTACTCTGTGGGTCCTGCCATTCTGCCAGTATTCAATCCATGCAGGTAGAAAACAGCTCAAGCCAGTTTCTTTCTCCAAAATTCTTTTGCTACTTGTTTAGTTTTTATACTCAATGTTGAGCTGAGCCAGATATGCACTCCCCTCCATGATGGTCTAGCTAACTTAGGGAGACATACTTACCCTTTTAATCACAGAATCATAGAATTTCCCTAGTTGGAAGGGACCCACAAGGATGGTCAACTGGAGCCAGTTCCTGGCTCCAGACAGGACCACCCAAAAATCAGACCATGTGTCTGAGTGCGTTGTTCAAATGCTTGAACTCTGTCAGGCTTGGTGCTGTGACCACTGCCCTGGGGAGCCTGTCCCAGTGCCCAACCACCCTCTCGGTGAAGAACCTTTCCCTTACACCCAGCCTGACCCTCCCCTGTCCCAGCTCCATGCCGTTCCCTCGGGTCCTGTCGCTGTCCCCAGAGAGCAGAGCTCAGCGCCTGCCCCTCCGCTCCCCTCTGAGGGAGCTGCAGGCCGCCATGAGGCCTCCCCTCAGCCTACTCTGCTCTGGCCTGAACAAACCAAGGGACCTCAGCCACTTCTCATGTCTTCCCCTCTAGACCCTTCCCCATTTTGTAGCCCTCCTTTGGACCCTCTCTAACAGTTTTATGCCCTTTTTATATTGTGGCACCCAGAACTGCATGCAGTACTTGAGGTAAGGCCGCACCAGCACAGAGCAGAGCAGGACAGTCCCTTCCCTCAACTAGCTAGCAATACTGTGCCTGATGCACCCAGGGTGCGGTTGGCCCTCCTGGCTGTCAGGGCACACTGCTGGCTCACGATCAGCTTGCTGTTGACCAAAACCCCCAGATCACTTTCTGCGGGGCTGCTCTCCAGCCTCTGATCCCTCAGTTTGTACATATATCCATGATTATGCTGTTGCAGGTGCAGAACCCGGCATTTGCTCTTGTTCAACTTCATGCCTGTCAAGAGCCTCCCAGTTTTATATGCTCTACAAAGTAACTTAGTGTACATTCTGATGAACTGGGGAGATATATTTACACCACCATATGTTTATCTAAAACAAAGGCCACCCTCTGTTCCACTTTGTGTTGAGATAATGCCAGCTTCTTTGCCGTAGCTGTGGTCATTCACACCTTTCAGTATTCACTGAGCTCCATGGGCCCATTACACTTGCCCATCTCCACTGAGCCTTCGTCCATGGTAGGGTTTACTCACTGAGTCACCTTCCATCCCTAGGGGTTTAGTTACTCACAGCTGTGAGACCGAAAAGAAGAAAACAGAGTGCTGCCAGAATCTGGACACACAGAGAAAAAGGTGAGGGGACCTGCGAGTCAGGCAAAGACTGAGCTCTCTGCTGTGCTCTGAACTGTCAATGCATTTGGCATTAGGCAAGCATGAGATGAACATTCAAAGATAACAAGGGAGTTGAGATCACAGTTTAGGCTTGTCCTTCAGGCGTTACATTCCTCTAGAAGGGATGAGCTGTGCTCAATTAGGCTGCTCCAGCAAGGCTTTGTGCTGTGCACCCTGAGCAGGCAGAAGCTCCAAAGTCCAGGAGAAGGGAAGTGCTCAGACACAGAATCCTACGGATTTCATCCTGGCTGGCTACCAAGCCCTTGTGTGGCATTCTGGGCTACCCTGGGAATTGTCTAATTCTTTTCTTTGAGGATATGGACCTTAGGTGTGTAATTTCAGTTCTTCAGTTCACCCTGCTGAGACCAGATTTGTGATGCTTGTAAGAAGTGCATACATAGGTGCGCTGCATCTCATCTGTGCATATTCCCTTTGCTTTTGACTGTAGGGAGATATAAGCCATATTTTCTACTTGCATACACGTGTTCAATCATTTTGATACACTATCATCAAGTTACAAGCTCTTAAAAAAATCCTCATCTCTTCTACTAAGCCATCTATTTAAATAAGATATAATAAATTTTAATAAATATTGATATTTTCCCAAGTTTATGATTTCCTTTAACAAGCAGTTTTGCTGTGATCTTTGAATTACTGCCTCTAATAGATGACTTTCCTGTTGTCAGAGCTGATTCTGTCTCAAAATGTATTAATCTAACCCACACATAGACTTTAGTTAAACGTATCTTGGCAGACATCCACCACTGGAATCAAGTGCTGAACACCAGAGTATTTTTCTAATTGGACATAAAACTCATAGTTTTATCATATGATTCTTTGCTAAACAGTATGTCCAATTAGATTTAATGAGCTCATTTTCAGGACAAGTTGGCCAAACCAGTGCTATTTCTAATTCATAGAGGCTACAGTAAAAGTCACTTGATCGATTCCTTTCCTAAATTAAATCCTTCTAAGAAATATTGTTGCCTCTTTTTTCTTTCAGTGTGTGAGTATACAAATACCTAATGTTGGAAATAAAAACATTTCCCATTGTGCGATTTCCAGTGATTATTGTAGTATCCTTGCTTTTTAATGAAAACATTTTGGCAACAAAGCATATTCTAGCTTATCTAGTATATTCTTATATGATGTTGATAAAAGCAAGCTGAGTAGCATGATGTGGGAATGAGCAGCAATGTATCTATCATAGCAGGAATTGCACAAACCAGCTTGAGATCCTGTGTAAGTACTTGGCAGCTGGTGCCCAAGATATTCAAACTACACTGCCAGCTCTAGATTTCAGTGTAAAGACATTCTTGGTTAATACAGGACTGTTTTAATGATGTTATTCTCTGGAAAATAAATAAATAAATAAATAAATCTCACCAGACAAAATCCTACTGGCTAGGACAGAAGGAAGATTCATCCACACAGCCCAAATGCACTAGACCTTGCAAGCTAAATGAGCCTGAGCTGATCCATGCTGGAACATGCTATGTACAACAAACATAAATCAAGAGATCGTAGCTGAACCTCTGGAAAGTTTAAACCATGGAAAACCACACAGATAAGAGACTTCATTTGGCTTCTTTGTCGCTGCAGTGCTAGCAGAGGGAACAAAGAAGCAGACTTGTAAGTTTCTGGTTGAAGATGCAGTGCGAAACATCAGTGTTAGCAAACAGGTGACAAGGTGGCATTTGGAAAGAAAAAGGAGATACAAAAGCTTGAGACAGTGACTCACAAGGAAGGGTTCTTTAATGGGCTGATGCTGTTTTATGTGGCACCTTTCCAGTTTTCCACCTTCCACCTGATGCCAGTGAATAGATGTTGGGATCTGGCAGGCCAAATTTTCTGTGGTGAGAACAATGATGGGAGCAGCTCCATGGGATAAGAGCTGCTGGAAGTGGCAGCCCTGCTTCCACCCTTCTCTTCCCTGCACTTGGCTGCATGGTCTCCTCCCATCTCATTCAACGAGTACTTTGTTTTGACAAGGCATTTGTCCTACTGGGATCACTTTCCACAGCTGCAAAATAGAAATAATACACCCAGTCTTGTAAAACGCCTTGAGAACTACAGGCATGAGCCTCAAACAGCAGTACAAAGTTTTGTTATTGCAGTTTTACTTTCACAAGTTTTACTACTTGCTTTGTGACAGTTTCACAACACAAAGGCATTATGTCCTCGCCACAGTTGCTTCATTAATTACTAGTTCTGAGGTAGTAGTATTTAAACAGTTATGTTCTGGTTTGAGCTGGATAGGTACCTGCAAAAGCTTTTATGCCTGGTATCCTTGCTACTTCTTCCGAAGATGTTTCTAATTTATATACAGAAATAATGAGACAGAAAAATGTTAAAAGGTTTGCCTGAAAGCTGCAGATCACTTCTGGCAGTAATTATTTATCAGACCACCATTTAGTCTGTGTATACTTCATTCTTCCTCACCATATGTATAACAACAAATTGCTTTGCAGAATGAAAGCTGCTTATTTTAGAGTTACGGTGCTCTCTTTGACCTGTCACACACAAAGAGCATAGTGGAGGATATATGCACATTTCATACTTAGTAACATTTTGGTGTTAATTTATTTATATGCATCTGGGTGCTCTTCCAATATAATAGACCAGCCTTCCTTCCATAATGAAAGCAGTCATGGGAAAATTGCTAGAGGTGCTATAATGAAAGCCGATACATTACAATATGTCTTTAGCAGAGTGGGTTAAGCATGAGTACCTTGTGTGTTAACTGTTTGTTTCACCTGTACTGTACGAATTTAGCACTAACAATAACTCTGTATTAGCATTTTGCACAGTAAAGAGTCAACATAACTAAATATCCATGTCACAACCCCAGAGAGAGGAGAATGTCATTAACCTCTTTTACAGATGAGGAAACAACGTTGGATTAGCATTGCAACTCCACTGATTTCCATGGAGTTATTCCACATTTACACCAGTAGAAATAATAGTAACAGAAGTCCCCAAAAGATTAAGCTATTTGCTTATGGTTATCCAGTCACACAGCTGCTCACTCAGGATTAGAAACTCAAGACATCCTCGTTTCCTTCCCTATTATTATAAGATTTTCTACTGAAATAGAATCTTCAGACCTTTAGCTAGGATAATTAAAAACAAACAAACAACAACAGAAACAGAATCTTGCCTTGTTCTACCACTTTTGCCTAGAAATATTTGCCCTGTGTCTAGGTTTGCATCTTATAGAAATAAATGAAGAATAAATTATTTTTCATGAACTTCTACTTGACCAGCAACGTGAATGTTTTTCTAGGTAAATTTAACAGCAGCAAAGAAAAATGGGCTTCTGAAGATTGCCAATGAGCAAAGAATGTGAGTTAAAAGCCTTTTTATATGCAAATACTTCGTTATGTTCGTTATGTTTTTTCTTTTTTTTTTTTTTTTTTTTTTCTTTCATTTTTTTCTTTCCATTTTTCAAAAGCAAAAGCACAATGGGACATCAGTTATTTCAATTTACATATGAATACCGAGAATTCACTTTCCACTTACAGCTTTCCAGGCCCTGGTAATACCTGTCAACATTTGAGGCCTAGAGTAAAGTGGGAGTGTGCTGACTCCTCTAGACTGAGTGCTCTGCAGAAATTAAGGGTCTTCGCTATTTCTGCGAAAACAGAAAACCATTTTGCAAAATATCTGTTCATTTCCAAGTGAGTGGTGGTAACAGCATTATTTGTGAAGCAGCACAACTTGAAAACGCTTACAACTATCATGCCTCCTACTTAATTTATTTCCAATTTAAACATTATAAAAATGCTTAACTGTCAGCTATAGTATACTCACTGCAAGTCTGGGAACTAGATCTGAAATTCAGCTTTACACCAAGGATCAGTGCTGAGCTTCATGCATGAGCCTTATTCAAAACGAGGTTACATCCTACTGATTATTTTCCTTGTTCTTAGTGGCACTTATGGGTTGAATGGTCAAGGACTGCACTGGTCACTCCCCTTGCCATGGCCAAGTCATACCCTAAGCATTCAAATTCCTTCTTGAAATTAGGTAGAAAGCTAACTGTAACCAAATCTTGAGTATTTGAGATGAAATAATACTGGATCTGCAAACTGCAAAACCGCTTTCTGCATCAGAAACCAACATGAAGGCCAAATTGTATGAAACAGTTCAGTGACACCAGTGACTCTATACATATGTAAATTTATGCAGAATATGGTCTGCTGAAATTCAAATTAATATTTCAATTGGATTTAATATTCTTTATATTTATTGATATTTAAAATCTGAAAATCTAAATAGGAAATAAAACATTTATTTATTCAGACATTGTTTCTCACATTAAACTCCTTCCAAAGGTACGTCTACAAGAAAACAAATTATGCTGAAGTCATTGCATGACCGACTTTGAGTCAGAAAATTAAATCAATTCAAATTTTAGCAGAACTCTGGAGACTGTAGTCTATTTCCAAAACTTTGAAGAGGTGACAATAAGGTGAGAAAACCCCAATAATCTCAAAAATCAAATGCAGCATTTTTAAAAGTATGTATTGATGTATAGTAGGACTTACGTAAGTAACAATTATTGCAAATTTGCCGAAGTATTCACTTACAATAATAATTAATATTGAAAACCTCAGCTTGTAAAGGGATCTTGGAAAATACTTATCACTGTTTCATTATCTCTTTCACCCATAATTGCTGTTTTTTTTCTCTATCAGCAATGCTCTTCCCTAATACAATTTATCATCAGGTGGGATTTTTATCTGACATATAGAGAATGAAATAAATTCTCCCTAGGGAAAATCTGTGATTTATATGTGGATCTTTAGTCTTACTTGGTGGGGAAGTGACCCCATCCTGCTCTGTCCTTTCTCTGCCTTCTCCTGGTACGGCTCACAGATGCACGGGATGAATCAGCCAACAGCCCGACATCACAGCAGACCATTCTTTTTCAGGCTCAGCATACCGCCAGATGTGCAGTGTGAATAACTTACCCAGGGGTCGCATTCACCCAACATTTAAAGCACTCAGCCTCCTGTTAAGCTCACTTTCTTGCAGGGTTTGTCATAATATAAAATGGCAAGTCAGCCAGGGAGGCGACACGATCAGGCCAGTGCTTAACCAAGAGTACAGAATTTGGATTCCTTCAGAATTGTGCTCTGTTACTTATCCTTGTGGCTTTCAAAAGCACAGAGCAGGAACTGAGCAAAATTCGAGCTGCCAAGGTGAGCTTCCTTACAGGATTTATCTTACAAATTCCGTAGTATAAAATGCTCTAGGAAGGTTGCTTGCACAACTGCTGCAGTAGCAGCCAAATGAATATATCACAGCAAATGTGGTCCTAACCTCCTGCATCTCATCACTTAGGTAAAATTTATTTTGACAACGAAAAATGGCTAGGAGTCTGAAACTCTTCTAGGATGAAGTAATGCTTCCAGTCCAGAAACAAGAATTTTCACATCCACTCTATTCAAAGAGTCCCATGGCTGCTGGGCAGGCGTGGAAGTCAGAGGATGAGGGTCCTAATCCCAGCTCTTCCACAAACCTTTGTTTGTACTTGGGCAAACCAACTCCAAACCTGCTCCAACTCCTTCTGCAGTCAGTGGGATCAACTCCAGTTGACTTCACTGAGGTTGGTTCAGGCCCTTAGTCCCTCTGAACACATTTCCATTTGAACAAGCAGCAGGTATCGATATTACCAGAGAAAAGGAAGGTGACATGAATCTATTTCCAAACAAAAGAGATTTAGGGGCTAGTTGGAAATAAGGCACATCTATTTTCTTTAAAGCTAATGAGTGGCATGATCCGATAATAATTTATCTTACACTTTTCATAAAGCTCTTGAGGCATTTCATAATCAATTAACAGCTCAAGCACGTCATCATTACAGACCATTTTGCAATAATCCATTAGGAATTAATGTAGAGCGAGCATTCCAGCACCATTAAACAAACTGCTACGTGGCTAGGATTCACGCCAACCAGACAGGCTTTGAATTTCCTAACAAAGATTATACATGCCCTGCAAGCATATTGCCAGGACTTGCTGTTCCCCTCCTCCCCACCACCTGCATTTTGTTTTGTTTTGTTTAGCCTTTTCTCTTTCCTCTGGTGAGATTAATAAAATCCAGTCTTGCTGTGCTGCATTACCTTTGATTCAAATATTTAGGCCAAGATGGATCATAGGAAATGTAATATGGAGTAGTTATATTTCTGGAATGGAAGTCAGTCCCTAAAGTGGCTTCATATATTTCTGAAGTATCTCTTAACCGCTCTGTGAATACAGCTTTTAAATACACTTCTGTTGCCTTAAAGTCTTACTACACCTCCTATTTTTTTCCAGTGAATCATCCTGGATGTATCCCTACTTCCTCAACTCAAGCTCAGCAAGAAGAGAGAGTGCCTATGCAAGAATTTCCTGGCTCTTGCCAGACCTAGCAATTAAGCGTGTGGCTCCCACAGGTATTTAGAGCAGCAGCAATGCATTTAGGCTCCTTACAGCGCAGAGACAGACTGGATCTGAAATTCAAGCTTGCACCTAAGCAGCTCCCTCGTCTGGCAAACAGGAGGCTGTTCCCTTCCCATGTGAGCTGATTCTCATCTTCTGCCCAGCAACAGTTTGTCCCTATCTGCAGCAACAGTTTAATGTAAGCATCTTGCCCTGAGATCGGCAGCAGGGATTTACAGTCTGATTTGCAAGGAAAAAAAGCTTCCTCTTCAAAGATTAAAACTCCTTTAGCTGTCTGACGCTGGGCACCCATCATGACAACATCACATGGGAGGGAATTTTAAGCGGTTTAAACAAGACATGTTTTTGTTTTACAAAGACAGCACGCGGGTCTATTATTAATATTTTGAATGAGAGGCATGGCAGTTTCCCCACCGTTATGCCAGACAATGTGGTTTGATTGCTTCTGCCTCCTGTCAAGACTCCAACTGTAAATATATAATGTGAAGCGAAGTGCATCAACACAGATAAGGATGCACGGAGGTAGTTAAAACAATGCAGGGGTAATTAAGGATCAGTATCTATACTAGGAGCAAAATAAGCCTACTGTGTTCAAGGTACGATTAGCACTGCAGGACTGTAAAACTACCAATTATACATTCTCTGTACAAAGTTGAAGGAGAAAAATCATTTTAAAAGAGGAAAGTTTGGCACTAAATGCCACATGTTGGGAATGTTTAATTTATTTAAAGGTTTTCAGGAGAGGTTTTCTGCCAAGCAGAAACAGGAATAGAAGATGGGGTTTGCAGCAGCGGTAGCAGCAAGTTATACAGTGAGAGACCACACTGATCTTTTTGCTAACATGTACTGCATTGTTATTATGTGCTCAGACCTATGGCAAATGTAGCAATAAGAAAGGAGAATGAATGCCAGTGGCAGAAAAAGCTAGCAGCAACAGATTACATAAAACATGAGGAATTCCTCTTGTGCATGCCACATTTGTAAAAAAAAAAAAATAATATATATATATATATAAAAATTGAGCTCCTTCTTTCTCTGCACTGAAAAATGATGAAGTAGTGCCTAGAAGAGCAGTGCTAAACCACGAATTTCTCTTATTAATGCTATATCATGCAACTTCAAAAGCAACCTGCTCCAGAAGGTGCCTGAATGTAAGCAATGGAGTGAGGTTTACTGTTAGGTTTCTGATCCCTGACTGCTGTTCTTCTGCATCTTTTTTTAGAGATTGTATTTGTCTTTGGTACCCTGCAACTTTGCAAGGATCGGTCCCTCCTGTGACCAGCTGCACTTCTTTGACTCATAGAAAGTCATTGATTTGTGAGTCTTTAATTCTATATTTACAAAGTGATGATCCCTCTCCTTTGGAGAAGAAATCCTGTGTGCACATAGCTGTTGGGTTATGACCCCAGCTGGGCAGTATCTGCAGCGTGTGTGGGAAAAGGGGAACTGGGGAAAAGGTGGAAGCACAGACTCTCATTGGCTTCAAGTGGCACGTATGACCGATAAAGAAAATAAAATCTCCTTTCAGAAGATAAAGGAAAACTGAATGAACCATTTCCCTCCAAAAGATATGCTGCATCTCCTTCTCCCTCCTGCTAATCATGCCTTGTCTTGTACACGCTGTCATCATGTCTCACTTTTAGACGAGGGGGATACTTGTGCAGTGCTAGCTTTGCTCAAACTGAGAATATTCTTACTTTATTTCCCAAAGTGAATGTATCAATTGAACCAGCTCGTCAACTGGAAATTGCTGTGCTGTGAGCCAACCCAAGCTTTCTGTGTTGTCAACGGAATGATGCAGATTGCTGACAAGCTCGACAAAACAGGCCATTTCACAGTTGTGAGCTGCAGAGGGATGGAGCCAATGCAGACTGCCAGCAGTGTGCTTTCCCAGAGAGCTACTGCTGCACATCCCCCTTGCGACACTATAGGCATTAGGGGTGTTCTGCCCTCATTCCTTCTGCCTGGAAAAAAAATACTGCAGTGATTTTTCTAAATAACGATTAACACCAGAGGAAGGAATATTAATGTCAGCAGTGGTCCTGTGACTAACATACTGCTAGGAGGCTGCTTAGGTTAGATTCTAGGCTAAGCTCTGCTGGATGGTCCTGATAAGTCCATTCTAGCTAACAGCTCTCTGATAAGGAGCCTGGATTTGAATTCAGTCCACAGCACAAATGGCCCAGTTCCTTCTTTTGGCTGAAAGCTTTGAGGTTGTTCTCCCAAAAAGTGCCATAATGACCAGGTCACAGAGCACTCTGAGTGTCCCTCTTGACCACCTTTGCTGTTCCTCTTGGTGGAGAATAATCAACATACACTGGGATCCGAGAAACTATGGCTCTGAAACATTGTGATTGAGGTAGGCACCTGGAGAGGGGATGGGCTTTCTTGTCTGTTCTCCAGGGAATGTATGACTTTTAATTTACTAAGTATGTGACTGAAAGTTTATGATGAATGCTAGATAGGAAATGTACAATGACACAGGCTTAGATTTGGTCATAGCACTACTCGAGGCCAAACTGCTGTGGTAAAGGAGCGTCTTTTCTACTTGCTTTTCTGACGTGGATCTGATGCCTTCTGAAGTAACTTCAAACTGTGATCAGTGCAACACTCCCAGGTAATTCCCATTTCTGTAGGGTTAAGAACAACGGCACATGGTCAGTGTGGTGGAGGAGTACCTTCCTCTGACTACAGCTAAAGAAGAACGAAGCAGCTACAGGCTCCTTGGATGCTCTGGGGGATGTTTAAGCATTTTAAATTAGCTCCTGTTGCATTGCTGGGCAATAAAAGTGGGATATGGCAAACCTCAATAGGTCTCTAAAAAGTGAAACCTATTTCCAATTGTTTTTTAATGATCTTGACACAAGGATTTTGAGTTATAACACTCTGCAAGAATGATTGATTCAATATTCAGGAATTAGTAAAAGATTCCTATTGATTTCAGAGGCTGACAGAAATTACCCACTCCAAACCTGCAGAGTTCATCTTTGAGAATCAGTGATAGACGAGACCAGTTACCTTTTTTTTTTTTTTTATTGGAACAATTTTCTTTGGAAAGTGCCATTTCTACAGAAGTGGAGTTTTTATGTGAAACCATCAATTTTGAAACAATTTCTATTTGGAAATAGTTGAAATCTTCCTCTTTCAATATTCTCCAAATGAGACACGTTGATTTTTATCTTCAATACTCTTTGCCATTTAGCGACAAAGCTCAGATAAGAAAAGTTTAAATTGAAACAAAAGATTTGGATTAGATTAAGTTAAGACATCAAAACTCACCTACAATTAATCAATTGTTTTTATCTAACAATTTCAGAGAGACAATTCTTAGTCCCCTCATCTTCCTGCTGCTCATAAAATAAAAATATAATAAAATTTAAAAAAATCCCTCATCCCTCTTGGAATACAGAAAACTTCTGTCCCACTGGGAAAAAGAAGAATTTCCTTCAAGATTTACACAGACTGAGAAAAGCATTGCCCAACCAACTCTACAAAATAGACTATTGTGTCTCAGAGCTGTAAATACAGTTTGCAGATCTTGCATCTGTTTTTTGTTTATAGTGATGGCAAGATATCTGTATAGATAGATAAGTCAGGTTTTCCATGACAACAGTGTGCACTTCTACATTTCTAGCCGGTGGTGGTGGTTCTTGAATACACGAGAATAAAAGAATACAGACAAGAACCTTACAAAACAAGCCAACCAACCAAACAAAAAACCAGCAAGAATCCAAAGAGAAAGAATTAGGTAATGCATAGAGTAGCTGAGCTTGTTCAAGTAGGTAATTGTGTTAGTATTGACTCAGTGTAACCATATCTCGTTCATAAACGAATGCTTTGCATGACTGGTTTTCTGCGAGTATAAATGCATCGGATTTTTTTCTTGTTATTGAATTTTATAGAGAAAAAAAAAAAACAGTATAACACTACAGCTACATAGATGGAGGTGAAAGAGCTAATCTCTAATATTTTTGTATGAAGAACATACATAGCAATGAATCTAAATGTAACCAGACTTTATTTCAACTCCTAGGGTGCATAATCATACTTAACTCCTCTGGAAAAGATCCCAAACAAGAACTACAAACCTGAAACTGTCAGGAATGCACTATTTCAGATTCCTTTGCACCTGACTGTGAGTTTCCACATGGCTCTAGTTTCAAAACAGCATTTCATGCCCATCTCACCGTTGTGAGATTGCTCCTGTAGCACCTACTCATGCAAGTTATTAGATTAAAGGAGAAGGGATTTAGGAGTATCTCCCCCCTTCATTTCTCTCAACATTGCAATAAAGTGCAATATCTATCTTTGCATTATAAATACAAAACCTTGGAGGGAAGAAAGGTCATGGACTTAGACTCAGATCCTCAGGACTAAACATCCACAGATATAGTATCAGATATTATAGCCATGATATAATGTGAGAAATACTTTAGAAATGAGCTCAGGCAAAACTGGTGAAATGAGACAGAAACTTTTACATTTTTCCTAAAATTAAAAAATAAAAATAATAAAAATAAATAAATAAAAAATAAAAATAAAAACAAAAATAAAAAATAAAAAGGTTTTAAGTCTGGAATTAAACTTGCATAGTTTTATGAGGGATAGGTCTTTACTGACTAGTTCAATTTGAACAAGAGTACAACCCTCAGACTGCCCAAGCTTTGAAGAAATGTGGTAGTTAGGAAGGTAAAGACCAAGGGGTTGGTTAACCCACCAAATTCTCTTCAGCTGGAGCTAAACTGGAACCAAACATTCTGCCTTTACCATTATGTGCATGCAGGAGCCATCATCAGTGATATCTCCAGAAGCAGCTGATCTACAGCCAGAATCTACTCCATTCCTCCACCCAACTGCAAGCATCGTGTCCTGGCACCCTCCCTTCTGACAGAAACACCCACACCCACCTTGCTGTCCAAGCCTAAATGACCTCTCTTCCTAGGTCCAAAGAAAGCTGGCTTGTAATCAAGATGTACCAACCAGCCAGTCTGAAATCATTTGCCATGGACTCCCTCTCCAGTCCGTGCAATCCGGCATCTCACCCTTGATGGTGTTGATGGGAGAGGAAAAGATAAGTAAAATAAAGCTACATCTGCCCAGTTCTGCACAGGAAAGTGAGGGGGCGAGGAAGAGAAAACTTCCTGATCTCTTCAGGGAATTGAACCCTGAGAAATGAGATTTAATTACCATGTACCATGAGCACAGCAAGGACCACACACACAGTTCTGCTCACCATGTAAGGACCCATGAAGAAACACTCCCAGATTTATAATTTCTGAGACCAAAAGGAACTGTAATGTGATGTCTCCAGCTCATAACCCCAGCACGCAGGCTGTACATTTCTTCCAGATGACTAATGCATATTTTATAAAAAGGATATTAACACTTACTTTTAAAAAACTTCAGTTATAATGAATCTACGGTTTCCTTGCTAAGGCATCCTGCTGTTTAATTATTCTCACAGATTGTGTTTTATTTCAAGGTTGAATCGATCCCACTTTGACTTAAAGCTTTTGCATTTTGCTATGTCATCAAGTGTGAAGGGCTGTCATAAAGAATTATAGTGACATCTATGTCAAAAAAAGCACATGACGCATCTCTCTGTTAAATATGCTAAGGACAAAGCTGGATAATATCACTATGTGATTTTCTAACATCATCTGGGGATACCTACACTCACTAATTATATTATTTTACTTCCCCAGTCACTGTGAGATGATCATCAGCGAAGCAGGAGGAAGCAGAAGGCTCCATAATGTGCCAGAAAGAATAAAGGGCATGCTGTAAACAGTATCTGTGCGCCAAATGCTACTGGACCTTTCAACAGATCATTGAGCAGTCAACAGCTCTGGCCTGGAATGAGGCTGATTGTTTAGAGAAAAAGTCCTCAACTGAATCAGCCTTTTGGATATCTGGCTGCTATGATTTAGGAAAAATACAGAAAAGCTCACAGCATTACTATGTTTATATACATAAGGGAGGCAAATTATCTGCTGAAAGTCATAGAACTGCACATTAACTTTTAAAACTAAAAGCTTTTTGTCCTCTATCACTGAAGACAGCATACTGAAGGAAACACAACAGAAGAAGATGATGCCTGGCGTGAGAGTCGTAAAAGAAGCACCAATAGGTGCTTACACATTAAGTATATATTTATGTCAAAAAATATAAAATGCCAAACTATACCCCAAAGTAACCACAAATATGTAAGCTAATAGAATTAATTTGCACTTGATTCTTTAAAAGCCTCAACTCTTCCTTTAAATAGCCAAATATGTTCAGTTCCTAAAGATCAACAAGAGTTGAAAGCATTTAGTAACTTGGAGGAAGTGGCTCAGCACTACATGACTGTGTTTATAGTGCAGATTTTGAAAGCCTGGCTGGTATGAAAGGTTCCTCAAAAAGAAAGAAACCTTGAAGCAAAGCAAATCTTCTCGCAGGCATTCATCTACAGGGGTTCACCACAAGTCACATAACTGTTAATATATTGACGATGACTGACTGTGGAAATGTTGTACATAGACATCAGCTCTCAAAATGGTTGTGATTTAGAGAGCTGGAAGTGTTACTTTTGTAAATTTCATGTAGTTCAGTGCCAAAACAAGAGAGAGTGTGAAAAATTATAGGCAGAGCTCCTAAACAATTTGTATCAATGGCCTGTACTGAAGAAAGCTTTGTCAATGTCCAGGACTTATTTCTCTACTTCTGTAAAACAAGGTACAGATGTAACTGTCTAATCTGGCTTTTAGTCACAGTATTTAGCTACCTGGAAGATAAAGTATAATGTAACGCCATACATTTCTGCTCTTTCAGTCTACCTTAGATTTGGAATTTTGAGCCATTGAAAGTAGATGACATACTCAATTATTATCAAGTATTTTTTTTCCTGTCATTTGATCACTTTTGACAGCAAAAGAAATGTAAAAAGGCTAAACATGCACTGCAGAATTAGCCTCTGAAAGATAATCATTATTGTAGTGTATCCAACATATAAAATGTAAATTAGCTCTTAGAAGTTTCTGAATAACATTTTAATGCTTTTCAGATAAGATCAGCAAAAGTTCTGGTGATGTCGCATTTCTATAGTATCTTTCAGAACTTCACACATTTTATTTTAATAAAAAATGAACTCTCATCTTGCTGTAAACAGTTTTAGGGAAAAGGAATAGGATCTCATTTTGTTTCAATCATAGCTTCAAATGTTCCTAGATCAGAATTTCTTCCCATGTAAAGCAATATATTTTCATGGACTTAAGTGAAGCCATGCCAAGTTATAGCAGCAGATGAATCAGTCTTTTGTTTTCTATCACAATCGACATATTCTTCTAAAGGTTGTTTTAGTCTCTACACTGAGCAAACTGTAGAGATTGTGAAACTGTTTTCCAGACTTCAGAAGAAAAGAGTGCAGCAATGCGACAGTGCAAACCACTTCTTGTCCTTGTCAATGTGGACATACTTTCTCTTTGAAGAACTTATGCCATAGTTTGTAAAGTCAGAAGACAGCACTGTGATAATTGACTCCAACTTTCTCTATTTAGAGATCATCACAAGTTCTGGGCTCAGTTCTTGTGGGAAATACAGCACTATTTCAGGAAAACATCCTGTTGGAATTTATCCATTGTTGGTATTGCTAGAACTTTTCAAGTCATCCTGGTTTGTATATTTATCTCATATATTTGCTTACCTCTTTCTAATCTCGTTCTTACTGTGAATATGTTTAGCTTTAACTTTCATCTGAGAGCCTGAAGCGTTTGTTTCTGAAGTCCTGTTCCCCACATAAGTACTTCCAGCTTACAGCCAATTCACTACTACGAGCATCTCTTTGATAAACTTGGTCTACCACAGTTAGATTGAGCTCCAGGAGCATCTTGTCTCCAGAACAGAGCAAAAGAGTAATATAATCTCTGGGATAGTTCAGCGAGCAACATTTATAATGAACTCATCTTTGAGAATACACATGAAGAGCTAAGTGGATTCTCTCATTTTTCAGCAGCTACCAAACTACTTTCAGAGAGTAATGACTAATGGTCACTCGCTTTCTGAGGTAGCTGCTGAGCTGGAAAAGAAGGCATTTGTTATCCGTCACCTCAGGTGCCAACCACACCTCTTGTCAAAAAAATAATTCAGGACCTTATCTTTCACTACTGAAATTAGTCAGAGTTTGTCTATGGCTTCACTAGTGACAGAGAAGTCTCATAAAGTGGAATTCATCTCACCGAGCTTTAAATGTCAAAATCTGATCCCCTTCTTGAGTGCTTTTTATAACCAGGAAAACATGAATAGGCACTTCTGTGGTGTAGCCCTCCCATCCTAAAATTTATCGTTGAATATCACCTAGCGCTAGGGCATCAGATATGAATACAGGAGGCCTCCTGGATGCTCAGAGATAGAATGTGTTTAACATGAGGAAATGAAGACTCTGATGATGTGCTTCAGGAAGGGTCCCACAGGAGTATGGTGTGAACGGAGTAAAGAAAACAGGAGTCCATAGTCAATCTGCAGAAAGTGTGGAACTAGAAGGAAATCAAAGAAAGGTGAAGGAGTTTTTGAAAAAATTTGAAAGGTAAAGACACCAGCAGAACCCAGAAGTGGAACTGCATAGAAGTGGGGTGGTTTTGCTGTTGCTCCCTCACCCTTTGGAGAAAAAGAAATTCAGAACTGGTGTAGTCTGCAAAAATAAAATCCAAAGAGCTTAGACAACCCACATCTGTTTTTTAGCTGGGAAAGATGTTGTCTGGAAGGTTTTGCCACTGTAAGTTCTCTGAAAAGGAAAAGATTCTCCACAAAAATGCTCCTGTAGTGCTTATAGTGTACCCATAATAATATAGTTTGTATTTGAACTTGTAACTGCTACAAGAGTCATTGCAATTTCATTACATTGATGTGTGATTTTTTCTCTTTCTCTCCATACACACTGATTTTTAAAAGCATATGTATATATCAAAAGCCTAAGCTGTTACCATCACAGAGGTAGGATACCAAAAAAAGAAAAAAAAAATCTGAATTTAATAATAGCATTTCCCATTCATTTATGCTACTGTATATAAAATCTGTAAAGTCTAAGCAGGTTTAAGAGAGGATTACTGCACACTGATAATTCAAAACAATCTGCTGAAAATACTTTTTTTTTTTCTAGATTAAAAATAAAGTAATAAAGATTACAATATAATCCTGGCAGCAGATTTTACATCTACATCCAAAGGAGGTGCGGATTTACTAAAGAACAGTGCAATGTCTTAAAATGTGAACCAAACCTTCTACCGAGCTGTACCGCAGACTCCACTGCTGCAATCAATACTCCAAACAGCCCGATTTTTCTTGGACAAAAAAACATACATATATCTGACATTTGAGGAAGCCAGGTGAATAAATCAATAGCTAAACAAAAATGCACTTAATCATATCTTTTGTGGACAGATGCAGATTGGAAAACCCTATATGGTCCACATATTTCCTTCTGCTTAAAGGTTAGAAATGAAACTGTGTTTCCTAAATGGCAATGTCCTGTTGTTACAGAGTAGTGCTGAAGCTAGAATGATTACAGTAGCAATTACCTGCCTGCCACCCAGCATGGGTCAGATGTCTCCCTGCAACAAGTTCAGGTGCAGTTTGTTGTTCGGGTACTTCAGCATAAATGCATAACTTAATAGCCAACACATTATGTACTTTATAAGGGTAATAGCTTTACTGGAGTATGTAGGAAAGATTCACGCGTGCACTGTAATCCTAAATTGACTGAACTGCATGTTCTTACATAGTAGAGTCAGTCCAGGCATGCATTTGATATATGCACACTTTATATTTCCTTAACGGTTTTAAGTGATGACCACTATAGGACATTTCTCATGCCATTGCAGGTGATCATTAAACATACATTATAGCGCTATTAAATGATTATGGATAACTCTAGCGTCTTGGCCAAAAAAAAAAATCTATGTCCGAAGGTACATTTGTGCACAGAACGGCTGCTTTGCTTAAAGGTGTCCCTTTACTTGACATTACTTCATAAAGCCCTTTGAGATAACCACAGTGCGAGAGAGGTTTTAGAAAAACACATTTTTATTTCTTCTCTGCTTTAGCCCTAAGCAGTTCAGTGTTATTTGAACATCAGGAACAGCACTTCTTTACAACTTCAAAGTCAGATTCTAATCTCAGATTGGCAGTACACCTCGAGATTAAAAAAGTCTGCCCACAACTGGAAGAAATGGATGTTTTCAGCAGACAGAAGTGCAATAGGAAGTAACAACATGACACTCCAATATCACTCAATTAGAAGGTATATTAAGGTTGCACCAAGGTGCCTGATGAGAATGCTCTTGCAGGAAACATTTTGAACTCTGAGAAAAGCATTAGGAGAAGGATGACACCATTAAGCTCGGGAGCAGCTTTGTAGCTGTTATTAACCTGGGAGAAGGGGGGGATCCCTCCCGACTGACCTTTTCAGTGTAAACCTCTGTGTCAGGTGTTCAGAAACCATGAAGCCCAGGTGATGTCTCCTATTTTCAAAACGCAATCCTGCAAAGAGGAAAATGCAAATAGATGCCTGAGATCTTTTATTGCCTACCAGTTGCGGCTACTGACTCTTCAGCAAGAGATTTCTTCTTCTCGGTGAGAAACGAGAGCATCTCCGTGGCCAAGTCAGCCTAAGCCATGGAAACCGCACAGCACCTACAGATGTTTGGGGTCCTGCTGGCGCAGGCAGCAGCTTGGCGTGGGTGCAATAGGGTTTCTCAGTGAATTCACATTCCCACTGTCTCTGTTCACTTGGAGGACATGGGGGATCCCTCTATGTGTGTTTGGGATGATCATTTTGGAGTGTGGCCAACTCTGTGCTGCAACAAACGCTTTCCTCCCAACACTATGTAAGAAAGTAATGTCAATAATCTCCACTTTAATTCCACCTCTTTTCACACTCCCTTATTTAATGAACAGACAAACGCACTTGTGACAAGCCTTTTATTGCAATATCAGACAGAGAGATCTCCTCAGGATCAGACGATGGTTTCTTCTCTGGCTTTTCCAGCATGCTGCCGTGCACCTGTCCCGTATGACCAGACAGCGGGGGGATGATGGGGGACCAGTGGGGGACCAGGGGTCCGGTGGGGGACCGGTGGGGGTCCCTTCACCCTCTTCTACCGAGAAAAGCCGCCGAGGGGCTCCCCTGGCAGGTGCTCCCCCGGGGAAGGCAGCGCTAAGGCGGCGGCCGCCCGGCCCCTCAGCTTCCCGCCCTCACCTCAGGGGCGCCGCGCCCGGAGGGGAGCGGGGAGAAGCCGGGGGGACAGCGGGACCCTCGGCGGGCGGCAGAGGGCGCCCCAAATTCCGCCAGAGAGGGGCCGGGAGGAGCCTCCGGCTCGGCTCGGCCGAGGAGGGAGGGAGGGAAGGAGGAGGAGGAGGAGGAGGAGGAGGGAGCTGCCACGTCCTCTGCGCCGAGCGGCGCCAGCCCCGCGCCTCACTCAGCCCCACGTGTGGCGGAGCGGGGAAGTTGCGGCGGGGAGCCCGGACTCTGCCCCTCTCTGGCCGCCGGTCCCTGCTCTCAGGAGGGCGCAGCTCCGAGTAAGGACTCGCGGCTGTCCCGGGGAGGAGGGGAGGGAAGGGAAGGGAGCGCTGAGGGGGGAGCGGTCGGGGCTCCGGGAGCCCGCTCCGGTACTCTCCCCCCGGGGGAAGCCGCCGAGACGAGGGGCTCCGGGCCGGCCGGCTTCCCGAGCACTTCCAGGGGGGCTCCGAGTGCTCCAGGGTGGTTAAAAGCAGAAAGTTTGGAAGTGAGGGGAAGCAGGGAGCCGGCCCCGGGAAGGAGGGACCCGGCTGTGAGGCGCCGGGGGCGGCCCGGCCCCGCCGGGGTTGAACGGCGACCCTGCTGGGGGGGGATCCGTGAGGAAAATAACTCTTGGAAATGAGGAAAAAAAACTCCTCAAAAGGCTCAAAACTTCCTCATCTGGCGTTGATTTCTTTAATTTCGCTTCCTCAGTCGCGAGGACGATCGTGTGTGAGGAAGGACCGAGACCTGTGTTTAAGCAGCCGACCGAGGGGGGAAGTAAGCTCGGGAAAGCATTAAAAGGTGACCCAGGGGAAAGAAAAATGAGATAATCCGTTCTGAATGCAAATGTGCTGTTTTTACCTCTTTCTTCAGCGCAGTGAATTCATTTGTTCGTGTTTTGTCCCTGCCGTGTGCTGCCGTGAGTTGGGTTTGTAGCTTTTATTCGGTTCTCTGTACAGTTGGGTACCTTAAAACATAATTTACTTTCCGCTATGTTTCTGAAGCTGTTATGCTTGGCACCTTTTAAGACGGTAAGGAAAATAAATGTTGTCATGCTACGGAGATTTCCATTCTGTGGTTTTGCCCCAAATGTGTCTCAGGTTTTTGGGGGCTCGAGCGGTGCCTGGCTGCATCGGGGCCGCCTGGGGTTTTTCGTGACCCTCTCAATTTGGAAAACCTGATTGTGTGTTATTTTTAGGTCTGTTGAAATTGTCTCCTTTAAATGAAACAGAAGTCTTGTAGGAATTCCCTGACACCCTATTTAAAAAAAAAGTTTCTAATTAGTGAATTTTTAATAACTTTATCTCTCTTCTAACTGCCTTTAGTGGCCTATTTATACTACGCAGACCTCCTAGACTGAAGAAGAAAGCAGGTTTTAGATTGTTCTTAAGCTTTGTAGTTAGAAATTTCACTCATAGATAAATGAACAGCTTGTTGTTATAGCAATTTTAGTTGTAACTTTCCCTCGTGATATGCAGGAAATGTAGAAGGGACATTTACCAACAGGGATTTGGAGTGTGGTTGTCTAATATCCTTTATAATGTAGGAAATTCTAGGAACTACCTGTTTCTTTAGTGCTCTTTCCAGCAGGGACTCTCACAACTGTTATCTCCTGCTCCTCAAGAAGGTTTTGGCGAAGCTGTTGACTGCAAATGCAGGGTGATATAGAAGAGCGTGGACAGCACTGTTACTTACAGAGGTAAAAATGAGCCATTTACAGAGGTAAAAATGAGCCATTTACAGAGCTCTGGGCATCTTCAGAGGCAGCCAGGATGGCTGTCAGAAAGCCCTGTTTCTAGGGGGTCCTTAGCAGAACACCCTCCTGGGCTGTGACCAGTACTTGCAGGCCAACAGGACTGTCGCTGTTTTGCCCCACAAGAGGATGAGAGGTAACGGGCACAAACTGAAGCACAGGAGGCTCTAGCTCCATATGAGGGGGCACTTCTTTACTGTGAGGGTGACAGAGCACCAGGACAGGCTGCCCAGAGAGGTTGTGGAGTCTCCTCCTCTGGAGATATCCTCAACCCTCTTGGATGCCATCCTGCACTACATGCCCTAGGTGATCCTGCTCGGCGGGGGGTTGGACTGGATCTCCAGAGGTCTTTTCCAACCTCGGCTGTTCTGTGACTGTGACTGACTTGCCTGAGACAAGACCTTAGAGGTGGCAGCGTGTCTGTGGAAGAGCACCCGGGCTGTGAGGCCATCCCAGAGCACCAGGCTTGAGCGGGGGTCACGCTGTGCGAGGCAGCTGCCCTCAGTCACATTCCTAGCTGCTCGTTTGGAGGTGTGCACAGCAACAGGTGAGAGAGTAGACGATCTCCTGGTCACTGCCTTATCAGTATGCTAGCAAAATAATATATATACACTTAAACTAATCATGTTTTTCCATGCATTAAATAGGCAGTAAAGTGCTTTTGCATATCTATACAATATACATGCTAATTAGGTGGTAAGAGCTATCTTAGGGGACGGTCGAGAGACTACACACTAAGTCTTCTGGCCCTGGCACTTAATGCGTAAGGTAACAGTTTATTTGTTCATTTTTGTTACAAATTTTCCTTCTCCGTCATCTCTCTCCCTTGTGTGTTACTTTGAAGCCCAACAAGGCAGCCCGGTGCTGTGTGCCTTACCAAGAAGCAGTGCTGTAGAGAAGCTGAAAAAGGAGAGTTTTCTCCACCAAGAGTTGCAGGAGACCTGCCCTGGTTCAGCAGGTAGCAGTGCTGTCATGGGGACTGCACTTAAAGGAAGATTAATTTATCTTTTACAGCGCTATCAGGGCTTGAGAGAACTGAGCACGAATTCCCTCTGCTGAATTGCCTGGGTTTGCTTTTACTCTTACAGCTGTGTGTCCCAGCTACTCCTCAGGAGTCCGAGCTCTTCGAGAATGGATCTGGCATTTCTTGATTCAGCTATTAGGTCTGTGTGCTCCGGAGCAAAATGATCCGTCTGTCTCCCTGCTAGTTTCTCCGTGCACTGCAGGAAGTATCTGTGGATTCGTTGATGTCCTGTTGTCCCATAGCAGTTTGTGTAGCGTGCAGATCTGAACTGCTCCATTTTTTTGTGATAATTATTCGATTTCTGACAACACGGAAAGATTTCTGTAATATCTGGCAAAGAGATCTTGGCTGTTGTCTTCTCAGGAGATCTCCTGATGTTAATTGTTGTATGAGGCCACCGAGGCAACAGCAGGGCTGCTCTGTAAGACCACAAGTTCTTCAACCAGGTGGCATTTTTTTCACAAAATAAGAGGTCCTGAGGGGCCTCCCTGATTGTTGTTTGTGTCCATCCCCCCACCTCACCCCCCAGCTATTACTGTTATTTTTTTAATAGCTATTGCAATATCAGCTTTCTGGTAAGTGCTCGGTAAAGCTGAGAAGTTACCTTCCTTTCAGCCCGTATGGGAAGGAGTTACGTTGACAGATGTGAGCTCTGTGAGGATTTGCTGAGCTCTTAATCCAGTTTGTGGCTAATAGGCCACGCTGATGTGGAAGGGCAGCTCTTCCAGTGTGTAAAGGTCTTACCTGCTGCTGCCTTAGGGAAAGGTGCTGTTCAAACCCTGTCATCGTCTTAGCAGTAGTGGCAGTCCCAGAGGTTGTCGGTGTAAACCTCTGCAACAGTGCAGGCCTCCACCCCTTTTTTTATTTTATTTTATTTTATTTTATTTTATTTTGTGAGAGAGAATTTTACTTGTTAAGACAAAGCCTGAAATAATTGCTGTAGGCAGTAGAGGAAGGAGGCTCTGCACACTGGATGTGGCAGACAGCCAGAGACTGGATATTTGTGAGCCCTTTAGGCACACGCGTACCTTGAGGGGATGAGAACGTGTGATAATATTCTCTTTGTTGTCTTTTGCCCTACCCGTGGTTTGGTCTCAGGGTTTTTTTATTCTTTCTCCATCCTGCTTCGTTGGATTTCTTGCACAGTGTTTTTAGCTGCAAAGAAGTCGGTCTCTTCTTTCTCCCTTTAAAGGGGGAGCTCTTTGCTTTTAGATGTCGGCGTGACTGGAAGTTTCTGGCCACTTGTTATCATTAGAAATCTTGGAGAATTTCTCGAAGCGCAGGGCATGCCCCGATTGAATTGTTCGGTGTTAAAGTTCTGAAGGGCTGAGCATAATTTTAAGTATATTAGCAACTTGGCAGAAACTTCCCTGCCTGGTCCATCGGTATTCTGGTCAAAACCAAATCCAAGCAAACTCTCTGCACTGACGGGATGTTCCCTGCAGTTCCTGTGAGTGCAGAAGACATCACTGTCCGCCCTGTGTAATTATTGCGTGCTGTTAAAGCACCTTTATTGGGGTCAAAGGAGTTCTGTGTAGTTAACTAGTGATACTCTTAGGGGCTGAAAGGCTTTCGAGCAAAGCAACCTTTTCCTTCCTTGTTGCTAATTTGCAACTTTAAAGACGTGCAAGATAATGAGTGGCTTCAGTTCTCTGTTAAAACCAAAGGGTTGGTGAAACCAGGACTAGGTGTACACATGGAAGACACAGTGATTTGTGAACTGCCTTGCAATGTGTGAGAAGCTCATTTTTTTGGTTTCTCTTGAGTAGAGGTAGCTAACAGTGCCCCAGATACCTTTATTTTGGCCTTTATATCAAGCACTCACTATAATAGCTGCAAGGGAAGGCTTCTGTGACCATAATGTATTCCTTCTCTAACCGGCTTATAAAAATTGGACAAAATAATAGGGAGACTCAGTGAGAGTGTCAATCTTGAGGAACTCTTCTCTTCTTTAAACAGGTGGTAATGAAAATGCCGGGCTTTTCTCCGTGCTTCACAGCTGCCTGTGCACTTCCTGAGGTGAAGGGGTTTAAAAAGGGCTCTGCATGCAGGTTAGAGTGAGTGGGCCCTGGCCCACTCGGGTGGGTATTGGCTGCTAGAAAATTATGGCAGAAGGTGAGGAGACAAAAGCCCAAGGTGTTGTGAAGGGGCCAGACACGAAGTGGAAGAAATGCTGAAACTCATTATCAGACTCATCAGTGCCTGGGAGCCGGGCTGGAACGTGAACCCGTGACTGTTGCCTGAAGCCTTAGTGCCAGCTCGCCTCTTATCTGCTCCCTTTCACAATTTTCATTTTATCTCCTGTTTGGACTGCGCATGTTTGCCATTAGACTTTTTCTAATGATCCTTTTCCTTGCACTCCAGTTATCTCTGTATTTCTTCCCGTTTTACCCCCAGCTGTTTTTTGTCACTTTGTCTAATATTTTTAGTTGTATCGTTAGACTTTTTTTTCCCCCTCCCTCTGTGTCTCCCTCCCACAATGTTGTTTACATTTGTTCTTCCTTTACTTTCATCTTCTTGTATCTCTCCCCTTTTAACTCTCATCCTTAGAGGAACCAGTTTTACTTTTGGAGACCAGCCCTTTTGTATTGATTGCCAGCTGCTTTTATTGAAACTAATTTGCATTCTCTGCTCTCATTGTGCTAGACAGAGGACTAGTGATTTTGAGTAGAGCTCTCTCCCCAAAGGCTTTGCTCAGAAATTGTCTCAGTATCTCACGAAAAGAGTGGAAAATAAAGAGCAGCATCAGTGCAAAAGCTGCTTCTGCCTAAACCGATGTGTTTGTGCCTTTGTCACGTGAAGAGCAGAAACGTGGCTGGCCCTGCTGCAGGCACGAGCCACTTCTCCAGGCTGAAGTGAGCTGGTGGCGTGGGGGAGTGCAGAGTGCCGGGCCATTGGATTTACTTACGTGGGCACCCCTTGGACGTGGCACTAGGAAACCCTTAAAAAGCTCTTAAAAATTAATAAGACCCTTAAAAAAAAAAAATCCTTAAAAATAAGACCCTTAAGAGATGGACCCTTAAAAATACAGATGGACCCTTTAAAAATAAGGCCTTTAAAACTCTTAAAGCTCTTAAAAAATTATCAAGAGTGCAAATATACTGTGGTTAAAGAGCTGAAGAGCCATGGCTGCGTGCTGGTATAACTGGGGGGGAAAACTAAGCAGGTTCGGGTGGGCTTTAACGCTCTAGGTAGCACCTGCCTTCAGTTAGGCTCTGATAAGGGTCTAAGGGTGCTTAATAAGGCTCCTCGAGCCTTGTGTTGCTACCTAGAAAACCCTCGTGTTCAGCCCACCTTGATGTGGGCCTTTGTACTGTGTTAGAGGTATGAGATAACGGTGCCTTGGCTGTACCAAACCTCGGGGTGTATTCATCCTGCGCTCAGGCTGCTTTCTATTTATAAATTGGTCTCTGCCTTTTCACTGTAAGTCTTTCTTTTCTTTTTTTTTGACACCTGGGCTTTGTATACTTGGAGAGCAGTTCTCTGACCGCACTGCAGTGCTTCGTATCGGGCCTGGAGAGGAGGTGTGCTGTACAAATGCGTTATTCAGACTCACCGAAGCTCTTTGCCTCTAAAAAAAGTTAATTTCCTAGCTTGTCTGCCTACTAGTTGTGAGGTGGCTGTAGCATCTTTCAGTTTGCGTAGCGCCTTTGTGTCGTGAAAGACCTGGTGCTTGGCCTTGCCACCAAGTAAAAGGATGACAGAAATAAGGAATGGTTCAGAGGAACCTCGGGAATACACTTGTCATTGTTCATTTTTACGACCTTAGGTCTGCCTAGAGACCTTTGCACTGCCTGTACCGGGTCTCTCCACAACCCCACCCCACCTGGCACTGCAGTGCCACCCCCTAGCAGTGGGACAGCACGTTGCTGAAGGGGGAAGGGGGTGCAGGTCAACATCTTGCCTAAAAGTCTCGGGTTGGGACTGCTTCTCAGGAGCCTGGATGCAGAGCTGAGATAATTTCAGCCTGCAGACCCAGCCTTAGCCAGCTTCCCTCCATTGTTCAAATCTTTCCCACAGTGGTAAGAGAAACATTTGACAGGATAGAAAACACTGTCTGTGAAAGTAAGATTTGCCCTGAAATGTGATTGCCTTGAACTACTTCTAAGTCTTTTACATGTTTAAAAGTTGGAACTGGCTTACTCTTTTTTTCTGTTGCTAGTTTATTTAGCACATTAACTCGTTGTATAGTAACTTCTAGCAGAAACACTTCTGCCTTTTTTTTTTTCTCCCTTAATGACTTAAGTTGGGGAAAAGGGACGGAAAGATTTGAATACAAGCATTTGATTTTTTGTCCAAGTCTTCCAGCTATAGCACTGCCTTCCTGAGAGGGAGAATCAGAAAGTGAGACCTTCCTGTTCTGTGTCCAGCATCAAACGCGGAAGCCAGCAGTTGGAGTGAGAATCCATTTGCCTTTCTGGACCCTTGCCCTTGTTAATAACAGGAAGGGTTATTGCTATTGAACGTGGTGTAGGTTTTTTTTTTTTTTTTAAGAAAGTTATTAAATTTATTGAGTGTTTAAGGGGGAGCAGCTGTTTGAAACAACACCTAAATAAGCCTGTAGGAATAAATCTTTGCAAGAAATTCAGTCACAGGCTGAAATATCCAAGTTGGTCTGTATTAACATGAAGTTCCTCCTAGCTAATTATCCCCCTCCCAACACCGACAGCATGTAGCTACACAGTGCCTTGCAGATGGACCTCCTCTCTACACTCCTAAAATAATTAGATAGGTGTTGGGTCTTGTCTGTAAGCCTTCTAGCTTTGTTATTTCAGTGCTCAATTTAAAAAGCAGCGCTGAGAGGCTGGCCTTTTTAGCTTAGGCACAGCACC
>CM021765.1:194424995-194515670 GCA_011076525.1 Nettapus auritus
TAATGAGATGCTCAAATTGATTTAATTTGGCAGGGAGCATACTAGGAAATTGCAGCGTGGGAAAATCAGACCGTGCAGTCGGGAGCAGTGAGCCGGCCTGGGCGAGATGCTGGATCCTGCTGCTCCCGGGGAGAGACAGCGGCGTGCTCATTGGGGGGTGAGGTGTGCTGTGGGACAGTGTCGCAGATCTCCTTGAGTCCTACACCCTCGAAAGCAGCTGGTGTGCCACAGCAAGCCCTTGATGTGATTTAGCTGTGGTTAGCAATTCTGGAACAGGACTGCCTTGGGAAAGTTTGGGTCTGCTCAGCGGGGAACGAAGCCGGGACGTTGCGCTGGGTGCATCGGGGGTGACTTTGAGAGCTCTGAGAACACAGCAGGGTACTTGAAAAACAACCCGAGCGGAAAGGAATAAATGTGAAGGGAGCAAATGAGTACTGTTAGGTAGGGAATATCATGTTTTGGTCTGGGTAAGTGCTTTAGAAGATCACTTGTAATTTGTGGTGGCTGAATTCTGGTGTTGAATCAATAGCTGCTTGCTGAGCGCTGAGAGGAACTTGCAAGGCCCCCTCCTTTGACTACCTGTGCTTGCTTGTAATGGACTTCCATTATACACACAGCTCCACGCCGTCTGCTTCTGTCTTGAGTTGTCTAGAGTGTTTTGAGCAGACAGAAAGCCCTGGCAGAGGGCACATCCAAAGGTGGTGCCAGAGCCACTGCTGCAGAACTGCCGAGGCAAAACCAGGTTTGTGTCTGGGGGATGGCTCTGCTGGGAAACTCCCCGGGCTTCCAGCGGGAAAAACTTTTTGTTCATCCATCTCTTTATTTATTTATTTATTTATTTATTTTTAGGTCTTAATTAAACTTTCTGCATTGAAATTAGTTTACATTAATGTCACACTGTCTTATTATGTGCAAATTGACAGACACTAACAGGGATTTGATCAGCCTAATCCAGCTGTATGTAATTACGTGCCTTCTCCTTAAATAATTGCAAGCAGAGTCTATCAATCACGGCAGGGAAGCCTGCTGCTTTATTATAATGTGGGATTGTTTAGTGAAATGCAATAAGGCTTCAGGTTGAAGCTAGGAAGGAAACAGAATGAGATTTTAATGAGAGCACTGATAGGAAGACAAAACTCCCCACCCATCCTGTGTTGCAAGTCTCAGTTCTTATCTTCCCTTCCCCCCAAAGGTGTCCCGATTGCGTTGTTGTCGCAATGGTTGAGCACATTACTGTAATTTGAAAGGAACCTGGGGAAACTGCAGCTTTCTGGCTGTCAGAGGAGCTCTGGCCTCACCAGCGGTGCTGTTCTAATGCAAGGTGGGTTTTGTTTCACTCATTGATAACTCGATTACCCGGATCAAACAAGGGAGCGCAGAAGGCAGTGGAGGTGGAAGTGAACTCAGCCGTGCCACAGCAAAGCAAAACGCTGTGAGACTCTTGCCCTGCTTGGAAAACAAGGAGCTGAGGGAGGCTCCTTTCCTGCGGAGATGGGAAAGAGATTCCTTTATCACACGTGCTTGCTTCAACAACTGTATTTGGGTTGACTTCTGTGTTAGTTCCTCTGTCCTGTCATGCAGCCCTCCCCCAGCATGTGCACAAGAAGGGAAAGACAGGCACGGTGCCAGCAGGCTTTCCTCAGCCTCCTACTGAAAAACCAGCTGTGCCAAGAAAAGCTTGAAAAACCAGAACTTCAAACAAGCCCTGAAGCGGGTGATTTGAGATCAGAACCCCTTGTTTGACTGCATCCAGTTCCAGGACACTCCATAAATCGGCAAGCTTCACTGTCAGGGCAGTGCTGTGCGTTTTCCCCTGCAGGACTGGCTCGGGATGCTTTCAGGAGCCCAGATACACATCAATTTTGATTTGTGTTATTGTGGAGAGTTCCGTAACTTGAGCCAGAAGAGGGAGATTTCCCTCTGTGCCTTCTGAGGAGGCTGTTTCACAAGAAATCTGAGACCAGCATTCACAGATTGTCTTGTGGTCAGGAAGCACAGATGTTGTTTCTAGATGTCCTGGTGTCTCGGGAGCTGTTTTTCAGCTTCCCTCTTCTGTTGGTCAGTCTCCATCGTTCCAGCAGCCCCACTGCCACCCCAAGCTCATCCCCTGTCGTTGGGTTTTTGTGGTTTTAGGCTCCGCAATCCATTCTTGCTGTGGGCATGGATTTTTTTTTTTCCCTGCCAAGTTTTAGTCGGGACTGAATTTTCAGTGCCAAAGTTTTAATGACAGCAGAGTTATAATGAAAAGCAGTGACAGTCCCTCAACTCCCATGTTTGCATTACAAAACCCTAACGTCAGCCTTCAGACTTGCCGGCTTCTGCCTCGCTCATGTCTTAGGGATCTGCTTCAAACGTATTTGCAGCGGTGCTGTCTCACGGAGTGGCTTTGTTGGGAAGCCGGTAGTTCGAACCGGAGGACTGACAACCAGAACACGTGTGCTGGAACATAAAAAAGCGAGAATTTCCCAC
This sequence comes from Nettapus auritus, assembly GCA_011076525.1. Classification (NCBI taxonomy): domain Eukaryota; kingdom Metazoa; phylum Chordata; class Aves; order Anseriformes; family Anatidae; genus Nettapus; species Nettapus auritus. The sequence continues at coordinate 194,427,465 of CM021765.1, forward strand.
TTAGGATTTAGGGTTTCCCATCAGATGCTCAGAGGATGAGTGCTGCAGGGGTGGCAGCTCAGTTCGAGGTGCTGAGCCGGGACAGCCCGGGGCTCTGCAGGCGGGTGGCCCTGGTGCAGCCATAGTGGAAAACGAAACGTCACTTTCATGCCATATTCCTTTTGCTGCATGGAGGCCAAATGCTTGGAGTTCATCTGGGAAAGCAGAGCATGAATTTTAAGGCATTTGACACCGGTGGCTACGGTGTTTATTTAACGTGGCTATTTAGAAACAGTTTGAATTTCTGTGAACGCAATGGAAAGAGAAATGTTTCGTGTCCGCCAGATTTTTCTCAGGACCAGCTGAGAAAGCTGGTTTTCAAGAAAACAGCCAAGCAAACACATGACCTGAAGTCATACGCTGCTCGGTGTTGTGGTTTGCTTCCCTTCTGTGCAAGATCATCTGTGGCTGTAGATGTGGGGAATGGCAAGCTTTCTTTTTCCAGCCCTGCCTTGGGAACTGAAATCAGGCAGTGACAAAATTTGTTTGTTTTCCTCGTGTTTTCAGTAAATATTACTCCTGCTTCTTCATTGGACTGCCTCTTGCAGAAGTTGTCGAGATATAAGTTCTTTATCTACAAGGAAAAATGGTTATTTGTCCTCCTGTTTTTAGAGCAAAAAGGACTCACCTCTTTGTTTTTTACTCAGTTCTCTGCTGTTTCTTTGCTGTATTCAGGGCAGATCAGATTGCTCTGCACTGGATGCATGTGCCTGAAATGCCTTCACCTCATCTCTGTGTATCAATAACTTTCCCAGATGCAGAAATCTGTGGCTTTTTGTTTCTAATATAGATTGCTTGCAGCCTCCCAGTCCTCGGAATTGTGCAAATCGTATTGAAACAGCTTTTTGTTTTGACGGCCTTGCACTCGCTGGCTCCCTGGCAGCACTCAGTGATGGCTTTCATTTTCCAAATGCTGCAAGTAGTTGGGAGACTCTCAAAGCTGCATTTGCAGTAAATGTGATGTTGCAGTAATGACGGGTCAATTCAGATTTAGGGCTGTCATTTGGCAAAAGAAAAAAAACAACCACCACCAAAAAACCCCCCCCCCCCCCCCCAATTTCAACAAAAAAAAAAAAAGCTAAACTGACTTCAGGCAGCATCTTAATAGTTCCTATTGTTATGTGTGTAATTAAAAGCTTTTGCCCTCAAAGAGGGGGTTGTTTTGACTTGTTAATCATAATTGTTTGCTGCAGTCACAGAATCACAGAATAGTCTAGGTTGGAAGAGATGTACAAGATCATCGAGTCCAACCTCTGACCTAACACTAACAAGTCCTCAACTAAACCATATCCCTAAGCTCTACATCTAAACGTCTTTTAAAGACCTCCAGGGATGGTGACTCAACCACTTCCCTGGGCAGCCTATTCCAGTGCCTAACAACCCTTTCAGTAAAGAAGTTCTTCCTAATATCCAACCTAAACCTCCCCTGGTGCAACTTTAGCCCATTCCCCCTCGTCCTGTCACCAGGCATGTGGGAGAACAGACCAACCCCCACCTCGCTACAGCCTCCTTTCAGGTACCTGTAGAGAGTGATAAGGTCACCCCTGAGCCTCCTCTTCTCCAGGCTAAATAGTCCCAGCTCCCTCAGCCGCTCCTCATAAGACTTGTTCTCCAGACCCTTCACCAGCTTCGTCGCCCTTCTCGGGACTCGCTCAAGCACCTCCATGTCCTTCTTGTAGTGAGGGGCCCAAAACTGAACACAGTACTCGAGGTGCGGCCTCACCAGAGCTGAGTACAGGGGGACAATCACATCCCTGGACCTGGTGGCCACGCTGTTTCTTATGCAAGCCAGTGAAATAGACTGAGGTAGATTCTTATGGCATTAAGCGTCGGCTTTACTCCGTGATGCGAAAATCCATTTTTCACGGAGCCAAAATTTTTCTCTTAATGCTTTTCTTCACTTTTAGCTCTCCGAAATCATGACAGATAGAACCACTGAAACATGAAGATTTCAAATTTAGCTCTGCAAGTATTATCGTCAGCTCCTCGCCAGCTCTGGAAGCAGTGGGCACGGTGACCCAGAGCATCTGATAGTGCAGGAGCCAAAGTTACCCGTGACGTGGTGAGCTCTTCCCACACTCCTTCCTCACTCAGTTACCTTTGTTTAAGCAGGGACAGCTCGTGCAAATTAAAAGCTTATTTTTTTTGAGCAGATAATGATTGTTTCTCCATGTTAATGGCCCCCGGAGCTGCGTGTCAGGGCCAGAAGGGGCTGTCCTGCAACTGGAAGTATTTGCTTCACCGCGAGGCTGCTTTGGTGTTTGCTGGAAGTGGGTTAGGGGAGGAGGGAGGGAGGGTGTGACTGGAATTAAAGTGTTACGTTAATCTTCTGGGCAGGCCCGCTCTTTAGGGTTCAGCTGTTTCAGTTGAATTGACATATCTCCGCTCCATCCATCTCTGTCACCCACACAAAGGGTTGCGCAGAACATTTTGACCCTTGGGAGCTTGTCAAATAATGAAGATTTTGAAACTTATCATTTTACACTTAGTGTTTAAAAAGTAGTGTGATCGTGCTTGAACGTGGTTGGGAATATAGCCGGACAGTAAGTGCTGCAGTTGGAGAAAAACTGTTAGAATCGTGCTTTTTTCATTTCCCCCCTCAGCGTCAGGTTTGCAGAAGCGTGAGGTGCCTGCTGTTGGACAAAAACGCGGGAGCAATTTTGGCTTCTGACTGCAGGAGCTGGGTGTTAGCAGGTCTGAGTTCTTCTGCAAGTCCCGCAGGGCACCCAGGTCATGACCGTCTGAAGGAACGAAAGGAAGATGCAAGGATTGTCACTTTTCTCTTACACCTATGAAAACCGAAGCACAAGAAAAACAAGTGGCAGAGCTGGACCTTGGCCTGGCTGGCCAGAAAGGCTGCGTGCAGACCCGAGGTCTCTGGAGACCCCATCTAGAGCTCTGTGCACACGTGTTGCCGTTTGTAAATCTGTCCTGAGCTCCTGCTGAAGTACATGGCTGGCTTTTTAGAATTCCTGTTTAGCTGCATCTCTTAAGCTGACCAAATCACATTAGAAATTGGTGACCTTGCCGGTGCTGTTGTAGCAATGGCCAGACCTGAGAGCTGCAGGAAAGCAAATCCCCCGGCCAAAATCTGGTATTTCACCTCGAGGTAAAATCAGCTGTGGAGTAAATCTGTGCTCCGTGGGGTAGTCTGAAACAAGCCTTTCTTTTATTAAATTTTACCTGGGGCTTGTATAACAACACCGCACACAGTTCAATCATTTAAAATAAATAAATAAATCATCTGTGTGGTTTCCAAGGCAGGAAATAAAGTGGGGTCTAAGCAGCAGCTAGACGTTAACGAAGGCAGAACCGTGATGCTGTTATCTCTGCCAAGTTGCCGGCCGCAGGCACCCAGCACTGGCCAGTCCTGGTGTCACATTTCCTTCTGCTGTGCCTGGAGCTGCCACCTCCTCGTGGTGGTGGCCTCTTTCCATCCACCGGGCTTTCCTCCTGTTCCAGCCTGCTTGCAGGGCACTGCAGTGCCCTGAAGTTACAAGTCTGGTTACAGAAAAAAGGAACAAGATAGGTTTGTGGGTTTGGGTTCTTCCTCTTGACTTACTTTTGGTTCTGGTGTGTCCTAGTGACTGGGAACTACTGGTTTTAGGGGCTTTTTGGTGCTGCAGTAAGGCGAAGAGCGTTGTCTGCTCACATATCTTGTGTCCTTTTTCCCTCCCGTTGGCAAGGGATTTGAATACAGCGTGTCCTCCTGGTCTCCTGTTCTGTTGTTTGTTTGTTTGTAATGGCTCAGTAATATACGCAGCCCTAGGGGAAAATTTAAATGATAAAAATTAATTCTCGTTGGGTTGTTTGTTTGGATTTCAAGACAATTTGCCGTCCCAGAAACGTTACAGTGTCGGGAGCAGGATCCTGGGGCCAGGTTAATCCTAAGTGGCTCACAAACACTTGTAATTCTGGATTTGGAGAGAAATTATTCAGCTTAATGTCGTTAATACATTCATGCTTTAACAGCAGTGATAATAGGTTCCTCAGATGTCTAGACGTGTGATTACACTAAAAGCAGATAAAGGAAGTCTTTTGTTCATGTTGCTTGTAGGAGGAGATCCAGAAGTGCAGTACTCAGCGAGCACCCACATAGCCGGAGTCGGTTCTGCCTTTCCTGGCGCCCAGGAGCCGTGTGAGGAGCTTCTACCTGCAGATCGCTAATGGCCAGGGTTAATTTTACAACAAAAGGAGGCAGCGGATTGCCAGAAATTCAGGTTGGAAGATTGTTGATGTGTTCTGAAGGCTGTCAGTCCCCATAGGGTTTACTACAGCCTCGCCCCTGCTTAACCACATTTGAGTTGCCTTAAGGTGTTGCCAAATACTTCAGCATTGGTTTGAGTAACTTCAGCAAGGCTACTGATTTGTGCTCGTAGGCTTTGAGGTTAGCTCTGCAGACCGGTTCAGAGTAACTTAACTCAGAAGTTAGAATGAAGAATGTTTTTACATGTAAAAAAGCAGTTTGGGTGATGGGCAGAGAGGAGTGTAATCGCCCTGTCTAGACTTTGAGCCAGGGCAGGAAAGTTGTGAGTTGCTATTATGTTGAAGAATGATATTTTTAGGTTTGTCCTCACTGGCTTGAACTTTCCATGTTTTGTTCTGCTTGAAACCTTAGTTTTTCAGGGTCAAGTTGGATCATTGCAGTATCAGAGAGAAGATGCAGTCTCTGAAATGGATGTTCCAAACTGCTACACCCAGTCACTGCTTGCCATTCATAAAAGGAAGATGAATTTAAAGACAGTGTTGTGGACTGCAGATAATCCCCTTCTACTGGACTTTGTTAATGTTTTCTATTGGTATTCCTGCAAATGTCCCAGCTGAGGGAGTCACTGACCAGCAAAAGCAGTAGCTGACCCAGTTTGGTGTTCATGTCCAGCCTCGGAGGTGCTTGGGCTGGGTTGAGCAGTTCCTAGAAATGGGAGGCAGCCTCAGGGGGATGCATACAGCGAGTGACAGCACTTGGAGTGGAAAGAAGACTCTCAGCTTCTGTTTGAGGAAAAAAGGCAAGTTTCCAGCTCTCCTGCAGAGAGTGAGTACGCTGGTCACTGAGCTTGGAAATGAGTTTGCACCAGACTGGAGTACACCACGGCCGTCGCTTTCTCATCACTCTTTTGAGAGCATCTTGATCTGAGACACAGGCAGTGCTAACTAGATTAATAGTTACTGCCCTCCCGATGCTATATTATCTCCTTCCCCTCCTTATCCAAGTTTGGCCTTTCCAGTGGGCAAGTGGGGCGATTGCTGGCCTGTGAAGCCCGTGTGTGGCTGGTGAGAGGCCTGGAAGTGGATGAGGACGGCCGTGGCCCTTATTCTGCTTGCACGACGTGGGCCACAAAATTTCATCTTAAGCATCTGAACATGAGTTTTTAAGCACTGCAGGAACACGCCTTCATGTACACGTACAACATCCTGGACCTTTCCTATGGGCAAGCTTTACCTCCTGCAGAAATCACACGGGCTCCTACAGGCAGCAGGAGCCTGGCAGCAGCTCGCAGAGCCTGGCTGCTTCCTTTCTGCGGTTCAGGTAGGATGAACCCCGAGGCTCATCTGGCTAAAAACTGTAGGTTGGTTTCTGCGCAAGGCCACTTCCACTGGTAGCAAAGCCAAGTAGCCTGGTCTACTGGAGGCATATTTGAAGATCGATGCCAGATTCCCAAACTGGAGAGCATCAGCTTACAACTGAAGTGGTGCTGACATTTGCAGGAAGCCATCAGATGCCAGCTAGTGTATGTAATTAACTTGGTGTCATTTTGCTTCACAATGAAATATTCAAAAGAGACTTGATGTTTCTAATGTCTGGGTAGCAAGTGATGCTGCGTAGAGCAAGGCATACATTTATTGTTTGAGAGATTGGTTTCATGGCAACTCCTGTTTGTTACTATGGTACGCAGAAAGTCCCAAAGGATTTCACTGTCCATCACTTCTTAGGTCTTGTGAGTAATCCAGACACAAACCCCCCTGACGTGCGCTAACAGTAGAGACAGAAAACAATATGAAAATACCTGAAATGCATCTCTAGTTATCCCAAGGGATAAACGTAAAGCTCTGTTTTGCATAGTAGTTTCTCTAGAGTTCGGTAACAAAGCTTGTGACCAGAGTAGGAGGAAAATGGGAACTGGAGGAGAAAAACAGAGGTTTGTTTTTCCCTGGAGGAAATCTAACGGCAAGCTGGAGAAGTGATTAACAAAACAAAAAAACTATCCTCCCCCCAAAACACAATTTGCAGAAGTTTGCAAAATACCAAAGACTTTCTCCTGAATCAATAAGAGAGATGAGGATTTGACGAAAGAAACAGGTAACGTTTAGAAATCAGGTAGTCCTATTTGATTAAACAGACAGGAACAGGGTGTGGTGTGTATTTGCTCCATCCCGTTCCTATTTGCCTCCTCGTGAAGTTCACTGACGGCTTCCAGTCTCTAAATACATTCTGCATTTCACCTCCAATGCTGCAGCTGGCAGAAGGAAGACTTTCTAAGACTTCTGAAGGCTTGAACTTTGTCTTCTCTTTTGAGAACTGTCCCAGCCACCCAAATTTCCCTTTTATGTTTTATCAACGCTGACAGGAACTGCTTGCCTCGGAGGCCAGGCTGAATTTATGGAGTTTAAGATCAGAAGAAGCTGGCAAGGCGTGCACATGGGATGCAGAATGAACGACCCCAGCTGTCCGCGGGTCCTTCATGCTGGGCTTGTTCCTCTGGATGACACCCAGGGAGGAGTTCATACAGATAGACAGATGTACAGACCCGCTGGTTTGCTGGCGGGTTCCCAGCACCACAGGATCATTCTGCTAGTCTGCTCACTTCCATGGCTTTGGGTTGTTCCGCGTCATACCCGAACTGATGAAACATGCTTTTTAGTCTGGTTTTGCTTCTGTCGTCAGCCTGACAAACAGGGTTGAGTGATAATATCAGCAGGAAGAATCTCACTTTCAGTGAAAAACACTTTTTCTTTTTTTTTAAGGTAGTCATAAGACAACTTGTAACATTGACCAGAGATGACGCATCAAGAAGAAATCGTGCCCGTGGTTAACACGAGTGCGTTGCAGCTTTGCTTGTTGCCATGCTGTCATCACCTGCAACAGCATGCTAACATCTGGTTTATATTGCGATAGAAAAAAGAGAGAAAGGAAAGAGGCAGTTGCAGTCACCCACTAATTTCTTCAAAAGTTTAATTCCTGGTATGTTTCAGTTCAGAAAACCATCAGTTCCTATTCAGTTGTACCAAAAGTTAACTGCACAGCACCAGTAACTGTTCCACCCCCAGTTTGTGCTCAGATACAAGTTGCCTGCAAGCAGTGGCAGCGGCAGGGATGTGGCAAGGAGGAAGCAGCCAGCCGGCCACCTCCCTCCCTCCCCAGCCCAGGCAGTGACTTACACAGCTGCAGGCAGTGGTGGGGGAGAGAAAAACTTCCCTGTGCCCTTGGCTTTGGGAATACAAGCACCTCCTAGTTCTCCTTCTTTCAAGAAGGCTTCACATGGTGCGGTGTTTTTGTTAATCTTGCCTGATAGATCCTTCTGCTTTTATAAACCGGTGCAGTTGATGCTTCAGAGCAGCTAGCTTATTAATGACTGCTTGTCTAAGACAGCGATTTGTCAGCAGGCTGATTATCACTTAGGATGTTCTTTTTTTTTTTTTTTTTTTTTTTCCTCTCCATAGAAAAATGACAGCTGTAACAAGAGTGACAGCACTGAGTCATGTTATGGTTTAGGCTGTGTTCTGTAGGTTAAGCAGCTCTTTCCCCACCCTCCTTCCTGTTAGAGTACCCTGTATTCCCATAAATACCAAGTGTGGATGATAAATGCTTAATGCTTTTCCTTATGACAGGCTGTGTGCTTGCCCTTCCTGGTTCTGCAGATTTGTGGGGAGCCACAGACCTTCGGTTGGGAGCCTGCTGCTCTTACAAGAAGGGGCAGCTGGTGCTCTGTGTTGACGCAAGACTAATTCTCATTATTTTCATTACGTCTTTAGCTGTGTTATCTTGTTTGCCTGGGAGGATACAATGTATGGTGCTGGGCTTTTGTTTCCAGCTTCATACAGGGCAAGTTCATTGCTCCTGGGCAAACGGACACACCACGACAAGCTGCTGTAGTTTGTCCTGGGGAAAGCATTGCTGGACATCGAGGCCCTGGAGTGTGTCCAGAGAAGGGCTACAAAGCTGGTGAGGGGCATGGAGCACAAGTCCTGTGAGGAGCGGCTGAGGGAACTGGGGGTGTTTGGTCTGGAGAAGAGGAGGCTCAGGGGAGACCTTATTGCTCTCTGCAACTACCTGAAAGGAAGGTGTGGGGAGCTGGAGGTCAGCCTCTTCTCACAGGTAACTAGCGATAGGACTAGAGGGAATGGCCTCAAGTTGTGCCGGGGAGGTTCAGGTTGGAAATGAGGAGACATTTCTCCTCAGAACGAGCAGCCAGGCATTGGGATGGGTTGCCCAGGGAGGTGGTGGAGTCCCCGTCTCTGGGGGTGTTCAAGGAAAGGTTGGGCCTGGTGCTTAGGGACATGGTTTAGTGGGTGACATCGGTGGTAGGGGAACAGTTGGCCCAGATGGTCTTGGAGGTGTCTTCCAACCTTAATGATTCTGTGATTCTGTGATGAGGTGAATGAACGCATCGTGATTCAGTTTCATTGAAATAAGCTTCATGGATATTGGTGCCACTTAGGGAGAAGTTTTACCAAGTGAAACTGGAAATGATTTTAATAACTGTTTGTATTACATGTAGATTTTGCTCAGAAGACTTGTATTTCCCCCTTCTCTTGCAGTTTGTTGTACAGCCAGCCATTTGAAGGAGACGGAATTTTTCAGCCCCTTGCTTTGAGAGACCTTGGCCCGTCTTCTGCAGCTCAACTCCCCTCGCTGCTCCACTTTGGCAACCAACAGATCCTCAGAGGAAAATGAGGCAGCTAAGAGGGAAGCCCAAAAAAGAGACCTCCAAAGACAAAAAGGAGAGGAAACAGGCAATGCAGGAGGCCCGGCAACAGATAACCACCGTAGTGCTTCCCACACTGGCCGTCGTAGTACTACTGATTGTGGTGTTTGTTTACGTAGCAACTCGTCCAAATACGACTGAATGATGCGGTGCTTCAGACTTTCTACCTTTGGGGTATTAATGCTTTTATCAAGAGCCAAAAGAAACTGTCTGCCACTCCTGATACTTTACAAAAGAACTTGCTGGTGTCTTCGGTTTTTTCTCTTGCTTAGGGTTTCACAATTTCTCTTTAGGAATGTAACATAAAACGTATTAGTGAATGTGCCAGTACGTTTTATGGTCCAGTTCATGTGCCTTTCAGACTTTTAAAATGGTGTTTTTCTGAAATCTGTTTGAAGTTCTATATTGTAACAGGAAATTCTGTTCTGCTATAAATTTATATATATTAAAAAAAAAATCACCTTTCAGCTTTTATCACTGTTATGGATAATGTTGCTCCCATGAGCTCTTGTCTGTCTATTTCAGAACTTCCAAAGAAGTACATTTCTTCTTTGTACTTAATGTCATATGAAATGCTTTGATTCAGAAAGGATATATTTATTTTTTGAATAAAAGAGAGAAGTCTTACTTGGAATGTTATTTTGCAAAAAAAAAAAAAAAAAAAAAAATGTGGCTTAATTGTGAAAGCCTACACTGTGTAATAATTTTTTCATTAAACACTATATAGTTCACTCAAAAAAAAAATTACTATTTTAATTTTAATTTTATTTTTTTTGCAATGAGACGAGAACATGCAAAGTGAATACTTCAGGATCCACCAGATCCAGGAATATCAGAAAAGTTGGAAAAGCAGATTCTGCCATTTCTGCCATTTATGGTGAAATCACTAGTAACTACATAAGCACAGCAAGTTGTTTATATGAATGTTAAATATTTAAATCCATAAAGTGGCAATAAAAAGTGGTTTTGGATACAGCCCTTGGTTATTTTTTTCCAATTTATTTTATGTTTCATAAAGGAAGGAAAAGTGATGGTATAACTCTAATCTCTTTACTTAAGTGAGCCACTGTCCTGTGAAATCCCCTTCTTCCCCTGACTTAAAGGGAGCTGCAAGCACTGTTTAGGCAGTTTTAGCTTAGGAAGTCAAACTATAAATTCTGATTAAAACGCTTGAGTAATTCCGTGTTTTTCTACAGCCCTTTCTCATCCAAATATTTTAAGGCACACAGTAAGCATTAAGTTTTGAAAGACTTGGGAGGAAGGAATTTGAGAACTCTTGACTCTTGCTTAAATACAGACCACGCAAGCAAGAAAGCAATGCTACAACGTGTGGGAGTGTAGCAGGACGTGCTCCTGTGCAGGCAATCAGACCATGCCCATCTTTACATCAGGAACCACCTTCTAGTGGTCCCAGTGAGCTTGGTGGGACCATTTGTACGTTTGCCTGTGAAAAACTCAGCTCTTGCTTCCAGCTTTAACCCTGTGCAGAATGCTGTGGGTAGCCAAAGCTGTTTTGCAAAAAAAAACTCAGCAAATGTAGGCAAGCAAATGCAATTCTTTGCATTAGGCTCTGCCCTAAGGCGAACGTCCCTGCAGTGTGGTGAGCCTGTGACCAGGTACAAACCAACCCAGTTCAGGAGGGGACGCATACACAGCTGGGATGGCCACTGCTGTTAAGAGTGCCTAGAATTAAACTGTCCCTGCAGACTGTGTTGTTTTTGAAATAAGAAATTCGCTTAAAGCTAAAGGGAGGAGTTTGGATTAATTGCTAGGATTTGTTTTGTTTTGTTTTCTACCCAGTTGGCAATGCAGTTGGGATACCAGCACAGTAAGTGACACAGACAAGATGGTCACCCAGCCGTGCGCTGAAAATTTTCTGTGCTTTTGTACTGAAAGCTGCTTCCTCCAGTTGGAGAGATCCAAAATGATGAAGCTGTAAAAGTCATTGCTCAGTCTGGGTTGTCTCCCAGTTGCTTCTGTTCTCCCAGAACCATTCACCAACCTCTTCTCCTGTTCACCAAATGCCTTTTGTCCTATTTTTATGTTATCCTTAGGTACAGCTGCAATGGAGATGAGAGAGTTTACCTGGTTTAAAAGGAGGCGTTCAGCTGGATTAAAACGTATGCCCAAGGAAGTGGGCAGAGGTGTATGTACATCAAATACATGTGTTCTGCAGGGTGCTTGGCTTCTTGGGCATCCTGGGTGGAAGCCAAGTTTCCTCTGACCTATTCCATAGATTCCTTATCCTCACCTTTTCCTTCCCTAGATTCCTCACCAACATTTTCTTTTCCCTCCTTGCCCCATGATGCTCTTTCTGTTGGCTTTACCCAAGTCCCTCTGACCCATCTCAGGAGCAGGTTTAGGTCAGTCAGTTCCACCTGTAGGGCTTTTTAATTTATTTTCATTTCATTTCATTTCATTTCATTTCATTTTTATTATTTGTTTTATTTTATCTCATTTCATTTCATTTTAATTTCATTTATTTTCATTTTATTTTATTTATCAGCCCAAATAATAATTTCATAGATTTGGAAAGATTTCCTTGAAGCTGTTCAGAGTCATTATGGCATTTTTTCCCCCCTTCATTTTCTGCAAGAGCTGAGTCTGTGACACATTAGAGCAATTAACCGGCTGATAGCCACAAAATAGGTAAAAGGTCAGTAGGACTTGATAATATTTAAGATGACTTCTCTAATTAGATGTTTCATTTCTGCTTTTTTTTTTTTTTAATTTATTTTATTATTTTTTTTTTTAATTCCTTTCCTTTGTCTCTTGTCATCCACAACTTCTTCAGGTCACAGTAATCATCTTTTCAGAGCCAAATGTTTATTAGTACGAACCTATAGCTTAATGCTAATAAGAGGCTCTGTGCTTCAATTCCCTGAAATGTGCAATTTTGCTGAGTACTAATTGAGAGGAACAGTGTTACATATTCTGAACTGTTCATTATGCAGGAGTTAGAATTGGTTTCACAGTTTGAATCTTAAAAATAATAATATATATATATATTTCTCTAGTAAATAATGAAGTTGGATTCTGGCATTTTCTACCCCGTTCCCTTTTGCTAGCATAGGAGAATGCACATTTGGAAAAGTGGTATGAAGCCTCCGTAGACAGAAACTGTCAAAAATCACTGGGAAGTAATCAGGAAGTAAATTAATGGCAGTTGCCCAAATGTCAGCTCTTGTGAACTTCTCTGCTTAAGGTGTAACCGCGTCTGGTTTTTAACTGTATGTATTACTCCAAGTGTCAGTTGTCTTCAGAAGTGTTTTAGAAATAGAGTTTCCAACTGTTTCCCAGCAAACAGTAGCTTGTGGGCAAACTTGAATGATTTATTACAAGCATTTTACCAGAAAACTCATGCTGAGATGCTTCCTCAGCAGTAGCTTATGGTTATGTTTTCCACGAGTGCTCATTATCAGGTGAAGTCATTATAAACCTGCCATTGCCTTCTGATAAATCAAGTTATGGAAGCAATTTATTAAGACCACATTTTCAAAACATAAATCGTGTGAGTCAAACAGAGATCAAGGTTTGAATGGAGATTTATACATCTGCAAAGTGCTAGGAAAATAAAGGAATTGTGTCAAGTGTTCCCACAACGGGTGAACGGCCGGCTGTGTTACAAATGGGCCTGAGTCCCCAAAACTGAGTGACAGAAGCCAGTGACTGCCCGTGCTCTGAAGGAAGAACTACACCTGTTTTCATAATTTAGATAAATTGATGATCGGTCGTCTGTTTCCATCAAACTTCAAGAAAATATTTGCTTATTCAAATACCCATGGTCACAAACTAGCACTCTTCAATGCAGCAGGGAAATACGGCGCACTGTCCTTCTTCCAGAACATGTTTGCTGCATGCCCAGCCAGTACAGGTACAGACTCGAATGCTCCCTGGGCACTGGCAGAGGTGAAGCAGAGCCTGCACTTCCATTCTGAGTTTTGGAGCAGCATCGTGGGGAAGTTCCCTACCGGGAGAGGTTTGGGCGTGTGGTCCCAGTTCACACAGTGGCACCAAACCACCCGGGGTCCGGCCATCCACTGCCCAGCTGCATGTCTGCATTGTCGCTACAGGTCCAGGCTTTTGCTCATCCTGTCCTCTGTGCACCACCTTTATTTGTACCCAGTGGAAAAGGTTCAAATAAAAAAAATCTTGTTGTGGTACTTAGGTGGGATATCAAGGACCCAGGACTTCTGTAGGATTTGTTGCTCTGTCTGGGATTGTACAAACATCCATGCCAAGCCCCTAAGTAAATTCATAGAGCCATAGAATGGGTTGGGTTGGAAAGGACCTTAAAGCCCACCCAGCTCCAACCCCCTGCCATGGGCAGGGACACCTCCCACCAGACCAGGTTGCTCAGTCCCATCCAGCCTGGACTTGAGCACCTCCAGGGATGGGGCATCCACAGCTTCTCTGGGCAACCTGTGCCAGGGCCTCACCACCCTCTGAGTAAAGAGTTTCCTCTGAACCTCTAATCTAAACCTCCCCTCTTTTAGTTTAAAGCCATCCCCCCTTGTCCTATCACTGCACCCCCTGACAAAGAGTCCCTCCCCAGCTTTCCTGTAGCCCCCTTTAGGTACTGGCAGGCCTCTGTGAGGTCTCCCTGGGGCCTTCTCCTCTCCAGGCTGAACAACCCCAACTCCCTCAGCCTGTCTTCACAGGAGAGGTGCTCCAGCTCTCTGATCATCCCTGCGTCCTTCCTCTGGGTTTGTCCTAATACTTCCATGTCCTTCTTGTGTTGGGGGCCCCAGAGCTGAACGCAGTAAATTCTACATCTGTTGCAGGAAATGCACAGACAGGATGGTTTAGGATTGTTTTTTTTTTTTTTTTTTTTTTTTGCTAAATCTGTTTTAAGGCCTCTAGCATTGTGGCTAGGAATAGATAATGGGAACAAACTGATGGTTTTGTTGGTTTAGGAATTGAGTCTGGAGCACAGTGTGTCAGTGTCTAGGGGTGTTGCTCAACCCACTAATGGAATTTAGATGTGGTACATTAAATTACAGCCTATTTCTAGCTTTGAGGGTGTTCACATGATCAAACAGTACCTCAGACACAGTGATTAAATAACTGAAATCTGAACCCTAGAGTGAGGAAAAGCCAGCTCTACTCTCCCACATCACCTTGGACAATTCAGATGAGCTCCACCACGAGTAAGCTTTAACCTAGCACTTCCTAAGCAGCCCGCTTTCTGGGAAGAGTGTTGCTAGCACAAGAGAGCTGATGGGAAATCTAGTGATTAGCTATTTTGCATGGAAATATATGAAAAAGGTTGTGGAGATATTCCCAAACCCACCTGGATGCCATCCTGTGCAACGTGCTCTAGGGGGATTGTGCTTCAGTGACTGCTGTGACATACCCCAAATGTGACTCCCCCGGGGCTCATCTCGTTAGACAGTCTCTGTTCATGGCTTCTTCCGCCTTCCCACTGCTGTTTGGTCTCGCTGTGAATGACCAAGTTCACAGGGCTCGATTCTGTGCCCTGCTGCACCGCTGCTAAAGCAGCAGCGAAAAGGGGATTTAGGCCTCTGTGAGGTCTCTGATGGCAGCAGAAATTGATCTGCCTTTCACTGGATAAGTTTAAGCCATTGTTTAAGTCTACGCATTGGAAAAATGAGAAAACCATGCCTGTGATTTTTCACGTTTGCCTATTTTTGTGCTGGTTTTGCAGCATTTTGTCACTGCTGTTTGCATCCCTCATTCATTGCTCAGTGCCCACTGCCTCTGTGCTGCTCCTCCCTTCCTAAATTTCCCATAAAGAAAAGAAGAGAGTAAGAAATGAAGCAGGAAGGAAATGCACTAAATAACCAACTTCCACCCAAGTAACTTTTACATGTTTTTGCTCACTGCTGTTTCACTGACAGCCTCGTCAGCACAAGTTTTGGGAAGCAAACTGGGCAGCAGTGGCCTGGTAGCTCATCTCCCACCAACTATTCCCAAATTATATCTTCCCGAAACATGTTGGCAACTGTGTGTACGTGACCTCTGGTTTTGCTTCAGCAACAAAAGGCTGGTGGCAGTTTGAACCATTGTGCTCTTTATTTAAAATAAGCCTTTCAAGTGGGAGCCAAAAAAATGCTTTTTGGTGAAGCTTTGAAAAATTATAAAAGAAGTCCAGCAGCTTGCAAGAATTTTCCATTGCCAGCTATTCATAAAGTAGAAACCTTCTCCATCTTTTGACTAATCCTTAGCCCCAGAACACTGCACCTTGTCCTGTCAACTGAACTTACAATTAATAATTCATTTCTTTTTATTTTTATGGGTACTTTCAGACTTTTATAGCCTTGGAGCTGTATGATGATTATTTTTTTTTTTTGACACTACACATCTTTGGTCCCTGTTCGTAGGTATATCATTTCTCAGTCTTTATTGTTTCTACTGTCCATCATTATTTAACATATTCTTTAACACAGACTGTACAAAGGTAGCTGTTACCTTAGCAACTTCTGAAGATTTGGGCCAGCAAATAGGAGGGTGGTACGAGCCAGCTCTGTGACTCTATAGACACCTTAAAGAAGCTGTAGCAAGGTGGGGGTTGGTGTATTCTCCCATGTGCCTGGTGAGAGGATGAGGGGGAATGGGCTAAAGTTGCACCAGGGGAGGTTTAGGTTGGATATTAGGAAGAACTTCTTTACTGAAAGGGTTGTTAGGCACTGGAATAGGCTGCCCAGGGAAGTGGTTGAGTCCCCATCCCTGGAGGTCTTTAAAAGAAGTTTAGATGTAGAGCTTAGGGATATGGTTTAGTTGAGGACTTGTTAGTGTTAGGTCAGAGGTTGGACTTGGTCATCTTGTAGGTCTCTTCCAACCTAGACTTTTCTGTGATTCTGTGACTCAGCACGTTTTCGGTGGAACATGCTCTGTGCAGCAAGGACCAGGAAATAAGGCGGCTGCTCAGGCACATGTGCTTTGCGGCTTCAGTGCTTCTCACTTGGAGTTTATTATACGGCATTACACAAAAGCCGGGCTGAAACTGCCTCTGTTATTTCATTAGCCAAAGTCAGGAGCTTGGGCAGGTCTTGAAAAGCTTTAGAAAAAAAATCTTATATGCTTTTTGATAATTCCAATCATTCTCTCTACATAATCACACAGACCTGTATCATGAGAGGATCCTCAGGTAGTTAACTGGACTCAGACACATTTCTTTGAAGCTCTGGGGCATACTGACTTCTTGCTTGTTTAAATCTTGTAACAGCAAAAGAATCTGGCTAACTGGCTAATATCTTTTCTTTTTTTCTTCTTCTATCCTTCTGAAAGATAACATTTTGCTGTCTTCTTGCTTCTGCAAATCTTCCCCATCTTAAAATTAAGCTTTATTTACAGAGGTTCCTAAATTTCCTCATTAGTCCTTTTAAAACACCCAGATGCCGCTCTCCTTGGACTGAGGACACATATATATTTAGGTTGTTCAGATGTCCTTTCATCATCTTTTTATTCAGCCTTTATTCCTCCAGCTGAGTCTAGCAATTTCCCTGAACTTTCCTGTAAAGGATCTTTGAAGTCCTCATTTTCATTGCTCATTTTATTGCAAACTGAGCCAAACCAGTATTTAAAATCTTGGTATTTTGTGTAAGTGTGATGTAGTATATTTTGTCATAATGGAAATATAACTTCCAAAGACAATTTACATTTTTGCTGTGGTCTTGAATATTAATGAGACTTCTTTTACTCACGCACTGGAGCTGTTTGACAGTCTGGCATTATTTTCATCTAGATTTTTCCAGGAAGTTGGCAACAGTACATGCTGGAAAGCAGCACTTCAGCATCTCTTTCACTGAAATTGGTGGTTCATCAACACTGTCTGTAATTTGTTTTGCTTACACAGCAACAGAATCCAGTTTGAATTGCAAATAAAAGGAATCTCAATATTATGCAGTTTTTCAGCAAAGAATCACAGAACCACAGGATGGTTTGGGCTGGAAGGGACCTTAAAGCCCACCCAGCTCCAACCCCCTGCCATGGGCAGGGACACCTCCCACTAGCCCAGGTTGCCCAAAGCCCCATCCAGCCTGGCCTTGAACACCTCCAGGGATGGGGCATCCACAGCTTCTCTGGGCAGCCTGTGCCAGGGTCTCACAGCCATTTGATTAATGAACTTCTTTGGAAATCTCATGACACCAGAGCAGAGGGGGACAATCCCATCCATTGCCCTGCTGGACACGCTGCTTTTGGTGCAGCCCAGGACACGGTTGGTTTCTGGATGAAGAAAAAATAAAAAAGAAAAAAACAAAAACAAAAACAACAACAACAAAAAACTCATGCTGAGTTTCTCATCCACCACCACCACCAGGCCTTTCTCTTCAGGGCTGCTCTCAGTAAAGCATATAGAGTTGAACTAACTCTGTTTGGTTTTACAATGTTTTCCTTTGATGCAGAAAAAATATAAAGAATTTAGGCCCTTTCCTAAGACTCATCACAACTTTTCTGAAGTATTTTTTTTCTCTATAACAATGTAGTTAAACAATGTGCCAACATACTATCAAAATCTCAGTACCAAAAGAGGTGCTTTTGAAGATGGGATTTAAAAATCTTAAGTATTAATGTAAAGCATAGAAAATACTTGAGATCACTGTCCCAAGAGAAGTCTGTGGGTCTGGCAAAAGGAGTAATAGGGATGGCTTCAAAGTATGTTTGTGCTTTGTCTGCTCGTGTTCTTCCCACAGAACAGCATGGCTTACACCATAAGAAATGAAAAGCTCAGACTTCTCATTTCAAGAGTCCCAAGGGCTGTTTCTATAGCCAAGAATAACCAGAGCGAAGATCAGCTCTTTGCTCTGGTTATTCTTGTCATAGCACTAGGAGCTATGACATGGCCAAAGGCCCCTATTATTATTCTTCTGTGCAATCTAGAGAATTTCTCTTGGCTGATTATATTTTCAAGGGAATGATTCCACTTATTAGCCCTCTGTACATCACAGAATTGAACGCGTCTTCATTTACAGTGCTGCAACGGGGTCTCAATTTAACTATGTGAACCTAACCTGTGTATTTTGTAATATATCTAGAATATAATGTTTTGTAATGTAGTCCAGTTGCAATAAACCCAAATCTGCAGGGTAATGATTATCTTATGGAAGCCTTCATGTTAAAATACATGCAATTCATGATGTGCCTAAAGACATTAAGAAGATAGTTGCAGCTTTTAGTTCTAAGAAATTCTGGAGCGATCACATGTGGTTTTATTTTTTTGATTGCGTGACTGGCTTAAGTATGCCTGCTTTGCTGTAGCATGGCATATTTCTTTAGAGTGTTTTCAGAATGTCTCTGCAGTTCTTCAAGGCGTGAATTTAAACATTCTTCAAACTCTTTTGCATGTTTCTCTTCCTCTTGAAGGAACTTTTCTGTTGTTGCAAGGATGGACATCTCAGGAGAAGACTGAGAAACGCACAGAAAGAAATAGTTAGTAAAAAAACAAAGTTCAACAACGTGCTTGCATAATCAGTTTTTAAACTTAAACACATCTTAACGTAGAGCAGCTAATAACCCTCTAGTGCTTTATACATCTCCAAGAAAATATGACTTCAGGCATACATTTTTAAATGCATTTAGGTGGCTTAATAACATAATGTGAACATGATGTTTAAACACCTCTGACATTCACAGCACTGGGATGTAGATTTGCCATTAAAAATATAAATATCCTGTTAGACAGAATTAAGCTGCCTCAGAACCTCTTAAATCTTTGGATCAGCTAAAGGTCATGTTAGTCATTTGTGTAATTTAGACCAGGACAGAGGACAATAACCTGTTCTTTGGAACTACAGAATATAACTAGTGTTGGGTACTGCTGCTGATTGCCTCCTGTAATTTTCTCCTTCTGCCTCTCTTCCATCTCATGAGATGCTTTCTTAGGAAAGGAAGAAAAACTGTACTCATTTCAGCACTGTCTACTTCAAGTCCCGATATTCCGGAGAATGTACTAAACTTTATTCACTGCAAGTAGTTCACTGAAAAATTTTATTTCCATTTAATGAACACTTAGTAGACAGAGACATAAAACATATGAAAATCAGTCTTAAAATGGTTGTCATGGGACTCAGGGTTGTATAAAGCAAAGGACATGAATAAATCTTTGCTGGAATGAGTTCTAAAACTGTAAGCAGCATTCTTTGTTAATTCCTTTTGCTAATATTTAAGATCCATTCATTGGAATTTCTGACAAAAAAAAAAAAAAAAAAGAAAACAACCCCCTTTTCTTTGTCTAAAGATAATTTGCTTGTTTAAATATATTCAATGTTTATTTGTAAAGATAAATATGATTTTATGACATGAATTTTTAACAATCAACTGAGAAAAAACTTCATACAGGATCTGTAAAATACTAAGAGAAAGATATTTTTCTGTCTTTATGTGACCGTATATTGAGTAAGATTATTAGAAATTATCTTAATTACACCATGTGTTGAAATATTTTTAATAACTGTTAGAATTGTTAGTGTAGAATCTCTAGTCTTGTTTTTCCTAGAATGTAAAAAAGAGACTGCCAGTACATCAAATAGGAAGGGCCTCAAATGATTTAAATATCCAAATGGTTTGTGGAAAATGCCAGTTGTATTAAACCTGTAAATGTTTATTCTAGGATCCATTATATCAGAATGGGGTATTTCCTATTTCCACAGCAACTACAGGCAGATTCGGTCTTTGCTTCAGCCTGGTTTAAAACCACCCTTAACAGCTTTTCAGGCCAGAAGATATTAACTAGAAAATATAGAAATGCTGTAAAGCACTATTCTATTCAAATGGTTTGCAGCAGACCTTGAGATGAAATTTAGGGATTTCCCCTAGGAAATCCCCTTACTTTTCACAGTACAGCAAGTAAACGATAGCCATAAATAAATTCTGGGTGTAATACCACCCTTCTAGACTGAGCCAGGCTTCCTGGACATACAGGGTTCCTAAAGTGAAATTCACAGACAAAGCAGAATTTTCCTTTACTCAGTGCCTCAAAAGTAAATGTTTTAACGGGGCAGGGAAGAAAGTGACTTAATTTGCCAGGTAGGAATAAGGGACCTAAAGGTACTGGTTTACCTTGTCCCACAACACTCTTCTATCACTCCCTGCACTAGCAGGGATATTCCAGTGTTTTGAGAAACTCTGGAGGGAAATCACTCGCCTTTTGTTTTTCCCTGGAAATGTGTGCATGATTCCCCACCCATAAATCACCATTGTTTTCACACAAAGAGGTTTTCCTGAAATTTCAAATGCTAAGGCTACATGCAAATTTTTTCCTCCCCTCTCATGGGCTAGGTCACATAAACATTTTCTTGTGATGTTTGGATTCAGTGATAGAGTTGGCAGTACTACTTTGAAGTGTTTTAAGACAGCTTTGCATTATGAAGAAGACACTGTACTTTGAGGCTTTCTTTAAAGCAACACCATGTTTCACTTACTCTAAAATCACTGAGTCAACACTGAGAAAATAGAACACTTCCAGAGAGAAGCAAAAGAAACCAGGCAGATGTGCCAGTCTTCAGAAATATTGCATCAAGTTACAAGAGGTTCTCAGAGATTCATTACAACAGTGTTTACAATTGCTGACTTGTCAGTAGAAACATACTGGCCTCATGATGAAGCTATCTTCCTAAAATGCTGCTGTCCTTTGCTTCAATTGGTACTTACTCTGATGTGTTTTTCTTGAAATACTGTGTGAACCCCAAATGAGACATTTCTGAATTTCCTCAGAGGAGAGAAGAATGTTTATCACTTAGAACAAGCAGGTCGTGGCTCCTTGCAGCTTCTTACCCTGAGGGTCAGACATCACTGACTATCATTTTAGATAGGTCCCTAATGCACTGTGTTTATGCACTTTGAGAGAAGGTTGTAACTAAACAGGTCTAAAAGGCAAAATTTCTTGTTAGCAAGTAAGCTTTGTTTTCCCAGCCTCTGGTCTGTTCTTTCACTATGTCCTATATTATCTTCACTTTCTGTGCCTGAGGAAGAAAAAACTATATAGAAACTGCTTTAATCCCTGTCTCAGATGAGACTCATGGTCCCTAGTTTTGAATTTGTTTTCTTCAGATAACACTTCCTTTATATCTTTCAGTTTTCTAACTGGAGCTGCACAGAAATGGGTTCATAAGAAAGCTTTCAGCCTAACTGGCCGGGTAGTTAGGCAACAAGGACTCTGCTTTTTCATTACTACAGTGTAAGCTCACCCAGTGTTTCCTTGGTGTACACCAGTAACGGGAGCCACCCTTTTGCCTCATCATTTGCTGAAAATGAAGGAGGGCACCTGATATACAGATGCATACCTTCACATGAGACATACGTTAAATATGTCGTTTCCTACAACAGGAACTACTCAAAATGCTTATGAGTTATGAAACTGGATTGCTGGGCAGAAGCACTCCGGGAAGCCATGTCTATTCTCTCTCACAGAGTGCCTAATTAACTTTACTAGTGCTAATCTCTTTTGTGCCCCATGAATTGTCCCAACATTCCTGGATGCACATTTAGCTGTGCAGCAAGAAAACATTAACATTCAGGATAGTCTAATGTTTAGGTGTCAAATCATGCTCCCAGAGCATTAAAGTCTTCTCATGTTTAGCCCTTCTACTTCTTGGGAAAGTTCTTGTCACAGCAAGACTACGAATTGGTCTGGCTAATTTTAATTTTCTGGGGGCAGTTTCCTCTAACCCTGCACTGGAATACATCTTAGGCAGAAGATACAGATGACTGTCTTCTCAGAAGAATGTGCTTCTGCTTGTATATGAAAGTTGAAATTCCTGGGATAACTTCAAGCCACACAGAAAGGCATCTGGAAGACCTAAATACCTTAACAAGTAGGTAACAGTATTACTTAAAAGGTGTGGACCACAGTGTGCCTCTGGGTAGGATCAAGACTGTCAAAATCATTCCTAATAGTGTCCAGTGCTAGAATTTCCACAACTATCCACTGTAATCTATTTATTGAGTCATTTTCCATCCTTAAAGTTATAAAGT
Source organism: Nettapus auritus (assembly GCA_011076525.1). Taxonomy (NCBI): domain Eukaryota; kingdom Metazoa; phylum Chordata; class Aves; order Anseriformes; family Anatidae; genus Nettapus; species Nettapus auritus. The sequence goes on from CM021765.1 coordinate 194,449,364, forward strand.
TTCCTAACACCTAATAGCTAATTAAATTTTCCTTGCTACAGCCTAAGTCTTTCTTGTACTACTAAATCCTGAAAGCAAGAACACATGATGTGTGTCCATCACCTGAAGGGAAACATGACAAAATATTTGTGAGTAAAATTCACAAATAAAGATCCGGGTTGGGAAGCACAATGAACTTAACTGCTTGCTCCAGCTAAGATGGAGAAATTATATAGAAATGGACGATTCTGAAGCTGCCAATAATCTTCTTGAATATATGTATAAAAATGATGATTTGATTTTGTTTGATTTTCTGAACTCCTACCTGCTTTGATTCCTCTCATTTGGACTTAGAGTATGCATGAGAATCATCCCTTGCTTTATAGTTTCATTCTGTACTTTGCCCACACACCAGCTGGAAATGTTTTCCTTACAATCTAGTCAACTGTCTTGGCATCGACCCTGTCCTGAGTGCCAGCTGGGAAATAGTTTCCCTGCAGCTTGCAAAACTGTCTCAGAATGGGCATTTTCCCTGGGCTGGCTGGAAATAGAAGCTTTGTGCCCTGCTATCTCTGTCTGACACTTCTGACAGAAGAGAGGATGAGAACTGCTGTTTACCAGACTTTTCCTGAAAAAGTCCAAACAATTCTTTTTGCTACTAGCAGTTCAAAGAGGAAAACTTCCAAGCCAATGAGAAACCACAAGCCAATTACTTAAAATTCCTATGAGATGTAAAAATGGAAATGAGGTCATATACCCGGGACTATCTGGTTCACTCTGACTACTGGGACACAGCTGCTGGGGGAGCACAGGCAGTGAAGGGCTGCACAGCAATCCCTGCTTCCCAGGCAGGTAATCCATGAGTAATGTGGTGCTGCTTGTCTACTGGGAGTTTCTGGAGTGTCCTCCAGCAGCCACATCTCTGATAGGAAAGGATTTTTGCACATTTATGAAGTGAACAGCAGAAATGGGGCATGACCAATGCAACCTGCCTGAAGATAAATGTTGGTGTCATGATGATCTTCTGTCCTAATTAACGTGCCATGCGGCAAGAACATTGCTTACTGGTTCTACCCATTAGAAGCTGAATGTCTTCCCTTTCTTCTCTCAGTAGGACTCAGGCACAAACAGTTCAGGATCTCCTGGGTACAAAGATGCATACATCATCACTGTTGGACAGAGAGATGGCCACAGTCCATTCCTTACTGATCTGTAAGTTCTACTAAAAGTTGGTGTGGTTGTGTGGTTTGAGGTCTGGAAAATGAGTGCTAAATCTTCTAGTGGAAAAAAAAAATAGGGGCCTGTAGTGGATGCCTAAGGACAGGAAAAAAAAAGATGCAAAGAAAGAATATAAAGCTCAAATTTAAAGACAGAGCTGAAGTCGAAGAATTCTGGAAAGTTTTTCCTAAGAAGTTGCCATAGTCAAAGTGGGATTTATCCCGCTTGTCAATGGAGGTTGGTAATCTGCACCCTATGAAGACTGAAAGAAAGAATGCTGCACGATTACTCTTTCATTTCAAGAAAAATAAGGATTACAGCAGTTATCATTTCTGTTCCTTTTCAAATACAATAGCTAACACACAGAAAATAGTTGCTGCAATTCCTCTAATTTCATCCATCAATCAAATGCTGTGGAAACCGGATTTGTCTAACAGCACTTAAGGCAGAAGTTTGCAGGTATTATGGAAAGACACTTAAAGCAGTGCCCCTACTGAAGGCAATATGAAGCAGAGTGCCCCACTATAGAAGGCAATGAGCTCAAATGCATAAGTCTCTCCCGCAGTCACATAATGGCAGGTAATTATCACCATCGTTACTAGTACAGAGATATGGCCCAGCAGGGGATGTTTAATCTTCAGAAAAAACTGTGGTTATGTTAGGATAAGGTATTTACAGTTTTGCTGGGCTAGCACTGAATAAATAACAGTGACAACAGGAATAATCAGATTTTTGGTTCCTTCAGGTTTGCATTTGGTCCACAGAAGGACGTGGGCCACTAAAAGAAGTATTGAAAATATCTACATTATAGAAAAACAGTTACTTACTGATAACTTGATTTCTTCTGCATCGTAAGCACGGCTTAGTAAACCACCTGTTGTGCCTTTTTCAGAAAACAGCCCGCCAATGCACAAAGGATACCCCACTGGTGGTGATGGAGATTTATCATTCAGTTCCTTTTCATGACCTCTGTGAAGTTTATAAGATAAAGCGATACCACTTTTTGTACCAGTGATACTGCCTTGGCCATATAAAGTTGGGCTACAGTTTCTGTGGCATCCACTGGCTGTGAACAGAGCAGTCTTTTGAGCTTCTATGTGCCATTCATCTTCATTTTGGAAAGTTCTAAAACAGAAAGAAAAAAAATAAAATCAAAATATGAAAACCAGTTAAAACTCCAAGCTATCAGAGCAAAGCCATGCTTTTTGTTCATTTGTGCGACTTTGATTACTCAACCATTCAAACTGCTTCCTGCACCCAACCTGCAACAATTTAGCAACTTTCCACCTAAGTTACTGTGATTGTCTGAGTGTGCATTCTTTGTCTGCAACTTAAATCACACTGATTTAAACTCTCCCATCGGAACTTAAGTTGACTAACCTTGCCATATAATTTTGCAGGATAAGATCTAAACCACAAACTTGCTTCAGTATGATGGGAAATAGATAGAACTTAGCCACACAAATACTAGAAATAAAATATCAAATTATAAGAGAGATGATATTATTTGTGGTCTGGATAATTAGTCAGTTTTGATCTAATATAACTTTAAAGAACTATATTTGAATAGCTAGAATTTAGAATAAATGTTTAAATCAGTTAAATAAAAAGGATAGTACAGGAAACTTTGATCATAAATCTTTACTGCAACACTAATTTTGCTACTGATTTAATGATAACCCACTGGAAATTAATAAGAGAAAACACACTGAAAATTAATAAGGGAAATGATGAAATCTTTAAAATACTTTTTTTTTTTTTTTTTTAAATTACACGAGAACATGCTTTTTTTAACAATAATGGAAATCTTCAAGTTTATTGAATTTTTAAGTATTTTATTATGATGTTCCAAAACTCTTGTATCCTGCTCATAGTGATTAGGGTGGATGTATAAGCACATATTCGTATTCATTTGTAGCTCTGTGAAGCAAAAATCTTTTATGGTTAAGTACAACTTGAAAAAAAATAAAATAATAATAAAAAAAGCAAACTCCTTGCTCATTTGGAATTCATTTGGAATTTCTTCTTCTGACAGTTAACCAAATAACTCTGAAATCACATAGATTAAAAAGCGGAAAATCGTGAGACTTGCTTGCCCAGATGTCTGCTGAATTGGACTAATTTTCAATTGGATCTTTACTTGTTTGATATACCAAAACATGAAAAAAAGACAATTCAATTATTTCAGATTTTATTACATTTCTGTGACAACTTTTCTGGCTATAGTAGAAATTGCCACTGTAGGGAGGCCTGTGCTCATGATGAAATAGAAATTTCACTCTTGGGAGGTAACTACTGTACTTAAACATGATAGATGTTTGAAAAGATGCTATCATCGAAAAGATCCTAAAAAGCTTTACTCATTTGAAATGCAACTATAAAAGCTTTTAAAGATCAAGTTCTCTGCCACTAAAATGTGATTACTATTATATCTAAGAATATGCAGTGCTACTCAGATCCAAGGAAAACAGGTCTTATTTTTAATAAAAAGGAAGAATTTGCCAAGCACAGGGAAAGGGCAGGGCTGTCTGCAGAAAGATCACACCATCATTTTCTAACGTCGGTTTAAATATTTAGTGCTGGGAGAAGAAGGTAGCTGTGCAGCCCTAATGACTCCTGCTTGTACATAGGCACGCTGGGGCTGAAACGTGAGAGTGAGTCCTCTATAAACGGGCTGTGCAGGACAACCCAGAAACCTGACGATGAACATATTTCCTCTGATTATAAAGTAGTAGTGATTAAGTTACTCGGAGTGCTACAAGAAACCAAATTATAAGCATGATGCTATAATATTATTATTACTATGATGTTGCTGTTATGCATTCAGGGACAAAACTACCCAAAAATGTTTACCAAACCTTCCAGTTCTCTAAATGACCTAAAATGTTTGTCTTTTGGGGGCAGAATTTTCTCTTTTCTTTCATGCTTTTCATTAAAATAAATCTACTCTGCCCTTCTGGGCATAGGAGAATGCATTTTAATTTTTTTCTCCTATTTTAAATCTCTTCTGCCTATTGTTTGTATGAAGGGCACAGTGAAACAACTGACACCTTTGAAGATAGATGAAGATAGACTTTTTTTTTTTTATTATTCATTTTGTGTTCTGACCTTTTTGGAAGTAATTTCCTCTGAAAACCCCTAGTAAAGTCTATGTGATCTGTGTTCATTTTTCCCCAGAACTGGTTCTATATGTATTTAATAACAGTTATTACTGTTATTTTATAGCTTACCTCACTAAGACCGGAATTTTCAGACTTGGGTGCCTACAGTTATGGCAGCTTTCACATAGTAAAAAGACATCCCCCACCCCCGCCCCTAAAAGAACAACACCAAAATCTGATTTTTTAAAGGCTCTACTTCCTATTGTATTCCATAAAATTGCTGGGGCTGTTTGCTATCTTGGGAAAACATACCACCTACATTTAGGTTTTTCGATATAGATACTACGCCTTCACTCAAGACAAATTTCACAGCTGGGGCTTAAATTTCTGCTAGTTGAGTCCAAAATAAAATCTAAAAACAGAGTTCTAGGTTGAATACAAATGTAAAGGTAGGCAAATATCTGCAAATTTGTGGAAAAAATGACCATTTAAATATTGGCAATGCAAATTCACTGTAACTGAATTACTTTTAGTGGGGTTATAGAGCATTTAACATATACACATACTTCACAAAAATAATGTCACTGTTGGCATGGAGACATATGGGACAAGAAATGTAAGAACAATGTCCTCACAAAGGGAATTTTAGAGAGAATAGATTTTTCCATACTCAGGTATATATAAAATCAGCTAGGTCCCCATGAGATCAGTGACTTCCGTGGTGCAAAACAAACGCCTTACGCAGCTCGTGCTGCTTGACATACCTATTCTTGAGAAAGAGAACAACAGATCTTTAAAGGCCTGGATGTCTGTGGAATTAGTGTTGTTTTTGCCTTGCAAGTATAACTGGTAACTTGATTTAAAGAAAAAAACGCTAATAAGTATTTTCCTGAAGAGATTGGTTTTACTGCTTCCAGTTTATCTGCTGCAATAACTGATAGGGCAGTGAGTATGACTAAGAATGTAGGACCTCCAAAGGGTGGTGAAGACTTCTTTATGACATATGCCACTGTCAACACATCCTTTAAGAGATCCCCAGCTACCTCAGGAGGCGTTCAGTCCTAGCCGTCCTAGCCTTTACCCCTTACCTTTTCCACACAATAAAAGTGCACTTTGGCTTGGCCAATTATCTAATTTGTGTATGCATTTGTGGTAACTTTATATGGGAACTCATGTGCATGTTTTAATTTCTGAAGAAATAGGCTAAGCACATTGGCTTCATCAAAGAAAATCCTCTTCAATCAGGCCAAAATTCAAACCAACTGTATGTGTACAAGGTATGAACAAGGGATTAAAACTTTGGGGGTAGGGAATGCTTAGTTTAATGTTAATAAAATCAATTCTCATATATGAGAACAGTAATTAATTAAAAGTGGTTATAGGTAGGATGTGGCCTCAGTCTTTTTTAGCACAAAGATGCTACTTCTCCCTGTACTATGTGATATTTAGAATGTCACTGCACACCTAAAGAAAGAAGAAATGCCTCTTTCCAAATCATCAGTCTAACTTCCTGCAATTTCCTGTATTTTCTCTAGAGGTCTCCTATCTGTCCATACCCAAGCCTAGGATTCTAGTAGTGATCATGAGAAAAAAATGTTAAGAGTATACTGAAAGACATTTTTGTCCGTTGTGCAAATATTTCTAGGTTTCTGAATGCACAAACAAAAAGTACAGCTTCTGAAAATTACCATTTAAAACACAATCTCCCCACCTTGGACAAACATTGTGTTTTCTTTTCTTTTTTTTTTTTTTTTTTTTTTTTTTTTATTCCTATGTAAGAAAAGTCTTTTTGCCCTTTCTCCAGTAATTACCATGGAAACAGAACTGCAAATTAAAATAGAAATAACATGGTTTATGCTCACAATAAAATAAAACATACCCAGAGTTAAACCAAACCAACATCAATTGCCTAGTTTATGTACTCACATTTGATGGTTGAAAATTCAATTTTCTTTTTCTGAGAAAGTCTTGGGGTAGTTCCCCAATTGGAGAACAGGGAACCAACAGTATGTATAGGGCTTAATCTTAAGAAGACTGCTGGCTGAGGTATATGTACACTGCATGTGGAATTTACCCTTTTTTGTAATCTGTATATGCATTTTTTAAAAATAAATAGCCTTTAACTTAGGAACTTAAATGCATGTTTTAGAACCTGAAAAACAGGCACAATACACTGGTTTCATCAGATTAATTAGAACTGTAATTTAACTTGTGTTCAGTAGGGGTGGCTGGGACTTCTGCTGTGAGGAAGATTTCCCTCTCCCTGTTTTGGTTTAACATCAGGTTTTAATGGCTATGAAATCAACATCCTGCAAATTACCTGCATAACTCTCTTTACACTTAATTCACATGAATGAAATTTCACAGTTCCTCATGTACAGTAAGTGTAATTACCAATAAAATGGAAAAATCTTACTTTTGCTCACTTAAGAAGAGTGGAAGCATGAGCAAAAATTGCACTGACCAATCTTTGGTGGAATAATGAGATCTACAGGTGCACAACAGTCTGCACCTGGATTTGTAAATGTTTGATTCAACAAAGCCTTCAACATCATTTGAAGTTTAGTAGCAAACCAGATCTAACTGCTTCTTCCATGTGTCCTGTATGTGCATGTATATACATGTTAATGCACACAGATATGCATATATACCTTTATTTCCACATGAATACTACCTCCTTCACTAAACATCATATCTGAAAGGAAATTTTAGGCAAGAGTGTATCAACAGATAATGCAATGCTTTTATACTACACAGAAGAAAATCCCTCTATGGTTTGCCATAAACTTGAATGTATGACTTTGAAATCTTAACCTGTAAAATTTTGGCTCCACTTAATTTAAACTTTGCTTCACAGAACTGTTTTACATTAGTGCTATTGCATAAGTTCTTTGTTATAAATGATCAAAATATTTAGCTTTCTATTAATTTTTAATCTCCTGTACTGTGAAATATTGTTTAGCAGAGAGTTTAATTTTCTTTTTATTACTGCAGTGCCATGATTATAACACATTTGAAGGTCCTTCAGTACTTCACTGAATACAGGGAATTAAGAAGGAAAGACATCACTGCTATATGTTTTCTGTGAGACTGAGTATTCTTAAGTCACATTACTTTTCCCTAACAAGTTTACTGTGGTAACAATTTATTCAGGGCATCTGAATTTATGTTTCTTTTAAAAACCAGATCACCCAAGAACACCAAAAGTTTACAAGGCATTAAAATACATTTAATGAAACTTCCAACAAATGGAACTGGTAGGACACAAAGCTTTTCAGCAGGAGCTGTAGATGAAACTGCTTATTAAGATAACCTCCTGTGGAGCAGTTTACCTCTCATGTTGATTTGTATATCCTTTCCTTGTCTTGTTTTTATTTAGCAGTAAAAATTCATTCTGTCCTGTTTTGCAAAACCTGGAGCTAAGAATAACTTAAGCACCCTAAAAAAATGTTTTAAAACTATTTCAAATGGAAAATATTAAAATAGGCAGACATTTCTGGAACTTCATTTATTGCCAAATTCAGTTAGCCACAAAAATGTATGAAAACCTTGCAAATATACTAACTGGGTCTGATATTTTGGTTGGTGGGAGTTCTGAATGAACAGGAAAAAAAATCTTAAAAGTTCGGTCCAATTACATGCTTCCAAAAAGCTTATAGAAAGTTTCATATATGACTACACTCTAAATATTACCTCTCTTCCTGCATCTTTGAACCAGCTTGGTAACTGTGCTCTGTTTCTCCATATATATCCATGCCACCCAGCATTGATGTTTCTGCATCATTTTGTAGTTTAACAAGACTATTTGGTAATCTTACATTCTCATGTTCCAGTTTGTGAATGGAAGCTGTGAAATTTCCATGTTCTTTGTTAGATAAATCTATACTCTGTGAAAGGAGATAAAGCCATCACTAAATAGGCATATTTTCCACAATAAATGGGTGTTAGTATTTTCAACAAGCAAACACAAAACAATGTTCTATGCTAAAGAAAGACCTAGCTACCACATATAATCATGCAGCACTTATAGCAAACCAAGAGAATTGCCTCCAGAAAAAAAACACTGTAGATAAATGGGAAAGAAAGGATAACAGCCTCTATAACACAATAAAACAAATTAAAATTTCTCAACGAACAGTGCATTCAAAATGTTATTGTTGTAAATTCATCATCACTTGCATTGTAAAACTTATGACATAAAAGCAACCATAACAGCTACAGCTATAGAGTGTATTGCTCCCTTCAGTAATGACTGCAACAAAAATAACAAGACAAATTATGTAAGTTCATTACTATAGTAGATACAGTGTATGTCTACAGGCACGATTTAATATCTGTGTTGATAGACAGTCACCTTCAGTTTCAGAAGCAGCAGAGCCACATTATCACAGTGGTCTCCAACTGTTACAAAATCCTGCTTCTTAGTTGGGTAAACCCATGGAGTATACACATCAAAATAACAGAAGTACAAACAACACATGCGCTGCAACCAGGGACTGGAGAGGCCCATCCACTAGGATGCCAAGAGTGGAAGATAAAGATTAGCTCTGATGGTTGACTAGCAATAGCAGTAAGCTGTCACCAACAGAAAGTTATCTCAAAAGACTTCTCAGAACATACACAAAAGACTAAAATCCCACACATTTTATTATGAAGTGCTTTCATATATTTCTAGTTTTACCTTATTCTTTTGGAACCCAGTCATCCATAACCATTAAAGATTTGGTTTTAGCACATTGCTTGCACAACTAGGATTCCTGCACCTGAAAACTTGGCTATTTTTTGGATTAGTTGGTCTAATGTTATCTCTTCCTTGCCTTGCTCAGCTAGTTTTATGGCAAAATTATGAGCCAAGCTGGCATGGAAGTGCCAGAAAGTATTAAAAAAAAATGACATTTTATCCAAGGATGGAGGCAGGGGCTCAGCTATGTCTCCCCTCTGGAGAGGTGAGGTATAACAGACAAAGGTAAGTCACCCTAAAACGAATAGTTCTAGAATGAGCTCTAGTGCAGAGCTCTTAATGACATGAAGCCCACAGCTGAGCTGACACATCTATATATACACACATACCCGTAACATTATATATGTAAGTATAAATAATATGTCCTGATATGCCATTTTAAGGGTACAGAAAAAGGTGACATTTGCCAGTTTACAGTCAGACAATTACCAGGCTATGAATCCCCCAAAGATGTATTTACAGCAGCATTTACAAACTGCATTTTGGTGTTTTTCTAGTGACACACAATAACTGCAGATATTCTGTAAGCAGGGAAGGTTTTAAAGATCTTTGTGGAAGACAGCATATGAAATGTTTATTACAGCTGTATAAACTGTAATTCCACATTATATTGTCACGTTTTTATGAATTAAACTTTAAATACTCCCTGTTTGAAGAGAAATAAATACTAAACGTTGAAAATAAGCTGGGTGGGGTAAAGTGTTGTGTCAGGTTTTTTTTTACACCATTATTTAAATGCCAGATGAACAAAAGGGGAAAATAGTAAAAATTGACATATTTTTTGTACCTGTGAAAATGACAACAGTTTAAAAATAGATATTTGCTGAAATAAGTGGTCAGTTACAAAAAATAGGCTCCAAGAATTATTTAGTATCTAGACAAAATAGCTGGAAAGTCTAGTTTACTTCTAGCTTACTACAATTAAGGTAAAAATTATTCCTAGCTATACCCATCTTCAGGCTGTGCATGAATACCACCTGTCTTTGATTATGTCATACAGTTTATTTTTATTTATTTTACACAAACCAGAAACTTCTAAATCTGCCATGATCTCAATGTCCATTTACAGTAAATATAAGTAATTGTTCTTCCTATTGCATAAATTAAAAAAGCAAAAATTACCATGCAACTTTTGCACTCCTGATTTTCTATCATCTCTTTTAGATGCGTGTTTTCAGATTTGATGACTTTGTACCTGAAATCCAACAACTAGGAAAAGATTAAGTTCTTAGTTAGACATATGAATATTGCTGTCAAATTGAAAAAATACTGACTATAGGTAAGATAAGTTAAATTTTGCAAAGTTTACACAAGTAATTATGAACCTATTAGAAACTTTTTTTAATACATCAGTATTAAACCAAAAAGAAATATTAAACTATCTATGAAAGACATACAAATGATCTGCTACCAATTTCATTTATTTTTTTGAAAGAAATAGTCAGTTAGGAAAACAAGGGACTAGACATACAGTTACAAAATACCAAGAGGGACAGACCTTGCAGACCACTGAAACTGCTTGAAAGCCTAGGAACCACATTCACTCTTTTAATGATACTATCTAGCATATGGCCTGGTAACAAGTGCCACACAGCAGCAGCATCACATTTTCCCAAACACTAACTTTCCTATTGTCAAAAGTAAAGTGTTATGTCAATCACAGTTTTTCATATATATCCAACCTCTCTTAAAACCCAGAGATACCTTTATACCCTTGATAAATATCAAGGTTATTTTGGTTTACAAACTTAAGTAATGGAGATAGCACATTTCCTTTAAAAAAAATGAAAACTACCATTAAAAAATATTAGTATTTTACAGTTTTCAGCTTTCAAATTGCCATGCTTTTCTAAGCATATTTGTAACATTCTTTAAAAAGCTTTTAAAAAAAAGCTTAAAAAATTATGAAATGTTCTAGATAATCTAATAAATTATTCTAATGATAAAGTACATACAGTAACAACAAACTTGAAATTTTTGAGATCTTCTGCATATTAAAATGGTGACTACAATTGATGGTCAGGGTGATTTGCAATTTAGATGTACAGTTGACATTTAGTGGTGCTTTATTGTTCCAGTATCAATTTGGCTGCTATGATATTTGGCTGTACTATTTAACAAATACTACTACATCACTGCTGATGAAGATGAAACTACAGAAAGAAAAGCAATGTCTTTTTTAACAGATAATGCATGTCATCATCAATAGTGTGGAGTAAAATGGCCTAGGCTGGTTTTGCCTGCTTGCATACCTGTTGTTTTGCTAACAACTTGTCTTTTATCTGTAACTCCATTTTTAACTGTCTTTCCAGAAGACTAGCTTTCTCCATGATAGTTGCTATAGTGATCTCCTTCTGATGAAGCTCTTCTGTCAGGTCAGAGATTTCTGTCCTTGTTCTTTCCTGCTCAGAGCGATGGGACTGCTCCTCTCGATAAAGATGGTTTCTTATCTGTAGCAAATATGTTTCAATAATAAAAAATGTTGTGCAGTAAATATGGCTGAATCACTAACCACCTACTACTGACTTTTTTACAGTCTGCTTCCGAGACACCAACTCTTCTAACCATGTCAGACATTTTTGAGATTTTATAATAAAATGTCTTCATGAGGCAGTGCAGTGTCTTATGTATTTTTACATCTCATTTGCTATTTTAGTATTAGAAGTGAACAAAATATAAAATATTTATATTAAAATTTTAAAAGAATGCAATAATAATAATGTTAATTTCAAGAATTGGAAATTATGACAAAGAAAACCCAAGGAAATACATTTTAAATAAATCTAAGTATGATTTATTTATATTGCTCCAAAGTTAATTTAGGCTGTATTAAACATGTCTTAAACCGAAATTAACTCCAGAGCAGTAAAAATAAATCAATCTAGAGACCTTTTAATGAGAAACTATGATAGAAATAGAAGAATATACATGGTAAACCACTTTATGAGAACTTTTCTGCCATTATATATAAAATTTAAGGTCAAGCTCTCTGCATTAATTCCTATGTAAAGGGTTTTCCAAAGAATCAACCCAAAGATTGTTTTCATAATCTTTCAACTAATAACCAAGAATTTAGTACTGATAGATTTTTGTATTATGTAAGAAATGTAACTATTAAAAACAGCAAAAATAACTTTGAATGCATTTTAATAATTTTTCACAGTACTGTACACAATCAGTAACAGATGGCATTTCATATTTATTTATGCAAACTACACAGAAATACTAGAATTGTAAACAAATATAGATGCAAAAAATCTGAGGGCTAGATCATGATTATCATGCCAAAATTGCTGCAGCATCCAAGTAAGCTGCATCTGATTCCAGATGTACCTGCTTACGCTGCTACTCAGCAAAAAACACAGCGTGTCTGTAAGGGGAGTTCTGGGCACCCTCTTCCTCAAAGTGTTAACCTGCCGAGCCATATGTCATTCCACAGTGCCATGCCACAACTGCTTGCACACAGCAGTTCTGAAACATGCAATGCAATATGATGAAAAATTCAAACAAAGAAGCACTGTCCTGGACTGTGCAGCAGATGACTGATAAAGTAGCTTTGTGTGGGTACCAGCCATAGTGATTTTATTGGTTGATCTGTCAGTGTCTTATGTCTTAGACCACCTACAAACTGCTACTTATCTCCTACAGCCTATTAACTACCCATAGCCTTGGAGGACTTATTACTTGTATTACCTAATCACAGTATCGCTTAGGCCTGGGCCTTTCCATGACTTTCACGAAGTAGAAACCTCAGTTTTTAGTGTGCAGAGTCAGAATGCCAATTGCACAGTTCTACAATTACCTCCAAGAATGCAACCATATATGAAAACTTTGTCCATGTATGAAGACTACATACTCTCCTAAACACTCAGTTTATCCTCCTGCTCTCTTTTGCACATGCCCAAGGTCAGTACTTCGATCTCTTTTTTTCTAAATCTTAGACTGCAGTGTGAGACCTGGAAATACTTAACAATATGACATACCTTGTTTGGCACTTCTTGTTGGCTTTCTTGACTTTGTGCCAGTAGTAATAAATCTGAATTTTTATGTTCTAGTTGCTCAGTAGGTTGTACAGAAGATGACTGATGTCTTTAAGAAACAAACAAAACATGAAATAAGCAGAATGTGCAATAATCTTTACCTTAAAATATCTTCTCCTCAGTGTAAAACTGAGAACTTGTTTGGGGATGAAAAAAACAAACCAAACCAACCAAACAAAAAAACACCATGAGATTTGGCCTAAAAAAGGTTGGATCTTGGGAGATTTCTAGAGATTAAGGACAAGGGATGTGTGTGCAGAAAGAATCCTGAAATCTTTTGTTGATTAGTATGTCGTGTTCTTTTGTTGATTAGTATGTCATGTGTTTGTCCAATCAACCATAACTATATAGTTATGGTTGATGGGACAAATCATAACAAGATGAACATTTTACTCATAGAAGGTTAGGGAGAATCATAATTGCACTATTTCCAGTGTGTTTTAAATCCAAGAAATAGAAAGGCACTTTAAGCATATAGATAAAATAGATTAAATTGATTTCCAAAGATCTGTGGAACATAGAAGACTTTTAACAGCGTGCACCTACTGCCTTTAATCGTCATATATGAAAATGTTCATTCAAAAATTGTTTGATAGTCTGACATTTGAATCCCAACTATCTTTTTCAACAGACTTAATTCAAATCAAAATTAAGAAAAAAGTTATTAGCTTAGTAGTTCTTGTTAATTTAAACATTGTCTTTAACACACATACTTTATTTGATTTTCCTGCATTTCTCTGATTTTCAGTAATTCTGTATGCAGTTGTTGGCATTCCAGATGTATCCTTCGCCAGAGAGCATCGTGTGATTGCAGCTCTTTTCTCATTTCTAAAAAGCTGGCCTCCATGTTCTAAAGAAGCAAATACACAAATAGGCAAATAAAATGAGAGGGTAGTAGCTCAAAATGTTGTATTTTAATTCATCATTTCTGATACCTCCATAATATGTATGAAAGGATATAAATGCTTTTATTCTGAGCTTTATTTTTGAAGAAGGTATTGCTTCCACATCAGCTGCTTTCTCCAGAAATGCAATTTAAAAACCAGATACTGAACATTCTTTAGCTCTTACAATGTTCCGATACATGTCTCTGAAACTATCATAGGAGACACCCCTGAAAAGTTCATCACACTAAATACATCTAGAATGCATAGTTTGCTTGATTAAACAGCTTCTTGAGCATGCTTCATACGAATTAGTACTGTAAGTAACTTTTATGTTTCATTTTGCTAATAGCATTTCCAATTTTAAAAGCATGAAAACTACAAAGCTATAGAAAAGCAGGATTAGGTGCACATCTTCATTAAACGTTGCCTGGAAGTTCAGAGCAAATACCTGTAGGCTTCAATACATATATATAAGTATGTATAAGGTGTGCACTCAATCATCTCCAAAACAATTCTATCCCCATGTTCTATCTCCATGGGGGTAACTTCCTGGGTATAGATGAACATCACCAAATTTTCACACAATCTTAAAAATATTTTTCTTAGGGACTCCACAAATCTCGTCTCTAGTTTACCTTTCATTTCTGACTGATAAACTGTCATCAAGTTGTCTGTCACGTTATATTTGACATCATAAAATTTGAGTTCCTATAGCAATTACCAAAAATATACTGAAATCATACTAAAGATAGGAAATTCGAACTATAACTGCCAAATAACAAAAGTGGCAACGATAATCAGATTCTTGCAATGAAAATACCCAGAGAACATTTATTTCCCCTCACGCAAGATCCAAAAGCATGTTCCAGATAAAAGGATTTTCAAGTATGCTGATCCTTTGCCTTTAAAACTGTTACACTAAAAACAAGTATTTCCCATAATTTCTTCATTTTAATATAGTTTCCATGATTAAAAGGAAAAATAAGGCTTTTAAACTTTCAAAAGACAACTCTGAAAAGTGAAATTTAGAAATGACTCCACAAGCAAGGAACTTCAAAGGTTTATTTCCCTTAGAGCCTCATATTAGAATGACCTTCCTTCCAAGAAGCCTGTGGTTTTCCTGTGGCTGAAAGGGCTGCTGAAGACAGATATGAAGCTGCCTTTTTTTTTTTTTTTTTTTTTTTTTTTTTCGTAAGGGACTGCAAATACAGATTCAGTCATCATACCCTCAGTTAAATTAAGGCTGAGAGAGCTTTTTAAACTCAGAAATAGAAGTGTGGCCATATTCTAGTGAAATAAAGTGTAATAAATTGTTAAAATTCTCTGCAGAAACTTCCTTATGATCATCTTAATGACTTTAACATTCAAGAGACAGCCACAATATATTAGTTTTTAGGGTGTGTGTGTGTGTACACCTCTGATTTGATTATGTGGTGGATAAGGAAAATACTGTACAACTGTGTGGTGGAAGTTGAACCATCTGTGGCAGGCTGCAGCCAACGTGCATATTTATATAAATTGTATTTTCTTCTATGAATTACAATAGTACCAGGAATAACAGCAGCCACAGCAGTAGCAGCAATAATAATTGAAACAGAATTTCAGGTCAAGAGTTTCACATATCACTTCAAAAAATCAATTAGATATGTACCATTTATTATTTTCAGAAATATCTATTGCATTTTGTTAAAATACCAAAATGAAAATTAATTTTGAACCAGAAAAAATAAGTTCTTGTTTAGAAAATATCCAATGAAATACTATGTTTTCAGAGGCTGTTGAAAATTTACCAAACGTTCTCTTTTCCTCTGTGAACATTTTGCTTTAAGTAGGTTGCCATGTTTGATATCAAAAGGAAGTCTCAAAACTTTTGAGATCAGCTTGTGTTCTAATTCTATTCAACACTGATCAACATTTCTAATACAATCGTATGCTATATTTCTACATAAGTTAGTGTCCACTGACTTAAAGCAGACTTTCTGAGAGTTTTGTGTGATGTTCTCAAGCTGCCCCTCCTGCATGGCTGCAATCAAGTTTGTCAGACAATTCATGCAGTAAAGAAATACTCTGTAGTCTCAGTTTGTATCTTCTTAAGTTTGTATTTTCTGTAGAGCCAGCAAACTGGTCTTCCATACAGTTCACTTTATCACTTCTTTCTTGCTAATCAATAGTATGAGAGAAATAGGTAGAAGCACATATGAAATAGTTGCAGGCATAGAAGACGTGAAGCATTGCAACCAGCCTTCTCCCCACCAAGACGCCCATCTACTCCCCCCTCTTTCATCCACATCTGGTCCAACTATCCTCATCCTCCACCCAGCATTCCTTCACGCCCAGCTGCTTACTCCTTCTGGCTGATGACAGGCCCTGCACTTCCTTATTTCTCATACAGACATTCCTAAAAAAATATTTTCTCTTAGCTGTTAGCACTTAGCTCATACTGACATTATTTTCACCATATATTGACTTTACATCAACATCCCCTTCTGCAGCTGTTGGCAAATGCAGCTTTTCTCACTAACACAGCAGTTATCTCACAAGAACACCGCAGTTATTCTGTAGCTTTCTGCTCCTTAGCCAATAGTGTTACATGTATCTAGCTTCACTTCCAATTAAAACTCTTCACATTCTGTTCACACAATTCCAAAAATCCTCTTGCTTGAAGATTTTCTTAAAGAAGTCTACAGCATGATGCCATGTACTCTACAACATCTACCCCCCTGCTCCATTCTCCATGTTTTGTTCCACTCTAAATATTTCCTAATCTTGCTACTGATAATTGGAACCTTTTTAACAGGCCTTTTTTTGCTTGCATACTGATAACTTGCATGCGAGCAAATAACTCAGTGAACTAACGTGAAATAAATGTATAAATATCATGTGTGCAAAACTTGGTAGCTCTGACAGCACCTGAAAATAATCTCCACCACGTATATGTTAATTACTGTAAATTATATTGCAACTGAAGTTAAAACTTAGCAATGTTGTCTCTTAAGAGAAATGGACTATCTTTCGAGACAAAGAGTTAAAGTCACTATAGTTCTCTCTGTATATTATTGAATACTGAAGTGCTTAAATAAATAAGCAGGGGTAAGTTACCAGAAAAATATAGAAATGAGAATCTTAATCCAGATCCATTTCAGACTTCACTAATAAAAAAGTCTGAAGAGATTTTGTATTATCTCAGTCTTGTCAGAATTCATAGATAATGAACAAAAGAAGAGGCACAAATAGCTGTCTTCATATATCAGTTAAAAAAAAAAAAACAGCAAAACAAAAAACAAAACACAGTAAACTAGAGATAAGATAAAAACTGATGGGTCTTCGCATGGCTGGCAACTTAGAAATTCATTGCACTGAAAAATATTCCTACAACAATAAAGTATACCATAGACTTTTGTATATAAATATTTAGTAGTCATAGGACAGTTTGTACAAAAAGAGGTAACCAGATAAAGAAATTTTATAGAAGTAATATTTATACAAGGAACCAAGTGAATTAAACAATTCACTCTCCGTATGCTACAGGGGTAGGAAAGGTATAAAAACCAAGATAAACAGTTATGAATAAAATGTGCTACTATATATCAAAGATTTTTGCTTTCATGTATTACTCAATAAAAAAATACTGTTCACAGCTCATTCTGTGCTCCTGCAAAAAAATTATATACGATGCATGTATGGATCCTTTATATAGGCACCCCAGCACCACTTTTGAAAGTATACTTCTAATTAATACTCCAACATTTACACTACTGTAGTTATAGAAAAGAAAGACTATCATTACCTGGCACTGTTTTTGGAACATTTTTAGATCCTCCTGGAGTTTCAGATTTTCCTCTTGTAGTCTGTTCCTGTATATTGCTATTTCATTCACAGCTGTCTTTAGCTTTTCGGTAATTAACTCATCCTTTTCACTTGCAGGATGGCCACATGTAATTACATCTTCTTGATTCTGTTTCTTATTGCTTATCTGGAATTGATAACTCTTGGTCTGCTTCTATAAAACGATAAAAACCTTTTAATGAAATTAAGTAATTACATCTATATTGTTATGGTCAAACCATTAATACTAAAATTATGAAGCTATTTTCATCTTCCTCACGAGGTTTTTCTTAGAAAAATGGCATTATTACAACAGTTTGCATTACTTCTCAAAAGGAGATTATCTTCCTTGAGCCTCAAGTTCCTTACCTTGAGTGAAAATGTTTCAGAAACTTACAAGGTTGCAGACTTTTTCAAGGATTTTTCTCCTCTGTTGTGTTTTTTTCCTAGCACTTAATATTAGCCCTAAATGTAAAAGGGTGATTATCATGACCTAACTCAAAGCAGTTAACTATAAAAATTTTGGGGGAGAAATGTTGCTCTTTGATACAATGAACTCAGTAGGAGTTGTGTGTATGTGCCTCAGGATTGGTATTAACCTTTGACTAGAAGCTAGTATTACGTAGTTTATGTATAAACAGCTCAGTTACTACAGTAACTGTACTTCTTTGGTATCATTATCGTTAATCTTGTGGAAAAATCATTTGCACATTTGGCATCTCTGGAAGCAGTCAGACACTCCATTCAGTTTCTTGTACTAATTAAAGAGTCCTAAAACCAAAACTTTAGAAAATTGGTATTGGTGGTATTTATGAATTTATGGGCATTGTGAAGAACCAAAATACATATAGTAACTGCTTAAAAAATCCATATGGATCCTCCTACTGGGACACAGTAGCAGTAATCTTTCAGAAAACTGAGAATTAGCTGAAAAATGACAACAAAATAAAACCTACAAAACATATATCATGTGCAGAGATCAAGTTGAGCAAGAAAACTTACATTAAACATAAGTAGTCGTGCTACAAATACTGTATTTGGGACTGCAAAAAGGCATTCTTTAGATTTTTTTGATTTCACTGAGTTCTCATAATTTGTGTTGGCTGAACACATAAGTAGAAATGGCTACTGACTGCATATTAAATAAAAAGCCTAAATAAATTGGCAGGTAAGTTTGATTTATGCAGATAATAAATTAAGGTCCCCTGAAACCTAAATTACGGAGTTTGACATACCATAATGTCAAAGCAGCCTGTGAAAAAAAGTGCAAGTCTCCATGACCTCACAGAAAAGGATTTTGGGGCAAAAACACAGGACAAATTAATGCTTTTGAAACACTCCATCAGCTTTTAATTAATAAACTAGCCATTGTGATATTGCAGCTACAACGAAAGCTGTCTTCAAGGAAAGTTCACTGATGACAGTCATGTGAGCCTTGAAAGAAAGATGTGATCATCTTGTGCAATCTGTTTTGACTCGTCTAATTATATAATCACCTCCACAGACATCAGTCAGATTTATCTAGTCAAAGCCTTGCCTTTTTTCACACATTTGTATGAAAGTTCAATAATTGCAATACAGAGCTTTCAGCATCTTAAATGAAACATAATTGTCATCCTTGGAAATGCTGAATATGGTTAAAGAGTCTCATATGAATCATTAAGAAAGTGTTTCACTAGATTAAGATCCAATGAGCTTAGTCCCAGTGGAAAAGAGGATTACCAGTCAGCAACGTAATTGGCTTCCCTGTAATTCATTACTGAGATGTCTTCTAGACCCATTATTTTTTTAGTTATTTCTTCATTTTTTTTTCAGAGCAGGATATGTTATCAAGAAACCGTAAAATAAATATTTTATTCTGGAATGAAAGGAATTAAAAAAATAAAAATATGCTAGATCAATAGGCAGTGTAAAAAGAAAAAAAGTAATAAGCAAATTGGCAAGTTGAAAAGGATCACAAAGCCAGCCATGGTAACTTGAATAGTAACTTGAAAGCCGATAAATATTATCAAAAAGGGATAAGTGATCCAACAAACATTTCCAAGTGTGATTTTGGAGCAGTGTGTAGGAATTCAAATTTCTGTATAAGTTATACTGTTTATTTATGATCTTCAAAAAGTGAGGGATACTATATTTTTGAGGGAAATTTATATCTCAGCCAACATAGTAGTAGCATGTACTGTTTACTTTTTAAGATACTAATCAATAACTTGTCATAGCAATTAACTGTATATTAACAAATAGCATAGAAGATAAAAGTATGCCCACAGTATACTTGAAAAAGTAAAAAGGATGTGCATTGCATTTTACAGTTATCTTTATCAGAAATATTCTAATTTTCATCATGATATTTATTCACATCAAATGAGAAAAATAAAAGAAAAGTAACTGTATGAATCAATAGATTTTCCAGTATGGATTTGCCTTACTTAAAACAATGTATCCATATTAATTTTTGATACTCACTGTAAGCTTAGTAGTGTTTAAATTTTTAAAAATAAGTTAAAATAATACCAGCTGAACTAACAACTCATTTAATTCTCATCTTCCTTCTAAGGCTTCTTATTTTACCTGAAATAAATTACATTTCTCAGACAACAATTTTTGCTGAGCATCTAAATAAATTAGATGATTTTGGCAGATTGTCCCTTTCTTATCCCATTCTCTTGATTTTGCTTTAAATTCCTGAAAGACAGCAAAACAAAGTTACTGAATAGAGGGAGAATTGCTTCTTTTCCTTTATCTAAATAATTTCGTAATTTGTATGGTTCTAAGAAAAATACAGTTTTATAGTTAATACATAGTCTTTCCATAATTTCGGAAAGAAAATAAAAAGAACAATTGTGTAAAAAATCCATCCTCACCAGAAATTTTTCTTAAGAGCAAATTTGTTAATCTGAAAAATTTGAGTGGTAAATAATCATTCAATAGAAATGATAAAATATTTCAAGTCACTTAAAATTAGGGTAGAACTTAGAGTTATGACTATTAACCACCAATTTTATTGGAGGGTAGTTCCTGTGAGTTTAGAGTAAAGCAGAGATCAAACCCTTAATATACAGACAAATGCGTTGAGTGCTTTCTTTTTGGAACTTTTTCTTGAACAAGGGGGGCAGAAGCTACAGTGAATAAATTTTACTTCTTTCTCTCTTCAATTGCTGCTTCAGGTTCTGAATTTTTCACCAAGGTTCACCTAGTTTAAATAAAAACTTGTTTAACAAATTCTAGTATATCATGTCTTGTATGTGTATTTATATTCCTATTTACACTGTATTTGAATTTCCTTTTAAAACATATCAGACCTTGTACGTTCATGACTTGTCTTTAAAGGCAGTATCCTACCAAATAAGTAGAACTCCAGAATTACTAAAGTTGTTGTTCTTTTTTTTTTTTTTTTTTTTGCAAGAAGAATTACCAAAATAAAAGCATACTGTTTTATAAGCTTTTATAAAAAATTCCTTTTTCACATTGGAATTGTTGGTCCCAAAAAGGTAGACGAGTTTTTATAATTATGCCTAAATTGGCATATTCCTTGAATTTAAAAAAATAAGAATTTCTTTGCAAGTGAAATTAAATCAAATGCTTTCTAACGTACACTAATACAAGTTTTAGCTTTCCTAATATCTGCTTTGGTATTTTAAACCAGCTAAAATCTTCCCCTTTTAGCAAAACGTGATACAAAAGGACTTTCAGACTACTAAATGAGGACTACAGATTCAAGGCCTTACTAAAGCACTGCTGAGCTTAGTAGATTTTCAGCACAGTAATTATTTCCTGAATACTAGAATTTGCTGTATATATTCCAAGCACTCATTTTTCATACTGCATAATTAATCAAAGGATAGCATTGTGTTACATTATTTTTGCATTTTAATCTTGAGTAAGGTCATTCTCAAATTAGCTGGATCAGACAGTTTCACAGTAGCGATATATTTAGTCAACAATGGATGTATAACCCATTTATTATTCTTGTAGTAGCACGTGTTGGCAGCTATGCTGAAGTCCAAGGCCTAGAAGATTTTCTGATGACAAGGACACTTCCATGTGGAAGACACGTCAACATTTATGTGTCCTATGTCCTTTAGTGTAACGGAAAAGACAGGCAAGTTGAAAATATAGATCCTAAAATCCTGCTTAATTGCAGCTTAAGTATTATGAAAGTACTTAAAATCCATTAGATCTTATTTTTTTTGATTGAGAAGTTCTCTAAGTATTTAAACTATCTACAGCATAAATTTACATAAATCTAAATGATGAGCCTCTAAGTCTTCACAATGCTTCACACAGTACTTCATCATGCTCTCTGTAAAGGATAGCCAGAGATTTTTTTTTTTCCTGATTCTTCTATGCTACACAAGACTAGTGGTTAGACTGTTCTCCTAACATGGGCAAGACTAGGTTTAATAATCTTCCAAAATCTCTCCAAACAGAATCTGGAACAGAATCTTTCCAGGTTATTTTTCTGCATAATAAACTATATATTATTTTTCATCAGGCTCTGGAATTCCTTAGTATATTGGACTCTGTGGACTGTATTTTTAAGTGCCTTACCCTAAGTGCCTATTGCATGACCTAGGGAAATCAGATACTGAGACCTAGGCTGTGGATTGCCTCAGGCACATAGGTGCTGACAAGATATGTGTATAACAAGCAATTTTTCAATCCTAAATCCTCTTTCTATCCAGCCCTACACAATCAAAGTTCTTCTGAAGTCTACAAACCCAAATTAATGGTAGGTATCATGTGACAATATCCTGTATATGTAAAAACTCTGATGCCTCAATGGATGGTATTATTCAGTTTAAATATATTAATCAGGAAGGAAGTAAAATTTATCTGTAGATACATTTACAAAGCAAATTATGTCTATTAACTCATAAAGCTACTAAAACATTACTAAAGCTTGAGAGAAGGAACAAAAAGGAACAAAACCTGGATATCAAACTACGCACCTTTTCTTGCCAGTCAAAGAATATTTTATAATTTTTGTAGAATAAGCAGAAATTTAAAGTTTTGACTGAAATCAACAATTTAATTCTAAATGGTTATTAAAAGTAGAATATAATGATGAAGTATTCTTACCTCCAATTTCTTGTTTAAGTTACTCAATTCAAATGGTGTCTCTAGGCTTTCCTCACATTTTCCTCTACTTGGAAGGTTTTTTTGTTTTAACTGATGTAACCGTAGCTTTTCATAACTATGTGTCAACTTTGAAAACTAAAAATGAAAGCAGAAGTGAACATGCAGAATCTGTAAAGGCTGACCACGTGGGCAAGGTTTTCTTTATACTAGAATTGCCAACTGTAGCTTTAACTATCTAAATATTTAATCAATACAACCAAGAATCAATTAATAAAATTAATTTCTTAGCTGAACAAGACTAAGATCTCACATAAATTTTAACTAACTGTTCAGATAGGTTAATCTGGCAGATACTTCTGCTGAAGTTTTTTATGGCACTATTATCCATAGTGTCATTTCCTCTGCTGTTTATATGAAATGTTTTACACTTGTTTACTGCCATCTTGTGTTGACATTTTAAAAGGGTGCTTCACTAACCAGAATGAAGGATTATCATTAGCATATTTTAGATTTGCATGTTTCTCTTCTATTGCAAAAACTGTTGAAATGTTATGGGTAGGATGATTGCTTTACTCTGGAATCAGGAAGTAACAAGGAGTGTCTATGAGAATTGGACCCTAAATGCTGTCCTGCTTATTGATCTTATCTTGAAAGCGTGGCATCAGAGTTGGAGGCAAAGGAGGGAAGGTACCAGCAGAAGCATCAGCCTCTTCAGAAGAATGGCTACTCTGAATAGTTTGCTGCACTCCACAAGCAAAGGGACTAGTGGACATTTATAGGTTCGATATAGTAGAAATTGCTATTGTCTGGTAGAGATCACAGAATCATAGAATGGCTTGGGTTGGAAGGGACCTTAAAGACCATCTAATTCCAACCCCCCTGCCATTGGCAGGGACACTTCCCACCAGACCAGGTTGCCCAAAGATATGTAACCTGGTTTTGGAAAAAAAGAAAACCAAGGAAATTGTCAAAGGAAACACTAAACATATGATCTTGAGGAAAGTTAAGTGAAAGAACTTTGCAAAGAATGTTGACTAGAAAAGAAGCTTACAACTATGAATACTGCTCATGTCTCTTGTTTTCTGGTTCTTTTAAATCAGGTATATATGACAGTTTACATTCCTGGTAGTAATTAGGGCTTCACTTAAAAAATTCGGACTCTAACATGAATTATTTTTATTTTTGCCTAATCAAAAAAAATCCATAAAACTTCATATTTTTGTTGTACTCTAAGGCAAACTACTGTCTGGAAAAAAAAATTATTCCCAAAGGGGAAAAAATAATAAAACTGAAATGGAATCCTATTGATACAATGAATTGAGTTCTGCACAGAAGGCCAGAAAGGTCCAGAAAATACAGAGAACAGAAATGGGAGTTAAGAAATCATCTGGAAACCTCCTAGAGATATTTGAGATAATGTGAGGAACCTGTAATAGGGAATAGTGAAAAAAATTGAAAAGATGACCAGCAGGTAGACAGTCATAAACTAGGAAGTGTCATGAAATGACAATATCCAGGAATAGATCTGACCAACTTGGAATTTCTGAATAGAAATCTTATAACATAGACTTACAGAGCTGAAAACTCACCTTTTAATGAAATTAGAAGTCTTGCAGAGATGCTGCCTATGTTTGAAATGGACCTTTCCAGAGAACACAGGTGAGATGGAAAAAAGGGTGAAATTTAAAATGTGTCAGATTATCCAAGCTCATATAACATGGAACTCACTGCCTTTGAAAAAAAAGGTATGTTTTCAGCTAACAGGTGTTCTGCTCTTGAATATACGGTGGCATATGGAAACTGCCCAGGAAGGACAAACCCACATGAAGACCAGTACTAGACTGGTCATGCTAAAAAGGCTAGGAAATGTAGGACTTCAACACTTCAGCAAATCAATCTTCAGCAAATCCATCCAAAATGGAACACACAAAATGAGAAAAAAAAAAAAAGAGTTTTCATATTTGATTAATTTAATGAAATATGGATAGTTAAGAAAGATTATAGTCTGGATGTTATCCTGACTGGATGCTAGACTAAAAAACAAGAATTCTCCCATTTGGGGGGTGGAGAAGGAGTGAATTTTAGTAACTTCTAGGGTGGGATTCATCTAAATTCAGATTTCTGAATGTTAGACATCCAAGCCTGAGCTACTCTGAGTTAGAAGGAACTATCTCCAAATGCTTAGACATTTCAGCTATCTTAAATTCTCATCAGACACTGAAATGCATTATATTCTACGGGTGTCCAATTCCTTCCATTGATTCTGAGGTAGCTCAAACTTAGACATTTAACTTTTAAATGTACTTAGTCATTAAAGTGCTTAGAACAAGAATGGATTCTTTTTCTTTTGCTGAAGGTTTTCTCTCGTTTTCAAAGCACGAATGAGTACTAAGTATCTCTATAGAAAAATAAAGAGAGAGAAGAAAGTAAGAGAGAGAAACCCCTAAAATTTTTGCTTTTTTAAATTATGACAAAATGTTGTATATTTGGATAAGTGCAACAGTGTGGCCTAAGAGTTTCAGGTTACGTAGCAGGAATTATTTCCCTAATAGGAAACATAAATAAATAAAAAGGTTTTACTGCATTCGGCAAGCACATAATGAATTCTGTGGGAATGTTACTCATTAAACAGCTGCTTTTATAAGTATCAAGGGTAAAAAGAACTGAGGTCCACAGAAGTAGTATTATCATGGATAAATTTGTTCTGAATGGCCTTAACTTTCTTAGAACTAAAAGAAGCAATCCTTACCATTTCTATTAAGATTAGGAAGGAACAAAACTTGGGAGGGATTCTAAGAAAACATCTGCACAGAAAACACAGTGCTACTGGGTAAACATTAACACACCATATGTGCAAAATTGAATTGTAGCTCTTAAACATACACAGTGTAGAAGGAGGTGTAACTTTCAAGTGAAGATAAGAACCAAAAGAAAGGAGACAAAGGACACAGGACAAAGATTAGTATTTTTCAGTGGAGCTCACTATTTTAGGTATGAGTTAGTGCAGACTAAAATTGGGGACATTAAAGACATTCTATAGCAGAGACTACACAGAGCTCTTATTTAAGAAAGAAACTTAACAAGGAGATTTGATAAAAGCTAGAACAGCAGAGTGGGACAGTCCTACGGCCTAGCATATGCACTTGGAATGGTTTTGACAGATAAATTTTCTGTTTATCTCACAGAGAATCTAGGCAGGTCTCCTAACTTAGACGCTTGCAGTTCACTTCTTCAGTCATTGTGTACAGGATGGAAGAATTGAGGATTCTTGAAGAATTAAGGCTGGTGAAAGACGAGGAACAGGCACTGGTAAATGAAATGCAAATGACATCCGTGAAGGAAGCTTTGATAAAATAGGATGACTGAAAGAGAAGGAAGTGGTGGGTGACACCGGTTGGGAAAGTGATGTATATTTTTAAGAGTAAGAAATCAAAACTTCTTGCATAAAGAAAAAGGAGACATGTGACTTAAAACAGCCATTTTTAGCATGAGATAAAAAAAATCTGAGAAGTGAAATATCTTGCAGGAAATGTGACAAAGGATAAGGAAAGAGCAATCTGCTACAGTTTGGGGGACAGTTGTGTACTGCTAAAGGCACTGTACAACTTATAAGTAAAACATCACACCATTTTTCATTATATAATGCTTAACTTCTCAACAACCATGTTAGACATTGTTTCTTTCTCTGTAATATGTGCAAACTATAAAACAGCTTTTGTTTCTAGCCACTTTCCCAAATGATTAAAAGTGTTAATTACATATTAACCAAAACATTCTCTGCTTACTCTCAGAACTGTTTGCCAAATCAGTTTCCACATGTAAAAGAAAAAATAAATGAAAGAAAACACAATCTTTAAAGTAAATTATACATTTATTGGTTTGATGGATTGTGGGCAAAAGTGTTTTCACCTCTAAACAAAAATAATGATTTCCAATTTAAACAATCTAAGACAATTCTGTGGTAATGTGATTGCTGGAAAGTTTTAATTATAATTACTAAATGTCTGGTAGGAGAATTCAGTGAAGGAAAGAGTAGAATAGCAGGAAAAAAAAATAGAATTTTGTATGTTAACCTGTTAATATCTGAGAATCAGAATAGACTCAAGGTGGCTAAGAATTTCGATTTGTAACTGAAGTGGAAAATAATGAAGAACAAAAGCACAGGCACAGAGCAAACAGCCAATAAATAAAGGCAAAACAAATCCACAGTAGCAATATTCCAGGTTACTGTAGTTTTGGTACTATGTTCCCTTATGGAAAATGATCGGGCCTCTTTAATAATCCCTGTAAATCAGGCAAATTAAACCCAGAAAAAAATCTATAGCAAAGATGTGATGAGAGCAGTTTAAGTCTTCAAATCCCTAATGTGCTTACCAGTCTTATTAGCATGAATCTAGTTATCTGTTCTATTAATTCACCAAGGTTTTAGGTTATTATCCCATAGTCAGAAAACCTAACACTTGTCTTCGTAACGGAATTCATAATCACATCAAGATCCATCCAAAGAGTTTCGACATGTCAGTACAGTAATGACAATGGAGCCAGGTAAGAAGTTGTTGTAGTCATCACTATTACCATGACACAATTCATCTTTCCAAAATCCATAAAGGTTTTATAAAATCCATAAAATCTATACCGTTAGGCATGTAAAATTTTTTTATAATGCAATCAGAAAATAATGAAACTGATTTTCCTTACTTGAGATTTCAGTTCATGAAGCTGCGTTTCATAACTCTGAGCCATTGCATACTTATTCTCCTGTAAGTTTTCCAGTTTCTGCTGAAGTAGTCCCACCTACAGTTAGAATAAGCATTCACCTTTATCTTTTCTGAAGTGTTCCCATCTACATTATTTTTGAAAGTCATTTGAAATTTTGAAAGACTGTTGCATAAAAGGTAAATATAAAAAAAGATATGTATTCATTCAGTAACTGAATAATAAATCTGGACACCACACACCCAGATGGCAGCAACATCAAGATAGGGATTTTATAGTAAAAAATCTCATTGTATGCTTATGTTATGATTTAATGATAATACGGTATAAGTCTGTCAAGACCCTTTAATGAAAGCATTTCTGAACCAACCACGTAAATGAACTGCTGTGCCCCAGTGTGAAAATTTTGTTTGAATGGTTTATATAATTATATAAATAACTTCCAATTACTTATGTTCAGATTATCTGGAGACATTTTAGACCTATTTCATTTCCCTAAGTACAGTGCTATTTGACATATCTTGAATTATCTGAGACTTTCACAAAGATCTGAGAAATATGACAAAGAGCACACATGACACCTAAGTTTTTCTGGAGAGGCAGCTGGAAGCCAGTTGGAATATGCTAAAATATTTCATATAACATTTGTGCATGGGCAAATAAATTGATGTTTTGAGGACTGGATAGCTGTTATTCTCTTGGCTCCTCTGACTGCAATGACAAAGGGCAAGTTCCTGTAATTGCTCATTAGGGAGTGAGATAGCATTTTCAAGACTCTCACTGGCAGTTTAGACAACTAGTTCACAAGAGGACACCTATGTGTAAACACTTAACTTCAGATGTCTTGAACTAGAGCTGAATGTCATGCTAGGATTCACAAATACTTCTGAATATTCAGCAGACGTGACTGGGAAGTACAGATGACGTTGGGTATGCTGGGGTTTTCAGTTTGATAAGCAATTCTAAGTGGTGATAATTGAAATCTCCACTATTAAGAATAAAATTAACTTTTAGCCAGTACAGGATGTAAAATGATAAAAGTGGAGTATAAACATGAATTACAAAGACATAATTTTGTCAAACTTTTGAACTGTACGTTTCCTTTAAAAATTTCTGATGAAACTAGAAGTATTAGGAAAAAAAAATCACATGATCTTTTTACAACTAAACTATTTGATTTAGACTTTAGGGAAACAGAATAATCATGGGACTTTCAATGACATTTTTACAAACACTTTTCAGAACAGAAGCACACTTTAAAACAAAACAGTAAGAGTAATTAGTGGCCTTTAAAGGGTGTTTGGTATTTTTACATGATAGAACAAACAAGCCTACTTACAGAGCATTTTGAGCGTACTATTAACTACTTTTCAGAATAAATATAGAATGTGACATTTTAAAATACCTCTTGACCTTTTTGATCCAGTTTGCTTTGGGCTCTTGCTAGTTCTTGCTCCTGGATATCCATCTTTGCTTCCAAATCTTTCATCTTCCTTTCCCATTCCACTTTCTTGCTGTTTACTGTGATGTCAATTTGATGCAGTAACTCCTGAAGTTGAGTGTCACATGGAGAGGCTCTAGTAATAAAAAAATAGGTTCATTTTTTCAAATAGAAAATAAATTCGTATTTATATTGCTGAGACTTGATTTTACTTCTGATGAAAATCATCATTTTTCAGCATCAGAAAGAAAGAAATGGAAAAGCTAAAAGATTCCTTCAAAAATTAAATCTTAAATTTGTCTGAAGTCCAAATTGGAATATTTAGTACATCATGGATCTTTTGCCAAGCTTACAGGCTGTTTGATATCTTCTCACTCTGTCAGGTAGGAGTTGTCAAATGAGCATAAGTAGAAAGTTTCCAGGCTTAAACCTAAAAGGACAATAGTAGGACAATCGGAATATTAAGCCGCACACAGGACTTTCCACTAAGGATGGAGTAATGATGGAGGCAGAGTTTGCTGGAGGATGTTAAACAGTTGGCTTGAAAGCTAGCCACTCTTCTTGATTGCTAGTTCTACTTTTACACTCTGTTTTCCCAATCCCTTTGCGGAAAATTGACTTAAATAAAAATACTACTTCTATAATACTAGAAAGATTTAATTGTACCAGGAATCACAGAAGTGAGCGCATTTTGAAATTGAATTTATCTTTGGGAGAACATGTGCTGGAATTAACATAAACGTTAGAATTTTTCCAAACTTCTGAGGTTAAATTTGGAATACATCCCTAACGCTATAACTTCATCACCAGTGATGGAACATATTTATGTCACTCTTTTAGGAAGATGATGTGTCATAAGCATAAAAACAATGGTATATAGTTAATATATATACTAGAATATATACAGAATATATAGGTATATCAGAAACATAAAGCAGTCAAAGTGGCCCTCTTATACTTACCCTTATGGAGGAACAGCATTAATCTTACAAAATTAAACACTGGACAGTGTCAAACTGTCTAAATCTGATGGTGTATGCCATTTATCAGATACATAAAAAGCATCTGAATAGTATGAAGCTTTCTTTATTCCATATAAATTCAAACTTTGATGATGAATATAAGAAAAAATGATGTAAGAAAGATACACGTTATAGAATATTTGGTTCTGGATACTTTTTATGCATGAAATTGCACAATTATTTCTGCACTTTAAACTTTATGTGTAGAAATGACTGTTTTACGTCTAAATTATATAGTTCTTCTCTGTATACAAGATGTTTTTCTGTAAGTATTTTGGAGACTTTATTGCCCAATAAACTCAATTGTTTTCTGAACTGAGCGTTTCTCTCAATCTCTGTATTTATAGCTGGCATTGCAGAATTGCAATGATTTCATTAAAGGTGAGAATTTTTCTAGAACTCATGGACCTATAAAACGTGCAGTGAAATATTCCAGTTAGGAAAAAGAAAATCTCAAGATAATTTGTTTATTGAAACGTTCCTAGCTATTTTATATTCCTGACTTCTTATCCATTTAACCTAGGATTCTAGGGTATGGGAAAAAGAGAAAGGAGACCATGTACACTCCTGCCTAATTTCTCTCCATATAATAAAGCAGGGGAATTTTATTCCATTAACACTCACGGCTGGTTTTGGACTGCTATAAAGAAGACTTAGCTGTGGAACAAATTCCTTAACTATGTCTGATAGGCATTAATAGGCATTAAGTTTCTATAAAACTTAATTTTCATCAAGTTATATAGGAAAAAAATAATCAGATTATCCTCTCTCACTATGAATAATCACACATCATCAAAAATTATTATTTGTAAGTCATTGAAAACTTCAGTTTGACCACAGTTTATTTAAAATGAGATACAAGATCAGAAATAGTTAAGACAGTACTTTGATAAAAGCCTTTGGCAGACTTACTCACCACTGTAATGCTCACTTCTTGTCATTTCTTGAAATGAAATTATGTTTATCAACCTTGTATTTCTTTGAAAATCCCACAACGTCTAAGCATTTTTATTGTGTTCAGAGCCCATAGGATGTGAGATGGAGATACTTTTATACTAAGCACCAAAAATGGCATTTATCTCACCGGAGTGAAGGAAAATCTTTTGCTGATTGTTTTTAACCAGTAGAATACTGTGTTGAATCTTTACACTTTTCAGGAAGAGCATCTCTTCCATTTAACTTTCTGCAACTTTCCTCTTTTCCTACTTTTCTTTAGTGGCATCTGTTATTTGCATATGTCCTTCTCATATTAGTTAATAAACTTTCTTTTCTGCTTCTTCTTATAACTTTTTAATACCTTTCTTGTTTCCTGTTCTAGTTTTAATTGCTTTAAAGTATTTTTGTTTGATTTAATAAGAGATTATATTCATAAATTGCCCCAATATACAGCTCTACTATTTTCTTCGGAATACCTATCTCTATCTTATCTTTATCACATACTGGAAAGTATTGAAAAAAAAAAAAAAAAGAAAAAAAAAAAAAAAAAAAAAAAAAAAAAAAAAAAAAAAAAAACTTCTTTACCGAAAGGGTTGTTAGACATTGGAACGTGCTGTCCAGGGAAGTGGTGGAGTCACCATCCCTGGAGGTCTTAAAAAGACGTTTAGATGTAGAGCTTAGGGATATGGTTTAGTGGGGACTGTTAGTGTTAGGTCAGACCTCGATGATCTTGAGGTCTCTTCCAACCTAGAAATTCTGTGATTCTGTGATTCTGTGTTATCTTTAGTCACTTCAATCTTATCTTGATCATGAAAAAAAAAAACTCACTTGAAATCCTCATTATTATCTCGTATTATCTGATCATTGTGAAAATTTCTACATTTTCCCTCCGCAACAATTTAGAGATTACGGTATCCAATCCATGACTGTCATATCTACATGAAATGTGAAACCGCCACACCTACATGAAGATACAAATAAATTTATGTTGTGCTGTTTCTTCAGTGTCAACTGTCTCGCTCTTATCTCAATAGATTATGCAATTAGTAAATAGTGGTACACCTGTTTTCTCTTCACCCTATATATATATATATTTTTTTTTAATCCATCACAGTGCTTATTCATTGCACAATTAAAGTTTAATCTAAATGTAATTTCCATTTCCTCATACCGCTGCATGATTTTCAAGCTTCTTACTACTTTTTTTGGCGGGGGGTTAGCTACAAGCCTACATTGAATTTCCTGTTGATTAAACCAGCAATTGTATTCTTTCATAAATCTGTTAATCTAAAATGATGTAAAAAATAATAATTAATAATTAATTTATACAGCTTTAAAAGTTATATATTCTCTCCATTGCTGATGGTACATACATCTGTGTGGCAAATGCCTTCATGATCACTTATCAGTTTGCAGTCATACTAATATCTCTATGGCATGAAGGTTTGCTAAAGGGACCTTAGCAATTTCTTTTATTGATTCTTCAGTATTTCCTAGCTCTTCTTCCTCTCCTTCTGACTGGACATGTAAATTGATTATTTATGAAATAATTGCCATAAAGATGGTCACACAGAGACAAAAGAGAGTGCACCATCTGCATAATGTAGCAGCAAAGTACGACAGGGTTAATGAAAAACCACACAGCAACGTGCCTGTAAGTCCTCTAACCTAGGGAGTAGCGAAAAGGATTTCAGTATCCCAAATTAGCACAGGATGCTGTTTTGTGTCATGTACGTTACAATCTGGCATATTTTTTTTTTCTCATATGAACACCATTTGGATTTTTATCTCAGATCACAGAATCACAGAATTGTAGGGGTTGGAAGGAACCTCGAAAGATCACCAGGTCCAAGCCCCCCTGCCAAAGCAGGTTCCTCAGAGCAGGCTGCCCAGGTAGGCGTCCAGATGGGCCTTGAATATCTCCAGAGAAGGAGACTCCACAACCTCCCTGGGCAGCCTGTTCCAGTGCTCCGTCACCCTCACCGTGAAGAAGTTCTTTCGCATCTTGGTGCAGAACTTCCTGTGCTCTATCTTGCAGCCATTGCCCCTTGTCCTATCCCCACAAACCACTGAGAAGAGGTTGGCTACATCCTTCTGTCTCCCACACCTCAGGTATTTGTACACATTGATAAGATCCCCTCTCAGTCTTCCCCAGGCTGAACAGACCCAGGTCTCTCAGCCTTTCTTCATAGGGAAGATGCTCCAGGCCTCGTATCATCTTTGTGGCCCTCTGCTGCACTCTTTCCAGGAGACCCGTCTTTCTTGTACCAGGGAGAGATGAACACCAGCATTTTTTTCAAGTTAACAACCTTGTTCAAAATGACAAACACCATGGATAAAAATACCCCTGTGGAAAATGTTTCCTTTCTTTTCTGGTAATCTCCCATATCCTAGCCGTTCAGCCAGCTCCCCAGTTTTCTGCCCTCCCAGTGCCCATGCAGACACACTGAAGTCTGTAGGATCTGCCTGGGTGAAATGCTTGCCCCACACATTCCACTCATTATATCTTTCATGCTCATCTTCTAACTGCAGTACAGTAAAAAAAAAAAAAAAAAAAAAAAAAGAGTTCCTTAACATGGAAACGTGTTTATTGAACATACTTTCTTGGCACTTAAGTGATGCATATGCTGTGTTTTGATAATTATTACAGAAACTCAAATCTGCAAATCTGTTAAGCTTGAAAAGGTTTTATAAATACACGGAAATCTTAATGCCTTTTAATGTTAAAACTGTTAGCAATGCCATTTTAACATTTAATATCAACCATAGGATAATAGTTACCAAAATGCAAGCCAAGCAGTATACCGTATGTACATATCAGAAAACAAAAATGTTTCCCCACACCCCAAAATGCCTGAAACTCATCTCAAAATTGCATTAGTGATGCAGAAACTTTGATTCCCTCTGGGGGGAATTGGGGAAATATGAAATGGGATTTCAAAAACAGAAGATGAAGCCGTACTGCATCAGAACTACCTTTCATTCGATACTGCTGTTTAAGCACCAGTGCCCTTCCAGCCTCACGTTGTCAGTTTTCCCATGAAGTGAAGAAGTGTGGGAACCCATACGCATTCAGCACTCTGCATTGCTGAATGTATACATCAAATCCTTCCCACATGGAACCAGTGGATTGTATTTAACAAGTGGGATGTATTCTTTTTGTTGCATCGATTTTGACACAGTTCAGAACACTTAAAAGTTACTCATTTTTAAAGTGATGTACACAAACAAACAAAAATAAAACACCAAAAAAAAAAAGTTTTGCCAACTCTAGTCTTTCACAACATGTCATTTTTGCATTAGGTAGACCTTTCTAGCTCTATTTATCCACCTTTTGCTTTGGAGTTCTGCACAGAGCGGAATTTAAATGATTGTATCTTAATAGGCATAGAAAGAATATTCTTGTCTATACGCTTCGGAAAAAAATGTAATTTAGATACTGAAATTTCAAGACATGCTTAGTTCATGCTGTCAGTCTCTAGTTCATGCATTTTGCCCTTACTCTCAGGTTTGCTGACAAATTGAAAAATATGTATGAGCATATTTCTAAAAACTTATGCAAACATGCAAAGCTTATGTAGAACAACGTAAACAAAGATTTTCATCTTCAGTAAAATACCTTAGTTTTTGATCCTTAACCCAGCTTCTAGAGGCAATATTAATTCCTTTTCCCTTGTTAAAAGTTGCTTTAAAAATAAGAAATATATAAAATGATTGTGATACAGCACTCCACTAATAAATTTTACCCTGTATATGAACTACAACTAATTTATTTAACAATCATCAGCCATGCTCAGTCATACACGTTTGGATGGATAATTTGTGATTGATGGGATCTTGCAGCGGGCAGATAATTGTCATGATTTCTGCCACCATTATTCAGCTCTTTTCCCAAATTTTAAAGCTATCTGCATTATCTCTGCAATACTGTCAGCACAGGCTGAAACATTAGTCTCCTATCATTAGATGTGTGTATCCTAAACTACTCTTCCAGATTCTTTGTATTGGTAATGGAAATAAACAGCTATATAGAACACCTGTTTTATGATAGGACATATCACTCTAGATCCATCTGCAATGGCCTGAAATTTCACATATGACAATTACAACTAAAGCCAGCAGGAGCTGAACTTTTAAAATGAGCTTTGTTTTGTTATATAACAATATTTTGATTTTTTTAAAATTCAAATTTTTAATTACTGTATTTACCAATCATATCACTAACAAAAAGAATGGCCCTCTAAGCCAAAAAAGGGCCACACTGTTCAGAATATATTTTAATGCTGCATGCTATTTCTGTTCCATTATGAAAACTGCACACATTGTTCTTCAGTACAACAGAGCACACTTTCAAATCATATTAAAGCCTTCCTGGGCCAGGTCTGATTAAATATGCGTGTCTCTATTATTTTAAGTTCTTTTACACTCAATATGTGCCATATGACCTAGGGCTGCTTCTTGGTAATAATGATATATGAAACCATTTTATATGAAATGAGGTATTAAGTTTATTCATAAATTATAATAGATAAATATTCTATTCAGCTTATCATATCGGGACGTACTCTTCATACCATTGTGTTCCTTGAAGAGGCTGGATGGTATGAGGCCCTCTTTTAAATCTCCCCCATAGTTTGTGCTGTACTAAAACACTATAACAATTAAATTTGGATTATGTAAAAAAAAAGTTGATTGTGTTGTGAGGAAAAGTGCACTTCATACTTGGTAGATCAATTTTGGTTATTACATATGAAAAATAGGACTATAGCTTTAACAATTAATAGCCTTGTTTTTAAGGCTTCAGAATGTTTTAAGAACCGTGTTTATACTGCTGTAGCCTAGCAACCACTTTTGAAAAACATTTAAAATAAAATTGCTTAACATCTTAATAAAACCCTGCATAGTTTTCATTGTTTCTCTTTTGTTTAGATATGCAGATTAAAAAAATTAAATAAATATGATACAGTCAGTAGGGTATTACTGTGATAAGCTATGTTGTCTTAGTTATTAGTAACCTCTTCACAGTTTGCAGAGAAAGCAGCCAAAGAAATTGAGAAATAATGTTTGCTTCTCATATCATTAATATTTTGTTTTACATCTTTAATAGATCCACAAATTCAATTCTGTTATGTATTCAACTCTCAGATATTCTTTACTTACTTAGTGAGAGCTTGTTCCTGAAACACTTCCAAGCACTGTTCCATGTTATTGATAGTCTTTTTGACCTGTTGAAACAACAAATCAAATAATTCAGATTCTTACGCACATTTGCATAGTGAAGTTGTGTATACTGAATCGTTCAGTGTTTTCCCTTCAAATTCTGTAATTCTTCCATTGCAAACAACAGGAGCAGGGAAATGTGGCTCTACATTACATCCTGGAATGGGCAGGATGAAAACTTCTGGAGTAAGCTCAGCTCTCCATCAGCAGCCTCAGCTTTCAGTCAGCAGCTGCAACAGTGAGATACTAGAAGTGGTGCTAGCTCGAGGATAAACTTGGATTTCCACGAGGAAGAGTTTGTTTTGGATCATTCTCTGTCTCATAATGTCAATGATTTACCAAGACACTCTGGAATATATGAATGCAAATTTATTGTAGATCCGTGGGTGGGTGCAGTCAGCAGCCTCTTCTCCACTGCCATGGCGTGGAGGACAAATTCATGCACTCTAATGAACATATACTGGGTTACAGTGGTTCCCAAACACACTTTTAGAGTCAAACGAACTATTTACTCCCTTGTCTGGCAAATGCAGCACGGATCCATGGAGCACTCACATACCTTAGCAGCAAGGAACGATCAGACTGAACCTGACCCTGGAACAGGTCTGTGGGGCTGGTGGGACAGGGATGGAGGGCATGGACAGGGGCGTTGGACCAGATGATCTCCAGAGGTTCCTTCCAACCTCGGCCATTCTGTGATGGATGGCTGTGTGTGAGGGCAAAGCACAGGAGAGAGGTTGCAATGAGACAGCCTGCAGTCCTTGGGGACCAAAAGCATGGCTCTCAAGGAGATGGATACCTGCATGCACAGGTGTGTGGACACTGCTGTGTGGCACCTGAAGTGACACAGGCACAGTGAGTCCACAGGTGACTGGCACCTGAGTGCCACAGGCACAGGATCAGCACCCTTGGCTCCACAGGGGACGGACACCTGAAGTGATACAGGGACATTTGTGGCTTTGATGGGGACTAGCACGAGAGGTGACACACGCACAGGGGCACTGGCTCCACAGGGAACGGACACCTGAGGTGTCCCAGGCACCGGGGCAGCACCGGGACCGATCCACATCGCGCTGCGACGGGCACCGACGGCCCCCCACCCCCGTCCCCTCCCCGCCATTTACCTGCCGCGCTCCTCCCGCCGCTCCCTCCGCACCCGCCATGAGCAAGGCGTGCGCCCTCTCAGCCCCTGGCCCCCATCCCTTCCTCCTTCCCTCCCTTCTTCCCTCCCGCCCCAGCTCCCGCCCGCCTCGCCCCGCGGCGGTTGCGGCCAGCGCCCGGCGGCTTCTCCAGTCGCCGCGGCAACGCCGAGGGCCGCGGGGCGAGGCGGCCATGAGGGGACGGGCGGGAAGCGGCGGCGGGCAGGCTCCGGGAGGGTGCCGCGGGGGGCATGAGGGGGCCGGAGAGGGAAGGGGAGGGTGGCTGGATGCGGGATGGGGTGTGACAGGGCTGCCAAGGGGGAGAGGGAGCGGGAAGACCCCGCGGGACCGGCCCCGGGTCGCCCAGGTGTCGCTTCTTGTCAGCTCAGGGCACCTCAGCCCGGGCTGAAGGCAGCTGGAGGGGCTTCCTTCTCAGGCAGCACAGGGATAAAGAACATTTAACTTAATTGAGGAAAACACTAGGCAGCTTATTTATTTATTTATTTATTTATTTATTTATTTATTTATTTATTTTAATGCTGTTATCACTCCATGAAGTGATCGCTACCCATTTCTTCCCGGCTATGCTTCCCTCAAATGGTTTCTTTGCTTATTACGTGAGTGGTGCAGGTTTGGGTGACACCTTTACATCTTGATGCGCTTCAGTGTGTCGTATTCAACAGCAAAACGTGAAGAATCGCAGCTGTTTCGACTTCTTACAGTAGTAATTCGCAGTTCCAAGCGTAGGGTTTATAGATCCCTTCAGACCCCAAGGGCAGCACAATTCACTTTGGATTTATTGTCCTGAAATCACATGGAGCATTTTCAGGAGCTGCTAGTCTATTTATTTACACCAAATTTTGACCTTTTGTTTTGTTTTGCTTAGACTGTTTACTTAAATTAGCTGAGTGAACTGCATTTTTAATATCAGTTCTAGGGAATAATTTATTTTGCTTGGTTCCTACCTCCTATACTAAGGCAGATGGTTTTCATGTCAGCAGAAATATTGTTTCAACCTATGAATTATGGAAAATGTTTTTAAAATGAAAGATTAAAATAAAGTTATACACAGATTTTTACAAAAGTTCCTGATAAGTTTGTGTACTAACTCAAGAAAATGCTGCCGTAATTTTCCTTTGTGGTTTTCTTAAAGAATAATAAAATGTTTTTATTTTTGCTTTACATTTTTTCTTTCATTGGTGTATTTCATTTCACAGCTGTCCCGGGAACACTTCAGTTCTTTATTTGCCAGGCAGCAGCAGCAGGAGGAGGTGAGGACAGGTGAGCTGATGGCAGGAGCAGGGCAGTGCCCTCGCTGCCATGGCACCGCTCAGATGGTGCCTGCCAAGCCTGCAGCGATGGGCAGGTCTGAGGTGACACCAGAAGGCAAGTCAGCAGCAGGTCAGGAGCAGTGAGGTGCCATTCTGAGCACAGACACAGCTACAGCATTACTCAGACAAGGCTCGGGGCCATGGCCTGGAGCTGAAATCCTGCTCCTGAGCCAAGGGCAGAGGCCCCTAGTACAGTGTCTCACGTCTGGTAGCTCTGTCTGGTAGCAAGCAGCCTTGACCCCAGGTTATAGCTGCACCATGTTAGAGCTGGCCTTGAGGACGAACAGCCAAACCCAGGGGAACAGAGGGGGAAGAGGCTGCAGAACCTGTTGCTGCACTTAGAGCCCTGAAAATATTTTCTTCATCGCAACTGGCATCTTCACTTACTGTGCTAGAATGACTGTGAAGAAGTCACTGAATCATTTGATTATTAACACCTGAAATATTTTGAATATAATTTCTTCTATTTGGAATGCTATTTTTTTTAATGCTGAAATTTAGAATGATTTATTTTAAATACTTAAATTTAGAATAGTTTAAAATATGTTATAGAAGTAATTCGTAATGTAGCTACCAGTGAATTTCCAGTTGTTCACCTGCAGCAACTGAAGTTAACTTTTCAGCCACATTCCCAGTGAATATTTTTTAATTTTCTCCCTGTCTCATCCTTTCTCAGTGGTAATCCGTTATTCAAAAATTTAGCTTCCATTTATGATGACCAAATAAAGTTTGGGAGAGCAACTTAAAAAAAAAACAAAACAAAAAAAAAAAAAAAAAAAAAAAACAGATAATTTTAAAATTACATGTAAAAGTTTTCAAAGCTTTTTTGAAGGAAAATTCCCACTGCAATTAAACAGAGTTGTGTTTCTGACTCCTTGATGTGCCTTTGAATATCTCATTCACTATATTAAAAAATGCCAAGTCAAATTGTTAACATTTTCTATTTACTTTTGCTCATCATTTATCTCTTGACTAGATCTTGTCTTATGAGAGCCAAATCTTTTACTTTTTGACTTTAGAGAGGCAATTAGTAAATATTCAAAGCAGCTGGAGAATAAGCATAATACATACAGAATAATTAAAGATTTTGTGGTGGGTATTTACACATGCTTCAAATTATGGTAGTCAGCAAAAAAAAAAAAAAGAAAAAAAAAGAAAAAAAAAGAAACTACTTTCAAACGAGTTTACAGATTAAAATTATAAAAAAGTTATAAGCGCAATTTTGCAGAAACAAAGGAGGTAGATCAGGGCAGGGACTCAACAGGATATGACCAAATGTCAGATAAGGCAAGATACAACACTGATATTTTTCTAAAAACAAGAGGAATTAGCTGGGAAGGTACTCACAATCACAACTGCCTGGTAACAAGAGAGTATAGAGAGATCCAACTACCAAGCTAGGGGGTGTAAGCTTGTACACCTTCAGTAGGACACCTCTTTGCTCAGTCTGGTTCTGGGATTCATGAGCCAAGATGAGACGAACAGCTCTAGTAGAAAAATTGCAAGAAGCACTATAAAAAGAAATGTTGATCCTTCAGTATCTGCAACTCTGAATTTATTTATTTATTTATTCTTTTTTTTTTTTTTATGTGGCATTGCAACACATTATTGGTGGGAGGGTGTCCTTTCTGTCCACCTAACAGAGCATATGCCACAAATGTGTCTGTTTTGGAGAGAACAATGGAGAGTTTCTTTGTACAGGATGTATTTTTTCGGTGGTGTGGGCTTTACATTACGTTGATGAGCATTTGTCAGTAATATTTGAGAAGCTTGTAGCTAGTTTACGAGACATTGCTGAAAGAGAGGCAACCTAAATTGCATTAACAAATCCAACAAATTCTAATAAGAGCTTTTAAGGAAGTCCTAATTAAAGTAATGCTTTTAGTCTAATAATTATTTTGAGAATTTAGAACCCATAATTATGGAATCATAGAACAGCCCAGGCTGGAAAAGGGGACCTTTCCTGGAAAAGGGTACCTGGATGAAATTATTTAGCACCCCATGCCTTGAAAACCTCCACTAATGTGGGTTTTACCACGTCCCCAAGGAGGTTGTTCCAGTAATTGATTGTTCTCCCTGTTAAGATTTCTGTCTATATCAGGACCTGTTGCCCCTTGTCATCTCCATGTGGCTCCTTGTGAAGAGAGGGCCTCTGTCCTCTACGCAGTTGCCCTCTAAGCACTGGAAAACTTACGTGTTGGATTCATAGTAGCTCTAAAATAGTTTAATAATGATGACATTCTATACGTTTGTCAGTTTGGATATTTATGAACTTACCAACTAAATTTACAGAAACTCTGTTAGAAGAGACAGATGGAAAGGAAAACAAATAGCTCAGTGTAGGCCATTTGTCAACAAATGCACACAAGTCACTGAGCCAATAAAACCTGTGGCAAAATCCCTAAGACATACGCAATAAGAGAAGAATGACATTTTAAAAAATAACCTTGGCAAGAGGGATTTTTTGTTTTTGAAAATTAGGCATAAAATCTGCCTGAGAATACTGAAGTTGCCTGCCTAATTTACTAACAGGAGGTAATAGAGGCAGCATAATGGAGACACAGAGGCAGAGTGCTGTTTCTAAATGTTTTGTTTCAAGTTTAAACTGAGAACTACTCTGTTCTTAAGCAGCTTATGAGATCACTGAAGGGAAGAACAGACAGAGCTTGGATTTAGTTGGATTTGCCAGGTAAACTGGTTGATAAGACATACCGTAGGCTGGGACCTGTTCTAAAAGTGGAGAACTGTCAGAATTTATCCAGTAACATATAACAGCAAGATATCTGATAATTAAGGGTAGTGCTCTGAGAGAATGTAGAAAGGGGTTAAAGGTGCCATTTGGCCTGTTGCTGTGACAGTTAGAATTTCATTTTTTGTGTCTGATGAAAAATAATGCCAGATAATGTATGCACAAAAGAAAAATCTGCTTGAAGCTTTCTGCTTATGTGTTTTTCTAGAAACTCATGCTAATGTCAAGCATTTCTGTAACATCTTTTAGCATGCCATAGTCTTTCCTTTGTAGTTGTTGCTACTGCGGCATAAAAATAATCTTGACGTTTTAGCAACATGGGTATGGTTTCTAGCACTCCATAGGCAGGAATATTCCTTGGTTAATTGGTTTTTATTTTTAAAAATGAAATGAAATGATCTCTTGGCTGTGATCAGTGGCAATTAAAAAAAGAGAGAAGACTGAAACTTCATATGGAACATTTCATCTCTGGCTATGTATTATGCCACATTTCCTTCAGTGCTACGATGAAGTGAGGATTTATTAGATTTTTTTTTTTTTTTTTTTTAAGTTAAAATAAGCAAGTTACAGAAAAATATCACCTACCCAAGGCATAATTTTCAGTTTGTACTGTCTGAAGGGATTACAGGAAACAAATTGTACATTTTGTTTCATCTTAAATTCAAATTATTTTATATCCCTACAATTTTGTTTTTCAGTGGTACGAAATGAGATGAAGATTGTAGAGGTAGCTTTTGGTAGCATTTGAATTTGACAGCTGAAGGCTGGATAATTGGAACTTTTGTCACCTTGCATTGATTTTAGAGCAAGCCTAGTATTTTGACTCAAGTGCACGAAGCGAATATTCAGTTGAAATAACTTGCAGAGGAATAATTAACAATGCTGACATTTAAGATGTCATTCCAGGGTTTCAGAGTTAGCAACTGAGGAGATGACATGGGAGCTCACATTACTCACTTGCGTAAGGATGCACTCAGAGTGCGATAGTTTATAGGTTATATTAAGATGGTATTTTCAGATTATGCTTGGATGCTCATGCACTCTAACCTGGTTTATTTCTTTTACTGTGGACTCATGCATTTAGTTTTCTAATGACTTGGATGTTCCTATTTTTAAAACTAGTGTTGGGGTACAACTGTAGAGCAATTAAAGCGTGTTGCTTTGTTGCCCTCTACAGAATTCCACGATGAATGATTTGATTTGTCTGTCAAAGTTAAGTCTTGTCTGTAAAGGGGTTTTTGGTCAGTCGGCTTAGGGACTCAGTGGCAGGCAGATATAGTAATAGCTCTGTCACTCTCTTGCTTGTCTCTAGGAACAGAAAACAGTGCTTTTTAACAATCCAACATCTAAAACGAGCCTTTTGACCTGGAAAGTCATTATTTTTATAGCAGAAATAACAGCACAACATTTGCTTTTCTCCTTTGCCTTTTTCAGGCTCCTGATTGTCTACGTGCTCAGGGCTGTGTTTGGGCTGAGCAAATACGGCACCTACTTGTATATCAAGTTCTGCTTAACCGCTGACAGTTAATGCTGATGAAACTCCAGTTAATATGAGTGCTCCTCACAGGGCTGACTGTGTTCAGATATAACTTCAGCACCTGCAGTGGGAATTTTGCTTCAGTTTGCTGGAAAAAGCAAGCGCAAGCAAGGCTTTCAGCTAACAAATAAGCTACATTTTCTAAAAGCTGAAAATGAGGGTTAGAGTGCTCTGCCACTCTTCAGCAGAAGAGCCAGACATCTTCAAAGCATGGAGCCTTAACCTTGACCTTCCCTCACAACCTGGACGCCACCATCTCATTAAGGCCACATTACAACTACATCTCAGATATCACCTAATAGTACATTGTGAGCATTATACTGTCATCCAAAAGACTAACTGGTTAGATATGAGCCACATGCCATTTATTCTTTTACTGAGAGTAGCT
This sequence comes from Nettapus auritus, assembly GCA_011076525.1. Lineage (NCBI taxonomy): Eukaryota > Metazoa > Chordata > Aves > Anseriformes > Anatidae > Nettapus > Nettapus auritus. Next base: position 194,492,716 of record CM021765.1, read on the forward strand.
GATCAAAGTAGAGGGAAAAAAAGTGTAGGATTCAGGGAGAGACATACAATCACACACGTGTACAGACACATGCAGAAGTGCACACTAAATCTTACACCTGTACTGGGCTATTGGCCACAGCAAAATATAGCTGGAGAGGCATGACTCCCAAAGGATCCAGCCTCCCAACTCTCTAAGTGCAGCAAAACAAATCCTACACCTGATTCTGGCTTCTGCCCTTGGATAGCTTAAGGGCTGCTTGGCCAAGTTGCTGCTGTGGGATGTTAGGTGGAGTTCTCCTTGAGGCAGCTGCCTTCACCAAACTCCCTCTTGGGCCAGATGCTCTCTTTTCCCTGACTGGGACATTCAAACCTGCCTTCTGCCCTTTGCGTACCCCAACCCAGCCTTGGCCAGGTCTCCAGACAAAGCAACAAGGATACAAACAGCAAAGACAGTGTATATCCAGGGAACAGTTATACCACCAGTATCAAAAACTGACTTTACTTCTGACTTTACTTAAGCTTTTTTTTTTTTTTTTTTTTTTTTTTTTTGGCAAGGATTTGAGCCAGTCTTTCAATTGCGTGAGAAGGAGCATCACTGTTGAATTTAAAGAATTTCAACCTCTGGTCAGTTGCCTTTTCCATTGCCCTTTGTAGGAAACAGCAATTGGATCTGTTGTTCTCTCATGTGCACCCTTTATAAGCTGATAACATTGCTGAAAAGAGGTGACAAGAAAGCAGGAAAGAACTCAGCCCTGTTTTTTTTTTTTTCTCTCTGGCCTTTGAGAAGAGAGATTTATTTTCTGCTTCCTCCTCCCTGTGTGAAACACAAGACTTGAGAAAGAAGATGGACCTGTATCAGCCTCCACAGACATCAGAGCAGTATGTGAAAAACACCAGGGTTAAAGGTAGAACTGAGAAAGGCTGAGGAAAAACTGGGTAGGCGAAAGGAGAAGAGGAATGGGAGCAGAGCTGGCATAGACAGGGTAGACAATATATTTAGTACAGACCAAAGTCATCTTCAAATATTTGGGGCTTTTTGGATGTTAATTGCTAGCTATCCACACCCTGGGGCAGGGCAAAGGAACATTAAAAAGATAAATTATTTCTGTAGTACAATGTTTTATGTTTTGTGATCCAGTTTAATGATGTACCTGTTATTGCTGAGTCCTTAGTGCATAGAGGTACGCTGCCTCTGGAGCAGGAGAGGGTAATGGATTAGCTGAAACAGAGGGGTGAGCACCTACAAAAAGGAAAATCAACCTTCATTTCAAACTTTTGTAACAGGTATGGAGGAGATTTGAATGTTGAATACCCTTTTATTTCCAGAACTTCCTTAGCTGCTCTCATAGCATCCCATTAATAACAGATGTACTGTGGACATAGCTCTACAGGGAAGATCGTGGTTCATTAAGAACTTAATTGTTTTCTGAATAGCTAGACAACAGTTGTTTAGTAACAAGGGAACCATCATGTAATTGTTCTATAGCAATTCTTTCACAGATTTCTTGAATATTCTCCCTGTGCTTTAGAACAATTCCAGTTCCATCTCTTCAACATCTTCTCTATCAGTCCCTCACAGACTTTTACACGTTCTTGTTTAGGCACAGTCAGATCAAAAACAGCCTGTGACTAGGATTGCTGTATTCTGCATCCTCTACCACCTCAAAAGCCTCCAATTTTGTCCCTTTTCTCATGCCACTTTTAAAATCCAGCTATAGAATAATTAAGCACTTGACTTTAAAAACTGCCTGATGATACTCCATATGCACAGGATTTTGCATAAGATTATCAGTGTCCGAAATGCCCTTGTTTAGTCTGTTGTGCTGGTTTTTACTCCCAACATGTGATTGCTGCAATCTATGATTGAGTGAATATGCTTTCCTTTATGAATAGCTTGTAGATGTCTTAGGGATCCTCTGGGACAAAGGCAGCTGCATATATATAAGGTGATATTAGTATTTTCCATCTTATCAAAAAAAGTCCACAGCTGGGGAGATATTAAACCAATATTTTCAGCTCTCCACATTCCCAGTAGTTTAAATTGAAAAACCAAATATACAATTACTGACTAAAAATAGCTTTCCCCCCTCGATTCACAGCATTATAAAGAACCTACTGCATTACCTACTTCTCTCAAGACCACAGTGATCTTTAAAGGCCATTTCTAATGATCTGTATATCCAGGCTAGCTTTTATTGACTGAAACAATGGCACTCTTCTGGAGATTTTCTTCAACAAGCAGGTAGAGCTCACTGCTGTACGTATTTTTTGGTTCTTTGTCCAACATTTTCTTTCATTTAGTGTCACTTCTCCCACTTAACAAATTCCTCTTCCCACATCATGTATAGACTAGTGCGGTAGGGTCAGCCGCACCTGCATTTCAGCAATTTTTTTTCTGAAGTATTTCTACAGTGATGGTGCACCAAAACCATTCACTTCCCGGAATAGAACTATTCAGTAGGATAACTGATCTCCTAAAGTATGGGGATGCTTGAAAGCAGTCGGTCCGTTCAGACTCTAGGACTTGTTATATGTGGTTACTGCAAAAGAAGAAAGAAACTGTGAAGGCCAGCTCTATCCAGCCATAACCATTAGCACGTAGGGAATGAGGGTGGTTCTGGGAACTCAGGAGTTCTGGATTCAGCTCTGAATGTTGTCATAAGCTTCATAAGCCTTTCAGAAATCATTTGGATTAGTTTTCAGATATAGAAAATTGATTATTGATTACAATATTATTTTTATTCTCATTAAAAAAAATATATTTGCCTATTGCATCAATGACCATGTCCTGTTTATTGTACATGAAGTATTCAGGAAACAGTTCTGGCTTGGTTAGCAAGTCCTGTTACATCTAAGAATTCTCTTGGCTGGGATTTAATAACACAGGGGCCATGACATTAATTATTCATATGCATTCTTCATTCACAGATTGTTCTTACTTCAGCAAATGTAGTTACATGAAATTTTGTCTTGCCTGATAAAGATAAATCTTCTAAGACAAACTAACATTTCTGTTAATATGTTGTAATAAAAAGGTGCTCCGCATTCTCATCCTGTTTTCCACAGAGGTTCACACATTTCAGTGATCATTTTACAAAACAACTGCTAGAGGTGTACTGGGATCCTATGGATTGCATTCACATTATCAGAATCAGTGGGATATTGGAATTTTTTATGTGGCTTTTAAGCATTGTCACATCAGGAAATTAGGTTTTTAACATGCTTTTCCATTTCTTTATTTAAAAGAATTTTATTTTATTTTATTTTTATTTTTTTATTATTTTACTAGTTCATTTATGTAGAAACATTGTAGATAGGTCTTAATTGCTGTTTAGCATCTTTGTGTTCGTAAGCAGCCAGTTTGGACCATTTAAGCTGCTTTGATGGTTCTTCTTGCAGAGCGTAGAAGTTTCTTCCTTCAGAGATTTCTGCTGGAAAAATTCAAAGAGTCAACTGACATGCTGAGAAAGATTTTTTTTTGTGTGTTTTCCTTCCATTTTTTCAAACCTTGGGAAAAAAATCTGTTCTTTTGAAGTGTTGAATTCTCTATCAGCCCATAGAGAATAACCATATTTGCAAATTTACAGTATGCTGTCCAAAAAGAATTCACAACATTGCTCTCATTTCCTTAAGCTTTGGGAAGTGAAAGTTATTTTTATTTTTAATTTTTTTTTAAGAGAACTCCCAAGCCACATGGCTAGTCATCTGTTACTGCCACATGCAGCCAAATCTGAGAGCATTTCTGTTTCTGCCTCCTGCCTCTTTTCAAGGTCTCTCAGGTTATTTTTCAAATTTATAAACCTTGTCATGTGTTCTTGTTCAAGTGGTGCATTTTGAGTTATATTCTATCACTTTTAGTACTCAGGCTTAAAATTCTGCATCCTTCTTACTGTGTGAAAAGCCAATTAGTGTTGTTAGCATGTTTGATATTTGCTTAGTTTGTGTAAGGTATAGCATGCATAGCTGGTGTAATGCAGAGAGAAGCTGCCTAAAGTGAAATCTCTGAATCAAGAAAAGGATTTTACTCAATTGCATTTGAAAAAACAAACAAACAAACAAAAAAAAACGTGTGAAAGAATCCTGGTCAGCTGATAATACATTCTTTCCTTACTGAGCAGGTCCCCGTTACAAATCCCTTTTTCTTATCTTTCATTTTCCACACATAGCCCCTGTACCATTAACTTCAGTAAAGATTGCTTGTTGCTCCTAAGGATTTTTCCATATCACTTTTTGTATCTCGATAATCCCTTGCAATGAAATACAGGAAGAAATAATTTTGAAAGTAGCTATTTAACTTGCACAAGGCCAAGCATAGATTTTTAAACACTTTTATGGTTCTTTGGAGCCAAGTGTGTGATCATTTTTAATTTCAGTCAATTCAGGTTCAATTACATTGTTTTTCTTTCATTAAATGTCTTTTCTACAGTGGAAGGTTCTGGATGCAAAGTTGCATTCTAGACATTTCAACGAGGTAAGACCTAGTGTCTGTTTCATCATATAGCAACTGGTTCATTGTATAGCAGCTGTTTCATTGTAAATTCAGCTTTTTTTGTTCTTGATATGCTGCGTATGTGAAGTAATTTAAGCTAGTTTAACCCATAATTAAAGGAAGGTCCTGGTAAGAGATTTTTCCCATAAAAAGTTATGAAAAATTACAAGAAAAGGAGGAAAAAAAGAGATCGTAATGATAATAAATTCTGTTAATTCCTTGTTTTTTCCACTATCTTTTTGAATCTAAGACAAACGATATGCAGGAAGTAAAGAAGAATACAATCAAACTGTGTACAATTTTTCAATTATACCAACTTTATAAAATATGTATTGCATACAGCTCATGAAGATGTTCTACATAAGTGCTTAAGGTACCTACCTATACCTTTCGAACTCCAATTAACATAAATACCGAGATGTCATTTAGGTATGCAGTAGTAATCATATGTTCTTCAAATCTGATTAAATAGTGCTGCTTTCATATTATTCTACACCAAATTAAGTTGATTAAGGACTTAAGACAATACAAGTCTCGTTGTAGCAGTTGTCTATAGCTGAATTTTCTTCTCTCTCTCTTTATTTTTTTTATTTTTTTATTTTTTCCATCTCTGCTTAATATATGTATCAAATACGGGGTTGATTAATTTGACCTTTAGAGTCCTCATTTCTGTCATAACTGTAAAGGAAAGTTAGGATGCCTAGTCCACGTGTAAAGCTCTGTGTTACATTTGTCTAAAGTTTGTTGAAATAAATCCTAAGCTCAGGAAACACCCTTCACATCAATGTGATACTTTCCACCAACCAAAGTAATTAGAATAGCAGCAAATACTGTGCAAGCAGCTTAAATATATAGTCCTACTATTTAATGTGACATTTCTTTCGTTAAAAATGCTGCTGCTAATGAAATGATGTAGGGAAGCTTGTCAAAACAATGTCTCAGGCAGGAAGAAATGTGATTTAATAGAATTTTGGTTCCTTAAGTTACTGGATTTTTTTTTTTTTCTTTTTTTTTTTTTTTTTTTTAATAATGCTTTTTGACTACAGGAGAACAGTCAGCTGTAACTACTTATCTCCATTTGAAAAGTAACCTTGTGATGCTTCTAAGAGCAAGTTATTCAAATATTCATCTGTTTGGTTTAACTGCAGAGAGCTGTAACCTCTCAAAGGACCCTGAAGCCAGATAATTATTGACATTTTATTTTTACACATATCCTTTTGAAATCTAAGACTACTGGATTGTTTCAAAAACAGCAGATAATGAAGGAGAAAGTTTCCCTGCTTACAATTTTTTTTTTTTAGAGATCACACAACTATAGTTCCGATTAAAAAAAGGTAGTGTTGCAGTTAGGGTTGTGTGACTTTCTTAGGGGTACTTTTACATCCTATCATTTTCACATTCTCTTCTCTGATACTTTCAGAAGGTGTTGGTAGGTACCTGTTGAGTGTTTGGCAAACTTGGGATTGGTTGCTTTGAATGATGTGGACCACGTCAAGATGTCATTGTTTCCAGAATAACATTTTTCATCAGAGAACAGTGGCTGGTGAGTGGGACAGTGAGCTCTATCTATTGAAATTTCATGTTCACTCTGAGCCATACATTCTCTATGGAAAAAGAACTTTCAGCGTTTTTATCCAGTATGCTCTACTTTGGAAGCTGAAGCTTTTATTCTTGTTGTATAGTTTTGGAATACTTTTAATTAAAATAAAAATGGAAATAAATCCATCAGAGTTCTACAGTTCATTGCTCTGTGTAAGTCTTCACTTGTGAATTTTCAATAATAACTTTGCAGGTACTGTCACTAGGTCACTCTCTTTCTGTTATATTATTATCAGGTCTTCTGCCAAGGTTGCAGTCATACCAATAATCATTGCCTTAGATAATTCTGTCCTAATGCTTAGGTTCTTTTTCAAGAATTCATATGTTACGTATGAGTGTTTTTCTACCATTTTGAATAATCATTAGCTTCTACAATATTAAAGATTAGGTTTTCCTTTTGGCACAATATTAATGTGAGTATATACCACTTTCTCATAATATTATTCCTCTTTGACCGCCCTGCTTATTACAAGGGAGCTCTGTGTTACTTGGTGAAGCTCTGTAGCTACCAAGATATAAAGTTTGTGCCAGTAACTGATTTATTCTCTCATCTGTATGTGTTCCCCTTCTCTGATAAATTTCCTGTATGTTTCATACGTGCCAGCAGATAACTCAGTGGTGTCTACTATGGTACTAGAAATCAGTGTTTAGGCACTCAAACCCTACCATTTTTTTTCTTTCCCTGCATGTCCTCGGCAAACAGAACCAGCTGTATTTTACTGTTTCAAGTAGACAGAAAGATCACTTCTGCCTTCTGATTTATGGTCTCTTCATCTCCATGGTTTACCCTGATATTCCAGCTTGGGGCTGAGCACGCTATGGCTCCCCTGAGGCTCGTTCACCAGCCTGCCATTCCTTTTGCTTTTCCTTTTTTCATCCAGAAGGACTGACTAAACTTTATAATACTCTTTCCTCAAGGCAGGATCTAAGAGAAAGAGGTGTATCTTCTATACAGTATGCTATGAATTGTCTTAGATATGTCATATTTTTAAGAGATTTTCTTCTGAAATTGATTTTCACCTAGAAATTCTGTGATTAACTCACATAAATTTTATTTCCATTCTTTCTTTCTTTTATCTCCTTCTTACCTTGTCCCCTCCATGCTATAGTTACTTATTTGTGTTGTGGTGGCTTCTGAAGGGTCTGAGCCCTCATTTTTCAGACAATATACAGCGATCTCTGCTCTAAATCTTTAAATCAAGAAATACAGAACCAGAACCAGAAGGCATAGAAATTCTTCTTAGTTCACAAATCAGGCTTTTTTTTTTTCTATGATGTTTGTCTAAATTATATATTTATTTTACTTTGCTTATCTAAGACAAACATCATAGGAGGTAGATACATTAAAAATGGATACTTTTTAGCATTCTTCTCAACTTGACCATTTTCATTTGGCAGTTACCATTAGGTATCTTTCACTTCAATAATAATGCTTTCTTTAAGCTTTGAATTTTCTTAAAGCTTTCTTGAATGAGAAAGTAAGGCTTTTAAGAGAGAACGAAATCTGCATTAACTTTGATTTAACAGTCTGTTATCTTTTCTCACAACAGTATGTTCTAAATGTGATTCAAGATGACTGATGCTCATAATTCTACAGAGGATTTTGGTTTCCAGAGCTACAGAATGTTTCTGTTGAAACATTGTGCTTTTGTTTCAGTCCTCTGCCATACTAGGTTTTCTGTAAGACCAAATTGCTATTTAATTTCACCAGAACAAAGAATTCAGTGTGTTTTACTATGTCTTAATTCATTAACTTACTCACTTTTGGAGAAATTTGTTGATTTTTGTCACCTTTTTGTCACAGAATCACAGAACCTTTTAGGTTGAAAGGGGCCTCTTGAGATCATCTAGCCCAACGCTGTTGCTCAAGCAGTGTCAATGACAACAAACTGACCATTTCCAGTTGGCTTTGGAATATCTCCACAGATCACAGGCTCTGTGAGTTCTCTGGGCAACCTGTGTTTAACCACAAGCACAGGAAAAAGTGTTTTCTTGTGTTTAGAAGGAATTCAATGTGTGTTTTTGTTTGTTTTTATATTTGTACCTGTAGATTTTACTTAAATACAAAAATACTTCCCAAAATCTTATAATTGGATTACAAAGCTTGGAATATAAATATTCTTTAAATATAAAGAAGTGACAATACAGTGGTACAATGCAATCTAAACAGGTGGAATAGACAAAGACGTGAAAGAAAATCACAATTAATTAATATGACAGTTACATGTAGCCTGCTGATTTTAGCTCCTGTTTATCTGATATTCAATGAACTTTTCTAAAAAGGCTCTCTGGATTTCTCCATTTTACTTGGGAATGCGGCAAAATTATAGGTAAATGTGTTTGAACGTGTGGGGAATATTTCTTCTTTATAAGTCATTAGTCTGTCTAGTCTATATTGCCACCCAGCTGTGATCAGAGAAACTAAGACAGTACAGAGGGCTTGAATGTTTAGTTTGTGCTTCTGTTAAAAAAAAAAAATATATATATATATATACAGGATATTCTTTATTTGTAGTAGGACAGAGTGTGAACAGACTACAATACAGAGGATGGCAAAACGGGACGTTGGTAGCATCAGCAGTCACAGTCAGCTTCTGAAGAAAGAATTCCCTCAAAGGCTGTGAGGATCCTTATCTTCTGTGACATTGTGCTCAAACATGACAGCTGTCTTTTGCTGCCTATGATAGCTCCTCTTCCCTTTCCTTGGAAATATCGAGGCTCAAGTCCATAACTTTAGTATGCATTTATGCTTTAGTTTCACTAAGTCCTAAAAGCATCAAAATATTCAAGTGTTTTGTTCACAGTGGTTTATAGTGGACCACACTTTATATCAGTACATCTGATTCTGTGTTCAGCACTGAAGTGGGACTGGAAAGAAAAAAATTAGCATATATATATATACATGCATATGAGGAAATGCATACTAATTGCTATACAAGTAAGAACATTGTAACATTTGCATCCGATTCCCAGCTTTATGAACATACAGGCATAGTGAGTATACAGAAAAAAGCATTACCCATTTTTGATGAGTAGGTAAAGTAAGGAATACAAATCAAAGAAAAATATGAGTCCATGTTTTGCTTAATGGTTTTTCTGATGTTCTTTTTTTTTAAAAAAAATATATTTGTAAAAACTATGAGGAATAAATTTTCTGTAGATTTTACCACTGCTGCAGAGCAGAATTTGTTCTTCCAGAGAGGTATATAAGATGTAGTACCTATATGAAGTGCATTTTCTACCTTGGTAGCTGTATTGTTTTGTCATGTGTTGAATTATCTTCTATTATAGTAAACTTGAAAAATAATGATGTCCTTGTGACACCAAATTCCAAGAACGCAAACTCCAGTGTTAGCAGCTTAGTTTTGCACAGCTTCTCCCAGATCAGCTGCTCTTTTCAATCAAGTGCTTTTTCTATTTGTTCTTTCAGGCTCTCTTCGAAGTTTATCCCCATGTTAAGTTTGTTGTATGGCAAGCTGATTTCCTTTTCCAAATTAACTGTGTATTGACTCTGAGATTAGTAGCTCTTGTGTTGTGAGATGCCAGGATCTCCAGCACAGGAAAATGAGTCACGCTGTTTCGGAATGTGTCCAATGCAATATAAAGAGTAATTCATCAAGGAGCTGTGAAGTTTGAAAATGGATGCAAATGGTAACCATGTAATGAGTTTTTCCAGAGGAGCCTTGGCTCTTTTTATCTACGTTTGTGACAATTTCACCTGAAATATCACTTAAATCTTGCAGGGAATATTTGCAGGTAGATTTCTAGATCGCACAATTTTGAGTCTTCCTCAAGTTTAATTTCTTAAAAGCAGAATCGAAGATTTATAATTAATAAATTATTAAAACTAATCATTCTAATTCTGGTGACCTGATTTTCTATGTGAACATTAGAACATTGTGTCCTCAGCAGTCTGAACATGTCTCTTTCAAGAACTACTCTGAAAATACACTGAAGGTTAGAAAAATGGACAAAATAGAATGGTTGCAGATGTGTGAATGCAGAAGTACACCATCTAGGAACCATGCTGAGTGTTTCATAGCGCTTTCTGGACACGTAACACCAATAAAATTCTTTCACTCTTACTTCTGTGAGCGCTGCACAGCAAGATGCATTCCTTTCCTTTGCTGCTGCTGATAAATGAGTTGAATTATTAGGACTGAAGACATCAGAAATAGAAAGGACTTGGCATGATTATCAAATCAATCTACAGCAAGTTTTAGAACAAATAACAATGCGGTCTTTCAAATATTCCAGAGTAAACAGCTTGTATTAGAGGGACCAATGAGACAATAAAAGATGAATCCACACTGTGCCATTCAAGGTTTCTTTTCAGAATATTAGTTTTCAGGATATTACTGCGCTTCAGTCATTATGTCCGTGCTCACAATTCAGAGATGAACTGTGAATGCACCAGAGGGCATATGATATTGGACACAGGAAGAAGACTGAATTCCTGAAAATAGTTGAAGTAGTTAAATTATCTTTCAACAGGGACATTTAGGGATTTAGGGGTATCCAAATACCAAGCTGGGTATGAAGAACTGGAAATGCATGGATATCCAGTAATTAAAATCACAATGTAAGGTAAAAAGAGTCTCCAAATAGGTTGAAAGCTTTGCTATAAGCCCTCCTGTCTGCAGCAGAGAAAGGATTCACCCTCTCCCTTTGCTCCAGGATGGACTGCCTTTTCCAGGCTTGCCTTTTCGTATCTTGTTTGTAATTACATATACAGAGTAGCTCACCTGTTGTCAGAATTACTTTTATTGTCTGTCTTCCCCTGTATGATTAATTTTGTATAATTCGTTTCCTATGATTAGTTTGCACTTCCTCTTATTTACTTGTCTTATCTATTGTTTCGCCCCCTTTTTTTCTTGATAATGGGTTCCATTATTTGTCACGCATTAGCGGAGTGCCTACCAGGATGCAGCTGAGGCAGTAGTGTTCTGCAGTACAACTAATGAGTGCTAACAGTGGTGGCAGTAACAGAAGGACCAGTTTGTTTAACAAATTCGGAAGAGAACTGGTGTAGTTGATTTACAGTGGAGTGAACACTCCCTGACATTTCTCAAAGAGACGTTAATCATATTGCCTGCTAGAAAAAGTGAGCAAAAGATGAGAAAAAGAACGACAGACTACATAAGGCCTTTGGGGCAGGAAGGAAAAATAGCTCCGACTGTGAAAAGGTACAGGAGACCAGAGTGCACAGAGATGTTAAAGGGCTACTAGATATTAGAGGCTGCCACAACAATGAACTGTTCTGAACACCTCGATATCAAAAAAGAAGTCACAAAGAATTTAGAAATGAAATAACAAACACCAGTATGTTCTTAAAGATACATTTTTAAAAAATGTAATGGAGTTAGCCCACTGCTCTTGATTTGCTACATTTTCTTTTGCAAATGAATATATGGATCCAGTTTAATTGTCATGGTTTTCAACTGAAAACTTACCAATGAAGCAAATTTAAGACACTTAAGATATATTTGCTTAACTATCTTATATAGATCTCCAAGAAGCTGTCCAGAGATGTCCAGGTGAGTACATATTAAAAGCCATTGATCTCATGTAACTGCCTATAACTATTTTGAACATGAATTCATGTCAAGAGAGGCAAAGCAGAGGTGGACAAAGCCTCCGGTATGTTTACTGCTAGGTGGACAAAAGGCACTCAGCTGCCACTGGGGAACCAGGGTCTGTTCCCATCTGCAATTATATGACAGGCTAATGACACACGATGGAGCACTATGGCTCAGGGTCAGCTAAGGAAGGCAACAGGACATGGCTGGCTGAATTTAAAGGAACTCAGGTATAGCTAAGAATATGTATTGTAAATTGTCAGCAAAAATGTTAATTATGATGTCACTTATACAATTGTTATATGTTCATTGTTAGGGCAATTTGGAACTGGAGTTGTCGAAGCATTCAGAAACAGAATCACGCCTGAGTGACAGGAAATTTTAAACATAGTGAATGACAAATACAAGTGTTAGGCTTTTAATCTTTAATTTTTATGCTGCAATAGATATAGATAATATCTGTCTAGCAACAGTAATTCAGGAACCTAATATAGTTTGAAAACTGTTCAAGAGACAAAAAGATGTTGAAGTCAGCTAAATGGAAACTTAGTAAAGATTGATTCACTAGGATTCACCAAAATGAAATTGGGGCTGATACACTTTCATTTATATAAAACTATTTGAAAACAACCCTGAAAACTGTTTTGAGAAAACTATTTTCTATTCTGTCATTCATAACACTTTGTACATCTAGACTGGCGGTGTAACATCCCAGGTAGTAACTGAGTATATTAATACAAGCATTCAGTGTAGTGTTTTATCTTCTGCATGGAATCAAATGAGAGCCAAAAAAGTCAAACTTGCAAATCACTGTCTCTGAAAAGACTCTTTGCCATAATGAGTTTTCTACCTAACCTGTAGATAATCCGTTTCTGTTTTTCTAAGCATATGCAGCTGGACAGCAAATAAATCATTTTAAAATCCTTTCTATTCCTTAATTTTAACTAAAAAAAAGAAAAAAAAAAAAGAAAAAAAAAGCAGGTGCTTCATTTAATGAAGCAATTGCATTACTGAAAGACAGTATTAGCACAATGAGGTTTCTATATAGTTACCTCTTTAAATGGAGATCCATCCTATTACGGTACTGCACAATATAATTTCCACAAGCAGTTTAGAAAGTAAAATACCTTTCAGGTGACCTTTTAGTTTCCATTGAGTCTGGGTCTCCCTAGCGAGGCATTCTACTTTCAAGTTCAGTGAACTGTACGGTCTGGAAGCTCAATCTGATAAGACACATATGAAACACCAAATTTGTATGTTATAATTGTGACAAAGGGCAAATGGCAACAGAAATAGAAATGCCACACTTGATGGACTACACTCTCCTTTTATTTCCATCATTTATTGGAAGGCAGTGGAATTATTTCAGCATTATTTCTGACATAAATGAACAACCACAAAATCATAGAATGGTTGGGGTTGGAAGAGACCCTTAAAAATCACCTAGTTACAACCTCCTTGTCATCTCTCACTAGATCAGGTTGCCCAAAGCTCCATCCAACCTGGCCACGAGCACTTCCAGGGATGGGGCATCCACAGCTTCTCTGGACAACCTGTTCTGATGCCTTAACACACTGATAGTAAAGAATTTTTTCTTTATATCCAGTTGAAATCTATCTTCTTTCAGTTTAAAACCATTGTCCTGTGTTCTGTTACTGCAGGCCATATCTTTCTCCGTCTTTCTTATAAACCCCCTTTCTATAGTGAAAGGCCACAATAAGGTCTTCCTGGTGCCTTCTCTTAAGGCTGAACAACTTCAGATCCCTCAGCCTGTCTTCACAGGAGAGATGCTCCAGCCCTCTGATCATCCTTGGCGACTTACTCTGGGTTTGTTCAAACAGGTCTATGTCCTTCCTCTGTTGGGGACCGCACAGCTGAATGCAGTACTCCAGGTGGGGCCTTGTAAGAGCAAGGTAGAGAGGGACAATCATCTCCCTTGATCTGCTGGCCATGCCTTCTTTTGATGCAGCTCAGGATACAGCTGGCTTTCTGGGCTTCAAACTCACATTGCCAGCTCATGTTGAGTTTTTCACCCACGAGAACCCTCAAGCCCTTCTCTTCAGGGCTGCTCTCAACCCACTCATCTCCCAGGCTGTACAGATGTCTGAGATTGCCCTGACCCAGGTGCAGCACCTTGCACTTGGTCTTGTTGAACCTCATGAGGTTCATGTAGGCCTACCTCTCAAGCCCGTCCAAGTCCAATTGGATGGCATCCTTTCCATCTATCATGTCAACTACACCACTGAGCTTGGTGTCATTGGCAGTCTTGCTGGGGTGTTCTCAATCCTGCTATCAATGCAATTAATGAAGGTATTAAATAGCACCGGTCCCAATATGGACCCTTGAGGAACATCACTCATTAGTGGTTTCCATTTGCACATTGAGCCATTGAAACTCTTTTGAAGTGGCCATCCAGCCAATTTGTTATCCATCTACCCATCCATCAGATCCATCTCTCTCCAATTTAGAGGCAAAGATGATGTGGGGGACCATCTCAAATGTGTTACAGAAGTCCAGGTAGATGACATCTGTTGTTCTTTCATTGTCCACTGTTGCAGTCACTCCGTTGTAGAAGGCCACCAGATCAGTCAGGCATGACTTGCCCTTGGTGAAGCCATGTCTTTGACTTGACTTGCAGGAAGATCTGTTCCATGATTTTACTGGGCACTGAGGTGAGGCTGACTGGTTGGTAATGATGGTGTCATCACAGTTAAAGAGAAAGCAATATCTAGTGAGTAGAAACAAATTATTTTATACATGATCTCAGGAAAGTGGCTTAATCTTTGCCATTCAATTTTATTGTAGTTTAAACATATCACACTAACATTTTGCTACTCTATTGGACTGTTGTGAGGATAATTCAAGTTTCGCAAGCACTTTGATATCTGTAGGTAAAAGGAGCGTATAAATAAGCTACATGATTTTTTTGAGGTTGCACTGAAAAAGGGAGTTGATTGGCAGAATTGGCAGAAGTTGATTTATAGGTTAAGTACTTGGCATAATGAACCCTTTATTTCAAAGTCTTGTAATGCAACTGTTTATGGGAAACTTCTGAACGAGTGTATAAATTAGATCTTAATGTCTAGAAAGGGACTGGATCAGCGTGATTTTTTTTATTATTATTATTTATTTATTTATTTATTTTGGATTGAATGGAAGTTGTGGGTTAATTCCTTTAAGATGTGGGGGGCTTCTGTCTTACGGATGGATTATGACCAAATACACACTTGAAAGATACGGAGAAAGTGTCTGCAAGCTACCAGTTAATTTTTACTTTATTTATTTATTTATTTTTTCCTGTTATCAAGAGTATGAAGAAAATCTTCATACATATCCTCTTTTTCCCTTAATGCACATTCAATGGTAGGATTGTGATGCACAGGTCAAAGAGCCTTTATAAAATATTCCAGTACCAGAAGGGGGCCTGTGAGAAAGCAGAAGAGGGACTCTATATCAGGGAGGGTAGTGACTGGACAAGGTGTAATGGTTTAAACTAAAAGTAGATAGGTTTAGATGAGATATAAGGAAGAAATTCTTTACTAAGACAGTGGTGAGGCATTGAAACAGGCTCTGCTCAGAGAAGCTGTGGTTGCCGCATCCCTGGAGGTGTTCAAGGCCAGGCTGGATGGGGCTTTGGGCAACCTGGTCTGGAGGGAGGTATCCCTGCCCATGGCAGGGGGTTGGGACTGGGTGGGCTTTAAGGTCCCTTCCAGCCATTCTGTGATTCTATAATACAAATAGAGTATAGTAAGACCTAAAGTGATGCACACAACCTTAACAGTAACCTTAACAGTAGTTCATTGCTGGTAAATCCTAGTAGTTACGATAATTATGGTTTGGGATAAAAATCCCTATAGGATTAAATTTTTTATTTATTTTTTTTGTTCCTTGGCACACTCATTTCTCTTTAGCTCTAAGGATTAGAAACTTAATTTGGCTGGAATGATTATATTATTATTGTCTTCAAAGCATTCGGAACTCTAAGAAAAGTACTAAATTTCATAAAATTTATGATCAAATTTTTAAAAATGGTAACATTAGTCATTTTCCTAAAGAATATGAATCTGACAGCTGTTTATTTGTTAAATAAGTCTATTTTTATATAATTGTTAATAATCTACAGAAACATCTTAAAGTCAACCACAAATAGCTTTCTCTCTTATAGACAACAATGATTTCTTTGTCTTTTGTATTTCATTCAGAGTACTGAAACAATGAGACACATTTTTACCAACTCTCCCACTTCCTTTCAGGCTGCTATGTTTCAAATTGAAATAGCCTATATATAAAATGCAGGTAAATAAAAAAAGGATAAAACATGAAAAATGATTATTTCTATATGCAGATTCAACTGCATATGCAGTTTCATTCATCAGAAAAATGTTCATAGTGTGTACAGGGTAGTTTTCCAACTGTAGGAGATCTAAACCAATGAAGGAAGATTGAGATTGCTTTTTGTGGTATTTTCTATTTACTGTTAATCTGTTTATCATTCTGAAAAACTTGTTCAAAAGTTTATTAAAATAAATGGCACACTTCCACTGGCTTTGGATCCATCCTTAAATAACTAATAACGCTGATGATGTATTTTCACTTGAAAGCATAAGGTTGGCTTAGTATTTTTGTTTCTCATATGGGAGAAGCAGTTGACTGAGAATTGCAGTTTGTCTAAGCCAGCTCCATTTTAATAGAAAAACAGAATTTGTGACTTATAGCTCCTCCAAGAAGAGCTCTAAAATATATTTTGCCAAGCATTAGCCAAACTGTCTTGATGTACAGTTTATGAATTCTCATTAAAATATTGAGATTTTACTGTGTTTATGTGAAGGCAGAATTTGGCCCGACATCTGAAAGACTATTTATGTGTATTCTCAAAGATCAGTTTCTATTCATCCATGGGAATCTACATTTGCAATTTTTAGGGAACGGTAATATTTTGCTAACAATTAGACAATGATTTTATATTTTAAATATCATCTAGGCTCTAAGGCACAACATCAGAACATCATTAATTCTCACAATATATAGACTATGAAAACTCTAATCTAGGCATTGTTGTCCTTTCTTATGGATCACTTTTTCACAGAGATTAGAAATTAACTTAATAAACGTTTGTTTTCAATATGCAGAGTGAGAAAACACATTTGAAATCCTTAAGAGGCAGTTATATTTAACATCTATTTTTAAAATCTGAGGAATTGCTTTTTGCTTGTGGCCATAGGGCCACAAGAGACATACATGTGTACAACACTGATAAGGTCAGGTGAAATTCATCCCGTCTTTAAAAAGAGCACCGTGAAAACAGGATTGCAGTCATTTTTTATTCATCAACTTATGAATATATTTCTTTACCGGTTCTTACACAAGCAGTAGGTCTGTTTTCTCTAAGCTATTTTATTAGGCTTATGTAGCAAGGTTTTTGATAGCAGGGGGCTGCAAGGGTGGCCTCTGTGAGCACAGCCCAGCAGCTGCCCCACGTCAGATCAGAGCCAGCTCCAACCTGCTCCAAAAGGGACCCACTGCTGGTGCAGCCCGTGGAGAGGCCCCTGGTGGAGCAGGCTGTCCCCCTGCAGCCCATGGGTCCCCCATGGAGCAGATCTCCATGCTGAAGCCCATGGGTGGAGGAGCCCCCGGTGGAGCAGGTGGATGTGGCCTGGAGGAGGCTGCGGCTCATGGAGAGCCCCTGCAGGAGCAGGCCCCGGGCCGGAGCTGCAGCCCATGGAGAGGAGCCCACGCAGGAGCAGGGGTCTGGGGGGAGCTGCCGCCCGTGGGGGACCCGTGCTGGAGCAGTTTGCTCCTGGGGAATGGACCCCATCGTATGGAGCCATGTGGGAGCAGTTCTTGAAGAGCTGCAGCCTGTGGGCAGCCCCCACAGGCTCAGTTCGGGAAGGACGGCATCCATGGGAGGGACCCCACGTGGAGCAGGGGCAGAGAGGGACTGTAGAAGAGGGTGGATGGTGGGAAGGTGTTTTTAATTTGTTTTTCATTTCTCTCTGCTCTAGTTTGTTAGTAATAGATAATAAATTATATTAATCTCCCTGTGCTGTCGATTTTGCCCATGACAATAATTGTTGAGTGATCTCCCTGTCCTTTCCTCAGGCCATAAGCCTTTTTTCATTGCATTTTCTCCCCCTGTACTTTTCGAGGGGAGAGTGAGAGAGTGGCATGGTGGAGCTGAGCTGCCCATCCGTGTGAAACCACCGCAGATATATATATACACACACAATATAGTATATATATATATGTATATACACACTATATTTACACACACACTATGTATATACAATCAAATACTTTAAAATCACCTTTTAATTAAGTTGAAAACAATAAAGATTGAGAAGACTTATTTTCTTTTGTACTCTAAAGCCATGTACTGACCTTCTCCAGTGCAGACAAATATTTTGGATGATGCTCATGTAACTTATAACAAGTTAAACAAGTAGATGTTAAGCTTTGCTCCAGTTATCAAAGAAGCATACAGATCTTGGTGAATAACCAGTTTCTAGATGAGATTCTCAGATGAACTGTCCGTCAGAGAGCATTGACATTGTCAGGAAATAAGGCGTGAAGTCTGTGACACTGCCACTTCCACCTGTCCCCAAAACTGTTGGTGGCATGTGTGTCTATCCATGTGCTGTTTGGTAATGAGCCGAAGTTAAGAACCATAAATCATTCTGTTGCTGCAGCAGTGACAGGTGCAGGATAACAGATGCAGTCACCAATATATTAGGAGAATGCCATGATTTATTTGCATTAAGGCAGTCTGGGGTTAGCAATCTGTGTGAAACTAGATAACCATATGGTGCATGGCTGCTAGAGGGGAATACTTGCCTGTAATAAAGTACCGTATTAAAATGCAGGCTCCAATATTTAGCCTTAGCAAGTGTCTCTTGACACCTGTGTCAGCTCCTTGAAATGCTTGAAGACTACATGATGCGAGTTAAAAGTGCAGAAGTCACTAATCTTGTGACAGCAAGCCTGGCAATTGGGTGCAAGTGTCCAATATAGTGAAGTGTTTAAACATGCAAATTTTCCCGCTGGCCACTAACTAAATTGTGCATGTACTTAACAACCTAACTGAATAAAGATCTACAGAACGATGTTTTCTGATGAAACATGGTTGTAGTACTTCTTAGTTGTTAGCAAAGATGCTGCTACTGAGCATATGGGCAAAAGCAGAATAGCTCTGTGATTAAGAATATAGAAATAAAAATTACCAGAAGTGAGGTGCACACAAAAACATCAAAGAGATTGACGAGTTCAGATCAGGGAGAGTGCGTCATCTCCATTAAAGATTTCTCAAAGACCTGAAGTTATTGGTCTAATAGCAGTGCTTCCAACACATATCTCAAGTCAGGGAAATCATGAAAATGCAGTGATGGTATTTAAGGATGGTTAAAAGTGTTATTTATGTAACTACAGGTCCATTATGATGGTCTCAGAAGTATGAGAAATTCAAGGACCTATTGTCAGGGAACAGGAAAGGCTGGCAGTTCCTGAAGGAGCTGGAAAGGATGGGTGGAGGCTCAGGAAAGGCTGATCAGGGCAATTAAGGCCTATTAGTGCCCTCAGGACACTGACATCTTAATGGAAAAAGAAACCTGAGAGAATGAAAAAATGGAGAATGAGATAAATTGCAGCCCGGGTTTACTGAATGTAAATCGCTTTTAAATAACCTGACTGTTCTTTGCTAGCTGATTTTCTAGATAAAAGAAATGTCATAGATGTCATCTGTCTGGTCTTCCATACCAGGTGGGAAATTGCAGAGGATGGAAATTACCAGAGGAAATTTCAGGTGAATAAGGAATTAGAGAATAAACAGCAGTAAGTACTTTTGAAAGGGAATGCAGTGTCTACAGGAAAGTAACCTAGTGACTGATTATTTAAATATTTTCACTTCATTTTGGGATTAAATGTGGAAATGTGGTGACAAAACCTACCTATGACATTATGTTATGAGAAGTGATCGATATAAAGGGGTCGGAAGATATAAAACAAGAAGCAAATGGATGATCTTTAGATTCAAAGTACTAGAAGTGGGGGGAAAATCAACAGCCTAAAATGCCAAATCATTTATTTAAAGAATAATAAGAAGATTTTCTACTGTTACCCAAAAGTACATCACTTGAAAACAACTTAGAAGAAGGTTTTAGCAGACGACTTTTTCATGGAAAGACTATGAGTAACCAAATAAATGCAGCTCCAAAAAAATAATTCTTGGTTGTAAAGCCTTAATTGCCCTGATCAGCCTTAGTAGATAAAGATGTAGTACCCTTACTAGATAAAGTAGCAGATAAAAATGCTGTTTTACGTGTAGTGTCCTAACTGTTGAATGAACTGCTCTTCAAGGAATCTCTCTCAACTGTAGTGGGAACTTAGAGGTCTGAATTAGACTCCAACTTTCTACATGGATATAACAGGTGAAATAAATCACACTCATAGTAATTAGCTGGGAACCAGAAATGCTCCATTCACATCAAGTGTACAAAAGAACAGGAGCAGAACCTGGCTGGATACTACTCCAGCTATCTTCCAGCAGTTCCCTCCTCTGATTTTTACCTAGTTCCTAAATTTCATGAAATAAAATAAACTGACGTCACAGTGATCTAATTTTAGGACCTGTTTATTCATATAGATTGTCAAAGGGCTGGATCTAACAATAAAATTACCATATCCATATGACGTATTCTTTGCATCTGTACCTGACAGACAGTGGTGGGAAGCTGGTATCAACGCTCTTTACCATTGATAAAGACTCTGAGGCCCAAAGGAGGAATATCTTGCCCAACACCACAGAACAGGAAGACATACAGACAGAAAAGACCCCAGCAGTCCTGAATCAAGTTATACTTGACTGTCTTCTACTGCATGCTGCCTCCCACTGTAGCCTTGGTAAAGTACAGTAGAGTCTTGAGATGATATTAAAAATATTGCAGTTTTACAACCATACTTAATAAAGAAAGACTCTCGCCACATTTTTCATCACCCAAAGATGCTATAAGGAATTATTCTAAAACCTTGTTCTTAAGGGATTTTGGGTAATAAAACAGTTTGCAGAGAAGAGGGGTAGCATTCCTGAGACAGTAACGAACCCCTAGGTATCTTCCAGGCTGCTAGATGAAAGTGAGAGAGGCAGAGAAGCAATTTTTTTGAAAGTAGAAATGTCTGTCTTAGAGATAAAGATACAACATTTTGTGGATGAAATGCAGAATGAAGAGACAACAAGAATCAAGATCTTTTAGGCTTGGTAGCCATTAATTCAGAGGAAATCATTACAAACTTAAAATGCAGAAGCCCTAGGCACCGTGTGCATGAGTAATAAATCACCACAGTGAATGATTACCTCACTGTTCTATCCAACACCATCCACATGGATGTTTTATGAAGAGTATGTCTGGACATGACTGATGATATAAAGAACTGAGGGACATCAGCTCATGTGGGAACAGACATTTCAGGCAAGACAAAAAACCTACAAAGGGTGAAGAGGGAAAGAATGCCAGAAAAGGTGGTTCGCACAGTGTTGACAATGGCTTCTCATAAGAAATCTAGTGCAACAGCCACTACTGTGGTCCAGAACAGGGAGTGCAAAGCCAGGAGGATGGCAGCACATTGGATACAGGGGTACGAAGCTCTGCCCCAGCAGGTAAGAAGGTGTCTGGCCACCCAGAAAAGCAGCTGGTAGACTGCAGCCTTACAAGGGACAAGTTGTGAAGGTGCAATCAGAAAGCCCTTGGTGTTGCACAAGCTGCAGCAAAGCAGTGAACCCTTTCTTGCCCTGACCCCCCAGGGAAGTAACTGCTTGCTGCGGGCAGGGAGAGACCTGGGCTGCTTTCCCTCACAGCGATGCCTGAGCACCAAGAAGGGACCTCCCAGCCACCTCCTCTCTCTGCCCATATGTCTTGGCTTTTGGAAAACCATTTCTTCTCCTACAGCCTCCCTAAGGGGCACTGACGTTTTGCTCCCTACCTCACAGAAGAGCTTTTTATGTTCTCATGTGCTCAAAACTTCGTGGTTAAGGAATTTGTTTTATTAGAAGATGCTCTTGCCTTGTGTCTTCTGCTGTGAGTAAAAACAGGGTTCACCTGCAGTCGCTGCTGACAGAGCTGTGGGAGCTACAGACCTACATTCAGGATTTATTTGAAATCTCTAGTTTGGAGGGTGTGATTTAGTAAAAATAAACAAACAAAAAAGTCTGGGCCTATTTGTGTCATCACATTTATTAGGTGCCGGTAGCAGCATAGCTGCGATTCTGCACACGTATCCCAAGTTCCCAGCTTCCAAACAGGTCATCTAGAGGGTAGAAGCAACTCACAAAGTCTCTGGCATATGATTACAAAGTCTTTTAAGGTGTGCAAGTGAGAAAATAGTGAAGAACATTGTCCTTTTAATATGACAGGAAACATAAAGAAGCTCACGGTATGAATGACAAGCAGTTGGCTTTGCACAGCTGTTATTCTGGTATTCATAGATTCACAGACTTTAAGGCCAGAAAGGAGTCTTAAGTCATTTTTATTGACTCATTGCCTGTTGGAGGTTAATACGTTTCACCCAGAGAAGTGAGCGATTTCTTCTTTCAGGCTACAATGAATGCCATTGAAATACCTTTGCTCACTATAGTTCAGGTGCTACTAAAGATATTTTTCTTGCACCAAATTTTCCAGAGATCCTTCTGTTTATAATTCCTACGAGGAACTAAAAGCACTAGTGAAATATGTTTGACCTCCTGATCCTTTGGCCACCTGGGCTTTTTTCAAATCTCACAAACGTTCCATCTTCTTTTGTTAGGGCAATTTAAAAAAAAAATTATAAATGTTTCTCATTGCACTAACACAGTGTTCATTAAATTTCCGTTGTTGTTTTTAATTAGGCCACAGAATTGTGTTACTAGCTCTGATTTCACATGCCATGGGAATCTACAAAATGTTTGAATCTCAGTGGCATCCCATTAGCCATCACCGTTTTGGCTTGCCTTAATTGTGCTCACCTTCAGGGACCGAATATAAAAGTGATCATCAAATATTCTTCTGTCTCCAGTCAAGCTGACTAATGAGGGGCTCCTTGGCTGTCCATTTATTTTACAGTTAGTGCTGACCCCAAAAGGCTCTTTCATTGCTGCATAGCTAGGCACAAAGTGCCTGCTTTTGGAAAGAGTCCAGTTTCCCTGAAATAATGATGGGCAGCAGAGATTTAGCATTTACTGCCTCTTTTTTTTCCTCAGTAATCTTTTTCTTTCAATGTCTCTGTTAATGACTGTCATCCTCTAATGTTCCTTTTTTTTTTTTTTTTTTTTTTTTTTTTTTTTTT
>CM021765.1:194515770-194621241 GCA_011076525.1 Nettapus auritus
TTTTTTTTTTTTTTTTTTTTGTGTGTGTGTGTGTGTGTGTGTGAACTTGGATATGTTTTCTCTGTCTTGCAGCATTCTTATAACCATCTCATTAATAAGACTACTTATGGTTAATGTAAGGACAATTTTCAGGATGCAATATTGTCTCTGAGGAGAGAACAAATTCCTTTGCACACCTTCGTTACACAAGACTTTTGATGTTGGTACATAGGAGCGTGTACAGCAGAAACACGTGATTCAAGTCACAGCAGTATGGTTTGGATGGCTGCAAAACTGCATGGGTAAAAAGCTGGTTGTACGACTGGCTTGAAGGGTGACGTCTGTCAAGTTCAGCATCTTTACCAGCATTTGGAGGAGGTGACGGAGTGTCGCCTCTTGACAGATTCTTGAGGCCATCAAACTGGGGTAAATGGCAAACAAAAACAATTTTTTAAGGAGAATTAAAGTACAGGAGGACATCACTGAGATTCTTTTTAAATTCTGAAATACTCTCGACAAGAGAGACTCTGGCAAAGAGTTACAATAACAGGGAGGGGTGTGTGTATGTGTGTTTGTGTACATGCATGCACGTGTTTGTGTGCCTATTTGTATACATATGCATACATAAGAGAAAAATTGGGATGGAATCATCAGCTTTACCCTTTTACTAGTGAGAAAGCTGGTGTACAAAGCTACAGTGAAGCAACCAGTAATTTCAGCGCCCAATATGCTTACTGATGTAAAAAAATCTTTGAAGTATTTGATAGTACCTTAAAAAATAAAAGCGCCATACCCAACCATGACCTTTGTGTTTTCACTGATTAGAATATATCTGTCTTACAGGCACCACTGACTTCTGCTAATAGCTACTTTTTCTACGTGCTTCTCTTGACAGGTTTTTTACATTGCCAGCCTCTCAGAACCATACAAACCTCAGTGACTTTGCAGTCAGTCCTTGCTTTGGCTGTTCTGACCAGTTATATGGCACCAGCCTTACCTACTGCCCTGCTTTGCTGCTTGCAGATCAAGGTGAGTGTACTGACTATCACAGGCCCTGCTGCTGATCACTGTGGTCCTCTCTACTACTGAAGGAAACTCTTACCTGTCTTTTAAACATTTTTTGCGTGTGGTTGGAAATATGCAGAGCTTTCTCTCACATCTTACCACATGCGAAGACCTACTGCATATTTTAGATCAATTAAGAATGCTCTGTTATTTAGTGATCTGAGTTCTCTTTAATGTGTGTTACACAGCCAGAAGTAAATGAATGTCATTAAAATTGCTAGACTAGCACTAAAAAAATGAAACAGTGCGATCATAAGTCAGACCTTGTCCACATTCATTGCTACATAGTTTTTAATTATCACATGTTGTATCAAATACTTTTTCCTTCTCTGCGGGACTTCTACATCAGCAATACATTATCACAAAATCACAGAATGGCTGAGGTTGGAAGGGACCTCTGGAGGTCATCTGGACAAGCAAGGACACCCAGGGCAGGCTGTCCAGCACCATGTCCAGCAGCTTTTGAAGATCTCCAAGGAGAAGACCCCACAGCCTCCCTGGGCAACCTGTGCATGTGCTCTGACACACAAGTGCTTCCTGGTGCTCACAGGGAGCCTCCTGTGTTCCAGTTTGTGCCCATTGCCTCTTGTTCCATTTCTGGGCACCACTGAACAGAACCTGGCTCCATCCTCTTTGCACCCTCCCTCCAGGTATTTGTAGATAATGATGAGAACCCCCTGAGCCATCCCAGCTCTCTCAGCCTTCCCTCACAGGAGAGGTGCTCCAGTCCCTTCATCTTCTTGGTGGCCCCACACTGGACTGTTTCCAGTATGTCCATGTCTCTCTTGTACTGGGTGGTCCAGAACTGAACATAGTATTCCACGTGCAGCCTTACCTTGCTTTTCCCTGATTCAGTGTGTGATCCTCATTCCCTATTACTGTATAACATGAAAAATCTGCTCTGAAAAAATATATATATTAGTTTTCTTTCTCAGATTTTCCATGCTGCTTTTTATACTTCTTCATGTCATTCAGTCATTTCCAGATGTCCGGGCATTTTTTTAGTGACAAAATTCTTTAGAACTGTGTGCATGTTCCCGAATGAGAACTAAGGACCAGAGAGGAGAGAAAAGCCTGGTGAAACAAGGGACCCAGGCAGGACTTTCTGAACACCCTACTGCAAGCCATATCAGCACAGCCCTCCGCCTCTGAACAAACCACCAGGACTGGCTCAAGTGTTGAGCCTCCAACACCCAACTTATTTTAGACCTCTTCTTTATCATGAAAGCAAATCCCAGCCTTACAGGGGGAAGCCCAGCCCAGGTGGCTGGCATGGCAGGAGAATGATAACCTGCAGATTGGACTGTAACTGGAAAGGGCAATAGTGGGCTACCTTGTCTTGAGCTCACCTTTCCTCTTGGCTGCCCCTTCCCTGGCACTTCCCTACTAACAGTGGCCACCTCTCTTCTTTCCCCACACCTCTCTCCCTCTCACTATTCATTTAACAGTAGCATTTTCCTAAGGAATAAATGCTTACAGATGTGTATCATTCTCTTCCATTTTTCTCCATTCTGACTTTGTTTTCTAATTTTCTCTCCCTCCATGCAGAAGCATGTACTGAGTTGAAGAACGATGCCCAGGTCCTTCAGCGTCATGTTTTCTGTCTCACTGAGCACATTTGCAAGTATTTTGTAGCTATAAATGAGGCCACAAATTTCAGTGAGCTTAGCAGCTCTCTCTATGACACCTCGGGCCCTGATTAATATTGTAATAACATAGTCCTTAAGCCACAAGTCATTGCATAGCCTTTCTTTTGTAGCCTTACCCTACTTTTGTCATGTGGTTCATGTAATCCCTTGGGAACTCTGTCACTCCCTTTACCATCATGGTCAAAAAACTTCCCAGTTAAAGTACCCTATCATTCCATTCACAAAATCAGAAGCTGTTTGGAAATATTTGGGATATTTGGAAAATATTTGCAGTAAAAAATGCAGCTGGGAATCAGAAGAAGGTACTAACTGTACCATTTTAACTCTACAATCTTCTAACAAGAGGTCCATGAACCAAGGCTGAGAACCTCTTTCACTTTTATACTTCTTATGACTTTATCAGCTTTTTATTTCGAAAGACTCTTAATATGCTCCTAAAAGTGGCAAAAATAATTATTATTTTGAGTAATAATTAATGAAGAATCTCTCATAAGTGTTACAAAAACAGAGATTCACTTGCTTAGCCTGACTTCTTGCAGTGCTCCATGCGCTGGCTCTTCAAATTCACCAACACAGCAATACCCACAGGGTGCTCATATATAACAGAGCAGATTTTCAAGTACTTTTCCAAGGCTGCATGAGGCCAACAGCTGTCACTGTGACGTTTAAGAACCTATCGAAAGGACTGAGGCTTCAGAAAAAGTTTAATCAGTTTAATTGCTCCTCTCATCATAAAAGAGAAAGCAGAATAATGCTGCCAGAGCATTCTGTAATGGAGGCACTGAAATCAAGATTGAGTGGGGAAAGCTGCATTTGAGGAGCGGCTTCACCCCCATGCTGTGCTAAGTGTTTGTGCAGAATGAATGGAAATATAAACTGTTGTGTTTGATGGGCTTAAAGCAATTGAGCTAATGTCTAAACAAAGTTATGTTGTTTTTCCCCCTCTCCACGTCTGTTCTTTTGCTTTAAGATCTTATAATGTTGCCTTTTGCTTATTTATTGATGCCGTGTTTTCAACAAATCTGAATCCCTACGCAAGACAAAAGGAAATAAAATAGACTACTATGGTACAGTAAACAGCTTGATAGGACAAGCTATCATAAGCTTACCTTTAGGGAAATAAAACAGGTAATATCTGGCCTGTTAAAGCCTCTCAGAAGGACAGCTACTTGCTTTTCAGTAGGAACTCGAAGGAGCATTTCAGACATCAAATGTGACGTTTTTAGTAGAGCTTGCACCATTGAAGCACAGCTGTGCTCAACAGGCAGAGCAGCCAGGCTCGGTTCTTTCATTAATTCTGTTTCTTTGCACTATTTGTTGAGCAGATGAGTTGGTCAGATCAAAGGTCCATGGCGCTCAGTATTCTTTCTCATAACATTTCCCGAAGTACCTACACAGGGAGTGGAGAAAGCACATGATGATTATTTGCCAAAAAATTCTTCAGGTCATCCGCAGTTTGCAGCTTGGGGCCAGCAACAATACCTAAATTTTAAGTCATCCACTATGGCTGGTTTTCCATAAATGTATCCGTCAAGCCATGAAAGCCTTCAAATATATTCTAGAAAGGAATATTTTTTTTTTTTGGAACCTGCTACCTGCATTTGACATTTATTGGCTCTAATACTGGGAGAATCAGAGGACAACTGAACCCAGTTCACCACCTCCATTTTACTCCTCATTTTGGAGAAACCTGTATCACTCACCTTTTTTGTTTTGTTTTGGTTTGATTTGGTTTGAGGTCACGTAAATCTGATAAATAGTTGAGACTGGAAGAGGAAAAAAAAAAGAGGATAAATTGAAGAAATGCCAAAAATTTCCTTTTAACATCTTCAGAATTAAGTATTGTGTATTGCTGAAATACTCGGCTTTGATATTATCTATCTGAAACTTAAAAAGTTTTGGAATTTTTAAATGGAATTTTAAAAGGCCTTTTTTTCAAAACAAGAGCTCATGAAAAGTAGATAACAAGACCTATAAAAAGACTGAATAATAAAAAAAGAATCAAATGAAACACTTCATTTAGGACTGAATACAAGATTCCCACTTAGACCAAAACTTTTCTTCCCATTTTATATAGTAAAAACATTTGGACAGAAATGCTGTTATATTTTGTTTCAGACTAAATTACAGTTGTGATTTTTCCATATGGCTCTGGAACAGAGAAGTTTTCAGTATGCCCATCTCTATTTACAGGGCTCTCCGTGGCTTTCCTTTTTCCCCAATAACTCTGATCCTCATTTTCAACTATCATTTTTTAATCTGATAATTTATGTGTGTGCAATAGAAGGTAAGTACATTCTGGTTTGATACTACTAATGGAAAAAGACATGGCAAGACCGAAGAATTTGGATTCTATAACCTACCAAACCAAAGGTTAACAAGAAATGCAATTACTGTGTATGAGTACATCAGGACAGACATGCCAGAGAAGGGAGAAATATTCACTAAGTGCAGATGATTTAAACTGAAAGACAAACTTGACAAAAGAAAAAAAGAACACATAATATGAAATAATTTATGTAGGAAAGTTTATAAGGATCTGAGAAGCAAATTTATGGAAACTAAAGGGAACAGAGAGAAGTATATTTAGGATGGAAGCTGACCATTTTATGAAAGATTTATGATTTATGATGTAGCAGCCCAAAAAGTTGTTAAATATATATATAGCAGAACTAGATTTATACAATTATATATATATATATATAAAAATTCATATATACATAATATATATCTAAAAGCAGAATTTTGTAACTCTTTTGTGCCTTGTACCCATTTCATGAAGGTGTAAGGGTTCACTGCTAAACATTTGCTACAAAGCCAGCCTTAAATGATCATAGCAGTACTGCCATGCAGCATGTCAGTAATGGCATATATAAATATTTTGCCTTATTCTGGACTGAATCCCAGATGGATTGAATCCAGGACAAGTATGAACCAGAAAAGCCATTCTGGTCTACTTGCACATGTTGGCTGATGTCTAGAAAAGATCTTCATGCCATTTTCAGTCCTTAAAACCATGTTTCCCTCTTTGGCAGCGGCTGTATCTAATAAATATTAGTATCAAAAGTTTACAAAACAGAATTATTATTATTATTATTATTATTATATATATTATTAAATATATTTGCTAATTCACAGATGTGGGGTAAATGTAACTCTTGTAGCACACAGAAGCCAGCTAGGCAGGTCTCTGCAGGTTGCTGATGGTATAAATGAGCAGAAAATTGCTCTCTGCACTAACAAGGTGATGTAGAAGAAACATTTGTTCACAGACGGAGATGAAGCAAAGGGAAAAACTTTGTACTGCTGGTTTGAGTGCCCATGAACATGTTGCTGCAAAGTAGCTCAGCTTCAAGAACGATGATGGGAAGGCACCGCTGGAATGGGCCTATACTTGTGTTGTTTGCTCAGGCTGGTGAGAAATGCAGACTGAACTCCTGCCAGACTGAGACCTGTGGGCTTGTCCAGCCACCCCTGGGCTGTGTCTGACCCTGTTTATGGTCCCCAGCCCTGCTCTGGTGCGCGGGCTGGGTGCTGCGGGACATCTCCGCATAAGGCAGGGCACTGCCCGGCCTCTCGCTGCCACCGTCACCCCACAGATGCTCCTGGACTGATGCAGGATGGCCATCTCAATCTGTAGGTGGTTTTAGGTGTGTGCATACGTACACATAAGGAATGATCTTGCCGACTTGAGTTTCTCTATGATGATGACACCCTTTGCCTTTAGGTGCAACCCTTGATGCAGCAGTTCTGGCGTGCTGGTTTCACCATCAGCCAGAAAGGACATCTGCTGACTGCACTCTGTGGGGTCTCCATTCTAAGGACCACTGTCCCACAACTGAGGCTGGGTAAGGATGATATCTGAGCCTTCGCGTTTGTGTTGATTTCCACTTGATGGCAGCAGAGCCCGCAGCACGGGAGCGGCGGGGTTCGCTTCGGTGGGCATTCCACAGCTCTCTATTACACGCACTCGGAATTATCTTAACTTTGATGATACTACAGTTTTCTGTTCATTATTGATGACGGAATGGAAGCAAATTAGTCATCATGGTGATTAAAATGCTTTTAAGAAAAATAATAGAGTGTGAATATATTTCAGGCTCAAGCACCAGAGTCCTGCCTGTTTCCCAAACAGGGATGCACAAATATAATGCCTTTTACAAGTAGTGAAATCTCCATCACTGACACATGAGATCAGATTTACTCTAACTCAAGCCCACGTTCTTAAAAAAAAAAAAAATGGTTTGAGGAAATATTTAAGATTTCAGGTGAGTTTTGCCTGTTTTCAGTACAATTGACTTGCTTTGAATTCCTATATGCTATTGTAAATAGAAAGTAGCCAAATGTTTATCACTTCTGAGAATGAACCTGTTTTCATTAATGGCTTTACAGTTGTTTTCAGGCAAATATCCACAGAAGAAATTGAAAGAGAAGAGTTTCATAGAATAAACAGAGAAGTGCAGAAGGAATATTTTCTGCAAGATAATCACTGCTCTGTATGCAAGCCAGTGCTTTAATTAGGTCTATATTTGCAGGTGTTTCCTAAGAGACAAGTCAGCTTTTGGAAGAAAACCTCATCTGTTGTAAACCAGAGCAGGTCTACCAGCTGCCATGACTTTTGCAGCCCCATCTCCTGCTCAGTGCCCACAGGTCACCTGGCAGCTGTGGCATGG
The DNA here is from genome assembly GCA_011076525.1 of Nettapus auritus. NCBI lineage: Eukaryota > Metazoa > Chordata > Aves > Anseriformes > Anatidae > Nettapus > Nettapus auritus. Next base: position 194,523,137 of record CM021765.1, read on the forward strand.
ACAGAATTGACCTGGCACACTGCGAGACCTGCAGGGGAGTCTGCCCTTCTGTCTTTGTTCCAAGGTTTTGGTAGGAGAAATAGTGTAAGTGTTTTCAAGTCTTATCAGACACCCATCTAAAAATGGGACTTAAGCATTAGTTTCATCTTCTTGAAAATGTTTGCCCTTGCTAATTAGGTGCTCTTCATTTTCTTGCCAGGCTAAAGAACAGTTTTTTTAAAAGACAGACTTATTCATCATTGTAAATATGTCTATTCTGTAAACTGAAAGAAAAGGACAAAATATCAGCTGCACTGGTCTCTACTTGATACTCTCTGATGTCACCTTTTCAGGACAGAAACATCCTGGCAAACAAAATCAGCACTTCCCAGAAAGTCCATCTACTGCTTTCCCTGGCAAGCCAATTTTTGAAAATGTTTGCTCTTTGTGAAGTTAGATTCAATATGTCTCTCCATTATCTTGAATTTCTTCAAAACCACACAAGCCCTAGGAAATAAGAAGGACTTTCTTACAGAAGTCAAAGAGGTAAATAGTTGGGTGTGTAAGTCCTTGTCCATTTATACCTCTGTTTGTAGCAGGTCTTTGGTGTTTCACCTGTTGTAGGGGCCACAGAGGGAATTAACAGGAATAGCAGTGACCTTCAGGACTGTGAGCTATTTGCTTTCAGGGTCTTTATTTTTATTTTTAAAATTATTTTAACTTTTTTTAAAAAAATAAAAAAAATGTTTATTTGTGGTTTAGAAACTTCAGCACTCTAAAGGTACCTGTTGTGCTAGTCACCGGTAACTGAATTGCTTATTCACTCTGTTGAGACAGGGTTATGAATAGTGTTGTCTGTGTGACAAAATCTGTCCGTGGTCTCTTGGACACACTGTTTTTTGACCTAAAATATTCTATGACTGCAGCATATGATGAATTTTTAAAATTCCATGAATCATGATTTATTTTAGTCTTTGGGGAATCTGGAAAACATGTTACAAGCTTTTGGTGTGACTATCACAGCCAAGAAAGTCTACATTTTAAACTTGCCTAGGGCTTCAGATTCTCTTAATAGAGGGCTTATTAACGGGCTAATACATTATTAATTGTTACAAATATATCAAGGCTGTAAATCAAGCACAGGCACATCAAAAATGTTTATATCCTGTAGTCATGGACAAGCTGTTCACCTACCGGAGTCACAAAATCCCCTTGATTTTGGCTGAAATAACCACTTATTGGGAAATTTATTACACATGTAGTAACTTTTACAGCCACACTTTGCAGGCAACTTTGATCCAGGCTTAGCTTTCAAAGCCTGAACTTTCTTGGTAACAGCTGCTGTGAAACTTTGCATGAGGAAGTATTAATGCAAGAATTATTAACAAAATTAATGTGAGACTGCAGAAGGCTGTGCTCGTTAGGCAGCTGTGCTGGCTGTAGAGTAATGGGTTTTTCTAACAAACTATCCCCTGGAGCAGTGAGAGGTGATCACCTTTGAAGGAAAGCTGGTGGCATGTTCCAAAGTGTTACACCTGGAAAAGATGGGTTTTTCTCCTCTGCTCCACTGCCTGGCTTGGTCTGTTGTATATAAATGATTTTTTAATGCTGCTGGTTCTATTGAAGTGTTCCTCTCACATGAATATCTCTTGCTAATTGGTGAATACCATCCCATTGTTATAAGTTTAATTATGCGTTAAGGCATTTAAGAGTTTTTCCTGGGTATCATCTGATTGTTATTTAAATCAAAAGAATGATATATTAAAGCTTTCCTTTATTATTTAGAACAGGGTGCTTTAAACATAATTATTTCCCCTTATATATTATTGCAGCCATTAATTTAATTAGACCGTTCTGTATCTTCATTCAGGCATTTACGTGATCTTTGATATTATTTATAGGGTAGCAGTAGTCAGTAGCATGGCTAGATTTTAGTTACTATTACTCACAAAGATTTGAAATTCTGGCATGAATTGGAAATGCAGAGGCATTCAGGTTAGATGCTGCTCTTCTAATGACTAAAGAAAATCTAATTTATATATTTTAAATAAATACAATAAATCCATAAATTTTACCACATTAAACACTCAGGTCTCTTGAACCTTGTATGTTTTTTATGATTTTCATATTTGTGAAAACAAAAAATATATATGTATATATTTTTTCCTAAGTTCAGCAGAGGATTTTAAATTCAGCTCCGGAACTGGAAAAGGCTGCCCTGGATCTCTGAGTCCAGGTTTTCATAGCACAGAAAGCCATCAGGAATCATCCCTTTTTGTAACTGGCAACACTGAAGACTAGTTTTCCTTTCCTTCCATTATTAATCCTATCTGTGGTTGTTACAGCCTCCAACATTCTTTCAATCTGAAGACTAAAACGTGTTCACAACCAGTTATAGCTACACATTCTTTCTTTTACCATAAATATTTCTCCTGCTCTGCAGTTTAACTTCTAAGCCAGCCTGTCTTATCTCGTGTTAATTAAGCAAACTGAGGGCAAAACAAGTTCTCTGAGTGAACTGAACAGAAATAAGGAGTCTTGAGGAGTCTTGGGGAGCAGGAAGAAGAAAATAGTGCATGAAATGTGGCAATCTCAAACTATCAGTCAGACAATTCAGCTTTACTGCTAGAGCAACTCAAGAATAAAAGGGGAAGAGACTCCCTACCTCCTCAGTGGTTTGATAGGACCTGTAAATGGGTGATAAATAGAGCAATACAAACACCACTGCCTAATGTAGACTGGAATCCAGACTGTATATCCCTGCTGTCTAAGGGAACAAGCAATGAAATGGGACAAGGCAAGCTGAGAGTAGCTCTGAGTAATGGCAATAGTTCTTATCCAGGGCTCTGTCAGGCTGTTTTCTCATAGATGGGCAGGATCTGGGCCTCACTGTCTCACAAAATTGTATACTTCATGGCTTTCAAAACATTACATATGACATGCAGCTTTTCAGAATCATTCAGCAAGGCAAGCCCTGTATTTTTTAAGTATTTTTTTTTGCCAAGTAGGCAATTTTCTTGTCAGACAGGAGTCTTCTTCATACACACACACTTAGAAATCTCCTGCTGGGGCGTTATTTTCTGGAAAGAATTCTTCTTGTTCTGTTTTCAGGAATAGCCTAAGTAGCCTAAACACTTACTTTATGACTTACTTATTGTTATGTTGGAAGTATTAATCATCTACCAATTCCAGCTTATAGGGCTGAAAAGGTTTTGAGGTGTCTTTACAATGAATGACTGAGCTATGAGAAACACCTAAGTTACAGCTAGGAAGTTTTTGAAACTAAATTTCTTTTATTTGACTGCTATAGGGTTTTTATGCCCAAAGCCAGTATTTAATAATTTCTTGGTAGATTAAATATTGAAGCTACAGTTAAACACAATATAGACTATTTTGTGCTGATGGAAAGTCCTTTGCAGAGTGACATATCTTTATATTATTCTAGCCAGAGAAACAGAAATACTGCAAAGAATCCCTATATCAGCCTAATTTCTTATGGAAATTCTCAGCTGGATTCCTTCAGCTCAGGGTGCTCTCTCTCTCCTCAGGCACACTTCTATTGATCTTTTAAATGAAGCTGACAAACACTTATTTGTTCAACTTTTAAAAACAGACCACGGTAGAAGATATAATAGCTTGGATACTTTTTTCTTTCTTCCTTTCCCTCTTTTGACATTAGATGCAATCGAATGAAACTTTACAAGTTTTCATTTTTCTCTTTTGCACTTTTTAACTTCAAAGAAAATAGAAGAAAAAGAAAACAAAACACCAGAGCTTGGAAAGAAAGTACTCTGTACTCTTCTAAGTTATATAAATGAAAAAGAGAAAAAGGAGAAAGAAAAACATTAAGAAATCATGGGAAGCTTTGGCCAGATCTTTTGGAAGCTTTGGATCTTTTGGCCAGAAAACCAAAAATCTTGTCTTTCCCCACCTTCCTATGAGTTAAAAATGCTGGAGAAGACAGTAAGGGAGAAAAAATCAAAGTGCAGAAAAATTTAAAAAATACTTGTTCAGAAACCAAATCTCGTAAATGAATATTATCTTTCCATGAATAGCTAGATCTCACTTATGTCATTCTTAGTCAGAAGGTGCTTAACTGAAATCCTTTACACTTCGTGGTGTTTTTACTCAGGTGGGCAGCCAAGCTCCACCACAACCGTCCTCTCACTCCCCCTCCTCAAAGAGGAATGGGGAGAAAATATGATGAAAGGGGCTCAAGGGTTGAGATAAGGACAAGGAGATCATACAGTAATTATCATGACGGGCAAAACTGACTCAGCGTAGGGAGATAGTAAGGTTTATCACCTATTACTAACAAGCTAGAGAAGTAAGAAACAAAGGAAAGAAACCAAAAGCACCTCCCCCCCCCCCCCATCCCCCCCCATCCCCACTCGGGGCATGGGAATGGGGGTTATGGTCAGTCTATAGTGCTTCTTCTCTGCGTCTCCTTCTCGGTCACTTTCATCCCCTGTGCTGTGGGGTCCCACCCACGGGATGCAGTCCTTGCTGAACTGATCCAGCGTGGGCTGTCCACAGGCAGCAGCTCTTCAAGAACTGCTCCAGATATGGGTCCGTACCACGGGGTCCATCCCTCGGGAGCAAACTGCTCCAACCTGGGTCCCCCACAGGCAGCAGCTCCTGCCGGGTCACCTGCTCCTGCGTGGGCTACAGGTCTGGCCCAGAATCTGCTCCAGCAGGGGTCTTCCACAGGCTGCAGTCTCTGTCGGGGCAGGTCCACCTGCTCCACCGTGGTACTCCATGGGCTGCAGGGGGACAGCCTGCTTCACCATGGTCCTCACCACAGGGGACTTCTGCTCCGGTACTTGGAGCACCTCTCCCCCTCCTTCTTCACTGACCTTGGCACCTGCAAGGCTGTTCCTCACTCCTCTCACTCTCCCAGCTGCTGAGTGGTGCAGCGTTTTTTTTTTTGTTTGTTTGTTTTGTTTTGTTTTCCTGTCTTAAATATGCTCTCACAGAAGTGCAAAACAACATCACTTATTGGCTCAGCTCTGGTCAGCAGTGGGGCCCTTACCAAACATGAGGCAGCTTCTAGATCCTTCTCACAGAAGCCACCCCTATGGCCCCCTGCTACCAAAACCTTGCCATGTAAACCCATTACACACTGTCACAAAGTTTTCGTAGCACAGTTAAACTTGAGATCAGAGATATATGTCCACTCATACTTGTCTGGATTTTCTGTTAGGACCAGGACTTTGTCTGCCAGATGTAACAGCTGAAAGTCTCTGTATTCATCTCACTCTTTTTTCTACCTATTGCAGATTCCAGATTGTTATTTCATGCAGGAGTGATACATCAGGGGTCTCCAATCAACGCACAACAAACAGGACTCAGAAGGAATCTTTGTCCTACTTTTAGCGAGAAAACAGGAATGCAGGGCTTCCAGTGGTCTCTGATATTGGAATGTCCTTCTGACCTCCAGCTGCACTCATGGGAAGCAGGAGAGCCAGAGGATAAGATCCTTTACTACTAGGTTAAAAAAGCTACACATGTCAAGAGATGCCCTGAGAAAATTATTCTCAGGCAGTTCTAATTACCTACATTTTTAGATTATTATTAGCTTTTAAATCTTAATTGGTGCCTGATGTGTCCATCATGTTGCTGTAATATCATCATGATGACAATTTAAAAGTAACATAATGGGACATAAAAGCCTAAGATTAGAGAATACTTAATGGTACTTACTGTATTGATCTAAAAATAAGAAATCACAAGGAAGAAATAGTACTAGATGGGCTAGTTCATAAAAGACCTGTACTATCCGCCATGGATATGTCTAGCAAATTGCTGTACTTCTACAAATGGATGAAAGCAGCAGCTGGTGTACATTAGGACAGGTCCAATTACTTCAGGGGAATGAATGGAGCTTTCCAGTGGCACAGAATCTGACCCTGGAAACTTCACCGAAAACAAAATGAGAGGTGATTGCTACTTAACTTTATTCATAAATGATACATTAAATCAGTAAAAGTAAAGGGTGCTACTCTAAATGTTTTATTTAGTTTATGTAATGCTACTTTTGATCTTAGAGCCCTCTCTCCAAACATAACCAAAACAATCCTCTTAGCTCTAGAGAGCTTTACCACCTGAACAAGGAATAGCTTTGAAAATAAAAGCAGTTGAACAGTGCAGAACTCCAAAAATGAAGCTGCAACCTTAACTTGGCAGTTTTATCATGCATTGTGATTCAATTGTTGTAGGTCTTGCTCCTGCGTGTTTTTTTTCCAAGTACTAGAGAGTACCCATTAAGGCTGTCCTCAGGCTGTGAATAAAGCTGAAGTCTTGAGATGTAAATCTCGATGCCATCCAGACTGAATGGTGATGTCACATCTACGTGATTAGATAAGAGTGGGCCTTGACCTTGGGACAAGTCCACACAGCTTGAGGCAAGTTCTCCATCTGCATCTACACTGACGTGCACTTGGGCACAGTCTCTCCTCTGGATGCCATTTGGTGCCCCTGCAGCCCTGCCAGGAGGTTGATTTTCGGTGTATACAGACACCTTTTTTGGTGTCGATAATGTCATAAGAGCTGTTTCTGAGCCCACTGGTGTGTGTTTTTACTCTTGGGAAGGCACTTGGGAGGTGTTTGGTCTTTCTGCAATAGTGCTGGGCAAAGGCAGAACTGGTGTAGTCTCACCCATGCTGTGTTTCGGGAGCTACCTTGGGGATGAGCTTTTCCCCACATCAGACTCAAGTCTTGCATTGGAGAGAGCTAGCTAAGATTTTTCTGAATGTTTTTGGCAGCCCAGAATTAGCTCCGTAATCAGAGACATAACACTTAAAGCTTCGAGCTGCAGGAAAGGCATGAAAATAAGCAGAAAGTTTCAAAAAACTTCATCACTTGAGATGCACCCAAAAATTCCTGAACATGTATTTTGAGCCTAAGTGGAAGTTGTTTTGAAAGTCTGATCATGTATGCTAGATAATACACAAAACAGAAACTGTTTGGGTATTCACACTTAGAGTGACCACTATGACATTAAAATATATGTTTTGTGGAAATGCCAAAACTCCTGTACTCAGACCATCTTATTATTTATTTACTCGCTCTGCCTTTTGTTATTCTGGACACTGGTTACTCAAAACCAGAAAATTGTTATTGATCCTGGGAGAGTTAGGTCCCATCATTTTCTAATGGGAACTGATTTTAAAATTGACATTAATTGTACTTACTAATTGGGTGACTTCAGTTAAAAGTGAAATTGATATTTCTAATTGTAGTGGTTCCAGTCTTAAAATGAGGCTTCTTAAACAGTTTTGTTAGGATAAAAAATGAGGAGAAGAGAACAGTGATAATTAAAAAGACAGTCACTACGTAGCAGGTGAGTCTCATTATCGTTCTTAGTACGAACTTGACCACACATTTGCTATCTTCATTGCATTTATCTTCTGATAATCAGCAAGATAACCCTTTTCCAGAACTAATATCAGAAGAGTTTTAACAGAAAAAGTAATATTAAAACCAGATTATTTGCCAAGGTAATTAGGTGCTTGTGTCTGTCCACTCTGGGATGGTGCCCTGTGAATGCAGCAGCAGTAGACCCATCTATCCAAAGCCAGGGGAAAAAATTAACTATAACAAATATGCCTTTGCTTTTTGTGCTATGTGGAGTTTCACTGTTGTATAGCCTACAGTAATTTCAGGATGAAGTGGATTTAACATGCCAGAAACCTAAACCTCAAACCACATAGTTGCCTGAAAACAGAAGCAAATAATTACCGGGGTCTTCAGCTGCTCTCAAATGCCTTATGACTTGTTACTGACATGATAGCTGCAAATAGCAAGATGATACGTAGATGTATCTGTACTATATGGAATAAATAGTGTAGTACATAGTATACATTATGTAGTATATAGTGTATATATAATGTAGATATACTGAACAGTATATAGCACATATATAGTATGTATTATATACATGCAAATAAATACTATACATGTATACAGAAAAATATAGAATCATAGAATGGTTTGGTTTGGAAGGGACCTTAAAGATCATCCAATTCCAACCCGCCTGCCATGGGCAGGGACATCTTCCACTAGATCAGGTGGAAATATGTATATATATATATGAACTAAACTGTTATATAATCTATGTGTATGTATATATATATATAAATTTCACTATACATAGTATAAAAACTAGGGTAATAGTTGTTAAAAGAAGAAGGAATACACTTGCATTTGAGCATGGAAGATTGACAACGAAGTTAAAAAGAATTTTCTGATGAGAATGGTGAAGCACTGGGTGGGCTTGCAAATTACCTCAAAGTCTGTGAGAACGAGACAGATAAACCCCAGGACCATCTTCCAACTGCATGATTCTGTGTTACTATAAATGGATGCTTTGGAGTTTGATTTTATGATACTAAATTGCATACAAATCATTTTCGATCAATTTACTGGAAAATATACTGCTAAAGTACAAGTGTATTGAAATAGAAATTTTGCCAAAAATGTTCACATAAGCAAAACCAATCTTTAAAATAACCCAACAGTTTCTGACTCAAAGTTAAGTTTGCTGTGCTGTGAGAATTTCTGAATGCTTGATAAGATCCATTTATTAGTGTTTATTACTGAGGGAAAGTGTTATTTATGCACTTCATTTTTGTGGATTGGCTTTCAACATCATATGGTGAATAATAACATAAATATTAATTGCAATAGGAATATTAGGTATGTTTTTCTTTCTTTTTGGTATGTGTATAGCATGGTTAACCATAGGTAAGGATGGATTATTCTTAGATTTATTAAGGTAAGTCCAATTTTTTTCTTTTTAACAAGTCTAAATCTGACCAGGGTAGTCATATTGGTGCTTTTCCTCAGTGTAATCCTTTCTTCGCTCAGGATGATCTCTTGCATCTCCTTCTATCAGATTGTATACATTTTTTTGGGTATTATTTATTTGCTTACAGAACTGTTTGTGCTGAAGAGGGTGGGACTGTGAGCCAGAAGTGAATAGAAGGTGCTCTGGGAAGCAGTACAGCTGGGGAGGTTAAACAGCTCCTTCTGTCTACAGACAGGAAATCTCACCCAGTTGACATTCTATAGCTGTGCTAAGCAGGCTAACATGGTTTCTGGCAATTGTTTATCGTGTAGGAGGCCACGTGCTAAAAAGGGCTGTGACGTTCAGAGGATCTGAACAAAACAACTGACGTCGATGTGCAGGCGAGCCAAGGAACTTCTGCTGATGGATGTTGGTTCTGCCATGAGAATCTGAGCTCGCTTAATGGATGGGCTGTGAACTGATTACGGTTATGGCTCTGCAAGACATCAGTAACCACCGCCTGCAGCTGACACGAAGAGCAGAAGGCATCACACTGACCATGGAGTACCCGTTGGTACAGGCTGTACTTGTGTCACAGCGCCTGGGAAATGCCAGGTATCTCAGAGCACTTTCCATGCCCTCCCTTGTGGGCATGCTTCCACAAAATGACTGCTAGATTTTTGTTTGTGCCGTGATTTGTGGTAAGAACAATTTGCAGCCTCTAAATCGCTAAATGGGAGCTCTGGGATGCGGCAGGTAGCCCAAGGTTATCCAGGGTGAAATGCATGGGATCACGTGGAGATTGGGCTCAGCCTTCCCACACTTGATTCTGACACTGAGAGCCTTTATTATCAGCAAATTTCTGCCATTCATCTGCACTAGCCAGGTATTGGCTTTGGTCAATAAGACTATTTTTGTACAGCTTTTTCTTACAGAATAGATATCGGAATTCTTTACAGCCTGTTAGGCTATTATGAGATATATTTAGAAACACTATTAGTGACCCTAATTCTCCATTCCCCTATCCCCAGGGGTACTCCATTGAAATTGTTTCAGTTTTAACCCTGTGCAACAAAATAATATGGCTTAACATATGAGAAAAACATTTTGTGAAAATAAACAGAAATTTAAATATTTTCAGTGAAACTGCATTCTTCTTTAGTTACACAGAGAGATAAGATTATGTGGCAGGTGTTGTAATAAATGCATTGTTTTCCATAAAGGAGGCAAAACAGATCAGAGTTAAGCTATGTGAGTACTTGTTTCCCATTCCACATGACTCTGAAAAATCATATTTTAAAAGTATTTTCTGTCCAACTGGTCTTTCACCTAATTTCTAAGGAGTGTTTTGACTACTTTTAATGTATAAGTAGTTTTCAAACATTATGCTGAGTGCTGAGTAGCACAGCACACCACTTCAGTCCACTGTTACCAGTGATCTCTCTCTGACTAGTCCCCTCTGCCCTCTTTAACTCCAAATTGAGTCACAGTACAGAGGCAAAAGCCTAGGTTGTCATGACCTATCTACTGAAGATCTGTTGGTGGACAACAAATTCTGTCATAAACCCAAGATTTATTTGGCCTGTTTAATTTGGAATGACCGTTCATGCTGTTGAGAGTAGACTGGGAGAGTAGATTTCATTTCCTATCTCTACAAAGTGTGTGAAAGACCCACTGGGGAAACATTTTTTCCAACAGGATTTTTCTGTGTCAGATTTACCACGCTTACAGTTCCTGAAAAGTTCTTTTGGAAACACAGAAGAGGTGGGATGAGCTCCATGAAGAAAGGCAGCACAGGAACAACATCTTCCATCACAGCAGAAAGAGGTTGGGTATATCTGTGATAGACTTAGACTGGAGAGCTCAGAATGGAACCAGGGACCTCCACCTGTAAAAGTTCAGGAGCACTTGGGAAGGGGAGGGTTATAAGTGGTAGCATTTTTTTTCCCCCAATTTTTCATATTTTGAATGGTCTTGCATTGTAATGTAATAGCTGGATCTTGATTACAACAGGTATCTGATCCTTACAGGACAAACTTTAAACATCTCCACATGCAAAAATACACACATCTTACGTATCATATAAAATCTTTCACAGGACATACTATCTGCAAACACAAACATTAAAGCTGATAATTGTTGAAAAGAATTGTTTTTAAACAATGGAGTTCTGTTTTTGTTTTGTTTTGTTTTTAATGACTAATTAAATCCATCCCTCAGTTGCTTTTCCCAGTCATCTGAGGACAACTATTTTTAGTGAAGCTGAATCTGGATGTGAGGACATGACTGTAACTAATCATTAGTTAATCATAACTGAAACTAATCATTAAATGACTTAACATCCTCTCCTAGCGCGAGGATGTGCATGCCAAGAAAGCATTCGATGGAATGAGTGTGCTGCTGCAGCAAGCCCTGTCTGTCCAGGGTGGGTGAGGCTGGCCAGAGCATTGGGCAGGAGCATAAGTCAACCATAATGAATGTAGGTGACTCTTTAAGAATGAAGCAAACTGAGGAGGGACTATAAGTTTTGAGATGTTACATTTGAGAAATTGAAGCTTTCTATTGAAAATTACTAATTAGACATGTTTCTGTTTAATTATCTGTTCCAGCAGGAATGCAAGGATAAACAAAACTTCTGCTTAAAGGTTAGAAGGGAGAAGGGTGCTACATGAATGCAGAGGGATGAGATGAACTTGTATTTCTTGCTAGCCAAAAATACTAGATTAATAGTTCTGGCATTCCAAACACGAGCCACTCAGAAGTACTTTGCAGGCAGAATCTGAAGACAGGGAATAGTCTGTATAAATTCTTGCACTCTGCACCTGTGCATGTGGAAGGCACCCATAGAGATCCTGACATTACTGTGAGTATGTGAGAGAAAAATGTGTGAAGTTAATGGAATTCAGAGTCAGGAAGAATTCTTTCCAGATTGCTTGCTAAATATACCATCTTCACATTTATGGAGGAGATATTTTGATTTAAAAGTAGATTCTTCTACCTCTTATTTTAAAAACAAATGCACAAACACTTTTCCTTAATGAAATAATAGACATTTTTCAGTACACTAAGTATGAAATTGAAAATGTTATCTTACTGTGGGTTATGTTGCTTTCTGTATTTCTGCTGATTTCACTGATGTAAGAGAGCAGTTCCTTTCATTGATTTATTTGATTTTAGGGATCAGATCCTTGGAAAACCTGAGGATCCTTTTAGATACTTTTAACTAAAAATTCTTAAGTTGTTGTGCAATGCCTCTGTGCACACATGCAGTAAGATTCTTTTCATACTGAAGTTTGGTAAAGCCTAGTGGAGCAATTCTCCTGGGGGACTAGGGAGGAGAAGAAATCTAGCCAGTTTGTGACTGAAAATGATGGCTTTGGGAATGGCATTACATGATAAGTTTGTCCCATGATTGCAGGCAGCCCAAAAGTCCTACTGGGTCCCCTAGTCCATTAAAAAAAAAAAAAAAAAAAAAAAAAAAATCTAGAATCAGGAAAAAAAATGCATCTTTATTGACTTGGGTAAGTTTTGTTATGGTTCGCCACCTGCATCCTGTTAGCACTTCAGAATAAACTTGCGTTTACACTGATGATACCACTGCAATTACATTGGCTGGCTGACAAGGGAATTGGGCCCTCAGTAACTCAGTTTACTGCTGTCACCAAATGTTACCGCAGAGCAATACTGTTAGCAGCTGTTTTCCTCCACATGAGACATTTGCCATTGTGCTCTAATTTGTACAGTTTAACTCCTGCAATGGGAGCAATTACAGTATTTCATTAGTAGTACTCCTTAACAATGAACTCCTCCAGGAGCAGAACATTTCCAAGCGGCCATAGCAGCTAAGATCAAAAAGTCTTACCTACTGTTTGGTTGTATCTTCTTTGTACAGAGAATAAACCCATCAGGGCATCACTGAAGAAACTGGCCTAGCCATGACTGAACGTTAATACAAACCATGAGGAAACACAGAATAAATCTTTACCTTTAAATAAATGGAAACTCATTTTTATATAAGCAAATACCGTCAGAACCCCCAATTAATTTTCTTCCAGAAAAGTATCCAAACACAGGCTTTGGAATCACTGTTGGCTTATATTAAAATGTGTGCTGTTACTATCCTGCCCCATTATATCTCAACAGTATTTGGGCTCTACCTGGGAGTGCCCAGCAATTCTCTGTGATAGATAAAGACATAATGGGATTTTTATTGTTTATTAAATGGTAAGCCAACCATGTCTTACAAGCCTGAGAGTGTCTGTAACTTCTGTGTGAGGTGTGAGCTGGCATAATTACTTCTAATACTGAGAAGTAGTTGCTGAATGGAAACTAATTCCAAGATCAGGCAAGGCCTGATTTTTTTTTTTTTTTCCTTTTATTTTATTATTATTATTATTTTTTTTCAGGGTTGATTAAAATGAACTGGATGGATATACATGCACATAACAAAGGGATCTTTCTATGTGATAGAAGAAAATATTTTAAAAGGGACACAGCTAATTAATAGTGTTACTTGTCTACCTGTGAACTCTACTCTGACTGTCCTTAGTTTGCAATGGAGCAGCTCAAGGTGCAAAAGCATACAGTTCCTTGACGTAGACGTTCTTTGCAGAACATGTGTGCATCTGAAGAAGGCTTTTTCCAGGAGAAGAAAGGTATATGCATAGTTCTTCACACACTGCTTACCAAACCTGTATTTGCCACAGCATCTTTGCAGGCAAGTTCTGTTTGCAAACAGCACAGATAAGAGCTGTTTTGGTACAAAGTCCTGTCTTTTATGGGTAAAGCCTAAATCTCCATAACACAACAGAGGTAGCTGGTTCAGCTGTACAAAGGACTTGATAATTATTCTGCAGCAGAAATGAGAATTGTATTTTATGGCATCTCCTTCTCACTGGGATGCTTTCACAGACTTGTGCTTTAACACATCTTGTGTTTATGTCAAAATCTTGAGCTCACCTGAACTTGATTTCCTGAGCTTGATTTCTGGCTGTGAAGATGGTGGCCTGGTGCTTGGGAACAGAGTTCTGTTTTCCTGCATATTGCTACGTGAATATGAAAAATAGCTCATGAAACATCAGTTAATAATGCCAGGTTCATATAAAAATCAGTTCTGAAAACCACACTTCTATAAGGAAAATATTTTACTATGTTGCCCAAACTCTGAATCACTTGCATATGACACAAAGTCTCAGATTCTAGAGCTTCGTGATACGGTTTAGTGGAGGACTTGTTAGTGTTAGGTCAGAGGTTGGACTCAGTGATCTTGGAGGTCTCTTCCAACCTAGATGATTCTGTGATTCTAGAGGTTACCCAGATTTCTGCTTTTTCTTCTCAGTTTGTTAATCTCTAGCTTTAACATCTAAAGGTTATAATAAGGTTTAACATCTAAAGGTTATAATTCTTTTGCTTACTTATTCAAGGTGGAGCCTAAACCCATGAAAGCCTATGAACATCTCAATATTTATGCCAGAGAAACCAGGTAGTGTCCTGTGATGACAACGTCAGTGACTTGCAGGAATGTAATGTGAATTAATTGGTATGCAAACAAGACACAATCAAAGGACAGAATGCCTTTATAGAGACAAAAGGAATCAAAAAGTCTTTTGCATTAATTGCTTAGAGGTTGCTAGAAAGGATAGCAGTGTAACATGGTGATGTATTTCATCCTTCTCAGTGGAAATAGCATTGCTCAGCTGTATTTACACTGCAGTTCACATCAGCACAAAACCATTATCGTCACTAGAAAATCAAGTACCATTTAGACAGGTATCAACACATAACAGATTGCATGGTTTGGATAGAAACTCAATGGGCTTGATGTGAAATAAGCTTGATAGGTGCATGATAGCCTTGTGTAGACATCATGCTAAAAACACTGATTTGCTGAAAACTGCAAGAATTTTGTATTTTCAAATAATTCTCAACACAAAACTGCTGCCAGGGACAATGGGACAGCCGGGGCTTAGCTGCCAATAATGCTTCAAACTGTATCTCATCACAGCACCAATCACACCATGGTCACCACTGTAGCACGTTGTCTAGAAGAACTCATTTTCTAGGAGAACAGGTGGTTTCAGTGCAGAAACGAAAGTTTACTACAGCAATTTTTAACGGGCTTTTGAAATTTCTTCCAAGGACCATCTTTTCCTCACACCTAGATCTGGCTTTTGATTACTACAGAGGTTACAGATTTGTGTTTATTAGTGGAATCTTGATTCAAGAATCTCTGGGCTCTAAGGACATTTTGTTTGTGGGACTCTTCATGGAGTATCATTTATTAAACAAATCTGGTTGTCATGTATTATAACAGTATGCTATTTTCCCAAACTTGCTTGATTACACTTCTGTCTTGGATCAGCTGTGATGATATTTATTCCAACAGGATCTCATTAGTTGCAATGCAGGAAATTATTGCTAAATTAAATGGCTCAAAACATTGCTTCAGTACATATTTACTCCTAGAGCTATTTTTAAAAACTGGTGAGCTCAGTAAGTATAAAATTATTCTTGAATTAAGTGATGCACACATATCAGTAGCTCAGTCTTGGGTCTGGCAGTATTTAGGGCCCAATGCTCAACTTACTGAAGATGCAGGAAGGTTCCCATTATCTTAGATGAGCTTTGGATCAGACTGCTGATGGTGAAGCTCCTTTAGATAATGTTATATGTAAAAGAGAATAAGGGCTGCAAGAGAGACTAAGGGCAAGTTTTATACATTTGCGAAGCTGCCATTGAGCTTTGAAAGCAGAAGTAGATCAAGCAAGATTTGCAGAATGAAAAAATGTAATGGCTGATTTTGGAATAATATTTAACTAGGTAACTTCTTACAGAGTTTTAGAAATTTTAACACAGCATTTTAAGCACTTTTGGTTCTTTTTTGACCAATTCTACCTTAGACATTATTTTTTTTAAAGGATACTTGGTGCACAGAAGTGCAAATAAATAGAGAACTTTGCAAATTTCCAAATTTTCTTGTGTTCATTTATAATTGCCTGTTATTAGTTCTATACACGCCTATGATACAACAGCCACTCCTGCAATTCTCTAGGCAAAAAGCCTGTTATTTTTACTATGTATGGTCTTTATTAGGTATACAACCTTTGCTATTTGAATGATTTTCTGCAGAAGGACTGGTTAAATATGTTGGACACATTCTCAGAGTTATTATTTAAACATCTTTGGAAATAAATTAACTGATTTGACTTAAATTAAATTAACTGTTGGCCTTGTAAAAGAAATACATCCCCATATCTCTATTCAATGAAGATCCAGAACAATGCTCCTTACTGCAGAGTACTTGCTGCCAAGGGATTTCTTGTCCTTTACTTAAAGAATATCAATACAAATAAGAAATTAAATCTAAATTTAAATTTAACTATTTCCTTACATTCTCAGGAAAGAGGAGGATATTTACATGCAACAGCTCCAAATGTTGGTAGCAATTTTGGGCTCTGTGGTCAGCTTGCTTCAGCAAAAAAAATCAAATTTCTGCAATCCATGATGAGAAGAGGCTCTCCAAACTCTGCATTTATGTATATAACATGATATTATTTAAATTTTCAGCCTGCCTTTTTTATTTCCCAGCAGTATGGATGTAGCCAAGGGCAATGTCTGCAGTACCACATTAAATGCATCCTCCTGCATTGGGGCCAACTTCCAAACTCTTTTTCCCTCCCAAATCGAGTGACTGTTTAATTGAGAATGGTGCATGGCCTGTGCCAAGTCCTAAATTATGCCTGGGAGTTCTTTAGGAAACTTTGAGCATTTAAATACCCCAGGCACTACCCTAACAATTAAATAGGATAAACTATAATTTGTTAGTGCCCTGGCATTGTTTAATTTACTGTTCTCTCTCATAGTAGTACATACTGGTGATACAAAGTACCTCAGATCATATCAACTCTGAGCCATGTTTAGAAGCTGAATATAATTCAGAAATAGATATGTCCTACATTGGAATAAACCCCAAAGGAGTTATTTCCTATTTAAGAACTAGAAATAGTTATTTATTAGCTATCATATTCTCACAAGGGATAATTCCCTGCTTTACATTCTGTCTGCTACAATCCTCAAGAGGGCAAATGCTTACTCTTTACAGACATCTGATAAAAGTTGCATTAATTTCGGTTGTTATCCCAAGCAGACAATTATTCAGGTGAAGTCTGGCAGCCTGGTCCCTGCAAGAACGCAGCTGCTTTCCAGGAGCATCCTTCCTGCAATGACCTTGCCGCGGCTCTGGCCTTGGTTCGGGCCTCGGTTGGGGCACTTACGTGTTCAGATGCCGTAGTTGCATCTCTCTCCTTGGGAGACAGGTCGTGACTGCCAGAGTTGGAGGGAAGGATGTAAAGTTGAGAATTTGTGTGCACCCAAGGCTTTACTGTAGGTGTTTCAATCCCTTAGTTTTTTTTTCTTACAGTCTTCTGGAGTGAACTTTCCTCAGTAGATTTCAACTTTGCACATTAAGATGAAAAGCAAGCTTTCTTTTTTAATGGTAGCAATGCAAAGTTTGCGAACACAGCTTGCTTAGAAGGCTCAAAATCCTGCAAGCAGCAGCAGAAATATATATATATTTAAATCTCCTCACTTTCCCTCTCCTGTGAAGATGTATGGCAGAAACAACAATATCTGAATAATTGGGTTTATTGACACATAGAAAAGTTCTTTATAAAATTCTGAGAAATGGGGCTACTGCCTTACACTGCCCACTGAAGTTATCCAAGTTATTCATCATAGGTATAGAAAAACAATCTAATTGGCACTTCTGCTAAAAGTCACTTGGCCTACAGACAAAGTACTTGTTTTTTAAACTTTTTTTTTTTTTTTTAATTATTTTTTTTAATTATTTTTTATTTTTTTAATCAGAGTGAAATATTTGGTGCGTGAATGTAGCCACTAGATGGGAGGCAAGAGCTGGTTAGGAACTGGGAGCATCAGCTTGGATGCACCTCGGGAGCTCATCAGCTGCCACCGCCAGCTGCGACACGCCACACTAATACATCTGGGACCACTTCTGTAAGTGTACACAAGTAGCTTATTCACTGAACTGGAAAGCTTTTTTTTTTTATTATTATTATTTTTTAAATGAATCGGCAGTGGTGGTGATGCATTGTTGAGGCAGTAAGGTATTTCAGAAATAACTGTGATAATTCTCTGCCTCTAAATAGCTTTGCCGTAGGAAATTCTCCACTGCCATCGGCAGTGCTGATGGAAAGGAACATCCTTCACATTATCTCATCTACATGATGACTATTAAAAATACATCTGTCAAAAGCTTTTACAGAGCAGGAGTGGTATTAGTCTATGTGTTAAGAGAGAGGAGTTCAGGTCCTTACAGCGTCACAGATTTCAGAGTAGCTTCAGGCAAGCTGTTTTTTTTCCCCTCTGTATTTCAGTTCTTCCTATGCTTCTCTCTCTCTCTATTATTTTTTCCACCATCCTTTTTAAGTGGCATCTAATGGAACTTTCTTTCTTCCCCAGTGCTGATAAATACTAAGGAGACTGCACTATCATAATGCCATAAAACACATAAATGTCTTTGAGCAATTAATGGATATATTCTTAATAAGAAAACACCTGATTTTTTTTGTGGTGTTGTGTGGCTCCTTATATTTTAACCTTAGCCATGATAAAAAAAATTTGGTCCAGCTTGTTGCATGAAATTATATGTAAAAACTCACCAAAGTGAAAAAATAAAAATTAAAATTGAATAATTTTAACCAAAAGACACACTGCTCTCAACCAAAATCTGTGCTCAGGTTACATCTAATAACCAAAAATCTGCACTGGACTAAACTGGTTGGATAAGAAATTAAGACTAACATATGAATAAAATAACAAAAGAAAAGGCAGATTTAGTCCAAGCCCTTTGCTGAAGTTTTAAATATACCGAGACAGTCAGAAAGAAGTGTTATTTGACATCTCTGACATATGACTTCTGTAGAGTCCCAATAGCACCTTGAAACACATTGAGTGTACTTTCACAATCCCAATTTGGGGAATAACAGTAGTTTCACTGTGACAGAAAGAGGGAACAGAAGGATCCCTCAACTCCACCTTTGTCAGTTTTGGCAGTGTCTTGACATTGGACTTGAAAAGATCAAAAATTCGCAGATCTTGGATTCCTGCTGTTGGAGTTATGCATTAAATACAATACACGGGAGAGTAGGGTTGTACTTTGGAGAAGCAGGAGCATGTTTCTGGTCTGCCAGAACCTGAGCTTCTGAAGTTTGATCCCCCATGTTGACACAGTCTTCTTTGGACAAGCAGTTCCCCTTTTGCTTTGGCTGTTACCTCTGTAACAGACAGAGAGTGAAATAGAATGCTGTAGGTTTGTTGCAGAGATTGACTACAGGATAGTTTTTAGCATGATGTTAGATTGACTACAGGATAGTTTTTAGCATGATATTCTAGTTGTGTAATCTGTTAGCTGTACTGCAGCCATCAGGTAGTTCAACCAAATCTGAACCGGAAGGTTGGCAACCTCAAAGACGTGAACGTTATAACCAAAAGAGGAAACATTGATAACATTGTCTACATTGTCAAAGCTTATCTTCTGCATCATACTGAGAGTTAGAGGCTAGCCAGCTCTGGGGTAGCAGATAGACACAGAAATGGAGGTTAGAGTTTCCTGCACCCAGTTTTCCCTGCCAGTACCCAGTAACATTGGATGGAATGCCTTTTTTTTTTTTTTTTTTTTTTTTTTTTTTTAATGGTAATATGGCAGTCACTGGTGAAAATAGGTCACAGTTATTTTTACCTTGGCCTATTCAGACAAATTGAGGCGGTATGGAAATAAAAATATTAGCAACAGACATTTATCAGTTCTTGGTTCTGGTAGCACAGCAGTGGGAGGCTCTGAGGAAAGCATGGATGTGATTTCTGCTCATTTCATCCTATCTGGGTCAATCTCTCCACCACTACAGAGTTATAATTACCAGCTATTCAGTAACATTTCACAAATAAAAGTGATGTGCAATTTGCTTCCCTATTCAGCACAGCGCTTTTGCTTTTAAGGGACAATCCCAGCCATGAAACAACCTGAGGCTCCATGAAGAAAGGCTATCACTCCTTGGGGAATGGAAGGAAGAGAACCAAACAAGCAAGGTCTCATTTGTATATTTGTATTCTAGGTATGTAATAATTCGTGACATTTTGGCATAAGGTAAAATTTTGCTAATAAAAGGCTGATAACATGGGAGAGGAAGGGCAGAGTCAGAGAAGATGAAATATGGCTGGGCTAAGAGATGACCCTGGACATATCATTCCTATAGGGTGTAATGAAGCTGGTTTACAGACCAGAAGGAGAAACAAAAGGGTATCTTCCTTCCTAGTCACAGTATACGCAGGCTTTACATGCTGTTTAGTCCTCCACGAACACTTTGAACCTCTGTACTGATAAGAGGGCACAGAAGGCTTTTCAGTGTGGGTAAGGCTCCTGTGTTAGCATCACAGTGGTCATGTAACAGAGGTGACTGCCTCCTCTCTGGGTTTCACAGGCTCTGCAGAGGACACCAGCTCCTTTGGGACATCTCCATATCCCATTGACCCTGCCACATGAGGAGGAGGTGATAAAGGCAATGCCATGCAAGGTCAATAGACCAGACAACAACTGTTGTTAGTGCATTCTTCTGCTCCTCTAAAGGCTTTACTTATGGGGTTTGGGACACATAATTTTATCAAACTGATATCCAGAAGCAGGCATTTCACTGAGAATTAGATCCTTAGGGTGAAAAGCATTTGTGATGGGATGTAGGAAGATTTATTTCTAATTACAGTGCAGCACTACTTTGTGAATAGAAGACACCACTTCATTGTGTTTGTACTGAAAGCTGAGATGATGGCAGCTAACCTGTAACACTGGCATTTCGTGAATCAAATGGAATGGCTATAACATGAAAAGCGTGTGAATTTTCTACTGCTCTCCTTCTTCCTGTCCTTTCTATACTTCTGGCTGCCAGTATTTCTTACATACCTTGGATGATTTTTGATTATTATTTTTTATAATATTTGCTTCAGTGGAGCTTTATTGATTCTGTGAGGTTTAACTTCATCTCACTCTACTCATGAATGTAGGTGAACAAATAAAATTGGTCAGCACTCCAGTAAGAGAGGCTTCTACAAGCATCTTCAGTTCTTGAAAATTGGATTGATACATGAGTAAAATCTCAGATTAAGGTCAGCATAAGGGAAAAGGATAGCTTTGGTTGGCAGTCACAGGAACTAAGTTAGAAGAGTAAAAAACATTAATAAATTTCCACTGCCTATTCTTCCTTCCTACCTTCACAGAACCACAGAACGTCTGAGGTTGGAAGGCACCTCTGGGTCCATCTGGTCCAACCCCTGCTCAAGCAGGGACACCCAGCAGGTTGTCCAGGACCATGTCCAGGCATCTTTTGAAGGTTTCCAAGGAGAGGAGGCTCCACAACCTCTCTGGACAACCTGTGCCAGTGCTCAGTCAGAGCATTCTTCAGGCATTCTTGTTTGAGTGGTGGATATTGTGAAGATTTCTGAACACATGTGGTATGTGAACCCAGCACTACCTACACCATGTGAAGCAGAACAGCCCCAAACCTGACCTTCAGGGATTCCTTCCAACCGCAACCAAAAAGGAATGGAACCTGAACCAGTGTCTACACACTGACAAACAGGAGTGTGCATGCAAGGAGAAGAAGTGGTGGCTATTCTTGATTATATTGCAGTGGTACAGATGGCCTATTGCTTGCTTGCAGGTTTAATACATTATGCAGGCAGAAACAGGTCATCAATCTTTTTCTGAATTACTCACACTGGGTCTGGCTATAAAGACAACGTGTGTGATTGATTTTTTACCCTGTTTAATAGAAAAGAAATTTAATAGAAATTTTGTGGATAGGACAGCTTCTAAATGCTTCCTGATGTGTTGCTGAACCTGAATTTCTAAAATAAATGCCAAATGGTAGACTTTTTAGTTTTCATTGAACATTAAATAAATCTAAGAGCAGATAAAAAAAGAGTTCGATCACCATATTCACTGAACAAATCAGTGCTCCTGCAAGTCTTGTACATACAGATCAATTTCAGAACAGGGAATACTGATCCTGGAAAAATTCTATAGTTGTCTGATTACAGATTTCCTAGGAACTTCCTGGCTCTTTCCAGGATGCACTAAATAGTTGTTTGATTGTTTTGTTGTTTGATTGGATTAATTTCTTCCTCTGAATTAAATGGAAATGATTTACATAACTTTTTTTTTTTTTTTTTTTTTTTTTTTAATTTCTATTATTTACATTTCCTGCAGCTTTAAAAATATTTCCAGTAACATCTTTTAATCACTAACTGGCTGAGACTTTACGGTGTCCTCCAACTAGTTTTTCTTCAGGAAGCTCAATAAGGCAGATAATCCCCTCTCCCTTCACACTCCACTTTGAACACTACTTCAGAGGAATAGAAGGGCCATGAAAGCTGAAGGGAGAATTCCCACAAGATGCATGAAAGGAGTCCCCGCAGTGCATGTGGCGGTGTGGATTTTCAGTTGCTCTGAGCTGTAGTTCTCTGGAGGTTTTCTAAAATTAGAGCAGACTCCGGGAGTAATGCTCCATGCCATAGGCTATGCTAGTTCTCAAAGCAGACACGAATCATAGGAGCACGAGGATGGCTGACAGCCACCCCGGGGCTCTGCTGCTGGACCACGTCTTCTTGTGATATCACAGCCAGTGCCTACAAAAGAGTTCTGGGCTTATGTATTGTCTAGCTGTGAAAATGAGGAATAGGGGAATTCCCTTTTAAGAAGGGAGAGATTTGTCTTACAACACCATGATGCCTCTTTCTTCCGAGATCTATTTTCCATTCTTGTATATGTATCAAATGCTCAGGGAACACTGCATGAAGATACGTGGGCTGTTTGAAGGTTAGTGCTGAGGGACTGTGGAAACTGAGATTATTGTTCACATTGCTTTTTGGGAGCAGGCTTGAAGAGAACTGTCTCAAACTACCCAAAATTATCATATTATCTCCTTTAGTGTGACTTAGTAAGTTTGTCGTGGACTACATCTGTTTATCTTTATTTTAAATATTTAAGATGAATGATATAAGAACTTACAAAGATTCACAACAATCGAAACATCTGTGGTATTTTCCCAGGTGATCTACTTTCTTCTCAGAAAGAGCAGTCAGGCATTGGAACGGGTTGCCCAAGGAGGTGGTGGGGTCACTGTCCCTGGGAGTGTTCAAGGAGAGGTTGGACATGGTGCTTAGGGACATGGTTTAGTGGGTGACAGTGGTGGTAGGGGGATGGTTGGACCAGATGGTCTTGGAGGTCTTTTCCAACCCCAATGATTCTATGATTCTATGATACTTATTGAAGGGATGCTGCACTTTGACTTTGAACTTTACTGAATGAAATTGACAGTGGCAGCCCATTAAGTTAAACAACAAAAGAGAACCTTGACATTGGCAATGCTTGACTGGTAAGTCCCAGTATATACAGATCCATATGAAAATACAGATCTTTTATTTTCATTAAGTGACAGAAAAATATGTTACTTAGGCCACATGATGATGATTCACATTGGGACAAACCCTGGTGACTTTCTCATATGTTTCTGATATTTGAACTGTTCTGAGACTTTCTATTTGAAGCGTGAACCACCAACAGCATTTCTGACAGCTGCAGCATATTCTGTAATCATATTTATTCATCATCAAAGCTTAAAGAGAATCATCACACACCAGGCTTTTAACATTTTGTTAATCAACAGCTGTATTTTACAGATTCCAGTGGGCTCCATCTAAAATGTTGTGTTCATCTCAGCTGTAGCAATCAAACTTGTGAACAGCAGTTTTGGAGTTCTAAGCATAGCTGTTGACCACAATGGTCCTTTTAAGATTTGTGGTCTTAATTGGCGACATTGACAACATGACTGCAATCTTCAACTACAAAGTACTTCTTGTACTACTCCTCAGTACAAGAGAGACCTGGACATGATGGAGAGAATCTATCAGAGGGCAACCGAGATGATGAAAGGCCTGGAGCACCTCTGCTGTGCGGAGAGGCTGAAAGAGCTGAGGCTGTTCAGCCTGGAGAAGAGGAGGCCCAGGGGGATCTCATCAGTGTCCGTAAACACCTGAAGGAAGGTGCAAAGAGGATGGAGACAAGCTCTTGTCAGTGGTGCTCAGTGCCAGAACAAGAGGTAGTGGGCACCAACTTGGAATACAGGAGGTTCTGTCTGAACATCAGGACACTTTTTTATTGTGAGGGTGACCAAGCACTGGAACAGGCTGCCCAGAGAGGTTGTGGAGTCTCCTTCCTAGGACAGACTCAAATGCAGTCTAGATATAGACCTGGGCAATTGGCTCCAACTGGCCCTGCTTGTGCAGGGTGGTAGGACCAGATGACCCCAGAGGTCCCTTCCCACATCAACCGTTCTGTGATTCCATGAATCTATTAAATGCAATGGAAAATCAACCTCCAGACTTTCTTTCAAAAACCTTTTCATGGTGAAGAAAGGCAAGCTGCTCCATGCATAGCATGAAACTTCATAGCAAGAAGGTGTAACAATGTAGTCCCTGAGACAATACACATCGAGCTAACTCCCCCTAAAAACTTTAGACTGCTATTACTTTTTTTGAGTAATACTGACCTTTAAGATGCTGACATTTTCTGACAGTTTAGGATTTTCAGTGCTTGATATTTGAACTGAGAAGAAGCAAAAATAGGAATTTTTGGAAACGGGCCTTTACAGACCAGAACACAGAACACAGGAAATTTATATGAAAGGAAGATCACGTTTGTGACCAGGGAATTTGGAAGAGGTAAATATATATATATGTATATATATATATATATTTCAGGTCAGTGATAAAATGACCAGAGATATTGGTTTTTGATACCTGGGTAAGCAATAGGCTATTTGGGATCTAGTGAAACGGGGATGCAGTATTCGTATTCAAGGTGATTTCAAAGTGTGCTCTTAAATATGAAACAGTGATATGAACCTTGGAGCAATGCCAACCATTTGCCAGTCAGACAGGATTATAGTCTACTGGCAAACAGATGGCAACATAATAGAAGGCTACCAATGGCTCGTTAAAACATCATGCAAAGTAATCACCTTGTAACTTAGTACCTGAATAAAAGTTAAAATGTGAACTGTCATAAAAAGAAGTAAGAAACAGTCAGATGCAGGTGGAAAGCTTTTTAGTCTGTATGTCTGCGCTTTTGATGTCCCCAAATGAAAATGAACATGGAAAATCTAGAAAAGACAGAAAAAAGGGACAAGAATAATCAAAACCACTGAATGGCTTCTCTATGAGAGGAGATTAAATAGACTAGGAGTCTGTCTGAAAAAGAGATAGGAGAGAGTACATGACAGTTATCAGTAAAACCAATAATAACTTGGAGAATGTGAACAATTATTTTTTACATTACTAAACTAAAGGTTAGCAGTTAAATATCAGGTAGCAGGCTCAAAAGGACATACATTTTTGCACGATGCATAATTAATCTTTGGGACTTACCGCCATAGGGGCTCTCAAAACAAGACTCCATGAAGAAATGGGAGAAAAGTCTAAGACTTAAAAGTCCCTAAACTAAAGCTAGCTGACATCTGTGTGGAGGCATTGCATACAAAAATAATGTATTTCTGTCTATTTGTTCTGTTCTCGTATTTCCCCTAAAAAAGTTTGGAAGTTCAGCCAAAAATTAAATGTGAGTTTAGAAAGACCTAGCAGAGCAACAATTCTAATAAAGAACATTTAGTAGTCAAAATTCTTCCTGAAAACAGACTTTGAGGATTTCAGGGTTAACTTTGAATAACAAAAAATAAACCCTGAAGCTATTCAGAATATGAGCTTAGGGTAAATAAGCTTTTGGTGACTGCAATATTCACATCATGAAGTAAATTTGCATTGATGGATGAATGACTAGAAATAAACCAGATGTTTCCATTAAAGCAAATCTTCCTGTCCTTGTTAAAGAGGAACAAGACAAATATTAATAATTCATGAATATCCATCACAGCATAGACTCGTGAATGTTCTGAACGTTTATTGATCACCACTGGCTAGTCAGGTACTTGATACATTTACTGGAGCATACTACAGAAATGTCCCTAAACAGATCACAAACCTCTTCCCTGAGGAGTGATCTCTGATGCAAATAGTGGCAAGTAGTAGAAACAAATGGTTTTCCACTGGATAGGATGTGAAGTAATGATGTATTATGTCCTTAAATCTTTTCAACACATACGAAGTATTTATTGTGCGCCAAGTCCTGAAATGCAATGACAAAGTAGAAGGAATGAACACTCTTAGCTGAATACACATTTTTAACATAAATTAATGATCAGATACACTTTTCTGCAGGCAACAAACTTCGGTGGTGTTAGAAACAGCAGAGAATATAGAATAGCCATGAATATAAACAACAAAAATATATACCAAGTAAAGTGATTGACTCAAATAGTAAAATTAGCAAGTCTGTTCCTTAAATCAATAACATGCAAAGACTGCCTACAAAGACCCGTTTTCCAAAATAAATTTGAGGAAGCCAATAGCTCACATGCACAGCTTATTTTTGTAATGAAACTTTGGAGAAGCATGATACTATGAAATAAACATAAAACTGACAAAAAGAAAGTCAATGTTTTCCCTACTGGAAGTTATACTTTGTAGATAATTGAATTGATGATGCTTGTATGAAAATATTTGAAGCTTCTCGGAAGCTTCAGAAGATTCTTGCATTTCTCCTATGTAGGAAAGAAAAAAAGACTATTTTGTTGTACAGTCCCATTGCAAAAATAGTGCTTTGTTTTTAGGAAACTAACAGAAGGAAACTTTATTACTTAAATCATATCAGGGATAGATACAGGCAGAACTTTAACAGTTGTGATAAAAAAGCACCAGTGGGTTATTCTGGGAGCAACTAGCACGAAGACACTAGTCAAAGTATGGGAGCCAGGTTAGTGGGAGATCAGTCTCCAGGTTTTGAAAAGTAACAATAGAGTAAGCTTGTCTAAAAGGCTGTTCCTTTTAGGCTAGACAGCATAATTTCAGCTGAAAACCATTTGGAGCTTTATGTGTTTCTTTAAGCTACAACACCATACCTTCCAATCCCTTCTCTTTTTACCTTCAAACACAATTATACAGCAAGGTCATCAACCCATGGAAATAAAAATGAATGGAATTATAGAAGTTTTTATTGTATACTGCTTAAAATGCTTAATTTCAGAGGAAAGGTTCAGGGACCAAGGATTCTGAATACTACTTCAGAGTGATGTGGGGTTCTGATTATATCTTTGATTACAGACTGTGTTTGAAATCTGTTTTAAAACCTTGAAAACTTGATTTCCAAATATTTTTTTAAAAAAGCTATTTTGTTTGAACTATAATAAATATTACACAAAATACTGATTTCTTGTAATATGATTAGAAACATTTACTTTAAAGCAAAAGTTTTCCTAAAGTGTGCTGCTTCAAATTGTTTCACTCTCTACGTTTTCCTGAAGTTTATTTTACTTATTGGTGAAGCTGTTAGGAAAACATACTGTTATATACAAGAGTGTACAGAGAAAATGTACTTTTCCCGTGGAATTTCAGAAAGTGAGGGACTTGATAAGAAACAATTGCTTATAAATAACACATCAGATCAGAAACTCTTTTCTTGTTCCAACTGTTGATGCATAATTAAGTATGATTATTCCAAATATCCTTTTTTTTTGGAATCGTTTTTTGTTTTTATAAGGGAAAAAAAAAAATGAAATTGTTGGAGCTGGTGTGCTTTCTGGAAGCCAGATTGTAATTCACGAACAGATCTGTTAAGCATTACCAAATTCTTTACTCCAGCCTTGTGTTCAGTCTTTGCTTATTAATTTACGGCTTTGTCATGGCAGTGACTTGCCTGAAGCTGGGCTTCCCAGCCTCACAGAGAGAGGCAGAGGTCACTGTCCCTGGGGGTGTTCAAGGAAAGGTTGGACGTGGTGCTTAGGGACACGGTTTAGTGGGTGACATTGGTGGTAGGGTGATGATTGGACCAGATGATCTTGGAGGTCTTTTCCAACCGTAATGATTTTATGATTCTATGCCAGCAGGACTTTATGGGGCCACCAGACTTGGGACTGCAGCACACACAAGAACCATCAGGCATGCTGTGCTGGCATAAGAGCAGCTGCTCCTCAAAGATATAAAGGAGATTAAAGTGGATGTAAGTTAATTCTGGTAGCAACAGAAGGCAAAACGGTGGTTTGTAAGTATACAAAGCATTGTGTACACAAGGGGCGAGCTTCCTCTCAGGCTGTGCCACCCTGAGGGCTGATTATGAGGTGGAGGCCGGAGTGTGGGGAAGTCGTGCACAGCCACCACAGGTGGACACCCTGAGAGGCCCAGGAGGCTGAGGGAAAAGCTTGGCCAGCTCTAAGGGCCATGAGGGGAGGCCTCCAGCAGCACTGACCTGCAGCCTAGCCCACACAGGGACAAGCCCCACTTGTGCAGATTGGAGAAATTTGGGTATTTTAAAGGGCAGGAGTTTATCAGGGCACTCAGAGGCAGGACTGGTGTGCTGGGGAAGAGACAAGCATAGGGCAAGTGCTTAGCAGGGCACTCTGTGATAGGACCTCATTAATGTGTATAAATATCTGAGGGGAGGGTGTTGAGAAGATGGAGCCGGTTTCTTTTCAGCTGTGCCCAGTGACAGGATGAGAAGCAACAGGCACAAACTGAAACACAGAAGGTTCTGGCTTAGTATGAGGAAGCACTTATTTACTGCGAGGGTGACAGAGCACTGCAACAGGCTGCAAAGAGAGGTTGTGGAGTCTCCTTCTCTGGAGATATCCCCAACCCACCTGGACGCCATCCTGCACAACGTGCTCCTGGTGATCCTGCTTGGCAGGGGGTTGGACAGGGTGATCTCCAGAGATCCCTTCCAACCTCGCCCGTTCTGGGACTGGTGTTGTGTTGGGGCACAGCGACAAGGGCAGGTGCTTAGCAGGGCACTCAGTGGCAGGACTGGCGATGTGTTAGGGCACAGAGACAAGCTCCGGGCCGAGGAGGCGCCATCCCCGCTCTCCCTCCCTCAGCTCTCTCCCTTCCGCCGGCTCTCTGCGGCTCGCCCCCGCCTGCCAGGCGCATGCGCAGCGGCTGTGGGCACCGGCCGGCTCCACCGTGGCGGAAGGAGAGGAGGCCGGCACGGAGATGGACGCCGCCGGCAAGGAGGAGCTGGGTGAGCCGCGCCGCGCCGCCCGCCGGCGGGACCGGCCTTGGGGCAGCGGGGCGGTAACGGGCCGCGGGACGGAGCGGGGAGGGCTGCGAGGAGCCGCCGGCAGCTTTCCTCTCCTCTCCCCCCGGTGGCGGAATGGTTCGGCCCGCAGGGGGCTGCGCTCGACGCGGCGGGGCGGGCGGGTCGAACCATCCCACCCGCGGCGGGGGGGGGGGCATCGCTGCTGGGCGGCGGGGGGCGGGAAGGGGCTGAGGGGAGGGGAACGAGGCCGGGGTCTCGGAGGGCTTTGGGAACTCAAGGGGCTCTGGGGGCTCGGTTCCCGCAGCTAACACCGGGCTGAGCCGGTGGGAAGGAGCCTGCGGGGGTGTTAGGGGAGCAGGCGAAGGGATCGGGAACCATTGGAGGGGTGGGAAGACCCCCAGAGATTCCCTTCCCCTAAAGACCCCTTTCCCAAAGCCTCCCCACAAAACTTGCCTCCCCCCCAGGTCTTCCCCAGCTGTTTTTGGAGTTCATTAAGAGGTTATGCTCTTGGCTAAAAGTTTATGGAAACCGTTTTCGTTCATTTCATTACACGCTGCTTTTAATTACCTTGAAAAATTCTGTGTCTCATGTATATGCGTGTGGATATTTTAGCTGTATTGCTTGCAGATTGCTCCCCAGGCCTACGCTCGCTGTGTGCGGGTACCTGTATGTTCACTTTATTTGTATATTCGTAGATGGAGCTGGTTTAGTGCCTGGTATTGCTGAGTTTTGGCTGGAGTGGGCTGTCTGGAGGTCTCACCTCAAGAGTTTCACTGTAACCCGAAGTGTTCCTCCTGTTCAGTGCCGCTGGTGGAAGCAGGAGGCTGACCAGATTTGATGTGCCCTCAGGCTGATCCGTCTTGCAGGGAGCCATTGCTACCTAGGGACTGAAGTGAAAGGAAATTTTAGCTTCCCTGCCAGCTGCTCAGGTTCACAGACCTGCTGGAGATTGGGGAATACCTAGAACCAGAATATTTTTATTTCTGTTTAAAAAGGGAGATAAACACCTGATAAGTTTTCGGAAGCTTTTTACATGGTTCCATCCTGTTGACGGCTTAATAGAATTTAAGTTCCTACTGATAAACTATCAGTGAACACACTCAATCAGACTGTCAGTTATCAATTGGCAATGTGTTAATCATGTAGAAATGTGTAGTTTGGTAGGGACAGGACAGTGGATTATTTAAGACTAGGCTTTTTCCAAATAAATGATTTGTTGTAGATGTGTTTCTCTGAGAGAAGAGAGTATAATAAGCTATGAAGGCCTTTGGTTTTTATAAATCAAGTGTCTTGTTCTATTAGTCTTCTGGATTTTGGTGGTTATGATGCAAAAGCAGACAGTTCTTCCTGCTTACTGGGTGACATTATTGATTTCTCAACATTTATTAATGTTGATAACTTTTAGTCATAAACAAATGCTATCATAAAGTTGGATAAATTGACTTTATTACATTGCAGTCTGCTATAATAAAACATTGCAATAGCTTTAGAATTCATGGCAAGCAAACAAAGCCAACGAAAGGTAATGTGAAACATTCTTCTGGAAAATATATCTAGTGGGACTTTAGCAATTTTTAAAAAAAAACAACACATTTATTTTAAAACGGATGAGATTTCCTTTTTAATTTTCATTCTGGAAAATGCATTTATTATTATTATTATTATTTTTATTCCTCTTGCATCCAGTAGGAGTTACAGTTGTGGAAAATAAGAGGGAGATGATTTGTGAGTGGTTGAATGGGATTATCTGTTAGCTGCCCCTTGAACTAGAAATAGACGCGATATACTTCCAATCCAGGCAGTCGTGCCCTTGGCACTGCTGTTCTGCTTCACTTCATGTTGATCAGGAGTTTGTGTCCGTAGTGGTGGCTGGTGCCTGCTGCAGGTGTCTTTTCTGTACTACAGACCAGGGGAGCTCACTGCAGGACATCAGCTGCTCAGAGACTTGGTCATGAATCTTGTCCCATAGGAGAAATCTACAGGTTTGGTTAGGTGACGGCACCTCTAGGCACGCATGCAAGTTGTGAGCATGGCACTCTACCCTGCGAGAAAATACCAGCATAAAACCCCATTGGGGCTAGCATAAAGGTTAGGTGGTTCTGATTTTCACTTCTGTGCAGCAGTCAAGGCAACAGCAGATTAAATTGGGTCTGTATCCCTCTTACAGAGAGAGGTAATAAATCTTTCACGGGACTGAATCTTCTGCCGTGTTTCTGGCCGTGTTAGCATGTTCTTGTGTAGAAGCTGTGACTAACTGAATTATCTACCAGCCCCCCTTTGATTAATGCTTTTGCAAAGCGTTTTGCACATTCAGATTGCTGCTCCAGCAATATCTGTCTTCCTTCTCCCATAAACGGAGCAAAACCAGCTGGTGTAAGTGATGATAAGCTATATCCTGTCCCCCAAGCACTTTATACTTGTATGTCAAATCCAGTTCTTTGTAAGATTGTACTGACCTCAAAAGCCCTCAAGGAAAAAAAGAAAACAAACTGCTAAATTGGATTTGGAAAACATGTTTTAGATAGGAATTTGCCTAGGAGCTGAGCTTCTCGGAAGGAACAATGGCAGATTGTATTTGACTGGTTTTAGTATTTCCTTTGTCTTCAACTTATGAGGCAGCCGTGGCAAACTGCTGCATCCTTTGGTATCTGTTTCAGCCCAAAATGACCTAACTTAGTTTTGTCCCTTGTGGTGATAATAGGTTCAGATAATTTTTGAAGTGCTAATTGCTTGAGCAGTACAGAAAAACCGAAGTTCACAGTGAAAATTAATTTGCTTGCAGAGCTTTCCAGCCAAAGGGTTACGTGAGTATGCTATAGCCAGCTTTAGAAGTAAGTACGTTTAGTTACAGTTCAACAATTTCTTTGTCAGGATGTCCGTAAAGGTTGGCAGGATGCTGTCAAATTTTAGGAGGCAGGAAAATAGACTTGAAGATACAAAACTGGAAATATTGGTCAGAACAATTTAAACATTTCAGTTTAATCTCCTACTATATAATGAGTGATTGACTCGTGACTGAAGTTCCTCAAGACGTCTTTGAGGGTACAGTGTTGTGTGATCGTAGCGTGACACGGATTTGTAATGGATCAGTGATTTCTCCAGTGCGTTAAGGAGTCAGTGTAATGTTGCAGTGCTAATTCTTGGAGAAGATATGCATTTTGTGTCAGCTCACTGATAGCAGCGGTACTCGTAGAGCTTTTTTAGCATCCTTAAGTGGGTGTTTGCAGAAGAAAGCAGAACCAATGACAGATATTCAAATAACTGGTAAGGACGATCTGGATGGATTATTTTGTTTGAAAAGAATTTTGTGGTAGCACAAGCAGAAAAGAGATTTGTATGGGGTGAAGGAGAGTTGGGGTTGAAAGTTGCTTGGTGCTTTGGCTAAGTAAAAACAAAAGCATGCCTGTAAGTGAGTTGCTTCATTCTGAATTGTGGTGAATCGTGAAAGATGATGCAAATCAGAGAATCATAAAATGGTTTGGGTTGGAGGGGACATTAAAGATCATTTATTTCCACTGCCACGGGCAGGGAAAATCCCCACTCCCACCAGACCAGGTTACCCAAAGCCCCATCCAGCCTGGCCTTGAACACTTCCAGGGATGGTCCGCAACTTCTCTGGGCAAAGGTTTCAATGAATACTGTAACTGGACTGGATCTTTCATAGTGCTATTTGTATACATTTGGGACAGCTTGGTGGAGCATGGTGTGTGCTTTGTGAGACAACAGCCAGATTCACCTCTGATTCAGGTAGGGCGTGCTTGTGCTGCTCTTGTGGCTGGAGTGTCACACCCTATTTATGCACACTGGACCTTTTTAGGAAGAAACCTAAGTCAGTGTGCGTGTGCCATGCTGATTTTCTGGCCATGGCTGTGGACTTCTCAGAACGGAAAGTTTCAGGTTAGATCCAAGGATGCAAAGAACTTGCTCTTCTACTTTTTGGTACGTACCTCCTTTATGGGGCAGAGAAGCCTTAAGCTTTCTTGGCTGGCATGCTCCGGACCACAGCATTGAATTCATTAAATCTGGATGTTATGCAAATCTGGATGTCGGGGGAGTACAGACTGTGCAGCTGGGACACAGCTGCAGTACCCAACAGTTGAAATCTATCAGCAAACGAAACCTGTGCTTGCAAGTAGCGTGATTCAAAATTTATATAATGCCTCACCACTGTTACTGTTAACTGGTTCACATATTTATGCCCATGAGTATATGCTACTCATGGGATAAAGGAATAATAATGGGGAGAAGAGGTAATTCAGGAACATTTATAAGCCTAGAACAGTGGCTAAATATTGTTGGAGTGCTTTACGTAACGTAATACTCGAAGGAAACCTGTAATAGATGTCATCATCATCGTGTGAGTTGGTGTTGCTTGCTGTTACCTGGGTTTTAAATCTCTTCTAGTGGAATTTATTCTCCAAGGAGTTACTATATTAGGATAGGGCCATGAACTGTCAGCCTGGGTGTACAGATAACAAACAGATGTTGTGAGGTCTCATTTTAGCTATTTCTGAGAACGTGGATGAATAATTGACTTGATCTACTGCAGTTCCCTCGGTATCTGTTGCCCAGGAGTAGTATGCTCAGGAATGGCTGACGGCACTTTAACATACTGTTAGCATGGTCCTACATGGTCCTACGAGACAAAAAAAATGTACATAAATAGATGTCGATTGGAAAGTGCTAATTGTCCTAATTGTGAGTTTTACAAAGTGTTTTAGCGGGTGCTTACTCTAAAATCTGATTCTTCCACTCTCGATGTTATGTTTTCGGAGGTTAACCTTTACGTTCCGGATTTTTGCTGTTTTTTCCTCTGACGTGTAAATATATTTGAGAGATTGCTGTAGCTGTACACAATTTCTCGAGACCTCCTATGAGCTATATGCGTGAAGGACATACGACTTCAATGTCTGTTGTATGGGGAAGGACATTTAATGATAGTAACATTTTTCTTGATTGTCTACATTGCCTACATTGCCTATTTGTCCACAAAATATCAATTTTGTTGCTTTTAACATATTTTTAAGAAAAGATTGTCTGTTTCCAGGCACGTGCTTGGGCTAATAAATATCTGGATAATAATTGGGTTAAAATGTCTCAACTCTTGTAAAGGGAGGCCGGTCATAGAAGGTAATTAGTTAAAGCCTCCTACTGTGCTCTAGTTGTGTGCAGTCTTCTTGTGACCAGCCACCAGCTGATGGCAGTGGCCATGGAACTTTGAAAAGCTTAGTTTTATTTTTGAGATGCATTAGATGAACTTCTTTTTAGGGTTATCAGTTTAATCAACATTTAAGAAGTTCTGTTTAGTACAGCAGTGTGGTAAACTAATATCCAAATTACTTATAGAATACAAATAGTATGAAGTGAATATCAGCAGATACTATCTGCAGGAAAGAAACTTACACAGACGTTTGTTTGAATTTAATAAAGCTTTACTTTTTTTAGTGGGACATTTGGGAGAATATTGTCTTCTTTCTGTGGTCAAATAAACCTGTTTTCAACGTTCAAGGTGAAATCTCTTCCTCCAGAACAGCTGGTGCTATATTCTTCAGATAAAGAAAATCTGCGTAAGAATGCTGCTCTGACATTTATCAGCTTGGAACACGAATGTTGGCCGGCTTCTGGTGTTTGGATATGTTTGAAAGAAGCACGTTTAACAAAATGTTTAACATCCCATCATTCCATTAACTTCTGTTGACATCCAAGCCTTCCTTCATATCATCTTGTAGGCCGGTGATGATGGACAGGTTAGCACGAGGTGCACTGAAGGCAGAATGTAGGTGATATGTAGCAGGATGTGCTACATATGCCGAAAAGGTTTGGTTGGTCTGGCATCTTGTGACTTCAGAGGGGTACCTGCTCCTGGCAAACCAGGTTCCGTGCTATTGGGACTCAAGTTTTATGTGAAACTTGTACCACTGTACATCAAGACACTTTGCAAATAAAACTTTAATGTGTTTTTCAAGGTAAATATTTTTTTATGATGCATTTCTTTTCTGTTATCAGCAGAAGTTTACAGCCTTCGCTTGAGAGTGCAATGGGCTATGAAATTGGGGTGTTCCGTTGCGTAAGTGACATGAATAAAATAGCACATTAATGTGGGAGAACAGGTTCTAAAAAGAACCTGTTGTTTATACCTCCACAGGAAATAAATATTGAATCCACCACGCTAAAGGTATTTACACAGTTACACACCATGTTTTCCCAGAAAGGATGGTTATGATCTTTCCCCAAGTAGTTAAAATCTGGGGGCTGTATTAATTGCAGTGTTGCCTTCCTTTTGGGTTAAGATGGTTTTGGACTGTGGAAGACCCTACAGTGATGAAGGAACAGAAACAAGTTGGGATAAGCTAACATGCTGAGACCACATGCTTACAGTTGTTTGTTTTGCCTATGAGGTTGTGTGCTGTAGTTTAGAGGATTCAGCTGTGAATTTGGGCAGTTTGATGGATCTCCTTGAATCTCATCAAAGAATCGTGAAATGGCAGATTGTCTGGAGAAGTAGGTTCAAGTACAGAATGGCCTGTACTAAAAGGTAGAGGGAGAAGTCACAAAGCAGATCTTAAACACATCTGTAAGGTTTACGGTACAAATTCAGGGAAAAAAAAAAGTATTCAGAAAAAAAAAAATAGTACTTCTGAAGCAGTGTCTTGGAGGCAAGTGTACAAAGGTGATAATCTGGGGATTGCCATGGAGCAGGGACAGCTATGTGGAGCCAGGATTTCGACTTGATGATCCTTGTGGATGGTTCACCTTTTGGACCATCTGTCTTCCAAGCTGGGATATTGTATGATCATGTGAATCAAGCCTGAAGTATTTGTGTTATTTTGACTTGGAGATAATTGAATGGATCCAGAAGAGGATGCCTGCGAGAGAAAAAGAGCATGTTGTAAAAGTTGTCCATGCTTGAAGATCAACAATATGGAAAATCTTTTAGTGAAAAGATTAAGAAATAGCACAATGAGAAAATAATCCATGGCAAAAATTCAGCCCCAGAGGCTCTGTCCTGCAGTATCCCCAAGACAAGGGCTGTGCAGTCACACCTCTCCTTTTTGGACAGCGCGACACCTCCACATTGCCTGCTCTGCCTGTCCCTCCCGAACAGCACTCCAGTCGTCGCACTCATCCCACCAAATCCCACTAGTGGCAATGGTATCGTAGCTCTGGGAAAGGGCCAAAGCTTCCCGTTTGTTCCTCATACTGCGTGTGTTGGTATACAACAAAATTTTGGATGTGCTCCTGATCCCTCAGCACTCCCTGGAGCCATAAATGTGCCTGTTTGCCTTGCCACGCTCAGGCAGTGCTACACCAGCCCTTGGTTTAACCTCGTTTTTCGTAGTGGTATCTCCTTCCCCATCTATCCTAGTTTCAAGCTCTCTCAATCAGTCTTGCCAGGTTATGAGCCAAGCAACATTTCCCTGTTGAGACAGGTGGGTCCCCTCAGGCTCCAGCAAACCTCATGTCTTGAAGACTCTTCCATTATTATTAAATCCCAAATTATGGTGGAGGCACTGGTCATTGGCTGGGCCCCCCTGTTTATTTCCCCATCTCTCCCCATTACTGCGAGGGTTGAGGAAAACACACTCTGTGTTCCTGAACCCTTTAGTCATCTTCCAAGGTCTCTTGATAGACCTCAGACTTCCTTTAGCTGACAAAAGGGTAATACTTCAAAGGCCGTTTTATGCTCGCAAGTTTCCTGGTAACATCCTGGTAACAGGCTGGGAGATGTGTGGATAGAAAGCTGCCTGTCAGAGAAGGACCTGGGAGTTTTGGTTGACAGTCGGCTGAATATGAGCCAGCAGTGTGCTCAGGCGGCCAAGAAGGCCAGCAGCATCCTGGCTTGTGTAAGAAACAGCGTGGCCAGCAGGTCCAGGGTTGTGATTGTCCCCCTGTACTCGGCTCTGGTGAGGCCGCACCTCGAGTACTGTGTTCAGTTCTTGGCCCCTCACTACAAGAAGGACATGGAGGTGCTTGAGCGAGTCCAGAGAAGGGCTACGAAGCTGGTGAAGGGTCTGGAGAACAAGTCTTACGAGGAGCGGCTGAGGGAGCTGGGACTATTTAGCCTGGAGAAGAGGAGGCTCAGGGGCGACCTTATTGCACTCTACAGGTACCTGAAAGGAGGCTGTAGCGAGGTGGCGGTTGGTCTGTTCTCCCACGTGCCTGGTGACAGGACGAGGGGGAATGGGCTAAAGTTGCATCAGGGGAGGTTTGGGTTGGATATTAGGAAGAACTTCTTTACTGAATGGGTTGTTAGGCACTGGAATAGGCTGCCCAGGGAAGTGGTTGAGTCACCATCCCTGGAGGTCTTTAAAAGACGTTTAGATGTAGAGCTTAGGGATATGGTTTAGTGGAGGACTTGTTAGCGTTAGGTCAGAGGTTGGACTCGGTGATCTTGTAGGTCTCTTCCAACCTAGACTTTTCTGTGTGATTCTGTGATTCTGTGATCCCTGATCCAAGCCCCAGGGAGGTAGCCAATTTCTCTGTAAAGGGGCCAGACCGCCTCCAGGTGGGAGCCTCCGTTCCCTCCAGGAGGGAGTCCCCCATGACTACAACTCGATATTGTTTTTTTGTGGCTCTGGTCTTGATGCTGCTCTTGCTACGAGGGCTTGGTTGATCTCACCTTGCAGGGAGAACTTGCGCGCGTGCCTCTTCCACCTTGCCAGCTGAGAACTGATCTACTACACAAGTGTTCTGCTGTTTGTCCGGAATGCATCCTGGAAAGCACAGTGGTTTCTGATCTTCCAAATAGCAAAGCATTTTTCCCCCTAAGAATTCCTATGTTGGGGGTGAAGGTGCACAAACAGACTTAAACATCGAAATACGTGAGGGCAACGTGAATGGTGCGAAGGATGGAGAGGCAGGAACAGGATCACCAGCTGGGAGAGGCTGATGTTTTGGAGTGGGTCGTTGCCGTAAGCTTCATTGTGAGCTTTCTCCCTGCCTCTTTCAGAATGCTTACCTTCTCCTTACTGCTGTAGTTACACTCCTGAGTGAAGGTAAGGTAAGTCAGACAAAGAACAGATGAATAATTGTGGAGAGGCAGCAGCTCTGTTTTGCAGATTATCTGTCATCCTGTTCTTCCGGGACTTCTGTAACAAACACAGTGAATTTAAATAAAAGAAGGATATATTTTGTATGACTTGCGTATATCTTCTTTCTGTTCCATTAATTCTTACTTCTAAAAAAGCTTTGCTTCTTGTCAAGATCACTCAGCTGCTGTGTGGGACAAATGGGTTCATGAACAAACCTGGGGAATAGAAAGGTGGCTGGGATGCAGCAGCTTAGGGCTCAAGAGCAGAGGTAAGGTTGACCAGGGGACCAGAAGGGTTGGTGTCTGCTACAGACCACCAAGTGAGGAAGAAGAGGTGGATGAAGCTGTCTTTAAACAACTGGAAGAAGCCTTCTGCTCGTAGGTCCTGGTTATTGTAGGGGACGTAACCACCTAATACCTGCTGGGAAGGCAATGTGGCAGGGCCAAAGGAACTGAGTGCTTGTATTGCTTGTTGATAAAGCAATACAATAAAAATATAAATATGTGCAATATACAATACAAAAATACCTGAAATCTTACTCTGCAGTACTTTAAAAAAATGTTTTAAGATGTTTCTGGTTGAATTAGATTACCAGTTGTTGCAAATACGTGTATCTTGCTTTGGGCTTATTTTGTATGATATTTCCTCTGTTTTTGTGGAATTTTCTTAAAAAATTATTACTTTTTTTTTTTTTTTTTTTTTTTACATAGATGATGAAATAAAACAAAAAACGTTCAAGGATTTTTTTTCTTTATTTTTGGAGCATCTTTCTGTAAGCTACGTAACTGCTTCACACACAAAGTTAATGATGGTTAAGAAAAAAAAATCCTAGCTAGACTGAAGGTAATTAGATTCTAAACTCTTTAAGGCAAAGCCTTTTTTCTTTGTGTTTCTGTGGAGGGGTTGCTGGCCCACAGTTAGCAGTCAGTTAAGCAATTATCAGGGCTTTGATAGTGATAACATGGACTTTGAGATTGCTTTAGGCACGGACAAATGAATTTTCAAGGGAAAAGCTTGTGTTAGAAAAATTCTCATTTAAAAAACGAGGGGAACGAATGCTGGAGTATATCTAAATCTGTTCTTAATAACTGTGTTTGCAACCGGAAAAAAATAGTAAATTGGGAGATAAGTGAAATGGGATGTTTGTAAAAACTTGTAGTCTTCTGAGAGGGATCCCAGAGGAAGTTACGTGGTGAACTCTGTGTTCATCTCTGAAGTTTCACTGTCAGACTGGAATGGAAGAAGAGAAGTTCACTTTTCTCCCTTGACCGAGCAGTTATGGACATTCAGCTGTGCTGTTGGTCCTGAAAGTCATGCTGGCACCTGGAAGGTAAAGAGGCAGAGCTGCTTACACCAAGGGTATGAAAGATGCTTAACAATACCTGAGCATAAGAAGTATATAAATATATATATTTATTGGCATACAATACAGTATGTGGCCAAATATACAAAAATACAGCTGTAATTCATGGAGATTGAAGTGTTCCTAGCTGCAAGGAGGTATCCAAGAGTCTTGTGTTGTCTCAACACCAAGATTAAAACATTGCTTTGTGCTCTTCTGCCTTACTCGGGGGTGATCCCTTTATCATAGCGTGGCAGGCACAGAGGATGTAAATTAGCTGTTGGTTGCCAGCGGTGTTTCTTTCAGGATTACTGTGAAGGAATAGGCTTCTGAAAGTACAAAAATACTGTTAATTAATTACAAGTCAGACCAGTTTTCTATCGACTAGAAGTGTTTCCTCAAGAAGGGTGGTTGTGGCAGCATCGTTCCTGAGAAAATAAGCATTAATGGAAGCTGGTGTTAAGAGGAACATCTAGGAACAGAGGTGGGAAACCCAAACTGTGGACTTCAGAGGAACAAACGTCCTGTTCAGCCTCCTCCTGGGCTGTCTCAGCAGAGTCAACGGTGCGCTGGTCCAGGTGTGGAGCTGGTCAAGATGAGCCGATGGGAGCAGCTCGGAGGCTCACCTGTTTGCCTTCTCCATTGCCACGGTGCTTGGAGGAGCAGTCCCAAGGGAGGGTACCCCCAAAATGGGCAGGCGGTGGAGGGGGAGAGGCAAAAGAGATGCGGCAAGATGACAGCATTGCAGCAGAGGCTTCTTGATGAAAGCAGGTATTCAGCCGGGCCAAAGGGATGATCAGAAGCAAAAAATTCTTGCAGGAGATCCCAGGGGCAATGATAAAGTTTGATGCCATCTGGAGCTGCTAGAAAGAAAGTGAAAAAAGGCTTTACAAACACTTTTATCATTCTTGTTTTTATCCAACCAATTCTTAGTCATATCTCTTTTAAGAAGCAAAGTAGTGAAACGTTCCAGTAATCCTGGCTTGAGAGTTTAAGAAGTCTTCCATGTCTTTCTGGAGTGCTTGATTTAAAGAAGAAAATTAAAGCAATTCTATCTCAGCACTGTCAGGTCCATTGTGCTCCTAGATAGCAACCTTACTTGCTGCACATGCTGTCACTGTTGTTTAACTTAGCAAACACTGCTACAAAATGTAAGTCAAAACAGGAGAAGTAAATTAATGATGATTTCTTCTATATGTTGTTGAACCTCATGTGATCACAGACTTTGCACACTTCTAGTTTATTCTGTTCCGTGTCAAAACATTTAATCTATCTCAATTTGTGTAACTGGAATATTGCTGAGAGTAAACTTGATTTATGCTGGACTTTCCAGTTGGGTCTCTGACCTCTGACGTTGTTTTCCATTGGGCACCTCTTGCTTCTGTCAAGTGCTTTCATTATGGGCTTTCAGCTTTATCGACACTTAATTCAGATGACCTGTTGCTGTCTTTAGAATAGTTTGATCTATCTACTGGGTAAGCCTTCTTCTGTTTTATAGGATATACAACGCTTTTTTTGTGGTTGTTATTTGAAGTTCCTATTGCTTATGGTTGTATTCAGCGCCCTGCTGCTGTGTTAGACATCGTTAAGGTTTCATAAAGACCGTAAGGATTTGTTGAAGCCCTGATTTTCAGTGTGTTCTGTATTTCTGATCAGGCTTTGTGCACATATCTTCTTTCCACATTAAGTAGTAATTTTATTAGATTGAGCATAATAGGTCCCCAAATAAAGCTTGTATCTGTCAAGTTCATGTTCTGCTATAGACTTCAAAAATGCTGCTTGTCCATCATTCTTTTAAAGGCTTCTGTAATCTCACTGGTGTTACAAATTTCACACCTGTGAAGTGGGCATCCCTATTTTTCTTA
The DNA here is from genome assembly GCA_011076525.1 of Nettapus auritus. Lineage (NCBI taxonomy): Eukaryota > Metazoa > Chordata > Aves > Anseriformes > Anatidae > Nettapus > Nettapus auritus. The sequence continues at coordinate 194,564,355 of CM021765.1, forward strand.
TGAAATAGATAAGCTTAGCATGGCTAAAGTATTTAAAGTTCACTCAAATGATATTTTTTTTTCTTTCTTAAGTGAAGCACGTTTTTATGGAATTAATGCTTATTTAATGTTTTCAGAGATCCGTAATTACTGTGATAAATCAGTAAGATGTGCTGTTGCATTCTCAGAAATACTCAGTAATTTTTACAAATAAGTAGAAAAAAGTTAGAAAGGCAGCATAAAATCAAGTAGGAATAGAATTTTCTTGTGTGTGTGAAAACCACAGAGGTTGAGATTTATTCAACCGATTTTATGAATGGGTACTGCAGAAGGCAAATAATCTTTTGTTTTGGAAGGATTTGTTTTGCTCAACAGTAGTCATTTAAAAATGGTTATAATTTAATCAACATTAATCTACAAAAGCTGCTAGCTTTGCCCGAAAGCCAGTTTTGTTCACTGCTGGCTGTTGCTTAGCTCTCTTATTTAGCTGGACAGCAAGGCTGCATTTGTGGACGGCAGTGGCAGTTTATGCTACTTAAAAAAGTTCACGAAATTGCAGCTCAAGCATGTAGTGTAAATCAATTGGATTGGTTTTTTCACCAGTGATAGGAGACCTCTTCTGTTGTACCTCTCAGTTTTAGGATGGGATGGCTCTGGGGGGGTGCCCTTGCTCTCCAATAGTAATAGACTACGTGTTTAGCATTGAAACAACTAACAGCACCTAAGATGGTTCTCATCCTTTCCTAACAGTGGATGACTTTTCTGTTTTGCTGTATGTTGTATTAACTTGGAAAATCAACATTTTGATGATACACCGTTGTTTTCCTTAATGAGAAGCTTTAGCGTTCAACCATAAACCAGCCTGGTTTTGAATAATACGAATGTGTGCCCCTGGAAAGCGAGGCAGAATTTTATGTGCAGACTTGTGCTGTAACTATCTCTGTTCAAATCAGCTTTGTATTTAGTAACACAAGTAAATCTTGTGAAATGGCAAATTATTTGAAAATCACCTTTTACTTCTCAACTGTACGTTTGTTTCTAACACTAAGTTGTGTTAACTCTCTCGTATAGATATGGAAGTAATGAAGCCTTTAATTGATGAACAAAGTTCAGATGGCGTCTCAGATGAGGAGCATGAAAACGACATCCTGCCAGTTGAGAAGCATTACCAACTTGAAAATGAAGAAGGCATTACGTATGTATTAGTCTTAAGTATCAGCTTGTTAAAATTCCTCGCCTCCAACTTGTTTTTCATGAGTAGTTTACTGAACTCTCAGGGGGGTTACATGCAACCATGATATGGTTTTATAGGGCTTCGCACAGTTCTACTTCAGAGCTTTGCATACTTCCACCGAAAAGCAGCATGTTTTGAGTAGGTTCTTCAGTTTTTGGAAGCTAACAATATACTGGCTGTAAAATATTCCAAGGTGACCGTTTATAAAGTGTTTGGATCACTCAGAATCCAGGCATTGTTTACAAATGTGTTTGATTGATTTTGTTTTTTATTAAAGGAACTTCAGAAAACTTTGGAAATAGATTATTTGTTAAAGTTGTATTTGAAAGAGGTTTTTTTTTTTTTGGGGGGGGGGGGAAAAGCTTTAGCTGTCAGAATTGTGTTTTGTAACTGGTAATTGCTTTGAATGTTATTGATTCTAAAATTGCATTGATGTAACTTTGACACTTTCTGAGGCAAAAAGACAATGAAATTGCACAGAAAGTAGCCTTTCACAAGCTGGGAAAAGGAGATAAGGATCAATCAGACCTGTATGTTCCATTTGATGGAACTCTTATCTAGAGATTAATAAGAACGTCCTTTGAATGTGCGGGACCACTTCAATGTAGTTACTGCTCACAAATTGTTCCTGTATGTTAGTGAATTATAGAGGGTGTGCTTTTAATGGGACTTTTTCTGTTTTTATCATCAGGTTTATACAAACACTTACCCACCTCCTCAAAGGAAACATTGGAACTGGGCTTCTTGGTCTTCCGCTTGCAATAAAAAATGCTGGCATTGTGGTAAGAATGCAATTATTTTTATTAGAATAGAAATGTTATCTAGAAAGATATACAGATATGTGACTGAGCCTGAAGAACTAATATCTTGATGCTTGTTGGTTGTACCTTCCTACTGTGAATTGTGTTCTAGTTTTTCTTTTCAGTCTGGTGAAGTTATTGCTGAAGGTTGAGACAAAAAACAAACAAAAAACAACCAAACCTTTTTTCTTTTTTAACTATGTCATTCTGAAGACTTTATAGCATGTTTTGTATTTTTGCTTAGCCAGAGCATTTTTCTGTGGAAAACAATTTATTTTTTTTTTCTGAACAAAGGAAGATTTTGATTCAGTCAGACTCCTATGGTGGCTCATGGGATTCTTTTTTGGCTTTATTTTATCTTTGTCCAGACTTCACTATAGCTGGATCATGTCATGGGATGCACTGTCATCTTCTTAAATCAGTCTTCTGTTTCTGGGGAAACAGGGTGTAGCACAGTCTAGTTTATACCAGGTAATAAACAAGCATTTCCTGAGGCAATGTAAATTTCATTAAATGAACTTTAAAATTTATGACTAAATAAATTTAATTCTTTATTACAGGATAGTTTAAGGATGAAAGTTACAATGTAAAAAGAAAGTTCTTTCTGTGAAAAACTTTTGGTTAAATCGTTTGTTTTAGGACAGAAGTTAAAGTCAAAGAATATCTGTAACTTGTAATTGTAAAAAAAAAAAAAAAAATCAGGGTAGTGACTGTGGTGTGGTTTTTTTCTTTTTTTTTTTTTTTATCTTTTTTTTAATATTATACTGAAGAACATTATCAAGTGTTCTAATGTAATGGAAAGAAGCATTTAAAATGACAGTGTTGATGACAACAAAGTGGTCCAAACCATTGTTCAGAAATGTGCAAAATGTGCGGTCTTCTCTCATGACAATTTTTTGGCAAACATCTTAATGAAAACGTTCTGAGAGTGAAGTTATTAATGCCCATTTGCTATTTACTGCTTGATCACCCTTGAGAAACCTTCAATCCAGCAATCAATTAGAAGTAAGGAATGCAGCAGAAATCGGCAGCGAATCTTCCTCCCAGGGGAAGAAAAAGTTGCATAAAATTTTAATTCCTATAATTTATGTATGTGCTAAAATATGAAATTTTTGCATGCAAAGATTTTTCCCTGGCATGTTTTCATGAAAAAATCTGTTTACGTGACTTCAGTTGCTTATATCCTTTGTTCTCCCTTTTTTCTCCGCACCAGATTGGACCAATCAGCCTTGTGTTCATAGGAATTATATCTGTTCATTGTATGCACATCTTGGTACGTTGCAGCCACTGTCTATGTCAGAGGTAAATGTGGAACTACTCATTTTGTTGCTGAGATTTTTTTTTTCTGAGTTTTGGCCTGCAGAATGACACAGCGATGTAGCAGTTGCTTCAGGTCAGAATCTTGTACTTCAAAGAAGGAATACATATTCATATGGTGCAGCTAGAAATGATAGTGCTTTGTGTAACAGTATGTTAATACAATGAAAAAATGTTTCTTCTCTGGTCCTCCACAAAAATAAGTTGGTTTAACTTGCGCTGTCCAATATCCCATTCCCTGTTGTAACTGAGAAATAATCAGGTCTTTCTCATTGCAGTTTTAGTTGTTTATCTTTGGTCCTTAAGTCCTTTTATATCTTCATAGCTTTTGAATCTTCATAGCTTTGAAAAGCATTCAGTTTATAAATTGCCAGTTTGTAAGTACTTTATAGGACTACAGAATCAACTAAGAATTGCCGTTAATGTCTTTTGTGATTGTCTCTTTGGATTGTGACAGCTTGATTCTTCAAAATTGTGGTGCTAAGGCATGTGGTAAAATGATAGTGAGCAGATTAATGCTAGATAGTCTTCCAAGTGAGATGTACAATAAAAGTGCAATAAAAGTTCTTTAAAAGTGCAGTAAAGTTTCTTAACTGAACATGAAGCTGTTAGTGTCCCTGTAGCTGGAAAAGCTATTATTAAGAACAAAAACAAAACCAGACCTGATTTAGTACTGTTGAATTAGCGGGAAGCAATTGTAGTTTACATGCTTATAGAGTGCTGAATAGCCCTTCCTCCAAGAAACAAGCTCAAGAAGTGTAAACTATACTTCTAAAATTCAGCAGCTGTGGAATGGTGTCACAGATGATTCCATATAAGCCTGTGAGGCCAGCAGCATTTTCAGGGTAGAGAGGTAGACTTTGATAGTTTCTACTAACTCCATTCTTTTTTCACTCTTTGATTTCAGGTTGAAAAAATCCTCACTGGGTTATAGTGATACAGTTAGTTATGCCATGGAAGTGGGGCCTCTGACTGCTCTTCAGAAAAGATCTTCCTGGGGAAGGTAAATTTGCAGTCTAGTTTTGCAGTTATTTATTAAAATTTGTCTACACTTGGAATGGTTAGGACATTTACTTTTTAGTAAGATGTTACTAGTTTTCAGAGAATATTCTCTGTGCATGAAATAACAAGTAGCACTGTGTAAAAATATTTCCTGGGGTCAACTAGTGACACTGGGGAGGACTGGGGAGCGTGTGTGTCTGTCAGGAACTTCAGTTTTCAAGTCTACAGGAGCTGTGAAGAAAAGAATTCCCTTCTATAAAATAGGAAGAGATGCTGTATAACCAGAAGTGTAGTCTGAATTGTGTAATATAAGTTTTTGTCAGCTTTTACCACAAACACATTTCACTGCATCAGAGTTTACTCTCTAAGCTGGCTGATACTGCAAACACACATTTTTTTCCTGAAAGGAAACAAAGCATTCTTTGATTTCTTGAAATATCAAGTACAGATCATGGACAAATATTTACTAGATTTTTGCAATAATGACCTGCAGATGTTAATAGCTTGTTGTGTCTCTAAGGTGCTTTATCCATCTTTTAAAAGACCATTATGTGTTTTTTTTTGCCATCTGTTGCTGTATAGCTGTTTATGGAGCTTACAATATGACTGCATAATGATGAAACTGAAAACCTGAGATGTTATTCAATGTTAACTTTAAAGTTTTTTTTTTTTTTTTTTCCTCTCGTGAGGAAGAGAATGTTTTTGCGCTGTGATTTTCAAGGATACAGCATCTTGTGTCACTTGTTTGTGGCTATCACTTGGTTTCAGATAAAAAAAAAAGATGAGCTAACATTTAAAGATCTTTTCTGATGACATCGTAGGAATGGACTGGAGCTGTACTAGAGGGAAATTTTTTTATTTGTAGGAGAGTAGAATGAAAATACTGTAATGCACCAAAGAGATATAAGCCAGAAATGGCAATTCTATTTCCCGAGGCATCATGCTCCAACAAGATTGTTCTCTGGGGCAGTTCTCTGTTGTATGTTAGACTGTCAAGAGGGTTTCATTATGGTGTGTCTTCAGGTCACCATCATGTGTATTATTTTTCAAAAACAATATGAACCATACTTCAGATTTTTTTTTTCCAAGAGATACAGTGTCTGAATGTGTATTTGGATACATTCACGTAGACCCAGTCATCTAAGAAAATGTTTGTTGTCTTGAATTGCTGGAACTTTACTTAAACTGTGAGAGACATTTCATCTCTGGTCTCAGTGGAAAAACAGCTATGCTAAAGTACTAAATTATTGCAGCAGAACTTATTTGCACATTGAATAGATATGTCCGTTGTTTATAGTTGTACCGCATTGCTGTCTTTAAATTTCATTTTATGCCACTTTAAATGTGATATACCTATTTTTTTGAGAAACTTTCATACCTATTTACTGTTACCTTAAAAAAAAACACCACTACCACAACCACTAACCCACAAAAAACACAAAATCACCTTATTTTGCCAGAAGAACAACCTGCTTTCCAGTGCTCACAAGACTAATATGATATTTGAATCTAACATTATGACTAGTATGACAAGGAGTTGTAATTGTGTATTAGGTAGAAATGGATTAATCATTTGAATCCTAAGTAAAATGTATGTTTGTTTATTTTTTCTTCCTCAGGTATATTGTGGACTTTTTCCTAGTGGTAACACAACTGGGATTTTGTAGTGTTTATGTTGTGTTCTTGGCAGAAAATGTGAAACAAGTGAGTAAAGATATTGTATGGAAACAGTTACAGTTTTATATTTGTTTTTCCTTTTTTGTTTACTTGTAAAGTGCAAAAGAACTTGTAGAACATCAAGTTGAGAGATGCACAGAATAGGTTCTGCCATGGTTTACACATTAGAGCTCTTGTGAAAAGGAGCAATGTGCAAGGTGATCTAAACTCACGTCTTGCGGAAGTGCTCATAGTTTTATTGCCTTCTCATTTGTTGAACTTAAAAATTAATTGCAGAAATGATAGGAAACAAGGTTGAAACTGGTCTGGGATCCAGTTGTCAATGAACGTTTCTTTTTGCCAGGACTTGCTGCTGACTTTTATTCCTTGACCTTCTAAGAGTATTTTACCCTTTTTGTGTTGTTGGAATCTTTCTTTTGAAATTGTTCTTGTTTAACCTCTTCCATTTTTCAGAATTGTCTCACAGTTGCTCATCAATGATGGGGTCTCTCGGACCCCCAGAGTACTGTGTGCAGTTACGGGTGCCACAGAATAAAAAGGATGTAAAACCATTAGAGTGTCCAAAAGAGGGCTACAAAGATGGTGAAGGGTCTAAAGGGGAGGATGTATGAAGAGCAGCTCAGGTCCCTTGGTTTGTTCAGCCCAGAGCAGAGCAGGTTGAGGGGAGGCCTCATGGCAGCCTGCAGCTCCCTCATGAGGGGAGCGGAGGGGCAGGCGCTGAGCTCTGCTCCCTGGGGACAGCAACAGGACCCGAGGGAATGGCATGGAGCTGGGACAGGGGAGGGTCAGGCTGGGTGTAAGGGAAAGGTTCTTCACCCAGAGGGTGGTCGGGCACTGGGACAGGCTCCCCAGGGCAGTGGTCATGGCACCGAGCCTGCTGGAGTTCAAGAAGTGTTTGGACTACGCTCTGAGACATAGGGTGGTTCTTTAAGGACCCAGCAGTTGGACTCGATGATCGTTGTGGTTTCCTTCTGACTCAAGATAATCTGTGCCATTCTGTTCAGTTTTGAGGATGAAATGGACCTCTGTCTGAAAACATGTTTCTGTAATTAGTGAGGCAGATGATGCATATGTTATGGCATGTTATCAAGTATGAATCATCCATATGGACTTCTACCCAGAAGTAGAGTAAAGGTGTCTTTGAATAGCTTGATTTATTTTATTGAGGAAGAAGTGTCCCCATGGACAGTTAGTATGTAATAGACATTTTTTTTTTGCTCCCTGTGATATGAATATTATGTTTTAAAAGTATTCCAAGTTATGAAGATGTCAAGATGATAAAAATCTGCGTGTACAGCTGATGAATACTCTGTAATTTGTGTACTGAGAGGTTATGACAGTTCCACTGTCTTATCTCAGTACCTGAAAATCCTATTTTACATATGATGTCCTTTTGCAGGACTTCTGAAGCGGGAATTTTTATCGCATCCTTTTAATAAAAGTTTGAATTGAAACCTTTCCCATTGAACAAATATATGATCAACTAGTCATTACATATGTGTTTTGACTTGAAGCAAAAGGGAAGACTTCTTTGCCTTGGCTTGTATAAATTTTGAAAAACATGAAACATTTTCAGAAAACTCGCTGTCTTGAAGAATTGAAAGCAGGGAGCAGAACTTATAGAGCAAACAACCTTCACAAAAGCAGTAGCTGCAGAAACACATGGCATGTACCCTGTGAATGAATTAAAGTCGTTAGCAATTCAGAAGAGAAGTCCTATTTGCAAGTGTATTTGATTTACATTGCCCTGTGCTCTTTCCTGTGGAAGGGAGGTTGTTTCCATCTGGGCAACCTTACATTGCAGAAATCTGTCCCGTAGAGGGCACCAAAGAACACAAGTTGGTACAGCTTTAAATCTGTTTTGGATAGTGGAAGGATGAACAGAGGGGATGAGTGAGTAGAGAACTAAGATAAAGGAAAATCATGGTAATAATGTTAGTAAGCTTTTCCAGAGGAATAATTCCCTGGCTCACCAAAGAAACTCAGGTTTGTGTAGCTCTGGATATGGGATCTTATTTATAAAATAAGTGTCTTACAGGTAAAAAAGTCTAAAACTGGAGAAGAATGATGAAACTGGAACAAATATCTGAAATTTTGCTGCAACAAGATTGGAGCAGGATCACAGTGGGATAGACAAAGAAATCTGCCCAGAAGATGGTCCCCTTTTCATAGTTACTTCACTTTTCCTGCCTGAGGAGCAGAAGATCTTAAGTCAAGAGTCTTGGCAGCTATCTACTTGTTCATTAATATTTGCTGAGTTTGCTGAAAATGTGTCCTTTTCTCATTGTTTGCTGATACAGCTAAAATATGAAAACATTCTTACAGTGGGAGAGCACTTTATTAGGTCTTTGACACTTTGAACGACCCATCAGCAGGATGACAGGATGAGCCATAATGGACATAATGGAATTTTTATTTTTCCATGTTTTTGAAAAGAAGGGCTGGGGGAACACCTCTGGGAAAACAAACAAACAAACAAACAAGCCCACCACTTAGGCAGTTGTACTGAGACACAGAAGTGTTAAAAATCTGTAGTTTGCAAAGTTGAGTACTGAGTAATAATGAAATACCAGAACTAAACTAATGATGAAACATTTTTTGGCCTTTTCTTTATAAATTACAGGATTACACTATAGTTCCATATACAATATCTACCTGATTACACACTGTTTCAGTGCTTGATCGGTCCCTGTATTTTGTATTGCATGTTGCTCTGAGTTGAATAAGGAAGGAATTACAGGAACTGATCAGCTCAAGGACTGCTATTTTGATTCTGCTAGATAAAAAGTTTGAAAAGTTTGCAGACTACGTGACAGAAAGAGTAGGGTTTGGCATGTAGGCAAGAGTGATCTTGGTTGAAAGGATTAAGGAAACTATTTTTGTTTTTTTTTTTTTTTTGCTTCTGATGTAGTTCTTAAATGAAGCATGTTCATCAATTAAACTGAATTTTCTATGTACCTGATATCAGGACTCTGATAACCAGATTTACACAAATGTGTGATCTTCATAGATACAGCTGAGGGCAGTGGATGGTGTGCTTGGGGTATGTAAATGAGTCATTAAGTGAAGCAATCCTGTGAAGGAAGCAGTTTCAGACATCACACCATCATGTGAATTAGCGCTTGAATAACTAAAATTACTTCTGATTAACTCACTCTGTAAATTCACTAGTCTTTGTAGTCAATATGCAAGTAGTAGTCAATACTTGATTTCTAAAACACTAATGATATTTCCTTGTGGTTTAGGGAAATGTTTGTGTAACTCCCAGGTAGAGTTATGGTAGGCACGGAACAAAATGCATATAATGTATTCAGATTAGAAGTTTCTCAATGTACACTGAGCTCTGTGACACAAAGAAAAAAGTACTGTGTAGCAGCTCATGAAGTCCTGCACAGACTTTATTACATCTCAGTTTTTGTCTCTTTTGTAGTCAGGCGTAGTGAGTACAGACATAGTAAAATTTAATGACTGTTCTCTACAAATCAGAATTACTTTTATAGGAAGACATTTTCTGTTATGGTTAAGAGAGGAAGCCGTGATTCTTAAATGGCAAATGTACATTTCCATGTCTCAGATCTTTAGTGTGAGGATCTGAATTATGTTTGTTTATTGAATGTGTTTTTAAAGCACAGATGTATTGACTGAATAAGTGAAAGGATATTCCCAAGTTGTCTGATATTCAGATAGTATTTCAGACTGCTTTGCTTTCTTTAGAGGAGAGAGAAACAGCAAGAGAAACAGCTTTTCATTTTTTTAGATACTTCTGCTTTACATTGTTACTTGTTAGAATGGTTTTAAACCTGATAGAACTTTTTTAAACCTAATAAAATACTTCAAAAGTGATAGTAATGTTAGCTTGCATCTGAACAAATCAGTATAATTTTATCTTCATTAGATTTTTCCTTTGCTACTCTAGCATCAATACTCACACAACCAATTATCTACTCACAGGCAGAATTGTATTTTTTGGGGGGTTAAATTTTGTATTTTACTTTCGGACTTAGTTTTCTTCCACTCATCACTCTCTCTTGCCTGTTTTTTAGCTCTCCCATAAGATCATTTGAGATGCTTCTTCTGAGTCAACATACAGAATCACTCTTCTGTCATGCCTCAAAACCCACCTGTGTGGTGTGGAAGTTTCCTGTGGTCTTGCCTAAGGACCCAGTGGTTAAAGTAGATTGTTAACCAATCTAACGTGGATGCTGCTTTATTGATACAGAATTGATCTAAAAGTCTATATAGGTGTATATATATATATATGGAAAAGGGAATAAACTGCCTTTCTGTGCTTTTATATCTGTATAACTCTACCCATAATATCAATTACATGGTGTGTGTATATAAAATTCACAAACACAGTGTTTGATGATGCAGAAACTTGTGCATAATGAACTTGGCAGTCAACAATTGAACTGAAATGTTCAAAAGTTTATTTTTTTTTCTCCATAGAATCATGGAACAGCTTGGGTTGGAAGGGACCTTAAAGATCATCTAGTTCCAACCCCCAGTTATATTTTTCTTAAATAACACAGCAATTTCAGACTTGAGACAAAGCAATACTTTAGGACGGTTGAGAATTGGAGGAGGTTGCCCAGAGAGGTTTTGCATTCTTCATTCTTAGAGGTTTTCAAGAGAAACAGCCTGGTTTGACCTCATGTTGATGGAGCTTTGAGTAAGCAGCTGGACTATATCACGAGGTCGCTTCTAACCTGAATTATTCTATGGTTCAGTGAATCCAAACCTCCTTTTTTTGGATAATGTAATGGAGAGTATATCAGGATTATAATGTTTCTCTTAGATAAGAGATGACAAGGTAAAGTGACTCAAATGAGAAATGGTGTGGAAGAGGAGCTTTTGAGTTAAAAACATACCAGAAATAGGTGCTTTTTGTAACTGGGACTAAGACAGCTGTGACTGCAAATCTGTTTACTCAAAATATAAATCTGAGTGGAGCGGCTTCAGAATTGCCTTTAAATTTTTTTTTTTTTTTGTCCTTCCAGCTGGAATCTTTTTGCCCTGGCTTCTGCCTTTCAACTGTATTTCACGAAATGTGATCTGATGAGACTCTTGCAAGTAGTAACATTTTAGATAATCCATTTAGCCTCTGTTTCCTTCCCCTGGTGGATACTGGGGCAGGGAAGAGTGTGGCAAGAAAGGGTACCACGTTCACTGTGTTGTAAAGTGGACTACAGTGTTGTGGTTTGTTACAGGAATATAACTCATGTTTGAAGCATGCAAGTGGGAGCTGAGAACCTAGGGTAGGGGAGTCACATTTTGATAATTTTAGCTGTTTTTTACAGATGTCTGTCACCTGACAATGGTTGTGAAGAGTTTGTGAGAAGGCATAGTATGTTCTTTCTCAGTGCCTTCCTCAGTATTTTTGCAAAAATAAAACATAATTTTAAAGCCTACGTGTGACCACTCTTTACTTAACACAACATGGAGATGTGAGGTGATCATCCTGGCAGCTGCAGAGATCACAGTAGATCTGAACTCAAATAGAATTCTGTCCACAGAACTTTTTTAAATAACTCCCTCTACCTCCTGGAATTCTCACAGTCCAAATGATCCCTTGACTGCCTACTGTATCTCCAACTTGTCCTCTTCTCTTCTTCCTCAAGCTGGAAAATTAATACTCTGAGTTACTGTGATGCATAAAATAAAATAGATCTTGTAAGGTAATGGTAATTGTGCTGTTTCCTCAAGAGTCTTGTGACTACAGTAAAACTTGTATGTAATAGTAGTACTTGGCCTTTTTATTGTAGCAGCTTCATGTGTTTGACTTTTTAAAAGAGGATCTATGATCTTGTTGTTTTCACTTGCACAGATAACTGGACATTTTAGAGAGCAAACCACACTGAAATAATTGCCCATAAATTAATCGGTGTCAGTATTTAGGGGTCGGAATATCATCCTAAGTTGCTTTGATATATATTGATTTCCCATTTTTATTTAACCTCTTTATACTGTAAGGAAGCATTTTTTTTCCCACTGTCTAGGTATCTTTTCTCATCAAGCTAAAGGCTTTCTGTAGTGCCAATGAATTAAACAGTCATATACTGATTTATAAGATGGCAAATACAATCAAAGGGGAAAAGGGAGTATACCTTCCTAGGGAAAAGGCATAAGATTTATAACAAGTGGATCTGAACTGTTCTCATTTTGTAGCAAGCAGAATAACTACCACCTCTTCATGTTTTGGTCGTGGTGTACACACAGCACAGAATACATTTGCATAAAACAGATTTTGGCAGTTTTCATAGAATCATAGAATATCCCGAGTTGGAAGGGGACCCACAAGGATCATCGAGTTCAGCTCCTGGGTCTCTGAAGGACCACCCAAAAAACCAGACCGTATGTATGAGAGCGTTGTCCAAACACTTCTTGAACTCCAGTAGGCTCGGTGCTGTGACAACTGCCCTGGGGAGCCTGTCCAAATGCCCAACCAATTATAACCACATTAACATTTTTCCAAAAGATGCAGTGAGTGTTGTGAATAGTCCCAAGCTCAGTCTTCTGAATTGCACCATGGGCAATTATGGTAATATTATATACAAGATATTTAATACTTGCATGCATTGCGTACTACTATTTATCTACCAATATGAATTTATATTGATTTAATGTACACAGCTCTATGTTTTATTTATTTTTATTTTATTTTATTGTTATGTTTTTATTGGGTACTGAACGTTTACAGTTGAGTTAAAGTCGATTAATGGAAAAGTGAAGTTAATAATAAAATAATTTGAATTAAAATAAAGATAGATGAATATTTTACCATCTTTCTTTGTGCATGCTGACATGACATGGATTGCAAAGGCGTAAGGTTATTAGGCACTGAACCTTCAGACAATAAATAGTACTTGGTCATCTGAATCCATGCCTTACTTTAGGAAAATTCACACTGCAACGTTTAGGCCTAAATCCATGTTGCCCACATTTGTTTGACTGAACGCTTGCTTTCTAAAAGGGAGGCATATAATCTAAACTGATCATGTGGGTTTCCTCCTTAGTTGGTGGGTTAAAGACAAGGTCTTTTAGGGCGCGATTTCATCATTTCACAAGGATGGAACACTTGCTCAGTGCCTTGTTTTCCTCTCTGCATTGAGAGTATAGATAAACCAAAATGCCTGACATTCAGTAGCTAAAGTGAAGAGGTAAATTCTACCCTACAGAAACAGCACTGTAACCATGTGACCACTCAGTTCTACCAGTATTTATTTATTTTTCTACAGGTCCATGAAGGATTCTTGGAAATCAAGTCTGCTTCTATAAATGTCAGTGCCGCCAGCAATTCTTCTGAGAAAAGGAGTATGGATTTACGAGTGTACATGCTTTGTTTCCTGCCCTTTATGATCCTGCTGGTCTTTATTCGTGACCTTAAGAGCCTGTCCTTGCTTTCACTGCTTGCCAATCTGTCCATGGCTGTCAGCCTTGTGATCATTTACCAGTATATTGTAAGAGTGAGTATTACAAGTTTATAATTTGTTTTCATGTGATATCTTAGTGGTTGCTTGGGGTAGTAGGTCTCTGAAACATACTGATTGACAATGGCTGAAAGTCAGAATTATCTTGTACTATGAGGTAAGGAGATGTCTTAATAGTTGAGACATGCTTTAAAGAGACCTCTATGTTTTTTTTTTTTTTTTTATTTTTTTTTTTTTTTTTTTTAAAGAAATGGCAATATTACTGCACTTCAGATACGGAGCATACACATTTTGAAGTCTCTGAATCCTTGAGTAAGTAGAAGTTGCACCCAGAAGTTGAAAGGCTTCATCTGTGGCCAGTCATTTCATTGCAAGAGAAGAACAATTTCTACAATAATGTTTGTTCATAGCATTTTTCCAGTAGAATCAGTGAAAAAAAAAACAAGATTTATCATACATATTTAAGAATAGATATTGAATACTTCTATCTCCTGAGAAGTTGAATAGTTTTTATGTTTTCTGGGTTGCTGCTGTTTTTAACAGTTGGAGGCATTTCAGAACAGAACAAATTGAACTGAAGGCTGAAAAAAAATCTCATACACAAACTTCTACATTTTTTCATTCCTGCAATTTTTGAAAAGTATAAATGGCAAACTCTGTTGCGTGCACAGTATCTAGATATATGGTCTGTACTGATATTATTTAGAGGTATTGGCTATGGGAGGAGGTAGAAATTACACAAAAGACATTGTGGGAGTTGAAGAGCAATTAATTGTTCTGCAGGAATTCAGCTTGTGTTAAAAATACCTTTTTTTTTTTTTTTTTTTTTTTTTTTACTATCACTTATGGTTATGAAGAATACTTGTAAAGTATGAAGAATAAGAAAATGCAACGTTCTCAGGAGACCCTAATTTTTTAATAGGTTAAGCTTGAGTTTTCCCTTTCATTTTAATTGATGCTCACTTATATACGCACCAGAGTAACACTTTAAATATGAAAATTTCTAATGTCAGTAATAAGAACCTAGAATAAATACATCTGCAAGTGTCTGTGAGTGAGTGGGAAGGAAGTTGGAACTGTGTGTAAAGGACTATAAGCTTGTGGGGAAAACCATGGAGTGTAACTAGCAGTGTATACTCCCTTGTCAACACCTACGGATTTTTCTTTCCTAGACAGCAATTAAAATTGTAGGAACAGATGACATTCTTTACATAGCACTGTTTTGCATTTATTTCTTTAGGATATAACAGATCCTCAAAAACTGCCTCCTGTGGTTGGCTGGAAGAAATATCCTCTGTTTTTTGGGACAGCAATATTTGCTTTTGAAGGAATTGGTGTGGTAAGTCTTTATCATTGACTCTTCAGAATACCTGGATTTGTGACAGATGATGAAATATAGGCAGTTTCAAGTTTGTTGGTATTTAGTTTTCTCTTGTTGAAGCACTAATCTCCCAGTCATGAAATGCGCTAATTTTTCTAAGGCAAAAGTTGAGGAGAGAACATCCTTGTCAAAGGGTATTCTAGTGAATACTGATTGCTACTTGAACACTTAGCACCTTCCCAATTACAAGGATGTCTGTAGTTCACTGAAACAGATTAAAAATAGTTTTAAAATAGATTAAAATCATAATTCACTATTCAGCTAATAATATGATGATTCTGTAATTATGATGATTCAGCAGCTCAGTTTGAAGTGATGAGTGAAGAAAAAAAGAAACGTATTCAGCATCTTTCTTTTCCTTTGGGATCACAGAGGACAGCAGTGATTTATCAAAAAGTATTATTCTTCCTGCCTCAAGCTTGTCTAGAGGGATGGCTTCATAGCAATGGTGATGATAAGAAAAAGACTTGAAATTCCAGAATATTGTTTTGATTCATAGACTTCTGACAGTGAACTTCAGTTCCTCATTGTTTCCTGAAATAAGTCAAGTTATTTATCACTCCTAAAATGTGTTTTCTAGAAGTGAATCTTTTTTTAATCTCTTACATTCACATCCTACTGCATCTAAGGGCTTTCTGATTGCATCTCATAGTAGCAAAGTTTGCAATTTAGTTAGCACTTTTGTTTCACATTACAATTTTAAAAACAGACAAAGAAGCATCTGGGAATGGTAGGTCATAATGTCTTTAAACTGTTGGGAAATTACTATATACTCTTTATTTTTTACTAATATAACCACATACTTCAGCAAGTGTTATTATGTACTTAAAACTAAAGCTAAAGAAACACAACAAAAACAAACAAACCAACCCTTCCCCCCAAAATGTTATACACCCAAACCAGCATTCACTTCATTTGAAATTATTATTGTCTTTCATTGACATAACTTGTTTTGAGATTTCAAATATCTTTTCATTTCTGGAACTGTCAGCTCTGAATCAAGGCAGTGTATTTGATCCAGTTGCTGTATTACCACTGTCAGAAGAGTTGAAAAGCAAAAGTCCTGACTCCTAGTATGTTACCAAAGTGTTTTCACAGGCAGGATCTGTGGGTCTAGTGACAGTGAATCTCCATTTCTCAAACTGTTTTCAAAGATTTCTCAGACTGAATTGACTCACTTAGCTACCATGTATTTGGTAGTCATATGGAAGTATGTGTATGTGTATATACGTATATGTATATATATGGAAGTATATTTGGTCATGTGGAAGTTCTTTCACAGGAAAATGGCATAGGCTGTTTGATGCCTTGTTCTCTTGGAAAACAAAACAAAACAAAAGCATGCTCAGTGAATCTGACAGGTTGAGCTATGTTAAATTTGTTGCTCTTAAATTGTATGGTCTGTTTGTATACATACACTGTTTCCCAGACTGCACTTACTGTGTGTGGCTAAATGCAAGGCATATACAGTAGGTCTGATATATTTATATCCTAGTTGTATTGGATTTGTTGTTGATCTGCATGGGATGTGGGTATGTAATTGTAGCGAGGAAATGTGTGAGTCCCTGCAAATCTCAAAAAAAATGTGGAAGGCTTATTATTTGGTAGCTGTAGCTTACTGAATTACAGATAGTGAATTGATTTATGGTAATTATTTTTTGGCAAGTTAGATCCCACATTAGACAGCTTCTTAAATTTACATCAATAGTAATAACACTGACTACTAATGTAAAACTTAAAGGAACTTCAGGGTACGCCTGGATCGTTGTGCTTGATTGAATCCCTGGTTGTTACCAGTGACATTCTTAAGAACTGAAGACTTTTTTCTTTTGTTTATTCAAGAGCAGGATTCATTCTTACTGTACTTCTAAAATATGAAAACATTGCTCAATATTATTAGATATTAGCATTGCTTAGTTTTTGAGTATATTTCTATATGGTCTGTTTCACTTACTTGATCATAATTTACTTTTTAAAGCAAACAAATGGTTCGTTTTAGTTCTTTCACTTTGTTACTGATATTTAGAAACTAATGTTCATTTTCACTATAATTTGATATTCTGCATGTGTGTCAGCATCACACACAAGACCATTGAAAAAACATGTCTGTCTTTACAAATTAAAATTAATTTCAAGGTCCCTCTGGAGAGGAGCCTGCTGGTTCACCAAAGGGCCATGCTGCCTTCCAGAGGGACATTGAGAGGCTGAAGAGGGAGCTGAGAAGAATTTCTTGAAGTTCAGCAAAGAGAAGTCCCAAGTCCTACACCCGGGGAGGAACAACCCAGGCACTAGGGCATGCTGGAGAGCAGCTCTGCAGAAGAGGACCTGGGGGACACCAAGTTGAAGACGAGTCAGCAATGTGCCCTTGCTGCTAAGAGGACTAACTTTGTTTAAGAACCTGGATGCCTTAGGCCAGTTATCACCAGCAGGTCAAGAGAGGTGATCCTTCCCCTCTGCTCATCATCACTGAAGCTGCACCTGGAGTCCTGTGTTTGCTTCTGGGCCACCCAGTACAAGAGAGACCTGAACATACTGGAAAGAGTCTAATGGAAGGCTACCAAGATGATTATGAGACTGGAGCACCTCTGCTCTGAGGAGAGGATGAGAGAGCTGGAATTGTTCAGCGTGGAGAAGAGAAGGCTTTGGGGGGATCTCATCAATGTCTGTAAGTAGTTGAAGTGAGGCTGCAGTGAAGACAGAGCTGGGCTTTTTTCAGAGGTGCCCAGTGACAGGACAAGCAGCAGTTGGCACAAACTGGAACACAAGAGGTTCTGTCTAAACACGAGGAAGCACTTTACTGTTCAGGTGACAGCACTGATAAAAGTTGTCACACTGGTACAAGTTGTTCAGAGAGGTTGTGGAGTCTCGTCTCCCTGGAGGTTTTCAAAAGCCACCTGAACGTGGTGATGGGCAACCTGCTCTGTCCCTGACTGAGCGGGGGCTAGACCCAGATTACCTCTAGAGGTCCCATCCAACCTCAACTATTCTGTGTTTTTTTGGATGTAAAACTGAAAATCTAGAGTGTAAGGTATTTATTTCTTATATGCAGAATATTAATACATCTGCATTTCTCAGAGATATTTTGAATATGAATAATGTGTGCTGTACGTGTCTTATACTGTAGTTGCATGCACCATAGTGAAGATTTGAAAAAAGTATATATATTTGAACAGCTAGCACTTCATTTAGTGCTGGTAAAGTTCTTTAAGCATGAAATAGAAAAGACGAGTGAAGCAAATCAAGACACACATTTTGACTTAACTTAGTTAATATTTCATACAATTCTTGGTCATTGATTTAATTAGTGATTTGTTATTACAGCTCAATAAGTTACCGTCAAAGACAGAACTGCGATTTATTTGTATGCATTTTTGTGACCTCTTGCATATGCGAAGTGAAAAATGTTAGTTTAAAATTCTTCCACTGAGATGTAAGCTAATGAATTTTGCTCTAGCTTGCAGTGGATTAAGAATACTCACATAGTCAGTTGCTGTAGTATTGTTGATGTGTGATAACCTGTTACTCTGTATCTTAATTATTGGCCTTCTGATACTCATATGGTTGGATTGTTCTGTTAAGGAAAAAGCAAAAAACAACGCAAAACATTTATTAAATTGTCTCTTCTGATTGCAGGCAATCAAGATTCCTTAATCTTGGTTTTTATTTTTGAGATGTGATACTAGATTTTATTCTGGAATGTCTTGCAAGTAATATTTACTTCTGTGAAGTTACCTGAAAATTGCATTATAAACAGAAGCTTTAATGTCTTAGTTTTATCAGATAAGTTTATTCTGGTTGATTCCTGTTGTGCAATAAATTAGCCTTAAAAAGTTCTGAGGCCATAACTGATTTTTTTTTTTTTTTCTTTTCTTGGCTTGAAACATGTGTGACACTAATTTTCAGTGTATTCATCTGAGAGCAGCCAGATTGTTTAATGTTATGAATATGGACAGCAAAATAAATTTAGATGATTTTTTTTTTTTTTGGCAAGTTTAGTCATCTTAATGTAGAACCTGACAGGAGAGGAAATATGTCCTCAGTGTGGTTTCTCTACCACTGTCGTTCTATGTAGAATGGTCTTCCTTCTAGGAATACATAACTTTTCAATAGAGGAATAAATAATCTATAAGGTTTTAGCCAATAAAGTTAGGAGGATTTATTTTCAAAGATACTTAATTGATTCTACTGTTATTAGCAGGGAAGTGGCTAATGAAGAAAGAGAATAATTGTAAATTCATAATGACAATACACAGTGTGGAAAGTTCTGTTTGTGTGGTTTCTTTGAACCAAATAATAGACTGTAGGGGAAATATTCTAACACTGATTATTTTTTATTTTTTATTTTTAAATGGGGTGCATATCAAAGCTTCAAGCTGTCAGCCAGTAACTAGTGGGCTTCTGCAGGGCTTCATTTTAGGGCCAGTTCTTTTGAATGTTTTCATAAATGACTTGGACACAGGACATGGTATACTAAGTTTGTAAATGAAGCTAAATTGGTAGGACGTGTTGACTCTGCTGAGGGTGGAGAGGCATTGCAGAGAGATCTAGACAAATCAGAGAGCTGGACAATCACCAACAATACAAAGTTTAAAAAGAACAAGTGTCGCATTCTGCACATGGGAAGGGGCAGCTCTAGCTATGTGTACAGACTGGGGGATGAGATGCTGAAGAGCCGCCCTGCAGAAAGGGATCTGGGGGTTTTAATTGACAGCAAGCTGAAGATGAGCCAGCAGTGTGCCCTGGCAGCCAGGAGGGACAACCGTACCTTGGGGTGCATCGGGCACAGCATTGCTAGCTGGGCGAGGGAAGGGATTGTCCCGCTCTGCTCTGTGCTGGTGCAGCCTCACCTCGAGTACTGTGTGCAGTTTTTGGTGCCACAGTATAAGAAAGACATAAAACTGTTAGAGAGGGTCCAAAGGAGGGCAAGGTGAAGGGTCTGGAGGGGGAGATGTATGAAGAGCAGCTGAGGTCACTTGGATTGTTCAGCCCAGAGCAGAGCAGGCTGAGGGGAGGCCTCATGGCGGCCTGCAGCTCCCTGACCAGGGGAACAGGGGGGCAGGTGCTGAGCTCTGCTCTCTGGGGACAGCGACAGGACCAGAGGGAACGGCATGGAGCTGGGACAGGGGAGGGTCAGGCTGGGTGTAAGGGAAAGGTTCTGCACCCAGAGGGTGGTCAGGCTCTGGGACAGGCTCCCCAGGGCAGTGGTCATGGCACCGAGCCTGCTAGTGTTCAGTAAGTGTTTGGAATACACTCTCAGACATACGGTCTGATTTTTGTGTGGTTCTTTGAGGACCCAGCAGTTGGACTCGATGATCCTTGTGGGACCCTTCCAGCTTGGGATATTCTGTGATTCTAACCCTCAGTGGACCTCTTTGAGGACAGTGTCCTGCTGTGGATGGGAGAACATGCTGCTGCTGCCTTCCATCTGTGCTTTAGCTTCTCTTTGGTTGTGGTTTCCTGTGCTGGATGAAGCTAGGGTTGGTGTGCAGACCACAGAAGAGAGGAGAGTACTAACCATACATTTTAAATACTGGGGCTGCAGGTGATGCACACAATGAATGTGTTCACAGGATTTGTAAAGTTGTTTTTAAAGAATCATGTTTGAGAGCCACTGGTGAATAGGTCTGTTTTTATAAAGAATGTGAGATTTTTGTGACTGAATTAAAAAGTAGATTTAGACTGTGCTGCTGAGTGGGCCTAAGATGCAGTTAAAACTTTCGGACAAATTTTTCAGAAGAGTATAAAGCTGTAGTCTTCAGGCTTGGCTATGTCTGTAGCACTGCTGTGTACACGTGATTACTTTGCATAATGTTTTACCTATACAATCACAGTCATAATTAATTATTATTTTGCTATGAAATTCCATTTGACTTTCTTGTTCGAGGTATAAAAACCAGATCCAAACGTGGAAGCTTTCAGGGAAGGTGGATAAATTAGATTCATAAAGTTTAAACAAGGTGTATAATTTGTCTTCGGTATTGCATATAAACTTGCTCAGTTAAGTAAAATCATAGGATTCAGTACATTCTGTTCTCCAGTTGAGTGCCACAGACTGATTAGCCTAGCAGAGAGAAAATGTTACTTAACGTTAATTTCAGGTTTGTAATGTAAGGCTTCTGAAATGTTAGCCTTTTTCTTGAAGATGTCTATTAAAACCGCTTTTAAACTTGGATATCAGAGCTTTGCAGCAGGAGGTAGGGTTGTATTTGTATACCAAAGGACAGGCTCTGGAATCCCGTTAAGCACCATCTAACCAGTTCCAGGAGATTTAAAGTGAGAAAATTAAGTGGATTATCATTTAAAAAATGTCAGTATTTGGACTTTGAAAGTGATGCAGAGGAGCTTGTTAGGCCTGTGGCTTTGAGATAAAAGCATCTCATTTTCAAAAATTCGTTTGCCAGATTATCATTCTTTTAAAAAGTTAATGAAGTCTAATGACACTCTGTTCTGTTGTCATTAAGACCAGGCTGGATTTGACAGAAACAGACATTTAATGGGTAGCATGACATCATCTAAATCTGCTTGGGACATCTCTAGACTGGGGTGTATAAATTTAATTGCTGTTATTTTGAGACATTTGAGATGCAAAGGCTGTATCATCAGAGGCTATTTTTACATTTTGGCACCCAAACGTAGGCAACTGGATTTGTTGACTGTGGAAATGACCTACTTGTAAATTTACATGGTAATTCTGGTCTTTAAATGTCAGTGAGAGCTATGTATGCCTCTTGCTCCTGCGTGGGCTCCTCTCCACGGGCTGCAGCTCCGGCCTGGGGCCTGCTCCTGTGGGGCTCTCCATGGGCCGCAGCCTCCTCCAGGCCACATCCACAGGGGGCTCCTCCATGGGCTGCAGCGTGGAGATCTGCTCTGTACATATAACAATAAATAAAAATGAAGTTAAAAACAGTTAAAAACAACTTTTTTTTTTTTTTTTTTTTTTTTTAATATGTGATTTTACTATATGTCTCATAACATGCGGTTTTGTCGAAGTACTTCTAAATTCAGTGATCTTCTTGACTGTTCCCTGAAGAATAGAGTTCCTAAGTCCAGAACTTTTTATTAATACATGTTTTGCTGGAATATGAAAGAGCCCTAATCATCCACTGTTGAGCACTTTGTCACGCATCAGTAGTGGCTCTCTAATAAACCTTATGCCTTAAAAGTTGCACACTGGGAGGGGAGATTTGTCAAGAGCAGTAGAAGAAAATTGTAAGGGAAATAGGAAATGTGGAAAAGTGTCATAATGATGAAGGCATTTGAAGATTATACTAGAAAATTGAGTGTTGTGTATTCTTAAACTTGTATTTGAGCTGTTTTAGTGCTTCACAGAAAAAAAACAGCTAAGTATGATGTCAAGGTGCTGTGCCATCAATTCAAATGGAGGCGTATGATGCTTTCTGTTCTTCTGAGAAAAAAAAAGGGTCAGTGTCTTCTTTTCCTTGTCCTGTTTCAGGTGGATTGATTTTTCAGAATAGGATCGTTAATCTTTTTGATGATTATTATGTTAAAATGTCAGATGTGAATCACACAAACCTTTAGGGCTTCTGTGCTGGGGTCCTGTCAGTTTTTAACTGTCTCAGTCCTGGAGCCTGCACAGCTGTTTTCCATGCTCCTTATCCCTTTCTACCTGAAATACTTCTTCAAAAGTATAAAGGAGGAGGATTGCTTCATTCTTGTCATTGTAGTGGCAATTTGTGAATGAAGGGAAGATGAGCATATATATTTAAACATTAAACACATCTGTTACTGAGTTATCCATTAAAAGATTAGTTTTCGGTGGCAGTGACAATTAAATCAATCTGATTATTTGCAGGCTGAATTATCTCGTGCTTGTAAGTTTGGGTCTGGCAATAAAAAATGTATAGTGGAGATTTCTAGTTAGAATTAGACAGTCCCCTGGAGCTTACGTCTAAAAAGCAGTCTAATTGTAACCAGAATATTCAAGGCAAGTAGTGAGGAGACAGCGTTGTTACTGGGGGGTGGTTCCAGCAACTGCAAGCAGTTTGAAATGAAAGGGGTGATACTTTAAATGATTTGTGATGGTAGATTAGTCAGGTTATTTCAAAGATTAGCTGCTGCTATTTTGCCAGTAAATTATGGGTAGTTTTGAGTTAATCATTCGGTGGATTAAGGGGAGATGGATTTCTTCTAAACTTACTTTCTGTTAAATTTAGAAACCCAAAGTTGATGGTTACTGAAGGAGTCAAGTATTAAGGTCTAAGGAAGATGATAGTAGCAACATGTGCCCATGTCTCAGAAATGATAGGAATATCTCACTGAAACAGGTGACAGGAAAAGATGGAAAATTTATCAGCTG
Source organism: Nettapus auritus (assembly GCA_011076525.1). Lineage (NCBI taxonomy): Eukaryota > Metazoa > Chordata > Aves > Anseriformes > Anatidae > Nettapus > Nettapus auritus. The sequence continues at coordinate 194,587,492 of CM021765.1, forward strand.
AGGAGAGTGAAAAATGATGGAAAAAAATGTGAAAATGTCCAGGTTTTGGTTTAAAAACTAATTTCATAGGTGTTAGAGCTATGATAGAGGACTAGTGAGGACTGGGGGAGAAAGAGCATGAAGGAAGCAGACAGAGCGTGGAAATCATAAGCAGAGAAAAATCCGCTCAAAATAAATCCCCCAAACTGTGAAACTTAACTCTTCTTCTGGATCTCATGGTTCTGTGTTCTGCCTCTGGTGACCTTGCTTGGGAGAGAAGATTATTCACCACAGTTTTCCTTCAACATAGTATTTCACATCACTAGGTTGTGCAATGGTAATATATTTGGTGATTTTTTTATAGGTCTGAAGAGTGTGGAAGGCATTGCACTAGGCTAATGATGCTGCCTGTTAGAGCAGAGGTGGTCGTTCAAATGAACAGAGAGCAGCATCGAAATCTCAGTGTGATATATTGAATTAATGCAATGTCTCTTTTGAGAGAATAAGTTCCAATGCCAGTATTGGACAGACAGAGGAAATTGGAGGTGTGTTTGTGTTCTTTCAAAGCCATTCAAACATCTAATTAGGCTTTTAGCTTTTTAAGACAATAATTTAATGTAGTTGAAGAATGAAATTAATTTCTGGCTCCACAAAAAAGGACAAGAAAAGTGTTCAGCTTTGGTGTTCCAAAAAGAAAGTAAAACAAACAAACAAACAAAAACAACAACTAGAAAGCATTTGCAAGAAGAGCCTTACCTCTACTTCTATCAGCTAAAATGTTAGGCTACATGAAATCATTGCAACTGGGACTATACAGGGACTGAAAGGAAATTCGGAATGAAAAATCTCTCCAGCAGCTGCCCAACAATGTCATAGAAAGAACAAGCCCTAGCTCGTGTCACACCTTCAGCTTCTGTCTGCTTTGGAATCACTTCATGCACCTTCCTCGTGCTCTTTTCTCTGGACAGGGAGTGGAAGATATTCTACAATTTAATGTAAAGTACTACCTATGTGTGAAATGTTATTACTGATGATAGTTATTTATTAAAATTTATTGTCTTGGACTGCTCAGTCATGTAAACGTCTTTTCTTTTAATATTCTTTAGAATAGCCAGCGTTTGTCATAAATATACAATATCGTGCTATCTGAAGGTGTAGCCAAAAAGTAAGAAGTTCCGTTCTCTCTACTATTTTTTTAATGAGTAACCTGCCAAAAAATCAGCATGGCTTTTTATTTTTGTCTGAAAGAAGGCATCATAATGAACAGTCCAGTGGTGCCAGTAAAAGGTCTTTGATTTGAGCTCCCTCTGACAGTGAAGGCACAGGATTTTTTTTCCCCCATTAGTGGTCTCCTACAGATGCTTTTGCTGACCTTCAGAGGGGCAGACAATCCTCAGGATCTCTTTCCTGCCAGCAGTCCTGGTGGGAAACCACCAGGTTTTTCATGCCTCGCATATGTATCTGAGTTCAGTGCCCTCCTGCCAGGAACATAGGAAACGAATGCTGAGGACTCTCAAAATCAAATCTCAGGGTCTGAGAACTTATTAAGAGTCTCCTCATATCTGCAAGCTGGGCAAGGAATTGCCATGAAAAGCTCTGCAGGGATGATGTAGCTTGGAATAAAGTCTTACTGTAACAATTTACGCTTATTGGGACTCCTGGAAGCTGTAGAACATGGCAGAACTTAGGCAGAAAATATTTATAAACTGCCTTTATAACCACCAGAGAATTAACAGGCATGCAGCAAATGAGAATTTTTACTACTTGTTTACTACTACTTTACTACTACTTTACTACTAGTTTACTACTTTACTACCAAATGCTACCTGTTGATTCTTTATTTCAGAATGTTTTGTAGCAGGTCAAGAACAGGAAAATTCCAAATTAAGGGGGAAATTACCTGGAACTTGCATTCTTCAAGGTTCTTAATAAGGTGTTGTGTTAAAACAATCTAATCCAGATGAGGACAAAAGAATCTGTCTGTCTTACCTGGCAGTAAATTTAATACTTGTAGCCACATGCCTGCATACCTTCAGTCTGCGTCTTCATTAAGACATCAAAGGCTCTGTTACACTGATGAAAATCAGGGTGGGAGCAGCAGCGCTATTTGCCACTTGCTGTGATCTTGTTGCTTGGATTTCCTGCCCTGCCTTGAAAGTCTGTGTTGGTGACTACAAGGTTATGTTGGAGCTTACTACACAGTTTTTCCCATGCCCTATGTAATACATGTAAAAGGAATTTCTCCAACCAGCTGCATGCAGTCATGGTTGCAGTGCCTGTTTCTTCACTTTGAAGTGATGGCAAGCCCAGCAAGCTCGCTTGGTTACAATTCAGGCTCAAAGCACCCATGCTACGTTTAGGAAAAGCACTGCTTAGTATCCTGGCCACACCTGTGTCAGCAAAATGAGTAAGAGCACGAAGAGCACAGTTCCGTATTCTAGGAGTTCATGGACTCAGCTTCCCCTCCAGGGAGAGCTAACTGCTCAGCATCGGCTTGTGTGTTAAACACCTGCATGACAGATAGGTTTTTGGTGGAGACTGACAGTGCAGACCTTCCTAATAAAAACTGGGGAAGTACTCTGGGATCCTGAGCATAATCCGTTACAAAAACAAGTTTCTCTTGTTAGTTTTCCTAACGTATGAATATGGCTTCATATCTTCAAAATGATGCTGTTTTCCAACCATTTCTTGGTTGGTGCTGTTCAGTAATTGACTGAGCATTTCTATATGGCTTATAAAACACTGTGATCTTCCAGGCTGTAAAACATTATTGTAATCTTATTTATTAATAACAACCCCTTAAATTTCAGAAATTAACTTTGAAAGGAAGAAAAAAAAATATTTATTCTGTACTGTGAAGACATAAAATGTAACTGCTCTCCCTCTGTTTCCAGGTACTGCCATTGGAGAACAGAATGAAGGACACCACGCGGTTCCCACAGGCACTGAACATCGGCATGGGGATAGTTATGACCTTGTATATCTCACTAGCCACTCTGGGGTATCTGCGCTTTGGGGATGAAATCAAAGGCAGCATCACTTTAAACCTGCCACAAGATAAGTGGTAAGTGAGAGTGTGACTTTAAAATCCTTAATCCAGAAGGCAAAAAACTAAAATTGCATGTGGTGAAGTGGTGTTCAGTGCATCTGTGCTGCTCTGCTGGCCATTGATAGGTGCTCAGATCTGTAAAATTACACTGTACGTACTATCTCTGTGCCTTCTAAGGCTGAACAGTGACCCCAATCAGCAATTGCTTGCACATTAGAAGGAATTGAGCATGATCAGATCAACAGTTGTTGTAGCAGAGGATGCCATCCCCAGCAGGAGCCAGTTCCCAGGGTATAGAAGGATGATACATACAGTTTGTGTATACAGTATACTACATTTCTGAAACCAGCTAATTGTAATTGTGATATCCTGGTGACATAGTAGCCTTTTTTTAGAGGAATGACTGAGTTTAGAAGGTAAACAACTGGAATAGAAGACATCAAAACTGAATAAGTTCATAGTTTAGACACAGTTTTGTGTATAATGTATTAAAATGGCTTCCTATCAGGAAAATGAAGCTTATACTTGCTGGTTATAATTTTTATTTAGCTTTTTAAAAAATGCTATGGGAGCTCCACATGTCACATGATAAAGTGCTAAAGACTTCCATCTGGTTAGCATTTTTTATTCTGTATCCATCTACAGATGCATGTATGTGGTAAATATTAAAGTCACTGTGCTGTTTTAGTATTTTTCAAAAGTTTTGTTCAATTGCCTGACTGATTCCAGTGAAAAATACATGAAGTGATAATAAAATGTGTCTTGAAAGATGAATATTTTTTTCTGTTTGCTAGGATTCCCATTAATCATTTTTTTTTTGGTTGGTTGGGTTTTTGCTTTGTTTTGTTTGAGTTGTTCTGTTTTTTGAGGCGTATTGCTTATTGTACATATTTAATTGTGACCTTTCATTCAGCATACACATACAGTAAAAAAAAACACAACAAAACACAGTAGTCTTCAAACACTTACTGCATCCCTTTATGTTTATGTGATGCTTCTGAGAGGGAAAATACTTCCATTTATGATATTACACGGTACTGTTCATAATTAATAAAGTTAGTGAGAAGTTTATTTTAAGTGGTAGCTCTGGGTTCCTGTGTCAAAGCCCGAGGCAGCAGGCAGGTCCCTTCGATAGCTCAGCTGGTAGAGCGGAGGACTGTAGAGGCACCGCCCGTGGGAATCCTTAGGTCGCTGGTTCGATTCCGGCTCGAAGGAGACACCATCCTTTTAAAGGTTGGATGTGTTGCATAGGGACGTGGTTTGGTGGGCGACAGTGGTGGTAGGGGGATGGTTGGACCAGATGGTCTGGGAGAGGTCATTTCCAACCCTAATGATTCGAAGATCGTATATGCTGCTAGAAGACGAGAAGAGGAATGCAGAATAAAGTTGCTCACGGTCTTTCTCAGTTGCATTTTGTCGAGCTCATGCAAACAGGATGAGGTTTATTAGCTGCTGTCTAAATTCAAATATGAATTTTCAAAGACCTGTTGGCTACAGTGCAGATGTGATGATGACATTTATCCTGTAGCCTTTATAAACCTAATGCAAAGAAAGGGATAATAAAGGAGATGGAAACTGGTGCTCTATAAGATGGGGAATTGGCATTGTGAGTTAATAACCTCAGAGCAGTTGTTCAGAGCACATATGTAGAGATAACAAACAGTCTGTTTTCCTCTTGCCCTGGATAGTACCCCAGAGCACTACCCAGAATGAGGAGAAGCAGCTCAGTGGTACACCCGTGGATTATGATGCATAATGCCATCTATAGCTTTGTGGTACTGAGGGTCTACTCGAAACAGTATTGCTGAGCAAATACGTGCAATTAATGTGCTATCAAAACAAATTTCCAGGCAACCGTACGTCAGTATTTTGTTATTTGGTCCTCACGTAAAAAGCCAGTAAATGATGGGATTGGACTAAAGAGATGCAAGGAACAGACAAGTTTTCACAAGCAAGTGATTGTGCAAAAGAGCCTGGGATGTAGCTAGGCAATGAAATTTGGCTTATGTGTTTAATTCCAGCTGGACAAACCCTGTTTTACACAAACCCTGTTTTACAAATAAGTATTTACTAATAAAAAAAAATAAAATTCTGCTGCTGTTTTTTTTTTTTTTTTTTTTTTTTCTCATAAAAGAATTGATCTGAAGCCATATACAGGCCCTAGACCAGTTAAGTCTGTAAGTTTAATTTAAACAGAGGACTGCTCCTACTGGAAAAATAATAAAGTCAGAGCCTTGGGATAAGAGATTTGCTCCAGTTCTAATTTAGAAAGTGTTTTGGAGAACAAACTATTGGTCAGCATAATATCTTAGTTAGAATATGTTGAAAATTGGCTTTATGAAAATAGTAGTTTTCAGCTCTTTTTTTTTTTTTTTTTTCCTCATCTTTAACAACAACAACTTTATCAAAGCAGTCTATTTTACATCAAATATTTTTTCTTTCTTGCATCCAATTATTTATCTGGCTTGGAATATATTTGTAATAGTGTTACAAATCCTTAGAAGTATGCAGAGGACCTAGTTTCCAATTTTCACATTAAGAGGTTCAACAAAATCCAAATGTAGACTATGTAGACTACTAAATGAAGAAAATCTAAAATGCAGGAGAGGCAGACCTTTTTTAACTTTCTTCTAGCACATATAAATGATTTAAAATTATTAAAGGAGCCGTCTGTATCTGATTGGAATATAGTAGCAAATTATCAGTGAAGTCAATTTAGTAATATAAACAAATATTTCCTAATTTGAACTATTTGAATCCTTGTAGACCTAAAAAAAATGTGTCATGGAGACACTTGCTTTGAACTACAGTGTTTTAAAGCTTTGAATCCTGTTTTTGAATTTCTATTTTTATTGTAAAGTTTTGGGGTGATGTGAAGCCTGAGGATTAATGGCTAATTGGGGGTAGCTGGTAAGTTTTTTTTATTGTTAACTGGCCAAGATGCACCCAAGCTTATGGAATCTGGACAGTGAGGTAGAGCTGATAGAAATGTGCCTCTCTGTTTTGTCCTCTGAATTACTTAGAGCTGCTGAGCAACCAAAAAGAAGTGAATTACAAAAGCAGTGGCTCCTAAATTATCTATATCGCTTTACATGGGGACTTAATGGTGCAGTAGTTTTTCAATGCATTTTAAACATGCCTTTGGGACTTTAGGGAGTGATGGTCAAATTTTTGATACAAATAGTTCAGGACCTGTTAACCAAAATAAAGTGTATTTTTCTTCTTTCCTCATATATATACACTTTTAATTCTGTATTTTTGTTCAGCTAATTAAAAAAGAAGCTTTTTTTTAAAAAAATCAAAAGAAAAACTGAACTCTCCTGTAGGTGTGAGGTGAGAAGCACAGAAATTTGGGCTGTCAGGGCTATTAAAGCTTACCAGCTGCATTCCTTGCTCAAAACCATGCCAGTGTACCAAAACCATTCCTGTGTTTAGCACACCCTACAAAATGCTGAATGATGGAGACTGTAACCCTGCAGGTAGTCATCTGTGACAGCATTTCACTGTTCTCTTCTCTTTGAAGGCCATTTCCTACACTGAACCAAGCCTCACTTGCAGCTATTTAATCCTGCTATTATTTGTACGGTTTGAATGTGGAGGACAGCGTGTCAGCCTTGTACAGCAATCTTTTAAGTATCTGAAGATCTTTGTTATAACTTCCCTCAGTGTTACCTTTTCTAGACTAAAAAGTCCCGATCTGCAAATTTTCCCAATAGATCATGTTCTCTAAACCCCTAATTAGTCTCATTATTGTTCTCAAATAGCATACATATTTTTAAGTGCAGTTGTATCAAACCAGGGCGTACTTAGTGCTTTACATGTGTTTTGGGTATTCTTCCTTACAAACATGAGATACTGTGAATAAGGTAAATGGAACAGCAGTGCTGTTTGTTAGCCACCCACCTTTTCTGAAGGTTTCATTTCAATTTATGTATAAAGACTTACACATCTCCTTATGGAATCAATCTGTTTTTTTTTCAGACTTTTTCTCCAATTTTTGAAGGTCATTTTGAATTTGAAGCCCATCTGTTCGTATGCTTGCTGACAGCTGTGTATGGTTACTACGCAGAGATGTGTGATACATATTCTTTATCATGGGTTTCATTAATAAAAGAGTTGATTAGTAACAACTGCAATGCAGATATGGGAGGAAGAACATTGCAGTTTTCCACTTCTGATACTGAACCTCGTATTAGAGCTTAGAACAAGCTCTAATTGCATCAAGGAGAAGCATTTACCTTGCTTAGGGCTCACTGTATATCTGTATATGTATAAGCTGTTGTTTGCCAGTCCCAGTCAAGTTTATTTTATTAATGCTTGCAAGGTTCCTGATTAGTCATTAGGTTTACAGACAGGTTAGAATACAAGAATAGAAATGTCTAGGTCACAAGGTACCTCAGGAGGTTTGTATTAAAAATAATAATAATAATAATAAAAATTACTTTGATCAAAATCTTTTTCTTTTCCATAGTAACACATACTGTCAGTCCACTACTGGCATAAGTTTGGCACAGCTTGGAGCAGTAGAACTTGGTACCCCTTTGTGTTGCTATAAACCCCATGAAATCCTGTGACAGATGATACTCTGATAAAAAACAGTTTTTTTTTCCTACATTATTGACTCTCAGTAGCAGGGCCATTACTTACACTTCCACCAACTCATAATATATGACACAATACTAAGCCAAACTTCCTCAGTGTTTTTTCTCTTTTCTGACACGGCACGATAATTTAATAGTGTTCTGTATCTAGTGTTTGAAGAGGAGGTTGTAGACAGCAAGAAAATTTCATTTATGGATATTTTCCAGCCTTAGAAGGTACTTCTTCAAATCTTAATAAATAACATTTCCTGAGATGTCCTCTCCCCAGTGTGGAGTCTTTGTAGGAACACTCTGTCTACAACTTCCATCTGTTTGGAGGGGGTTCGTTTTATTTGTCATGGATTTTTTTGATATACACTTTGAGAAAAAAGCCACTATCATTAATCAAGAATAGCCATGGGGAAATAAATTATAGTCACTTTACCAATGCTTTTAGTTAACAACTGTGGAGATTTCTTTGCAAAACCTACAGTGAAGAGAAAAAATTCATTGAGTGCATTTTGTTAGGCCTTAAAGCTTGTTAAATATGCTGAACTTAGATATGGGATAAAGAATCTCGAGTATGAGGGTTTACTTACGTATTAATGAATTCTCAAATTCGTATGTTAGAAAATTACTTAAAAGAAAAAAAAAAAAAGTGAGATATTTTTAATGAAGAATTTGCAACTCACCTGAATGTGTGTGAATGTTTTGAACAGGTTGTATCAGTCTGTAAAAATTCTGTACTCCTTTGGGATTTTTGTGACCTATTCGATCCAGTACTACGTTCCTGCGGAGATCCTCATTCCAGCCGTCACCTCCAAAGTGGAGCAGAAGTGGAAGTTACCCTGTGAACTTGTGGTGAGAACACTATTGGTCTGCTCAACCTGTAAGTATGTACACAACACCCATAAAAAGCTTGCTCTTGCGTGTTGCTGAGGCCTGCTTGTTTTGTTACATATTTTTTCTGGAGGCTAGCAAAGCTGAGTTTTTTTCAATGATTCAGTATGTTTTGATTTTCATGAACACGTGAATCTAATGGTGTATTATATTTTAAGCACACTTTTCTTAGTAGTTGTGACCAAATATCTGCCATCAATAATACTCTGCCAATAATAAGTTGCCAATATGGAAGTCTTTTTTTTAGAATAACATTTTGAAGAAATACACATTGCTGTTTCACGTCAACATTTCTTTATGTGTTCTGCAGTATGTGCTGCTGACAAATGAATCCTTTCTGTGTTTTGTCAGCCTCAGGATTAAGCCTGTGGTGTGCTGTGTCCATAAAATAGCACTGGCAAACATAGATGTTTGATCAGAGTACATGGAGGGCCAGTTACTTTCGATTATAGTGCTCTAAAGTAGTTGTGCATCTCTGCCCTCAGTGTCTGTTACTACTTCTTCATTTTTTTTCTCCCTGCTCTTCCCATCCCTCCTATTGCATCTGTGCTGCTCTCACATCTTGGAGACAGCAGCAGACAGCAGCTCTCACTGAATGGTGAGCATGGTCTCATTCATGTTGATGTTCCTGAAGATGATGAACTGAGGAGGAAGTTAGTTCTCTACAGCGCTCATCAAAAGTGCTGAATAACATTTGAAGCTTTTCTCAGAAGTGTTACAAAAAATTGTTTCCAGTAAAAGTTCACGACTCCACCATTTTTACTAAAACCAGATACTTACTTCAAAAAGAACCAAAAGCTCCAGTTAAGCAAAAAATGCTAAACCATTTTTTTTCAGGGGAGAAAATGTTGATGGAAAAGGCAAATTCAAGTTTTCATTTTGTTCTCTTGGTGAATACTAAGCAGTGGTTAATGTACTGGGCAGCATCGAATAATTCTGTTGTCTAAGGAACCTGAACATCCAGTGAGACCTTATTAAAGTCAAGCCTGTTGAGAGAAGCTGTTTAATGTTGGTGCAATTTAATTACTGCAGTAAGCAAAGGGAAATGCCATTGTTCTAATAACATGCTGCTCTGAAAACACATCTGCTATGGACAATACGTAAAAAAAAAAATGTGAAAGACTTTCTTGAATAACTGCAGATTTCCTGAAGCATGATGTAGCCTATATCATACTTAGAGTGTTCATGGTGTGTAGTGGAACTCTTAAGATTTTAAGACTGAGAATAGATGAATAGCTCTTGTAATACTTGAGAGACACCTTGATCAAAATGCTTCAAGCTCCAAAATGTTTTCTTAGTGTCTTTCCACTGCAATAAACTCCCTGGTCTTAACCACATCTTGGTGTCATGTAGGCCTCAACTTTCACTTGTTACCTACTGCCCTTTATGTGTCCCTTACAGCTTTCCCCGATAAAGATAGCACAATGCATTTGAAAAGCTAAAATACTTGCAGATACAAACAGTTGTTTACAGACCTAGGTTTTGAGAGTTTGTAGGTGAAGGGTGAAGGATGCTTTCAGAGGTGCAAGCAAAGCCTGTGGTGAATAAATTTAAATGTACATTTGTCTGTTTGACTTGGGGAAAATTATAAATGACTCCATGATATTTAGCCCCATTTTTTTTTTTTTTTTCTTCTTCTCAAGTTTATTATTGAGCTCTGTTATTAATGGGTAATCTGGGAAGGCAAAACTGGGGAACAATCACCAAGAAAAAAAAAGTAGAAAAAGAAAATGAATTGACTTTAAAATCTGGAAGAGGAGCCTGTGAAAGGTGAGAAGAAATAGAAGCAAATAAGCATCGGGTAACATTGTGAGCTAGACTTGAAAACAGAGCGGTTGCCTGTTGGGTATAATTAATTACAGTTGGGCAAATTGGGATGGGAAGAAACCAATAAAGCATGCATTATGGTGTGTCCCTTTCTCCCAGAATTATGTAGGCATCTATTCTTTTTCTCTTATTTTTATTTTCAGACAATTGTCCATTGTGATTTTTTCAGGTACTTGATTGTTTCATTACAAGGCAGCAGCTAATAGTCTTTCTTTTTTGAAGACAAAATAAATACTTTAAAATGATTTAATATAATGTGGGTGCTATATCTTTATTTCTTTAAAAACAAAAAAAAGTATGCAAAATTGGACCTAATTTGCATCACTGAAACTTATCCGTGATGCTATTCTGTAAAATGGACCTGCTACAGATGTTACTGGCATATCTGAATCGTTTATTTCAAGGCACAGAAATGTACAACTGAAAAATTACTCGTACATGTTTAATATTTACCAGGCTGTTGTAGGGTCTGTTGTGTTTATCCTAGTTGGCATTTCATTTTGTACCAAGTGGCTTATGCAGATTCTGCGCAGGCTACTGCCTATCCACCAACAATATTGTGTGTAAGCTCCAGTGCTTACACTCCCCTTCTGCTTGCCATTTTTCACTGAATTTCATTTTCATTGAATTCTGGTTATAACCAAAACTGATTTAAATAATGCTTCACTTTCACTAAATGCAGAACATGGTTCCTAAAATGATTCAGGAAGTGGTTCTTTATTTAAACAAACAAACAAACAAACCCTTTGAAATTAAGTTTTAGAAGAGAATTCAGTGATACATCATTTTCATGTCAGTAACAGAACATGTTGTAATGTCTGGACCATTCAGAGGTCATTCTATGGTCTGGTAAGGTTTGTTAGAAAGGCAAGATTTGATAGATGACTAGAGAGGCAGTGTGCATCCAAAAAAATTCCTTTCCTTATGGTTTTTTATTATTTGATTGATCACTTTGTGACACTACTACTGCAAGAGGATGGTCACAAACGTGCTTTGTGTTTTTAGATTCATTTGTTCTATTTCCTCTGCTCATGCTTCACAAAAGAGACCTTATCTGAAGTGTGCGACATACACTTCACCCCTAATGTGGCCCATCTGAACCAAACCTTCAAGCTTGGGACAGGGGAAGAATGCACCCAGCTTCTGGGAAGTGCACGGCTGGGTTGGATGTCGGTCACTCTAGGAGCAGGTCAGCCTTTCCTCTTTGCAAACTGAGCAGCTCCTGATGAACAGTGAGATCACCTTGACTCACTTTCTAGACAGAATTGGTAATTAAAGCTGTTTAATAGAAGTTGTTTTTTTTTTTTTTTTTTTTACACCATATCAGAACGGAAGTTATAAATTGATTTAAAAACTATGTTAGCTATAGCTATGTGAAATTTCAGATCTGTTCTTAGCAACATTTTTGAGACTGACACTATTATTCGAGATAAAAGCAAATACTAAGGAGTATTTTTTGCTGGGAGACAGTCAAAGGCATACTTTTCCTTTGGTTAAAATCCCTTATTTTGCTTTTTGAATGATGACACAGCAAGTGCAAGCGACTTGACAGCCCATGTTCCCTACTGCTTTTCTCCTTTCTTCCAACTTAGTTTAGTGTGAAAATAGTATCTTTAGAATTGCATGGGTAAAAACGCAAGTCAGATACTTTTGAATTTAAATAATTTAAAGATTTCCACTTCATTTGATATTGAACCCTTCTCTCCATTTCATTTGCAAGATACGTACATGTCCTCATTCACCATGTATGCTGTCATTTTTGAATGACAAGTTGAAGGATCACACCACGCTTCATAAATCATAATACTAAGGTGCTCTTTTACAAACTTAGATGAGCACCTTGTGCACTGGCAGGCTCTGGAGGGATGAGCTAGACTTCAGGTGAAAGTCCTGAGTGGTGTTGGAAACTAGATTTGGTCGCTGTTGAAAGCAGGTGGGAGCTGGTCTTGTAGATAAAATGACTAAAAGCTGGGCTAAGCATCACTGCAGTGGGGTGAAGTTAGAAATTAAGAACAAATACAAACAGAGGTCGGGGGATGGAGAGCCCACACAGGACTGGAAAGCACTGAGAGCAAATATGGGGGCACAGTGTTGTGCGGATTGCCCTCACCTCATGCCTGGAAGGTCGTCATGTGCCTAAGGATCTCCAGAAGCTGCCTGCATTGCAGCCCTGCCTGGAGACGTGCCAGCTGTTGTCCTTTGGTGAGTCAGTTCAGCTCATCCCTGATAGTTCAGAGACACTTCTTGTAAGACATAAGAGGACAGAAAATCTATCTGATCATGTTCAGATGGTACAACTGCACCCATCTAGTTTCAGGAGGTTCTGTTGCTGTTTCATTTGTATTTTTATTTGAAGTGTAAATGCTTTTCATTTATTTTTCTCTTTGAAATATTTGCTGGGGTGGAATTTTTATAATGTGAAAGTCTTCCTGGTGATTTTACATCTTTAAAATGCATCACGAAGATAGCTTGGGCCTGCGTTTACTGTGTCTGCTTGGATAAATGTTGGGCTCCCTGCCCAAATCTTGCCATGGTTTGGCTGAGCTTCTTACACGATGGGATTGCTGCTAATGGATATTGGGACTGACTGTATTAGCGTGAAGCTTTTTTGTTTGTTTCTGGAAAATCTGGACTATCCTGGCTGAATTTTAAAAAGCTCTGTAATTCTTTTTAGTATCTTGCATAGAGCTGTATAAGTTTTGAGAGACCAGTTTGTCTGGGAGAACGACAAAAACCTTCTACCCAAATGAGTCCTGTGTAGCTTATGGCTTGAAAGCAGTTGCTGTTGTATCATGAAAGTATTTTGCTCTTCCATTCTTACCTGGTGCTAAAATCATGGCAATTCTGGAAGGGTGCAGTTTGGAGAAGTTTTGTTGAGCCTAACCAATTCTTTCTCTTGTAACTAGAAAATAAGCTGAGCTCACAGACAGAAGACCCTGAGATCATCTGCTTCAACTGCCAAGCATTAGTTATTATTGATGCTAAATAGCATCAAACTTATTGTCTTCTATTGATAGATCTCTGCTGAAATTGTGATTATTAAATTTAGGATAGGGCAAACATACATGTTTTTTGATGAATGTAAATATAAATTTGTAAATTCAGTTGAATGTCTAGCAAAGTCTTAATCCTATGTTACCTGGGAAGGATATTAAAGATTAAACTCTTGCTTGCTGGAGGTGCTGGAATAATTACAGTAAAATGAAGTATTGAGAACAGTTTTCATCTGGATCATAGCATTACAGAATATCCTGAGTTGGAAGAGACCCACAAGGATCATGGAGTCCAACTCCTGGCTCTACACACAGCACCACCTGAAAATCAGACCGTTTGCTCAGAGCATTGTCCAAATGCTTCTTGAACTCCATCAGGCTTGGTGCCGTGACCACTGCTCTGGGGAGCCTGTCCCAGTGCTCGACAACCCTCTGGGTGAAGAACCTTTTCCTAACACTGAGCCTGAACCTCCCTTGTCGTAGCTTCATGCTGGTCCCTTGGTCAGTGGTGGCAGCAAATCCATGAAGAAGTGAAGGAATAAAATTGAGAAGAAAATGTAAGCAGTACTTAGCTTTTAAAGAATAAGTTGCTCTTGATTTATTTATTTCTAGATATTAGTGAAATATATTTTTGTGAATTGATAAAAGCTGCTGAAGAGCATCAGCAAATAGAATGGACAAAGCTGGAATTGAGAGGTAATATCTCTCATTGATAGAAAAAACAAGGATATTTTTTATATGTGAGGCTTAATTTAGGGCCATATTCCAGAAGCCATGGTGCTCCATTAAAAATGAAGAAATACTGCATGTGAATCTGGATGTGAAGTTATTGGTGGAATTGTCAGCTGTTTGGATTGTTAGCTTGAAATGAAACAAATTCGAATGGCTGACCCAGCTGAGCGTGAACTGAGCCGTTAGAGAGCTTTGTCCGTTAAAAAAATTAGCCTGAGCTTGCTGTGTAATTTTACTAAGAATATAAATTAATTATTCAGTTGAATTTATCAGTTGTGCTTGTCTAAATATTTCCCAATTTTATCTCGACTTGGTTTTAGAAAAGAGCAGTTCTCGATGCAGAACAGCTAGGCACAAGATAACGTGATGTTTACCAGGGCTGTTACACTGTTTAATGGCATGGTGCCAATAAAATACGTAAGAGTAGCTGAAGCAAAGTAAAATGGAAGAGTTTTGAGATCTATGTATACATAGTAATTTGAAATATCTTTAGTTTCTTATACTACAGTAACACTTACCATGAAGTGAAGATCCTTTTTTAACATAAAATAATAAAATGGTCTGGCTTGCAAGGGACCCTTAAAGATCATCTTATTCCAGCCCCACTACCATGGGCTGGGATGTCTTTTACTGGCTCAGATTGCTGAATGCCCCAACCAACCTGGCCTTGAACACCTCCAGGGATGGGGCATCCACAGCTTCTCTGGGCAGCCTGTGCCAAGGCCTCACATCTTTTCTCTAGACCTCTGCACCTGAAATGGTTATCCTAGCTAGACTTATAAGCAAGGAAGGGCACAATTCATTTGATCTATTTTAGATATTTCCTCTTGGATGAGTTGAATTGGGCCAAAGAAATGCTTCTTTATTTCTTTTGTTGAAAGGTGAGAAATATATCTAGCATTTGTTGTGATGAATCTTTCTCAGGATGACAGAGAAACAATGCCAAATATCATGCTCAGTTACTGGCAGTTCAGTCCCATCTTCCCTGTCTAGCAATAATTTTGAAATGCATCAAGCCTGCTTTTGTCTTTTTTTCCACTTCATATTTCCCATTTGTATGTTTTATGTTTACAAATAAAATGAAATGGTGATATGTCCTAATAACGAATATATGTACATATAAGTTCTTCAGCAGGAACTGCCGATCAAAACTCAACTTTTTAAATATATTCATTACTTTGTTGTTTTGGCCCATTGTATTTATATGCATAGTATGATTCAGAAGGGAATTTAATTAATGAGGTGCCTTCTTCAACAGGAGCCAGTGATTTTCTGTCACGTTCATTGAGTGGAGTGGCTATTTCTCCATGTACTCCTTGCCCGTTTCACATCTGTTCAGCAGGTCATAGACTTGAAATCTCCGTAAGATACAAGAATCCCTCAGGGTGAAATCAGTGAAAAGGCAGGTGGAAGAGCACCCCTTTCCTAGCACTCAGTTCAGAGGCAATAGGTAATGGTGCTTGACATTGTCAAAAATCTCCCCATTATTTTCAGGAAAGCAACATATGTTTTTCTTCCCCCTTTTGATATGCAACCACACACAGTTGAAAAGGTGTGTTAATCGGAATACCAAAAGTGGCAGGATGTCATGTTATGCTTACTTTGGTGGTCTGAATGCAGTATTATTGAATATTTATCTGCACTTTTTCACTTGCTAGGGTCCCACAGTGCAGATACAGTGATAACAAGCCACATTCATATACAGTTTAAGAGCTGTATCATGACTGATATCCCATTTACTTTTTAATCCTTCTGTTTTCAAAATGATATTCAAGGATTCATCTGTTTGATGTTCTTTCCTGTTGCTGTGCATCAAAAAAAAAAAAAATCTGAATAATCCCTAATGTAGGAGTATAAAGCTGCAGAGTTTGGGAGGCACTTGAACATGGAACAAATGTAATGAATAATTTTGAGTCATTACTTTATCCTTATTGTTAATTGCTTATTGGCTTTGAGGCAGTAAGTACATCTGCAATGACATGTAGCAGACTTGAAGGGCTGTGAACTTCCTTGCTAAACTTCTAAATCAGTAGGAAAAGTAACACCCATGCAGCTGCTGACTGACAAGTTATTCCCTTAACTGCAAGTTCTTTGTATGGATTCCTCCCTGCTTATACCTGTAGTTGGCATATCCATTGGCAGTGTTGTTGCTTTGCTAGCATAACTGCTCAGGGGATCATGCTGTGAAATAGCTCAGGGAACTGATCTGGCCTAAAAGCATCCTCATTTTTTTTCCCTTTCTCTGCATTTTTTTTCTTTTTAATCTGGAACTTTTCCTACACCTGATATGCGTTGGGGCCCCCAGACCTTTACGCCTTTATGCAGGTACAATCAGATGAGTCGTATTCTACAGCGCAGGAGGTGGAGGGAAGAACAGGAATATCTTTATGGTATGATTTTATGACTCATGAGTCAAATTAACAGCTTACTACTTACAAACACAGGATATCTTACTCTTTTCTCCATCCTATTCTGGCATGAAGCTCTTCCATCTTCTTCCTTGTGCTGTCTCTGGCATTTCATCAGAAAAGAGCAGATTGGTTTCAATGATCAGCACAAAACCACACATTTTGTATTTAAATATTTTGCATATTTTGTATTTCAGCAAATGATGGAGTGTATTGTGTTTTGACTTGCAGTAATTACTGATCATAGCTATTCTGCAACACATCAAAATATAAATTCCGTGTCTTGTTCTTCAATGTTAAATTACTTTTTCATGTTATGTAGGCTTTTCTGGTAAGGTTATCGAGGCTGTATTTCTTACTGAAGTGAAAAATACATTGACTCACGTTACTGTTGTGTAAACTGGTAACTCATTAGCAACTAATTGTTCTGGTAGAATAGTGTGCATAACCAATGATTAACCCATAATTATACAACATTAGGCAGTCCATTCTTAATTGTATGCTTGAAAATTGCAAACAGGCTCCTTTTGAAGTTTAATATATTCCACAGTGTTTCAGTTGAACATTACATTCTACCTACTGATACACGTTATCAAAAGGCAGTTTTGACAAAATGTCTGAGAACAGACCACCTGCAGATTGGGTGCCTGAAACACTAGAGGGTTCCAAAAGATGCTTTTCTGTAAATTTCCAGAGGGAGCTGTCAGTATTATTAATAACAGTTTGCCTCATCTGGCCTTTGTGCTGTTTGGTAGCTATACTGAGTGCTTTGATTCTGCATTGAGGTTCAGGTGCCTTAAATTTTGTACCATTTTGGCTCGTTTTGGGGTAATGTTTCACAGAGAATCTAGTAGGGGAGCTTAAATGAGAACCTGTCATAAGTGGGTGGTGCTCTATGTAATGGAAGGGCTGGACTGTACGGAGCCTGCCGATGGCAGTGACATGGTTGGAAGCCTCTGGGTAACAATTAAGGGAAAAGCAAATAAAGAGGATATCATTGTGGGAGATTACTACACGCCACCCAGACAGGATGATGACAGCGATGAATTATTCTTTAAGGAACTAAGAGATAGCCTCTAGATTAGCTGTCATTGTCCTTATGGGTGACTTCACCTTGCCAGATGTTAACTGGGAATAGCACACAGCTGGTACAAACAGGTCCAGGAGGTTCCTAAAACACCTAGATGATAACTTCTTGGTACAGGTACAAAGGGAGCCAACTAGGATAGGACAGATGCCCTCCTTTTGCTAGTAAACGTAGAGGGTCTCATGGGTGGAGTGGTGACTGGTGACCGTCTTGGCCATAGAGACCATAAAGCAGTCAACTTTAAAATTTTTGGTGACAGAAGGAAAACTTTGACCCTGGATATGGTAAGAGCAGACTTCAGGCTGCTCAGGGAACTAGTTAGGAAGGTCCCCTGGAAAACTACTTTTGGAAGTGTTGGGGTCCATCAGTGCTGGTCACATTTTTAGTACCACCTCTTAAAAGCCCAGGAATGGGCAATTCCAGAATGTTGGAACTCAAGCAGGTGGGTCAGAAAGCTGGCTTGGCTGAGCAGGGATCTTCTACTAGAGCTCAGGTGGAAAAGAAATGTGTATGGACTTTGGAAGCGAGGTCAGGTGGCACAGGAGGATTACAGAGATGCTCTTCACCATGGAAGGGAGAAAGCTCAGAGTTGAAGCTGGCCAATACTGTGGGGGATGACAAGAAGGGCTTTTTAAAGTGTGTTAGCAGCAAAAGGAGGACCAGAGCTGACATTGATCTGTTACTTGATGAAGTTGGTCAGTTTACAAACAGGAACATAAAGCAGAGACATTTAATGCCTTCTTTGCCTCTGTCTTTTAACAGCGATGATGGGCCCTGGGACTCCTGGGGTCCTGAGCTGGAGGACTGTGACTGTGGGAACGATAAACTCCCAGCCAGTTCCAAGCTTGTGCAGGTTTTGCTGCTCCAGCTGGAGGCACATAAGTCTATGGGGCCCACTGGAATTCAACTCGGTACTCTGAGAGCTGGCTGATGTCATCATGAGACCTCCCTCAATTATTTTCCAATGGTCCTGGGAATCTGGAGAGGTCCCAGACCTGTCAGTCTCACTTCAATGCCTGGTAAAATTGTGGAGATTATTCTGGGAGTTATTGAAAAACACTTGAAAGACAATGCAGTTGTTGGTCACAGCCAATGTGGGTTCACGAGGGGAAGGTCATGTTTAAAAAACTTAATTTACTTTTATGACAAGGCCACCCATGTAGTTGACCAAGGAAGCCAGCTGATGTAAACTTTTTGGATTTCGGCAAAACATTTGATATTGTCTCTCACGATATCCTTCTGGACAAAATGTCCAACATAGATGTCCAAAACATGACACAATGGGTGAACAATTGGCCGATGGGTTGGGCTCAAAGGGTTATGAATTTTAAGAACCTTTTCCATCTGAATCAGTATAGATGTAAACATAATGGTAATGTTTTTTTAGATGTAATGCTAATATTTTTAAGGATTTTTAAGGAATAATTCATTACAGGCGAAGAGGTGAAAGTTCCATATAAAATAAATGTTATTTATTGCACATAATCCAATACCCATGTAAAATTAGAGATAAGTGTGCTGTACATATTATTTTTCTTGAATTATTTCATCT
Source organism: Nettapus auritus (assembly GCA_011076525.1). Classification (NCBI taxonomy): domain Eukaryota; kingdom Metazoa; phylum Chordata; class Aves; order Anseriformes; family Anatidae; genus Nettapus; species Nettapus auritus. Next base: position 194,606,599 of record CM021765.1, read on the forward strand.
GTCTACTGTCCTTTTCAGTTGCATGTGCACATGTGCATTATTGTACCACTGCAATACAATTAATAGATGAACTGGTACATTTGTATAAATATTCTCTTTCTGGACAATAAAATCTTTCGTTACAATGCTATGCTCTGAAAATATGAGAAATTACTATGATTACCACGATTCCATGAAATATTTGTTGGTATTACCCACCTTGAATTTTTGAAATAAAATTGGAGACATTTAGTTTCAAAATGTCTTTTAAGAATTTTGTAGGTGTCACCTGGTTTCTTTTGTATGACTATGGAGTGGCTTTTTATAAACACTACACAATTTTTGTGTGTCAGCTTACTACTTTTTTTGTCATGCTATAAAGAAGAAAATTCAACTTGTCCAAGGATAGAAGAGGGATGGATGCTTGATGGATTTTTTGTTTGGTTTCATGATTTTGTGGAACTTGACAACCAGTTAAGATATTTATACTAACATGACAATTGTGGGATGTAAAAGATTGACAGGAGTTGTATATCTAGATCTGTAAATACTTTTGATAAAGTTTTGAGAGGGCAACCAGCTTTTTTACTGTTAGAATTGGTATCTTTTCTTTTTACACGAGCTCTTTTCCATTTAGCTTCTTTTTTTTCTTCACTTCTGAACTTTGTAATCTTGTAAATGTGAATAATTTGCAGAGGTGATGACTTCCTGCCAGTTGCATACAACTTAAAGTGTCAGATATTAGGTTCCTGCTTATTAGTATCTTATAAAAATAATGGCGAAGTAGAAGGATGTATTAAATGCCAAGGTTGTTTTGTATTGTAAAGAAGAATCCAGGACAGATAAACAGTTAAGCAATTATTTGCTGAAAAATCACTTGCCTCAAATCTAATGAGCTATTTCTATTTTAGTTTGCTTCACTCTGTGAAACAATTTAATGAAAAATAATCACATTTTTTCAAGGAAAATATGTCAAATAAGATTTAGCTACAGGTATGGACTGATTAGTTTGAGATGTAATTTCACACTATTGAAGACTAGTGGGTGTGAAGTTAGGTTTCCTAAGGAATTAAGTGTATACAAGTGTTCCACCTATGTACCCCCAATAAGCAGCACTTAAAATCATAGATTAATAGATAAAATTAAGGTTAGAAGGGACCATTGAAAGTCACATATTCCAGCCTTGTGCTCAAAGTTAGTCTAACTTCAAACTTTTCAGCCACTTCTGAAAAAAGGGTGCTGATCTGAATAATGAATGAATTAATGCAAATTTTTCATAAAATTTGTCTTAAAGGCTGGAGAAGCAAATGCTTCCAGTGCAGGAAAGACAGGTGGAATTTGATACTGTGTGCTCTGTTCAGCATTAGTAGTGCAGCCTGAATGCTTAACTCTGGACTACCAACAAAATGTGAGGTTTTTCTGAGTGTGGCAGTAGGGACACGTGGAAGAGAAATAGAGGGAGGCAATTTGGGGGAGAAAAGAGGGAATACATGAGAAGGTTGAGTGGCAACATATGGAATCTTCTTTGAGGAAAATATTGAGACAGCATATCTTTCTAACAGTTACAGCCTAGGGAGTGTGCGTGTATTTATATATATATACAAATATATGCGTAATGTATATGTAATGCATATATTTGTGTTATGTATATAAATACATATTAAAAACTATAACATAGCCATTCACGGAATGAAAATGATGCTCTGTAATATCATAACTAGCACATATATATATATATTATATTATAGGCATTGTGGTACATATTCATATTTTTGTTCTTCCTTTGCCAATTTTCAGCATCTTGTTTAGTATAGATGTGATTTTAGATATATCACAAAAAGTCTGATTGCCCCCTTGTTAGGAATAAATCCTTTTTTTTTTTTTGCATCATGATCTCACACTGACAGCTCTTCTTCCTTGGTTCCCAATGATGCTTCTCTTGCAGTAGGTTAGCAGAAATCTTGTCTTCTTGTCATGCTTCTTCCTTTGTAGCCTCTGCTAGATCCATCTGTCTTTGCACGTTTAAGCTCAGATGCTACATTTTTATTCTTTCGCATATCTCAGCAGTATTTCTGTGACCTACTGCTTTTTCACTCTTCTGATACTGCTTATGGTCTTTTTCGTAGCATCCTCCTTGAGCTTTCAAATCTCTACCTACACTTTTTGCAATTTGTTGGAAAAGCCACTCAATCCATTCTGTGTTAATCTACTGCTCATCCAGTATCTGGAATCCTTTTGTAAATTTCCTGGGTTCAATTTATTTTTTCATCTTTATTCTAATGCCTTTTCCTTTAATTTATGCTTGTCTGTACTTTGTGTGTCATAATTCATTGCAATATCAGACAAGGAGCCAGCGGATTATTAGTTTGAATGCATGGAATGAGCCATTATTATTACGTGACATGTAGTCAGCTTGACAGAATGTATTACAGATCTGAAGTCGAAGTGGCTTGTCTAAGAGAGCTACAGTTACGTGGCTTGTGTTTCCTTTAATTATCCCTACTTGATAGTTGCAGAATATATTTCTTATTGGAATATGGAGGCAAAATTATTGCAAATACTTGCTGCAAGTGCACCATTGAGACTACGGTACCAGTTTAATTTTAAGACATGGTGCTTAGAAATATAAGGTAGGCTAAAAGAATTTACCGTTCAGTTAAATGTAAAATGCTATGTGCTAGCTGTATTTGAGGTCTGATTTAAAATTTTGATCTTCTTTCTAGGTTGTCACCTAGAAGATGGATATTCTGTGGAAATGTCCAGTAGAATGGATATTCTACTTAGAGACCTGAATGAGTTTTGACTGCATAAGTACATATTCCAGATTTGATACTCTTGGGAAAACAAGTGTAATCATTTTGGATATTATTGCTTAAATTAGAGCCCTGTCTGAAGTAATGAAGTAATTTTTTAAACAATTTAAATCTGAAATAATATTTACTGGCTAAAGTTGAAAGGCAGCTTAACTGAGGTTAAGGAGAGGTTAAAGTGTTATGAACAAAAACTGAAATAATTCAGTCATGACTCTGTTGAGCTGGATGTCTTAGGTCTAATTCTTGCTCAATTTTGTGCTGAATTATCTATGGAGTACTGATAAATAACCTGCCTCCCAGGGGTAGAGCAGCCTCATGGGGTAGTATTGGAATCTGGACTGCTTGGCAATGTTAACAGTTGTTCAGCAGAAAAAAAGTGATCGGGCCCTTCGCGTTTTGGCTCTTATGCACGTTTCCATGAGTCAATAAGTGTTTTAGAAAGGCCTTATTCTCTTTATAGCTCTTTTAGTGTTACTGATAGAAGGAGCCAACGTCCTGTGCTACTCTGGTCTGTTTCAGAGCAGGGAAGAAAGGTTGAAGTATCAGGCATATCAACCTCAGTTATGAAAATAATTCTAGTGGCTTATTACCCTCACTGTTCTGTTTGTATGTTTAGATTTTTTTTCTTTGCTTTTTCTTTTGCTTGTGTTGCATTTATTGAGTTTCAACTTTTAGTCACTGTGTCTGTTTATCTTTTATCTGCTAGACTTAGGGGTCCTTTTTTAACATATTTTTTTTCCCCACTTATTAGTTCAAGCAAACTACATTTAATTTATACTTTTTGGTAAAGTAAATAGACTGATTGTAGGGAGCATTTTCCCATCCTTGTTTAAGAGGCTCCTTTTTTGTGCAGGCTATAAGAGAATTCTTTCTTAACACTCACACAATCTCTTTCACATCTGCCAGATCAGAAACAATTTTCAGTACAGCGCAATAACCTCCCTATTTTAATAATGTTCTTCCACGTTTATGGCCACATTATCACCTTGGGTTGTAATGTTGGCCTCACGTTCACCTGTGTAGCTGCCATGGTTCTCAAGGCAGTAAAGCAGAGTCATTCATTCCAGCCCCACTTAGCTAGTTTATTGGTAGTATGTCCAGCAACAAATTGTGCTGCTAACCCATAACTGCATGTTTGTCAGGGGTACTGAGTTGATGCATGTCTCCCATAAATGCGGGTAAGAATTGTGCATCTCTCTCACCATATTCTGTCCTGAGAATAAACCATTTTCTTATGCATTCCAGATATATTCTCAAATAATGCCCATTGTAAATGTTTCTTAATCAGAGGCATAAATAATTCTTACTGAACATCTATTGATGACAATTACTTAAGAGTATCAGGTGTGGTTACTTATTTATAGTGTGAAAAAGAATTATTGGTGAGCTAGATGTGTTACTACTTTCCAGAAATTTCATCCTATCAGTCAAACTTAATGATAACTCTAATTTAGTCTGACTGTTGCTCTTCTGTATTGTTATGTTTAAGACTCACGTCAAGTCTGTTTTGTCCTGTCAGATGTTCCAAACCGGTTTTATGCTGCTTCCAGGAAAATGTAAATTGGATATGGCTTCTCAGCCCTGACATTTGCTAATACATTTATAAATTAAATTCTTGCATAAAGGCCTATCTTTACAGCTCAATTTTATGAGGTATTAGGGGAGAATAATAAGAATAATACTATTGTATTTTAAAAAATAGTATTTGTTATTCCCATTTTGTTCCTTTTGTTGATGATGCATTTAATAATACATACTGCAGAGTATGGATAAATAATGTACTGCTCACCTGTCTTGCAAGTATAGCTGTTACCTTTAGCTTCCAATACGTGAGTTAGTAAAAGCCATGCCCTGTGCCGGACTTCTGTGGTCTTTCTGGTAAGCAGACCTGGGTAAACATTTTACTTCTGTTGCATGTGTAGACTCAGTCATCTCTGATTCTACATAGGTATCCTCATTTAACACAGCTATTTTTAATTTCCTGTCAGACTCCACTATAGTCATCACGCTTGGAATTTTGACATCAGAGTTCACTCTGATTCCCACTTCTTGGGAATAATGTGGATAGTGCTTTAGTAATCTACAAATCCTTATCTTATCTGCTTAACATTCAAATGTAGCCTGGAAACTAAATAATTTCCAAGGTTTTTCTATTTACATTAGTTTTTAAATACATTATGATGTGTATTCAGAATTTAGTATAGGGAAATTTAATAGTGAGAGTTAAAGTAGAAAAACTGAGGACAACCATATTCTATGGTTGTGCCTAATTTTAAACATGTAAAATATGATTTTTCAGAATACTTAGCATTATATAGTGTAATAGAGCTCCTCATGTAGGTTCACAGACTCCGTTGACATCAACTGCATCAGAAGCCACTCTGAACTTTTGTGATCTCCTCCTTTCCCTAGAAGTGCTTTTTAGATTGTTTGGCATGTAAGTTCTCATGGGCAGTGTCTGTATCATCTTGTGCATGGGTGCAACACTTACTCTCTTATTAATTAAGGCTGAGCTTAAACGCTCAAGGGGAGGATCACGTATAACGGTATACATTACAATGGCACCTTGAGTACCAAGTAGAAGCCTTATGTGTCCTGTTTGCCTAAGGATAGCATTGTTACTATGATCCATATCTGGGCAATGCTCAGCATTGTGAATTGATTTGAACTCACTCCATGAACATTACCAGTTTCACAGCTTTCAGATGCAAGAACCTGTAATAGTTGCTGCACCAAGAGCCACAGGGCCCATCATAGGTGGTTGTTGGTTTTTTTTTGCAAAAACATATCACACTATTTTTTATTATATGCAGTCCTTTGTTACAAATCACTTGAAGATTGATGATCTTTAGAGACTGTAAAATGCTACCTGCACTTTGGTAACCAAATCAGTAGTAATGTTGCTTTATTTTGCTTTGAAGCACTTTGTTTTTTAATCACAGCAATTTAATCATAGCAATTATTTCTATTGTGCTTTCCCCCTGTTATTTTATATTATATAGGATGACAGTTATTTGCACTAAAACAATTGCTCACAATATTTTCTGTGTGTACTCTTGTGATTACTGTCATTCCAGCTCTCTCACTGCAAGAGCAAAGCATTCAAAATTATTCATGTACAGACCATTTAATACCTAAGCTGTACTTTTCCTTGGGATTCAACCATCTACTTAAGAAAAAACAAAAACAAACTGTGCCAAAGGTGAAAAGCAAATGAAAATGAGTTTTCTTATCCCTCTTGTACTTGCCAATAAAAATTATAATAGGACCTTGAAAAATGTTGCCATGTTCTTTATTTTTCCTTGGAAGTATCAGACCTATTTTTTTTGCCAAGGAATATCTTTTAAAGTAAGATATATTTGCCAGCATGTGTTAATGAAACTTAACATCACAGAGCTGAACCTGGGCTGAAATCTGCTCTTTTCTGTACTGTCTCTCACTCCAGAACATTCTTCTCAAAATATAGAGACCAGAAATGCACCAGGAAGTGTGGGGAAATGAGTTTTATGTGGCAGCAAAATGATGCCTTGTGCCTTGTTTTCTGACATTTTCATTGGCCTTTTTGTTGCCAGTATCCCAGTTGTTGTCAGTATGGTTTCAGAAGCTTGTTGACAGTGACTCCAAGATCCCTTCCCATGTTTTAAGGAGTACTTCCAAGTCCTGCACTATGTAAGTGCTATTGAATTATCTTCCCCTTGATGCATTACCTAACATTTGTCTAAAATGAATTTCATCTGCCAACTATTTGCCAGCTTCTCATCTTAGTAAGGTCCTCCTACCACTCCCCACCAGTGACGTGGCACTCAGCTACCCTCAAGGTCTGATCTCCATCTTCATCCCCGCTAGATCCTTTCTATACATTCAAGTTCTACTGGCAGCTGGCCAGACACACAAGCAGTTAGGCACTACTTTACACACACAATGAAAAGGTTTTACATTTTAGCACTAACTTTCCTCAGGATTCTTAGGTGAATAGAGTTAACGGGGAAAGACAGGTCTACAGAAAGCAGCTAGTTCTCCACATCCCATAGAGGAAACCTAGGCAGATACCGTCAAACAGAATTGTACCCTTCTCACTGAAATCTGGGTGCCTACAAACGAGCTAGTTATGTAGACTCCATCATATAAGGTAGAGATCTATCTAATCAACACTGTAAATTAAGCTTTGGGCTTAATTCAGCTAATCAAATATGGAATTCATCTTCAGAAAGCAAGACACAATTCCCTCATGCTCCACTGATAGGATATTTACACAGTTTTTGATTGCCACCATCCTGCAACTGCTGCACCACACATTGCATTCCTCATGGTTAAGACATAACTAAGCAATCTTAACATGTTGATAACACCTTGTCAAACATTTCAGGCTGTTCCTCTATAATTAAGTAAAGTAGATGTTTTCTAAAAGTATGGGTCTCCAGCAACAGCACTGAATTTCAGACTGTGTTAGGTTTTATTTTATAACATCTTTGATGGTAGTATTATACAGGAAAAGATTTTCTTTAAGTTGATTTTTGCTTGCTTGGATGGAGAAATGTAATTGTTTTGGATCCTTTTCAATGTCATCTCTCAAAGGTTTCATTTTTAATGTACAATTTTATGGGCAGCTGAATAATAATGTAGAATAAACTGCCTTTTTACTTCTGGCACTATAATACAAGTCTAACAAAATGTAAAAATGCTTAGCAATAAAGCAGGCAGTTATTTTTGTCCTGATGTGCTACTACGGCATTTTATTTTACTTGCATATGTTTGGTTATAAAAGATTCTCCATCGATTTTGTCCAATGATAACATTAATAATACAATTGGCTTTTTCTTGCAGTCCTTCCATGTTTCTCAGATATCTATTTACAAGCAAATTGTGCTGAAGTCAAAAGGGAGATTCTCATTCACCTCAAGGCACCAGAGATTTGCTGAAAGGAAATAATGTGTATGAAATAAAATCGCTTGTGTTTTTATCTGGCACTTAGCACAACAAGCTCCTGCCATAGTTAATATTATAGATGTCCAAATATTAGTCATCACAGTGTCTTACCTTACTATTGCATTAATTATTACTCTGATATTTCCTTTCCCTAAGAATCATTACTTTTTCTTTTGTTTCACTTCTTTCCATCTCCATTTCTTTTACTGCAGCTAATTCAGGGCTTCCAGAAAAGCTGTATTACAGCCAAGAACCAGAATCAGTCAGCGTGCTGTTGTTTTCCACTACTCATAGTGATATAGCTTTGTATCTCTTTGATTTAGTACGTTGAACTGAGAGTGAGAAGTTTGTAAGTATTAAAAGTTGTGTAAATTCAGATGAAAAAGTGAAATAATGTCTCTCAACTAGCACTGGGGAAAATTTGAGCAGAAAGCTATTTAAACTGCAATAGAGCTGTATGATTCAGTGCTCAACTGGCTCTCTGGGTGCATCATCTTTCTGCCTCTGTAACTCCCCTTCAGATGTTTTCTCCTTGCATCTTCTTTTGATTGCGTATTGCCTAGGGAGGACATTCATCCATGGCTTTTATCACATTCCCTTAAATTTTCTTCAGAGAATTTAAGCTGGCTGGTCAAAGACATATTGTTGCCCACCTGTAGCTTAAGTGGATGTGCTTGGTTTTGGAAATCTGGTTGCTGCGTTAGAAGCCTAGTGCAACTTTTATGGCCAATTTAAAGATTTAAGTTGTCAGTGATTTAGTCTGTAAGAATAACTCTTTTATCTGTTTCCAATTGAAAAGTTGTAAATTTGTTTGCAGTGTGTTCAGTCACTATGAATAAGTATCTGACAGATTCTGTTGAGGTTCCTGCTTGAGACCCAAGCCCCGTTTATTAAATATCCCTGAACTCTTCCCATGACATAATTTTTGAGTAATTGTGTGCCTCATTGTTTCCTTTATTAAAGCCTGGGCCAGTAGGTCACAGTTTGTGTCACCTGTATGTACTTCTCAGGGTCACTGCTCTCCTCCACTGTGTCGTTCTTCTAGAAGTGTTCTGGGTTTTGGAGTTGAATATTTGGGTTTTTCTAAGACCAGAAAATAATAGGTTTGCAAAACAAAACAAAGAAAAAACAAACCAACAGCAAAGTGGTGAAAACGTAGCATCTGTATTTTTGGGGGGATTTCTGTTTGTTGTTTTTTTAAAGTCCACCAGAGTTAAAAGTTGGTAATTGTTCAACGGTAAGTTGTCATTTAATAGAGGAAATAAATATTGAAGCAAGATTTAAGCTCATTCTGGGGCAAAAACTTGTTTTGCCATGTTTAGCAGAGCTAAACCGCGTGCCTCAGGAGGTAGTTGAGCTGAACTGGTTTTGGTGTGGGTGTTAAAGATGAGAATGGAAGACTTCAGTTTTCTAATGCAGTGGTTTTGAAGAAATGCTAATATTTTGAGAAAATTAAACTAATTTTAATAAGGATAAATTAATAAGGATTAATATTAATTAATAAAGATAAAAATACCATAATAATGGAAACAAAGCCCATGAAAAAAATGTAATCTGAATATCATTATGGCAATATGTCTTACATAGTAATAACTTACTTTTAGTATTTGAGCAGCAGCCAGATAAAATGATAGCTTGTCCATGACAGAAGTCCTCCTTAAATTTTGTTTTGTTTTGCTTTGTTACCCATTCCCAGTGTATTGCTGCTTCATTATCCTTTTGGTGGACGTTTACAATTCAGAAATTCTTAAAAAATCATTTGCCTTTGACTGAAAATAGATTTTCACAGAATGTGCCCATTTCTTTTTAGAAGCCAGTTTATAACGAATGAACAAATGAGCCTGTTGCCCATAAGGTGACTTCTCTGTTTTAGATCAGTAAATGAAATAAGGCTGCTTTTTTAAAAAAAGTGTCTTGTTAAAGAAAATATAGTTGTTTTTTTTTTTTATTTTTTTTTCCTTCTTTTAATATTTCTGTGCATAGCAAAATAGTTTGACAAATTTGCTATTTGACTAATTTGATGAATGTGAGAAGTTTAGGGATAAATACCCTGCCTAGGGCTGGTTTATCTCATGTATCTTTACCCTTTCTGACTTGTGCTGCTGAGTTGAGCTGTGGTTCTTGCAGTATCCCCTTACAAGCATGGCTTAAGAAAAGGGAAACACAACTTTTATGTCGTTCCTTCATTCCATTGGGATTTATCATGTTTTCTTCCCTTAATTATGAAGTTACGTCTGCATCCTGAATAGCATCCAGTCAGTCTGCTGAAAAACATTCAACAAAACCAGCCACCCAGTATTTGCTCAAGTAAATTCCTCTGACTAATTGACAATGAAGTTTAGCAAGACTCAGCAGGGAGTCTTAAGATGTTATTTAATATACTTTTGAAGGTCACTTAGGTACAATTCCAAGTGGTTTTCCGATATATACTCTAAATAAGACCTAGCAAGCATGCTACTAAGCAAGGGAAGTAATATGACTGGGGAGCAAAGTAATTCTATGTGGAAAGGAAACTGAAATGTACTACCAAAACCATGGAAAGTATTTGTTTCCCCTCAGGAATCTATAAAATGCAGGGCAAAATGCTAGGAGATACAATTGCTACCAGTCTTTGCAACTTATATACACAAGCCATTTCTGCTTTGGAGTAGTGCTAATTCAAGCAGGGAAAAAAGAGGAAAAGGGACAAGTAACCCACCTGTTGTCTATGGGGTTTCATTTCTCTTTGGATGTGCTGTCCTTACAATAGGCTTGTGGAAGAAAATGAACAGTAGAACTAATGGATGAGTGAAATGCTTCAATCTATGATATGCAACACATGGAACAAATTTACTGCAGGGCAAGAAGAAGATGACTCTGCTAAACATATCTAGGTTCATCTTTGGTTTACAAATTATTGACAGTTTGTTTTAGCTTTCCAGTAGTATTTATTTTTCCAGTTTGTAGGAAGACCAGCAAGATTCTCAGCTTCAGTTCCAACAGTGGCAGTGTGTCCAGTGAATTCCCTGCTATGGACTCTACACAGGGCTCACTGAAGAACTGACACTCATCTATTCATTACATGCATGGGGCATTCTGGATATTACTCAACTGACAACGGGCATTTAAGTAAGGTCTTATCCAAATGGAAGAGTGGCAGGGGGTCAGAGTGATTACCCTCCCTTAGCAGCACTACTTGGTACAGAGCAAGCACATTCCCAAGCATCACAAATTGATTGCAGTCTTGTGTGAGTTCATGTAAAGATGACTAAACTCTTCTTACCCATCCTTTTTGCTAGGTTAACAAGAGAGAGCATTTAAAATTTGAATAGCAAAATACCACATTTAATAAATACTGAATTAAAAAAATAATCAGAAATTGATTGTCAATCTCTTAAAACAAGCCCCAGCATGACATCTGTTGCTAAGGATGGGGTGGTTTTGGCAAGACGGTTGCAACTAGCAGGAGGTCCTGAATGCAGACTACTAATTAGAACAGCGCTTTATTTTCAAAATAATTTCCTAAATTGGAGATAAGTAAAAAGGATTTATATACACCTGTTTAGAGAGCCAAAACTGTGGAGTTTTTCTTTCAAAGTGCTAGAAATTATAGGCAGATAGAAGGTAAGCCTTTGAAGACTGTGAAAGATACAGGTAGCAACAACAGTGTAGCTTGAAAAAAATTGAGACCTTTTTCACTTTGAACTGAAAACAATTAGCAAAAGAAAAGAAAAGAAAGAAAATACTCAAGGCCATCAAACTATAGCTTTTCTGCCACTTTTTGTACTGGCATCCTAGTGCTGCTTTTTATTTTCAATAGAAGTGAAACATTGCTTTGCTTTAAATTATTTGCTTTTAAATTCTTTCTTAAAATTTTCATAGCTGGAATTAATCACTCCAGGCATTTTCTTTGCTGGTGCTTCAAATAAGCATAAAAGCTAAAATATTAATGATGCCTCAGTGTTATTCATGATTAGTGGTTTGATAAGCTGATCCTCGCAACAGGCTTTCAAACGTCTTTCTAATGTTTTATAAAGCTTTGGAGAGGAAATGGATTGGTGGTGGTAATTTGTTGTTTCCTCTGAACTGCTGTGGGTCAAAATTAGCAGTTTTATAAGTTCTGTTTGTTTCATTTCCTCTGCCCCCACCGTGTACAAGGAGAAGCAATATTAACTTTGAGTCTTGAGATCCATATGGAACCGTATGAGAATGAAGTCCTCCATGACTTAATTATAATGTCTTCAGTAGCCTGCAGGAGATTTAGGACTTTGAAGATTTGTTGTCCTAATGAAGTTGTATTGCTTTAACACATCTGAGTAACCAGCATGAAACTACTGTTTGTTAATAAAATTACGAAAAAATGTATACCGTGTTTTAACCTACTACATCCCTATGAAGTTACTTTTTCATCTGAATGTTTTATGTTCGTTTTACGTGATTTTCCTTTCTCTGCCTTATTGAAATATTGCAGCTCACCCTGAAAAGGAAGATGCTCATGAGTGACTGTATGATCTGTTCATGAGGATGTACTTGATAAATTAATGCTCTAAATGGAAGGGATGGATAAGACTTTGTCATTTAATTAACTGGTTGACGCTGTGCTCCAAGTACTCTGCTATAATTGAGGAAAGGACATACTCATTATGCTTTTCAGGCAGAGGAACGTTCATCTTAATAACAATATACAATATAAAAAGTGATGAAAAATACCCTTGATAGAAGGAGAATTACAAATTCCAGTGTATTATCTATAGTGAATAGTTAAGTGACTTCTGCTAGTGGTTAGAGCTTTGATCATAAAAAACAGATAGGAAGTGTTACTTGTCTTCAAGCTGAAATCACACAAATTCATATTAGAATATTGGAAAGTGCAAATTTTTACTGATGAAGGTAATTGGCCTGAGGTGGCTCACCTGTGGAGGCAGCACATCCTCTCAGCAGGGATAGCGTTCAGCTCTGTATGAGCCTTTTAAGTTCTCACTGAATTAAGCATAGGTGTTCACACATGCAGTTTTGCATGAATGAGTGTGTAGAGTCATTTGTGCTGCATCTGCCAGTGCCGTGTCAGCATCTAACATGCAGCCTTGGACATCAGGGGACTCACCTGGGAAATCACTTTGATCTTATGCCCTTTGTATTTCGTATTTTCATGACATACTTAAAAAGAAGGAAGATGACACTTATTTCTCAACCTGGCCTGATGCTTGGCAGTCTCTTGGGGAAAGGGAGCGGGCAAGCTTGACTTCTCTGAGATGTGGATATTGCGCTGGACTCAGCAATATAGGAAAATGCTAAGCATCTTCAAAATAGATCTTTCAGACTCTGGAAAGGGCACAAAGATGGAGATGACTGAATTCAGGATCCCAAATCCCCATAAGAAACCAGTTTGTAGGTACTCAGGTCAGTTACACTTGTGGTTGTGTGTGGCAGAACACCATCTCCTCTTTTGGGATTTTGTCCCAGCTTGACAGTACTTCAAGATGAATTATGCTGTCCCTCGGTATTACCATCACACAACTTTTGGGTAACAGTACTTCATGCGATGAAAATCAAAGTCCTATTGTCCTTAATCATCTGTTTATTTCCTCATTACGCAACTAAGTAAAAACATGCTACTAGATTTGAAGTTTATTTAATTATTTCATCTGAAATTTTGCCTCCTTTTGATGCCTATTTTTTGAGAATGAAAGGAAGATTGACCCAACAGTAACAGGTAGGGAAAAATAAGGGTAAATGTTGTTTGTTTTTTTTTTCCCTGTGGGAAGTTAGATAATGATTAGACATCAGTAGCATGCTTAACTCTCGTCTCGGATAAGCTGTAACTGGAGGCATGCTTGCTAAATTTGCCAGGTTTTCACATCTTTATTTGGAAGGCTACCAGCAGGCCCCATTTCTACCTCGTGTAACTGATACTTTCAAGGATGATGGCAGCAGAGATTGCAATACGTGCAGATTAAAAGATGGCATTGTAATACAGTAATATCTTAGTATTGCCTTTTATCCTGTGGGAGTCCATACTGCTCTATTAAGTGTATTTACTCACAGCTGTTTCATTGTCCACATAAAAGCATTACAAGAGCATTATGGTAGAGTTTGGAAAATACAATCCGTAAAATTGAACGCAAAGCATCTGAGGATAGCCAAGGAAGGTGTCTGATTCACATAACAGGAGCTCAGTTCCTCATATACCATGTAGGCACATGGACAAATACGAGTAATTCTCTTTGATATTAGAGTTCCAGGGGAGGCATTAAAGCTCTAATAGCTACTGCAATGATATTAAAGTTTATTACTTTCATATTGTTTTTTATCTGTCACTGTCAGGGTGCCTTACAAAGGAGCTCACTATCCTTACTGCCATCCTGCAGATAAGGAAGCCGAGGATGAGAGGGGAAGGGGTATGCCCAAAGCTACTATGCAGACCTGTGCAAGTGAAATATGCTGAAAACAGGTTTGCTAAGTGCAGATTTAAAGCTTTATTTCTAAGGCTTCAGTGCCTTGCCTTTGCTTTTGGAGACACAAAATTCCAGGAGGTACAATCCCGAGCCCTGTGGGATTTAGAAGCTGTTTGAGAGATTATGTTCTGGTACTTTTATAGCATTGAAAATCACTTTCATTGACCGTTTCTGTAGACCAGTTGCATTCATTGTCTCCTCAGAGACTAAGAGAATATTCGTTTTCCTGTCTAGGTGCTTTCTGCTTCTTTGCTGTCTTTTCTCTTCAGATAACTAAGCACCAAACAAGCCCTTATTTCTGAACAACCTGACCATATCTTATGCAGATCTGTCACATCACTGGCTCTTACAAGTACGTTCTTCAGGAAAGATATTTAACTTATCACCAGACAATTTATGGCAGAAATGACAGTAAGGAAACCAGGGATGGTTTGAATTTCAAACTTAAAAAAAAAAAAAAAAAAAAAAAAAAAAAAAAAAAAAAAAAAAAA